>JASHHO010000052.1:0-600000 GCA_039763685.1 Aspergillus micronesiensis | reverse complement strand
TACTTCATCACCCCAGCAAGAGAAACATCCACCTCCCAGGACCCTCCCTCAGTAGCCTGCCGATACAACGCAGCCATCACCCCAGCAGCAAGAAAGTACCCCGCCCCATGATCGAGCGCCTGACACGGCATCGCCCGAGCCGGCTCCCCAGCCCCAAAATGCTCCGCCTCGGAGACATTCATCCCCGAACAGGTCTGAACAAGGGAATCGAATCCGCGACGCGTAGCCCAGGGCCCGTCCGGTCCATACGCCGAGAGATTCGCACAGATAATTCCCCTCCCTTTACCCCCATTTCGCTGCGAGAGCCGCTCCGCAAGCTCAGCGGGAGAGAATCCCCTTGCGGCCAGACTCCCAGGTCTATACCCCTGGATAAAGACATGCGCATCGTCAAGTAGACCGGACAGCTCCGCTGCCCCACTCTCACTCGCAAGATCAATCTGCACCGTGCGCTTCCCCCGCCAGGTCCCGATCCAACCCCGGAAGATCAGGCAGCTCGGACTCGTCACCCAGAGAACGTCCGCGCCATGCGCCGCCAACGTGCGGCCCGAGACCGGCGCCGCAATCACACGGGAGAGTTCGACGACGCGCAGTCCCCGGAGACATTTATTCGGGTCTGTGACGGGAAACGTATCCGGTAGACCAGCCGGGGCGTCTCCGATGCGACGCAGCCGGATCGGAAAGTCCGGTATGGCAGCGGCCTGCGGGGACGAATCCCATTCGGCGGGGGAGCGGAGCGCCGCGATGACTGCGCCAGCCGGGCCAGCGGCGGTTTCGAGGTCGATGGAGCGGTGGAGGGCGACTTTGGCGGCGACGTCTGCGCGGGTTGCGTCGGGGGAGCAGCCGAGGAGGGCGAGGGCGGCGGCGCGGTGGTTCGGGAAGCTGTCGTGCATGCGGATGTAGCCGTCGGCGGATTTGTGGAGGCCGCCGAGGATGCCCCAGCTGTCTGCGACGGGCCCGCTGGCGAGGCGGTAGAGACGCTCGGACTTGAATTCGAGGACGGCGTGGAGACGGTTGATGAGGACGGGGGGACTCTGGGGAGAGAGCGGCGCAGGGCGTAAATCTGGGCTGCGAGGAGGGCGGACAACCCTGGAGGATTGGGCCAGGTCGGCGATCTTGAAGGAGGAGGGGTGTAGAGCTCGGTGCCGGTGAGGTGGAGTGAGTTGAGAGTTTCTGGGGGGAGGTTGAGGCCTTTCCAGAGGTGCTCGAGGCTGTCTTGGGCGGTGAAGCTGGTGCGATTGACTGTCATGTTGTACTATGTATGGTTGTCAGAGTAGAAGCATGGTGGAAGTAGAGTGAGTAAGCGTCGTGCGGAGAAGCTTAAGCTTGTTTTCTGGGCTGAGGCTCGGCAAGATGTCGTCCTCGCCGAGTTGGTGACTCCGAACTTGCCGACGTTGACATAGAAAGCCAAGACAAGGGGATTACCTGGATTTTTGTGAGTATTTTGCAGTATCCATGGATACTATACTTGTCAGTTGTGATGGTTGGTGTCGTGTCTCCAACTCTTGTACCTCAGCTTCCATGGCGATCAACAGGAACAGCATGATCAGCTAATGAGCCCGGAGATTGATAGAAAAGACTGTATAGCAGGTAGGTCGAGGTGAGCACCTAAAGCTGCTCCTTTTTTTTTTTTTTTTTTTTTTTGGCGTTGGCGTTGGCGTCAATGTAAGCTCTAATGTGTGCAATCGTAGCCTTCCTTCCAAATGGTTTCCTTATGTGTGTATACAAGTGAACGGTTGTGTCCGGTCCATTGATGTAGTGGTTGGAACATGTTGAAAAGACGATTCTGTCTATTCAGTAGTGGTGTCTCCATTATGGCACATGAAGCCTGCAAGTCCTGACATGAACGTTCACCGGGAAAACTGGGCACAGGGATTCGTGTTTAGCCTATATACTGTTGAGCACGGTATAGGTCCGTGATCAACTCAGTTGGTCAGATTAGAAAGCCATCTGTCATCATTCTCCATCGGGGAAAGAAGCAATATTATGCGACGGGTATACTCCCTGCAGCTGCCCACATATAGACAACGACATGTCGGCAACATCTGGCCATTTTCTTCCCGAACTCCTCCATTCGAAGCCGACTGATGCTCCAAAGGATGGATTCCTTCTGGACTGTTTCAGAACCCCCGCACAAACTCCTTCTCCACATTCTCTCCCCGGATCTTCGTCGCCTCCACCTGGCCGACCAAGTACGGGCACAGAGTATGGATTCAATGATGGATAGACCCAGCTTTTCACGGTTCGTTTGTCGTTACATCGGATCATAGGCTGGGCGCATCATGACACCACGCTAGCCAGCAAAACTCCCCCCTGATCCCCAACAGGGGTCAAGATAACGCGACAACAAGCAAGGGTCCCACAAGCGACACGGTGGCCCCGCAAGCCGGTAGATGGCCAAGATAACCGGTTGCCGGGGCCTATGATTGCTTAAAAGTCTGCCAGGCCCGTGTTAGCTGGTCGCTGGAGTCAATTGATTCACTTTGTTGAGGGAGTTGCCTGCTAGGTACAGACAGATCATGTCGACCAAACAAGCCGGGAACGTCGGTAGCGGGCCTCGACTGGCTCATAGGTGAGATCTAGCACAGAAGAATTCGAACACAGCTAACAATCACAATCCTAGTCATGCTCACGAAGGTGATATCCCCGGAACCGTCGATTTGACCGCAGCTGAAGGAGACGACACGGCTTATGGACAGGCGTTGTATCCTGTGCCGTCGGAGGACCCGAATGATCCTCTGCAGGTTAGATTTCTGAGATACATAGAGACGGACGGCGTTAACGAGGAATAGTGGCCCATGTGGAAGAAGCATGTTATCCTGGTGATTGTGTCGTTCTTCTCCTTCCTGGGGAACAGTTCCCTCGTCGGCCCGTCGGTGTACATCGGTATCTACAGTCATGAGTTTGGGGTCTCGCATGCTGCTGCTTCGGGTTGATTTCGTACCCAAACTTGGCTTTCGGATTCGGTACGATCAGTGTCCTTTCATTCTGCTTAAACTAATGATGGGTCAGGCTCTCTGCTTCTCGTGCCGATGTACCTCAAATTCGGTCGTCGACCGGTCACCCTGTTCTCCATGGCAGTGGTACGTGATATAACACCCCTTCTTTACATCCTAACTAACGAGTACAGTTCGTCGCAGGTCTCATCGGAGCCTCCCGAGCTACCAGTTTCACCGGTCTCATGGTTGCACGCGTCTTCCATGGCTTTGGGAGTGGATGTGTGAATCCCTCCCTGTGCAGCTGGTGAATGATATCTTCTATCTACATGAGCGGGGGAAGCGAATCGGATACTACACTAGTATGTCCTGGTCTTCTGTCCTTGAACGCCTGCTCACATGAGTTAGTTTGTCTCTGCCTCGGATCCACCGGTCCACTATACGCAGGCTACATGCTGGCAGGCGGCAATTCCTGGCGTCTGTTCTTCTACGTCGAGGCCGCTTTCGCCGGTGCACTCCTCATCATGGCATTCATCTTCGTGGAGGAATCGGCCTACCGTCGGGACAAGAGTCCGGTGTCACCATCGCCGTCTATCAACACTGACAAAGAGCAGACGGAGATCCGACATGCGGATGTCTCTCCAAGCATCCCGAAGCGAAAGACCTTCCTCCAGACCTTGAAGCCTTGGTCTGGCATCGACCATAAGGAGGAGTTCTTCCTTACCATCGTACGCTCGTTCACCTACTTCTTCGTGCCGGCTGTGTTCTGGGTGATTGCCAGCTACGGTGTGTACTCCAATAATCCGCTACAACCATCAACTAACGTATCGTGATAGGTATCTACATCGGCTTGGGAGCGTTAGCCTTCAACTACACCTTCCCCTCAAGATCACCGCACCTCCCTACAACTGGAGCGAGGTACCCCCCCTCCCCCTCCCCTTCAAACAAGTCCAAAGCTAAGAAAAGAAACAGACAAACTCCGGCCTCATCGCAGTAGCCACAGCCGTCGGCTTCGGCCTCGCCATCCCCTTCACCTCGACCTCGGATCGTCTTGCCGCCCGCCTCACCCCCGCAACAACAACATCCGCGAAGCCGAAATGCGTCTCCCCGTCATGCTGCCCGCCATGCTCATTGCGCCCGCCGGGCTCATCGTCTACGGCTTCACCGCGGAACGCAACCTCCACTGGATCGGTTACTTCGTCGGCGTGGCGATGGACCAGTTCGGCTCGTACTTCTACTTCACGCTGACCCTGGCGTACGCGGTGGACTCGTACTACGCCAACACGTCCGAGATGCTGATCGCCATGAACCTGGGCAAACAGGCGATTTCGTTCGGAATGGGGTCGTATCTGCTGATTGGATCCTGGAACGGGGCTATGCGGTGGTTATTGCGGGGATTTTTTGTGCGGTGGCCCTGGCGAATAATTTGATGTTGATTGTGTTTATGATTTGGGGGAAGAGGATTCGGGTTGCTACGAATCGGTCGTGGCTGGGTCGGGTGCATTCTGCGTCTGCGACGAGGGATATGACGCATTAGTCTGGTTCTGTGTCTTTGTTGTGTTGTGTTGTTGGTGTCTGTATTATCTATGCTTGTTCAGGTGTGGTCAATTCATGTACTTCAGTTACATCTACGGCAATGCATTCCAGTTCAATCAATTGATTGCTGATCTCGCTAGTCCGTTCTGACTACCTAGCTAATACATGGATCTTCTTTCGTAATCGCAATTCAATTGACTCATACACCTCATCACGACGCAACAACACAGCAACACAGCAACAGACTATTCCATCCTAACCTCAACATGACCTCATAACCCCGTCACATCCACATCACCCGTTAAACCCACCCCAAAACCACCCTAAGCAGCAAAAGGAACAGCCGAAATAGTAGGCGTAGGAGTCGCACTGCTGCTAGGAACAGGGCTGCTGCTGGGAATGGCGCTGCTGCTAGGCGTAGGCGTAGGCGTCGGAGTCGGGAAGCCCGGGAAGCCGGGCCAGCCAGTCGGCAGCTCCGTAGGGAACGGCCAGGGCAGGTCGGTAGGGATAGGGAACGGCAAGCCCGTGGGGATGGGGAACGGCAGATCGGTAGGGATCATGAGAGGGTCCCGCTTGTCGCGCTTGTCGAAGATGTCGCCCAGATCCGGGAGATCAGTCGGGAAGCCCGAGGGAATAGGCAGGCCAGTCGGGAAGCCTGAAGGGATTGGCAGACCGGTTGGGAAGCCCGAGGGGATGGGCAGGCCGGTAGGGAACCCGGATGGAATGGGAAGCCCGGTAGGGAAGCCCGTCGGGATGGGGAACGGCCAGTCAGTTGGCAAGCCGGTAGGCAGAGGGAATGGCAGAGTGAATGGCAAGTCGGGGAGATCCCGTCTCTCCTCGTTGCGAGCAGCAGGCAGGGCAAGGGCACAGCCCAGGAAGCCCATGGCGGCGGCGGTGGTGAACTTCATGATGAATGATTGTGGTGGTTGATGAAGGAGAGTGAGAATGAGAGTGAAGTGAAGCGAAGGAAGTGAAGTGAAGGAAGTAAGAGGAAGAAACGTTGGCAAGATAGCCTGATACGTATTTATGAAGTATAGATGAGGAAACCTAAGGCGGTGCAGCCGGAGCGACGGACACCGGGTTTATATAGACTTCTGACGCGATCTGGGGATCAGGGGTGGACCGTCGCCCTCGACGAGGATCAACAAGGACAGACCAACGAGTCCATTCCTTGAAACCCACGTTGAGTCCTCGTCTGGAAGGTTGGTGAGAAGATCATGAGCTCGGAGCAACATGGTGTTCGAGCCATCCGGATGTACTGGTAGTCTGCTGTGGACCGGCAAAATGAAGGCCTCTCACTCCAACCGACCGGTAATTGTCTCGAACAGCCTAGGTCGACGGAATTTTGCGAGAAGTGCCGTCGTTCCCTGGCCTGCGTCTACTTAAAGCGCAATGATCTGCCCTCCGCTCCCCCTGCGAAACATTCGCGGTTCCATTCCCCCAGTCGACTGCACATCATGGTGGGTGACTGACTCCACGGAACCTCAAAAACCAGATCTCGGTACCAGAGCGGATGGTGAAATCGCACATCATCGCAAGTGCCGACCTCCAGATGATCTCATGATGGCTGGCGGTTGCTCCATCAGCCTCCAGGAGATGTTTCGAGGCGGTTTCCGACAGCCTCGCCAGCCTGGGACGTTCTCAAACTTCGACCTTCCCTTCCCTGGGATTTAGAAGGTCGATCAGTGGCTTTGTGGAGAAACTCCCCATTGCCTGATAATCAGTGCCCAATCAGACTGTCTTCTCGTATGGCCGTTCCTGCGATCGACATCCCCGCCTGGACGACGGCAGGCGATACCTTCGGCCCATGCCAGGCACCTCCTATGTATTGTCGGCACACGTCCTCTTCCTAGGATGAGTCTCCCGGCAATTCAGGAACAGACCCCGGTGGATTGGTGGGAACCACGGTTTCAACTCTCCGTTTTCAGGTCATCCATCCAGGCCCCTCCCCGGTCAGACATCTTCAGCCTACGTGGCGGCGGGACAACCTGCGACACCTTGGCGTAGCGCAACCGAAGTTTCGCAACCTAAATCAAACCGTTGCTTGTCAAGTGCGGGTTGAGGGGGCGATGGAGTTGTGACGATCGTGATCAGCCTGGCCGGATTTGGTTCTTGGGCCGAGGAAGCAGTCGCACCATGGAACAGGCGATGGGATCGGAATCGAAAAAATGGGAACACCAGGGGATGTTGTCAACTGCCGGCAAGTGACTTTCGAACTGGCCTGTAGAGCACATGGCCTCTGTAAGCGATGTGAATGGGAAGGGAGTAGAAGAGAGGAGTGATCATCCTGGTGAAGTCGGAGTTAGGGCTAGCGACATCACGACCCCTCTGGTGCCTGAGGCTAGCGACCGGGCCATCGTAATCTTAGCGGAGGTACGGAGTACTCCATACTTCCCGTGGAATTGTCGGACATTTCCTGGCTTTCCTGCATGAAAGTTCCCTTCCAATGGCCCTAGCCTTATGGCCCCTCAGGACTTTTCCCCTGTTGATCTCGATTTTGCCGTGGTTAGCCTTCCTCCTTCCGACGCCACAATAAGGGAGAACTTCCTCAAATCCAACGACAGCATGAGATCCCTTGGATCATGTAGATTACTGACACATGCAAAGAAGCTCACCCTTTCAAGAGAACGCTTTTGATCCTTGGGTAAATTGCGACCCATCTGCACCCCAGTCATCTTACGCCTATGTAGACAAGCTCTCTGAGAAGATTGATTGAGGGACTCTTATTCCATTTAGCCTAGCCTCTGCCCCTTTTGACATGACCAGGAACGGGGCTCACTTCCCTTTCTGAGCTGACATGGGTTGCGGATAATAGTAGTCTACTCACGAGTTCAACCAGACCGTGCTAATGCAAGCATGCACCCAACTTTCTGGAGAAATGGGAGAGCCTTCCATCCTAGTCACCCCTCAGGCTCAGAGCCGGTGGACTAGAGGGTGTTTATATTGTCATCCGCCGGGGCCAACGCCTTGTAAAGGACTTGCAGAGACATGTCGACTCTAAGGCGAGAAGCGCGTCTCCGGCTGAGGCTATCATTTCTTGGTGTTTTGATCGACGATAATCTCTTTCTTCGTGGTAGTATTCTGCGATAGTAATACGAGGCCAAGGAATTTGTAGCTGAGGGTCAAATACTGAACTTCCCTGTTCGCCACAATAAATTCCAATCTGGCTAGATCTAGTACTCAGGCCAGATAGCTTGATTCCAAGCACATTCTCCTAACCTACCGTGCTATGGGTACCATCATGAACTCTGTATTTGCTGTACAAAGCTGGTTGCTGAATGGGGATTCGCTCAATTGCCTACACATGTTCCTGCCAGATGGGGTTCCCACACTTTTCAACGCAAGCACAATTGCTGCTTAAAGCACAGTAACCCCAAGCCCTTGCCTGAAATCCTCATCATGTTCTCTTTGAAGCGAGAGGGCGTACGACAAATCTGTTTGTGCAACAACCCGTATCCCTCTGTTTTGTGTCACCTCCCCCTTATCGGATCGCACATCGAGTCCTCCTCCACGATGACACCCAGGACGCCTCAGTAAAAGCCTCACAATGACGGGTCTCTATCCCATCATCAGACATATACTCCATCGCGCACGGAGAAAGCGAGTTTCTCTTGTTTCTTTCTTCTTGATCACCTTAGTCCTAGCCCCGGTCTTTCTATACTGGCTCCTCGCATACCGACTCATCAATGACCCTCGTCTGGTGCCGCGCGCGTTTCGCCACGCTAAAAATATTCTCTTCGTGACGGCACATCCAGACGATGAGTCGCTGTTCTTCAGTCCGAGTATTCTTTATCGCAGGGATGATCAGACGGTGACGCGGGGGTTATTGGTGTTGTCTGCTGGTGTGTATAATGCTGTCTGTCTGTCTGTCTGTCTGTCTGTCTGCCTGCGTAAAAGCATACACCTCCAGGCAGGATACAGTGTTGCTAACCACTACCGTCGAATACTAGGAGACTATGAAGGAATAGGCCAGATTCGCCGGGCCGAGCTACAACGCAGCTGTGCGCAATTCGGTGTCATCGCAAAAAGATGCGTCAGCCTAGATCACGAGAAATTGCGCGACAATCCACAACAGTGGTGGAGGGAAGATATCATCCAGGAGATTGTCGGATCATATATTCGGCGGTGGAATGTCGATCTGGTAGGTTTGTTTTGCTATTGCAGAACATGTCTTCTAATTTCTATAGCTTATCACCTTCGACAGTGGAGGTATATCGGGACATATCAATCATCGTGCCGTTAGCGCAGCCATTGCGTACGATTCCCTACCAACGAAGCTGACTACATACTGACCCATATATAGCCACTACGTGAGAGACGACCCACAGAGTCCGCCAGTATACGCCGTGCAGACGAAGTTTCTCTTGCGAAAATATTCAGGTCTGGTAGACTTGGTACCAACATCCATCCCATTCACATGGCGGATCATAAAGGCGCTGTTGACATCTCCGCCGATCGAGAGTCCGGTGGACGATGGAACCAAACGGGGAAACAAGAACGCGTACGGGGATAAGGCAATACTGGTCAATGACTGGAGCGCATACATGCAGGGAAGAAAGGCATTCAGTCAGCACCTGAGTCAGTATTCATGGGACCGGGTGCTATATCTGGTAATCAATCGTTATATGTGGTATAACGATTTGAGGCGGTTGCAATAGCACCCCTGTATGTCAATATTCTTTTTTCTGGTTCTATTCATAAGAACATTGTGCAAGACACCTGGTGCAAGGGTTGATTGTATTATCAAGTCCAGGTATCAACTCTTCAACTTCGCCGTACAGGTTGCCTTCTCTCTCATGATACCACGATACCGTCGTAACAACACCATTCCTAGCAATATATGAATGAATACCACCATGGCCAGGACACAACCGGTGGAGTTCCCTTTCAGCGCCCGGAAGAGGGTCGCATCTCGCGCATGCCACGAAGAGGACCCGAGGTGTCGGAAGAGCGGAGTATCCACAGCCCCGTTCAGCATATGCATGTTTGGATCTTGGGGTGGCCCTGACAGAATACGAATGACACTTCTGTTCTTTTGTAGGGTGAATATTGTCCTACATGCTTTTGTCAGCATACACTCCATACATATCTGCTTTCGATAGATCTGCCGTGTGACACGTACGACGCAAATGGCACCCGGTACTGAACATTACTGTCGCGTAGGGAATGAAGAACCATCGGCGGTTAAAAGGGCGTAGATTATCGATAACACCTTTGAGGAATGGGTGATTCATTCTGGCCATCATCATCCCAATGGACAACCCAGCAGGAGAAAACCCAGCAGGATGTGCAGCTGGTGCGACAAAGTCGAATCTGCGCAAGGGCTCGAGCGATCGTTTGCATTCCAGATCGAGATCCAAAATGGCCCCTGAGAGTGTCAGTAAAATCTAGAAAGAGGCTGCATAACGGGTTATATGATCTACCCACCCCATAGGTGTATAACACCATGTAGCGCAATGCATCCACCTTCTGAACTAAGTAGGGGTAGTTGGACCACATGTCCCAGAGATCAGGAAAGTGCTCTGTACAAACATGTTTGCTTGTGAATCATCCCAGAAGAACGACGTCCAGTGGCATGTATTTCTTGACACTTAGTCCGTGCGCGGACCCATTCCTCCGGGGCTGGGGTGTCACCTAGCAGGACGTGATGAAGTCGACGTGGGACTACCATGGAGGTATCCGGCCAAGAAGTCGTGTTTAGATCCTGTATGACCGGAAAGTCACATCGAAATCATCGTGTACCTGCGAGATGACGGAACCGCACTGAGCTTGTGCCATACAAATGGCATTCGGACTAATAGGAATAGCTGTTGGGTAACTGGAGCGATGAGAACCAGGACAAAGACAAGAAGGATAAAGAATCCATAGCGGCGGGTCATCGTGACTGAGGGAGTATGCGCAGATCAGAGTAGAATAAATCGGAGCTTCTGGAACAAGGGCAGCTAAGAGAAGATATACACGGCAGGCTGTATGGGAGCTACTGGAAGGAGCAGCAGCGCAGTCTATCCTTGTAGTACCTGCCAACTTTGTTCCGGGCACACTGCCCGCGGATTGGTATCGTCCTTAAGGCAGCCATGATCTCAATAGGTCGGACACCTGGCTAAGCTTTTGAGGTCTTCGACACATGTTCCAGTCGATTTGCCCGCAGGGGATTCGTCGCCATCGGCTTACTGTTGGACATTGTGTAACATATGGACCCAGATGTAGAATCTACCAAAACATTGGGCAGGAACATGCTTAGCGGGACCCATGGGAGCACGCATAATGTCAAGAATACACATGGATATTCCAGCTATGGATGCAATAGTGATCTGGGGTAGGCAGTAACAACTGACAGGGATAGACCTGTCAGCCAATGCAGGACTCAGTACTGTGGGTTTTTCAATACGTATTCCGGCCAATTATCTATTGCACTGTTGAGACTCTGCATAGGTAGGTACAAAATAGTCCAGACGTGATATCATACCAGGGTGTAGAACTATCACATAGGAGTCTTTTCTTTTTCCGAATTGAGATCATGGACAAACCAAGCTGCGATGAGCGGCTCAAGGACACGGGGCTGGACACCACGGAACCTTTTTGTGGGGATTTTGAATCGGCCTGGAGAAAATTTTCTCAGTTCACTGCTCCGGGTGGTGCGTCGTTCCAGGAGGGTCGTTTGTACGAAGCTACTGCGTAGGTCGGCTGGATAGAAGCGCCTTCCTTGCGTAGACTCTCTTATATGACGAAGTTCAAATCTTCAATCCAGTCTCAAAGCTTGATATTTACACGTCTGCCTGATATTGAATTTCATCATGTCACCGTACTCACTGCCCCAGGAAGACCATGCCGTGCTGCAATGGGAGGATCCACGGGGCTATCATATCCTCGGCAACTACCTCGACCTGCGCTGCGATTACCCAGTTCTTAAAAAAGGACGAACTTACCGAGCACTCCCGTTTGTATACACAAACCGGAAGTCGTAGGTGTTAGTACTATTGTATCTGGCACAACTCACCTGTATAGCCCTGGGCTGGATATAGATGAAAACGAAAACCTGCAGATCCGGTTGTCGTCTGCGTGTGCCGAGAAGATGGACCAGACTATACCTCCGACTCCCGTACATTCCCCCATCTTATGGAAGTTATATACCTACGATCTTCTATCACAAGTTGTCTATTGTGGTCTATTGTCTATTGTCTTATGGAGACAGGGTTACCCTGCTTAGTCATTCTAACTCAATCTAATCTGGCGCGGGAGCCAATCAGACTACACCTTCGAGGGGTCTCCACCAATCACAGTGCTTTGACTGGGTTGCCCCTGAGAAAAGGCAAATTTCGGCTCCAATGGCGACATCGAAGGAAATAAGGAAATTTCTTATCAGTGGCCGTTGCTGATGCCATTCGTCTGGGCGTTTGCACCACGATAACACTCCTGCAGAGCTGCTGTGAACGACCTCTTAACCCCCTGGCACCCGTTGAAACATACACTGCTCGATTGGTCTGATCCCTGTCCTTGTCCAGCCTTTGTTTCCCATCTTGCCTAAACCGACTCAGACTGACCTCGGATAGTAACCATGTCTCCGAAGAAGAGTGTCGCCGTCATTGGCACCGGGCCTTCGGGCGCTATTGCAGTTGATGCCCTAGTCCAGGAGCAAGCCTTTGATGTGATCCGCGTGTTTGAACGGCAAGAAAAGGCCGGTGGAAACTGGTACGCTCATTCCCATGCAACTGTATAGTGACGCAATCGTAGTAACACCTGTTAAAGGGTCTCGCGAGAGAATGAAACTCCCGAACCACTTGATTTTGACCGCCTGTCAAAGCGTACGGCGGATGCGCCGGTGCCATTGCCTGAATCGCTGCCGGCGTATCTCCCCGCCATGACGCAGCATCGGTATACAGACGCTCACATCTACCCCAACTTACACACCAACGTCGAGGCCTCCGTGATGGAGTACTCGCAGGAGCGCATTCCAACAGTGCGATCCGACCTGTCTATCGGCCTGCACGGCCCTGAAACGCCGTTCCGCCATCACACCGTCGTCCGCCAGTTCGTCGAGGACTTGCTCAACCGCAACGGCTACCAGGATCTGGTAGAGTACAACACCACCGTCGAGCGCGCCGTCAAAGACGCTGCGTCAGGAAAATGGGTGCTCACTCTGCGCCGTGCGTCGAGACACCCCAATGGGTACGACTATTGGTGGACGGAAACGTTTGACGCCTTGGTCGTTGCCTCCGGACACTACCATGTGCCATATGTGCCTGACATCCCCGGCATCAAGGAGTTTGCGCAGCGCTACCCTGGCAGCGTCGAGCATGCGAAGCAGTACCGCGGACCGGACAAGTATCGTGGCAAGGTACCTACCTATCTACCCCCCCACCAAGGCAACTGCTAAACCGTTCCGATAGAAAGTAATCACCGTTGGAGCGTCCGTCTCCGCGGCCGACACAGCTGTCAGTCTGATCGGCGCGGCGCAAAATCCATCATCGCGGTCGTACGCGGCAAATACAACCTTACTTCGGCGATGAGGCGTTCAAACATCCACATATCCAGCGACGACCACCGATTGCCCGCGTGAGCAGTGGACAATGGCGAGCGTACCGTGTATTTCGAAGACGGCACCTCCGAGTCGGATGTAGACCATATCATTCTCGGCACGGGCTTCACCTGGACCTTACCCTTCCTCCGCAGATTCCGATCCGGAATAACCGCGTGCCAGATCTGTACCTGCATGTGTTCCACCAGTCGGATCCGTCCTTAGTTTTTCTTGGTGCGGTATGTTTCGCTATCTCACCCTTCCATCCCCTAACCTCCTGTCCTATAGAAGACAGAACTAATGGAAGCATAGGTTGGGGCTGGATTAACCTTCAAGGTTTTTGAATGGCAAGCCGTCGCAGCAGCGCGTGTCCTCGCCGGTAAAGCGCAGCTGCCCCCGCTTTCGGAGCAGCAGAAGTGGGAGACGGAACGGATCGCGGTGAAGGGCGATGGATCTGGCTTCTTGATGGTGAATCCGGACTTTGAGCAGTACTTTGAGCAGCTGCGTACGTTGGCTGGGGAGCCTAAGGACGGAGAGCCGGGGCGACGACTGCCCGCGTTTGAGCAGGCTTGGGTGGACAACTTCAAATGGTGGTCACCAACGGCGGATTCGGATGTGGCAGAAGTCGAACGGGAGGCACAGGGTGAGAGTAAGCTGTAGGCGTCTTGTCCTTGGACAATGGGGATGGATGGGTGACTTTGGCGTGTTGGGGATTTATCATAGACAGAATACCCGATATGGATACGATATATGATATAGATTCAAGCTCCTTTCTGCTTTCTTAGATCCCTTGTTCTATGGTTGTTTATGGGCTTGATCTATAATGGATCCGATACAATTTTGCCTGATCAGTAACTGACCATCTGCAGAAATACATTGTTCCAGGTGAGACCAACATATTTCTACCTCGGGATATTTTTGACATGCTATGACCCTTTCTTGCGATGAGTTCACCTTATTACCCTGTTAGTCTGCAAAACATCGACGCATTCAATTTACATACTGTAACATATACATAATCAAGCCGTGGGGGTAGGTAGCAAAGTGACGATGCGATGGAACGGCAGGTGACACACAAAGCCCTAATTCTCGACGATGAGTATACCCCGGTCCTTCTCCGCACCGCCATATGGATCTAATTAATAAATCTGCAAGTCAATCACACTACTGTCGGAGAATCTAGCTGCCAATGCTGCTGTGTCTGACGTGTCTCGATCTCGGGGATATTTAACCGGCCTGATCATCGATCATCTCCGCTCGGGGCCTGTCGTCCTGGTGCCCCTGCTTTCGATTCCCAATGTCCTTTCCCAAGTCCCTCATTTTCTTTGCTGGCTCTTTGCCTCTTGTTGCAGGCAAAGTACTCTGGTCTGACTCGCCAGGTGAATATGGGAATTTTATCAAAACTGCGTTTCCACTCGGCAATGGTCGGTTGGGGGGTATGTCTCTGCCCGGGGCCTTGAATGTCCCATGTTAATAGTGATCTAGCAATGCCAGTCGGCTCCTACGGGAAGGAGATCGTGAATCTCAACGTCGACTCTCTCTGGCGTGGAGTCCTTTCGAAGATCCGGTATTTGATTGACCAACACACCATAATCCATGCTCGATGCTAATGATCTAGTCCTACTCTGGCGGAAACCCGAATAGCTCCAAAGCAGACGCCCTCGGTCCAATCCGGGACTTCATTTTTCAAAATGGGACGGGTCCAATGGATGCACTGCTCGGCGAGTTTCCTGCCTATGGTTCCTATCAGGTGTTAGGGAACTTGACGATTGACCTGGGTAGTCTGGGGGATGTTCATGGCTATCGACGGAGTCTTGACCTGCAGTCGGGATTGTATAGTGACCAGTTTGTGGAGGGGACGACCCTTTACGAGAGGTATTCCATTTCTCAGCTTCTATCTGGAGAAGTGGCTAATTTTGAACCGGAAAGAGAGGCATTCTGCTCGTTCCCGGACCAAGTCTGCGTATACCATCTCTCATCCAACAGTGCCTTGCCTGCTGTGAGCATCGGTCTCGAGAACCAGGTCGTGACACAATGCCCACCACTCATTGCAAGGATAACAGCCTTATTCTACACGGACAGACTGCCCCGTCCATTGGAATGATATACCACGCCCAAGCGACAGTACTAGTCCAAGGACGAAGTCATCCCATCTGCAACAACGCAATACTGACAATTCCCGCGGGCGCAAAAGATATAACGATCGTCCTGGGGGCTGATACTAACTACGACTCATCCAAAGGCACCGCCGCAGCTGGATACACCTTCCAAGGCGTTGATCCAACGAACAAGGTCCAGAAAACGACATCCCATGCCGCGCAAAAGAGCTACACAGCCCTTCGAAAGACACATCTTCGCGATTTCCACAGCGTGGCAGACAGCTTCATCCTCAGTCTCCCAGACCCACACGCCTCAGAGAAGAAACCCACCACAGCCGTCCTAGCAAACTATACTCAGCCCGGCGACCCTTCGTCGAGAACCTTCTCTTCGACTACGCGCGATACCTGTTCATCTCGTCGTCCCGGCCTGGGGCTCTCCCGCCAAACCTGCAGGGTCTATGGACGGAACAGGCGTCTCCTGCATGGAGTGCAGATTTCATGCAAACATCAACCTGCAGATGAACATTGGGCAGTGGATCAGGTCGGGCTAGGGGAGCTGACTGAGCCGCTGTGGCGATATACGGCCGATACCTGGTTGCCACGAGGGGCAGAGACAGCGCGGTTGCTGTACGGCGCGGAGGAAGGGTGGGTGACGCATAATGAAATGAACATCTTTGGACATACAGCGTTGGTCCCCAGTTCTAGGTATACATGGAGGTAGAAATCTGGAGCTGATACAGGTACAGGATGAAGAGCGATGCTGGGTGGGCAAACTACCCGGCCGTCAATGCGTGGATGGCCCAGCACGTGTGGGATCACTTCGACTATACACAGGATGTGTCCTGGTACCGGCGCACGGGTATCCAATTATCAAGGGGGCAGCACAGTTCTGGCTATCGCAGTTGGTGAAAGACGAGTATTCGAATGACGGGACATAGGTGGTCAACCCATGCAACTCACCTGAACATGGACCTACCGTATGTGCTCCCCTAGAGTCTGCAGAGGCAGTAGGTATACTAACGGCAAGGATTGGACAGACATTCGGCTGTACAAACTACCAACAACTCATCTGGGAGCTCTTCGATCACGTCCTCCGTGGATGGGAAGCTTCGGTGATACAGACAAGGCTTTCCGACGCGCTGTAGTCGACAAACTGAGCCACCTAGATACAGGTATTCACATCGGCGCTTGGGGTCAGATCCAGGAGTGGAAATTAGACCTCGACGTCCAGAATGACACCCACCGTCACCTCTCAAACCTGCATGGTTGGTACCCTGGATACGCGCTCCATGCGCACGAAAACGGCACACAACTAGCAGATGCAGTAGCAACAACGCTACGATCCCGTGGGGCAGGCGTAGACGATCAAAACACCGGCTGGGGCAAGGTATGGCGAGCAGCGTGCTGGGCATTGTTGAACGAAACGGAGACAGCATATGCGCATCTCGTACTAGCAGCGCAGAATAACTTCGCCTCCAACGGATTGTCCATGTACGGCGGCAATGCGCCATTCCAGATTGATGCCAATTTCGGGATACTAGGAGCGATGGTTGCGATGCTGGTTCGAGACCTGGACCGATCATCTGCGGATGGCTCCCGCGAGCAGGTTGTCGTCTTGGGGCCCGCCATCCCTGCGGCATGGGGGGGGGAGTGTCGAGGGTTTGCGATTGCGTGGCGGAGGTACGGTCCGGTTTTCCTGGGACAAAACGGGGACGGTCACTTCGTGTCGGGCGAATTTGTCCCGACGTGCGTCCTCGGCGCCAGTGGTGTTTGTCGTGGGCGAGGATGTTATTCGTTGTTGAGGTGGTCCTATACGAATTTCCTTTTTGGGATGAGTTAGGGCTTGATCTTGTCCGGTGTTGCAACAGCATCAAACTCAGCATTGTCCGCCTCATAAATTTGAGATGAACTCAACTCAATAATTGTAATGAGGGAACTGTCCTCGAAGTAAGAACAGAAACGGGGAGGGCTTGAATGCAAATTATCGTTTATATTCATGATCCCAGCGATTGGCGACTGGTATACTAATCTTACCCGTATATAGAAGAATTCCAGCTACTACTCATATCTGAAACAATACTTTTCCGGATCCATAACCTCCCTCACCTCCCTCGGCTGATCAAGATCCCCCCATCCAAGCACCGTTTGCAACGTCGTCTCAGGAGCGCCAGGTGGGTCATCGATCATCACCGTCCCATTGAGAGCAAACCTACGGGTATCCAGATCCTGCTCTTGCCAGAGGGCCCACAGCCGGTCAACATTAGCATGATGAAGCATGAACGCTGGATCAGAGGACGATGACCAGAGATCAGTCATCACTGGCCCGATACTGAGATGTCCACAGCCATGCGGGCCTAGGTGGTAGTTGTTTCCGACTCCATGCTGCATAATCTCCTGGAATTCGATGATGTTCTCCGCATTGAGCATGGCGGCGGTCACATCAGGACCGTTGCAAGTCGCAGAAAGTTGCACGTTTAGGTCTCGTTTCAGGCAATCCGGTTGGTAGTCAAACGCGTTGGCTGGCAGGTGACCGTTATCCGCGCCTGGGAAGGAGCACATTGAGATCGTGAGGTTTTGGAAAGGCCCGGACAGCACACAGCCTCCTCCTGTGCCTTTGGGGATGTCAATGTCCGGTGCGTAGTTGGCATCGAAAGCGCCATCGCCGGATAGAGAGGTATCGCTACCGTCGAAATGAGGGCTACCGGCTAGGTCGAGGTAATTGACCGGCCAGTCCCAGTAGCTGTTAAAAATCAGGTCTAGCTGCAGCAGGGCAAATAAATGTGGAGTACGTACGGTTGATATCCAGGTATTCACACTCCTCTCGTAATGCTGTTTCCCAGAGATATACGAAATTGCGATGCCATGCTAGGAAACTGCCGTCACGATGGCTGTTGACGGTGTAATTGATGTGAACCCTGCGAGTGGATAAGCCACTGGGTAAGGTCATGTATCATGTTTTTCTTGGAAGAGTCACTTACGCTGTGAAATCGTCCCATCGATTGCGTACTCCTGGATATTCGGTCTGGTTAAGTCTGGGAGGACTTTCTGCCAAACACAGGACTGCATCTATATACTCCCGTCGCTCGGTTGGCGACAACGCGGCCCTATAAGTATCAGCCTTTATCTAGATGGCAGAGACTGGGGCTGATACCATTCTTTTCTGATCCTTGCATTCTCTGTGGTACAGTTTCGGCCAAGCTGACCATGTGCATTGATCAGAGTGATGAATAGAAACGAGAGAACTATGGTGAGGTGCGATATAGACATAGCGAGGACGATGGCCCGAGAAAGCTCTTCTAAAGAAGGACAACCAAGAATGCGAGACTTGAAGAGACTTCCAAGCGTGGGTTATACACTTCTATTAAGATTACCATGGTGAGTAGAACAGGTTTCGGCCCGATACTCCTTGCGTGTGGTTCCGTGGCCCTCACAGCCTGCTCAGTCATCAACGGACTGTCAGCGAGTTTTCGGCCGGCCAGTATTTCTATATTCTCAGAGCAGTTACGGATCCATCTAAGGCTGCCTGGACAAGTCGCAGATCACTAAACATCCCGATAGACAGACCAAAGCAGGAAACGCAGGTCCAACTGTCTATTATCATGCAAGCGCAGAGAAACGCCATATGCAACTGGGACTTACTGTGGCTTGTTTTGACTTACATCTATCCAGGATTTCTTCGCTGTATCCTATGGTAGGAAACTTTATCCACTGCCATGCACCCCGCCAGAGTCTCTGCTTATCCCCTACTTCCGCCTTGGTGCGTGTGAGGAGTTTATTCAGGAATTTTGCAGGTTTTCAAGGTTCCGCTAGGGTTATGCGGGTCAGACAGGATGAAAAACACTGGATCTAGTAGTATCTAGTGGAGGCGAGATGTCTACTTCCTCGTCCCGGTTTGCCACCTACAACCTGCTTAGGACGGATGAGCCATTATGGTAAGTCAGAGTAACCTGGATGGTACTGTCACCGCAACGACACATTGTAGTTCCACAGACCCTTGAAACAGACATCGGCTGTACCTATCAAGATATCTTACTCTCATACGCTTGCTTAGGAGTTCGTTGTGCGGCATCGTGTCGGCGGTATCCTCGTATACTTATAATCACGTGATATGAAGTTCTACAGAAGAACCGCCCAACAGAGCTATTCTGATTCGCTGAGATCACTCCTAGACCGGGATGGGGGGTCTGTACTTTAAATCTCTACACCTGAACAGATCCAGGGTCTGGAGATCAAATTGACCAGTAAGTGTGGGGATAAATTGAAGTATATTTACCCATTTCGGCAAAATGGAGGATGCGGGGTGCAATACCACGTCGGGGACTCCACCACCCTTACTCTTTGCCACTAACAGTATTATTAGTCCACTACTTCGGAGAATACCTCGGACGGAGACCGTAGTATTCATTACCATTGCCTATCCACTCGCTTGGAGATTCCCCGAGCTCCGATTCTTTCTCAGTCTCCGTCTTGACCCCTCCCCTCCTCGCATCTTACTACTCCTTACTCCCCCTTACACCAGAACAAGACACAGAATAGGATACAGAAACAGGAAAAATAGAACATGGACTCCGTCCGCAACAAAGTCTACACCGTCACCGGCCTCAGCGGCATCGGCCTCTCCGTCGCACAGCTCCTCTACAAAAACGGCGCCAAACTCTCCCTCGCCGATATCAGCGCCGACGCCCTCTCCGCCGCCGTCACCCTCCTCACCTCCTCCCCAGCCTCATCCCCAACCGCACAACATGACGCAGAGAAAGATAAGGACGACAGAATCCTCACCACAGTCCTCGACATCAGCAACGCCCCGGCCGTAACCGCCTGGATCGACACCACGATCACCCACTTCGGCCGCCTCGACGGCGCCGCCAACATGGCCGGCACAATCGGCGCGCACCACGGCATCGGCAAACTCATCGACCTGCCGGACGAGGAGTGGGACATGCTCCTCCGGTGAACCTCTCCGGCGCGATGTATTGTCTGCGCGCGCAGGTGCGGGGCATCGCTCGGACGTCCCGCGCGGGGAGTATTGTGAATGCGAGCAGTATTCAGGGGACGAGGGGGTTTGCGTTGCATGCGGCGTATTCGGCGACCAAGCATGGGGTTGTGGGGTTGACGAGGAGTGTGGCTAAGGAGGTTGGGCCGGAGATTCGGGTTAATGCCGTTGCGCCGTGAGTCTCTCTCTTTTCCTCCCTTATTCTTGGGTTTCTTTTTCTTTCTGGGAGGTGTGCTGGAGGGTGAAGATAGGGTATGGTGCAATGCTGATCAATGTATAGAGGCTCTATTCAAACACCCCTTCTGGATAAGGCGAAGGGGATTCAGGGAGGCCTCGGTACGAATCCGATTGTCATCCCGCGGAATGGAACGGCCGATGAGGTGGCTCAGTCGGTGGTCTTTTTGCTGAGTGATGCGGCGTCGTATACTACTGGTACGGTGTTGCATGTGGACGGGGATGGGATCCATAGACGGAAGAGGAAGTGTACGGTAGCATGGAGAGCATCATCAGTCATGACATTATGTACCATGCATCGCAACCGATCTATGTAACGCCGTATAAACACCTCTATCCTGTATCTCTGTTCCAATCAAGGTCATAGTCTATATGCATCATCGACATAACCATAGGAAGGCTGCGGTGACTAGACAACGTTGTGAGCTTCATTTCATGCCAGGGGATGTTGACTTTGGGAGAAGTAGAAACCAAGAACATACCTAGGACAGCCACGATGTGGTAGTTCGGCCGCAGAGAGGAACCGCCGTTCTTGTCGGCTCTGTACGCTTATTAGTACTATACACTGAAGGGTCAGGAGGAGAACGAACCGTGCTTCCGGCCAGCCATCCTTATAGTCAAGGTAACTGAATCCAAGCTGTGCGTCCTGTATAGATGTCAGACAACCAATCACATCTCTCCCTGGGGTAAGTACTCACATCATCTCGAAACCCAATAGAAGTGTTCACTGCCAATCAATTAGCTTCGCTTCCACCCCACACCCAGTAGGATCACTCACAATAATGATAATAAAGCACATCCTGCACCGTCTCATTCCCCGACACCACCCCCACCCCCCCAGGCGCATAAACCTGCCCATGATTCGAATCATACACCGTCGTACCACCCCCCTGCATCAACGGCACTCCCTCACGATCCACAAACGGCCCCCGCACATCCGTCGACCGTCCAACCCGAATATGATACTCCTTCCCGGGCGGCGGGAACCCCTTCGTCGCAAACCGACAGCACTTCCCATGACTATACCAGAGGTAATAATAAGGCGCGCGATAGCTCATAAACGACCCTTCTGACGGTTTAAACTTCACCCCAGGCAAATACGCCAGGTTCCGCGCATCCGGGTTCGTCGCATCCTCAACGGACAACAGGTCATCCGATAGCGGGACCTGGAAGATACCGTGCCAGAAACTCCCATACAGGAGGTACGGTTTATTCGTCGCCTGATCCGTGATAAAGGCCGCATCGATGGCGTTGGACTCGTTATACGGCCAGATCTGCGACTGCGGGCCTTTCTCCGTGTTAATCACCGCGCCGTGGTCTGTCCACTCGCCCT
Organism: Aspergillus micronesiensis; assembly: GCA_039763685.1. Classification (NCBI taxonomy): domain Eukaryota; kingdom Fungi; phylum Ascomycota; class Eurotiomycetes; order Eurotiales; family Aspergillaceae; genus Aspergillus; species Aspergillus micronesiensis. The sequence continues at coordinate 578,357 of JASHHO010000052.1, read as the reverse complement.
CGATGTCGTCGGTCGACGCAACCCCAATGGCACTGTTGCGACTCCCGTGCCGACTCACGGTGTAATAGCAGTAGAACCGTCCGTTGTAGGAGACGGTGGTGGGTGCCCAGGGCCGGGTGCGGTTCTGCTTCTCGACGATGCTGGGGGCGTTGAGCACCGTGCCGATGCGGGTCCAGGGGCCGGACAGACTGGGCGCCTTGAGAATGGGGACGTGGACGCCCCCGCGGAAAAGGTAGTAGTTGCCATTGTGAGCGAGGATGTTGGGGTCGTGGACGGCGATGTTGCCGTGGTTCGGGAGGGGGTAGCGTGTTGATTCGGAGAAGACGGGCGCGGGCTGGAGGGGGTGTCGGCGGGTGATGGCGCTGCTGTCGCGGCGTTGAGCCCGGACAGCAGGGCGCAGAGGAGAAGGTTGAGTCGCGCCATTGAGGGTAGTGAGGTTATTGCGAGCGCGACATTGAAGACATTGGAGGTAATTTGAGGAGTGTCGTGAGCAGAGGAACTGGCGTCAAGGTGATGAAGGTGACGTCAAGCGATCAACATGGAAGGCAAGGAAGGGAGAAAGTCTCACACTGCAAGGGAGTGAAGGGGATTATATGCAGGCATCGTTGGAGCCTTGTTGTCGATCGCCACGGCCGTGGGCACATGGGAAAAGGCAAAAGTAAGAGCGGCTCGATAAGCCCAAGTAAAGAGGCGAAGCAGATACACTCTGGCAACCTTATGCGATGGCACCAGTCAACCGGCGCATCCAGACCCTGTGTTGATCGTTTGGTACGGTCAGAGATGGCTGACAGCATTTATTTATAGATCCTGCACCAATCAGACTGACTGTTTGTACAACACGGGCCAATCACCGCCCGTCGGTCCCTTTCCCCTTACCGGTCCTTACGTGTGGAAGTAAATACCTAAGATGAGATCGACACCACAAGCGATTCGCAAGCCGTCAACTCAAATTGCGCCACATCCCGATTCTCTACTAGACTATATACAACCAATATCCCGTCGATCATCACACATAAACATTGGCCAATGTCCTCGGGACTTTCACCCCTCAAAGGTAATCCCCGTCAGATCCGCCCAGTCAAACGCTTCCAAGAACGGGTCTAATTCGCCGGACTGCACACTCGTTAGCCTACCCCCCATAAACACACGGAAAAACTTACTGGCATTCCAAATCCCCCCGCAGGCTGCCACAGACTCACATCCGGCATCAACGGGGGTGCCATAGTCCCGGGATCGACACTCGGGATCTAAAGAATTAGCCTCAACCCTGAACACCCCAGGCAGACACAATCACGAACAAGCAAACATACCTGGTTGATCTTGAAGTTGCCCATCCCCCATTCCCCTAAATGCGCGCACGTGGCGTGTCGCGAGAATAGCGTTTGCGCAAAGAAGATGACCCGGTTCACCACCTCCTGTTTGTATCCATTCGCCTGTTGCGGCCACAGCGTGACCTTGGCCAGCGCCAGCAGCGTTGACATGAAGAAGTACTCCTTCGCCCCCTTGACAACCAACAACCATCGCGACTCGAGACACGTCAGAATCGTCTCCGCCAGGGAGACCAAGGATTCCGCCATCCCGGTCAGGGTTCGGGTGATCGCCGTCGAGGACATTCCAGCGCCGCCCTCTCCTTCATGAAGTAACTGGCATACAGAACAATACGCCTGCACCGTCCAATCCCCCAAAATACTGAGCGAGAGCTGTCGCGAAGTCTCGTGCAGCCGTTTTTGCGTAGACAAAATCAGCGTAGCGATTTCCAAGCGGGTCCGGGCAGACGGCGCAAAGAGGCTCTCGCGGTCAGCCTCAATGGCAAAGGGTGTGTGAATCGACAGCAGACTATGCCCGATCTTCGTCTCCAGAAGCCCCTTGACCAATAACATGCGATGCTGGGTCGGATAATCCTCCACGCCCGAGGTCGACCACGACGGCACTTTCGACAAGTACCGGTTAAGCTCCCAGTCCATGCGCAGGATCTCTTCGTAGCGACAGCTGATCCGCGGAGAATGCATCAAAGCGCATGCCTTGAGGCGCAGCGGGAGCGATTGGAGGAGAATCGCCTGGAACGAACAATCGGTAAATTCAGTGAGAGGTCGCTCCGGTGGAAGTTCCTCGCTCGTCTCTTGGATTTCGTTATCATTGATGTGTAACGGTGGGGCGGTATCATAGTCGGACTCCTGCACCGAGGGCGGCATCCCGCGCTCCAAGGATACCTGCAGGTCGAGTTCCACGATGGTGGCCCATATGCGCCGCCGCATTTCCTTGTTGAACACGGAGATTTTGGTGTACTTGCTGGGGTCTCGGTGGAATCCCGCCAACATCGACTGCTTCAAGATCCAGTTCGTGGCCAGCCACGCTTTACTCCGCTTCATGCCGTGGATATTCTGCGCGATGACGAGAAGCACGTACACCCGCAAGGCGGTGATGTCTGGACGTTTGATATGCGCTGCATCGATCCACTTCTCCGCATGCAGCACCCACTCCACAGCCGTGTAACAGGTCAGATGGGCATCGTTCTTACTCTGCAGGGAATCAAAGTCGGACAGGTTCCACGCGCACGCGAGGACCAGTAACAGCTGTACTACAAAAAGTGTCGAGACCATGTCTGGCTCATCCTTTTGCGCCCAGAACTCGTCCAGCTCCCGGAGGAACGACGGAACGTGGAGGATGCGATGCGTGGATTCGATGTAGGTGAAGTACAGCATGACGAGCTCATCCACGACCCGGCGCGATGGCAGCATGGCGATCAGGGATGCTGTATTGGGGTCGGGGAAGGGGGTATTGAGCGGCACTTTCTTCCAGACGCCCTTTTTCACCCGGAAGAGATCTGGCCGGAGGGCAGACAGGTGCGGACTGGTCTGACGGATGTCCTCTGCGAAGGATCGGATATCGGGGAACTGAAGGAAGTCAGTGGACTTTATACTATCGACAATTCAAATGGAAAATAACCTACCTGTGCGATGATGTTCGCAAAAATCCCGGAACCATTGTACCGGGTCTTGGTTTGTCTCCCCCGCATGAGGAAACGCGGCGACATGTCCAGCTGCTGCGACGGCGACACCGGATCGTCCTCATCACCAGATGAATGCGAGTCCTCGCGTCGATGGTGACTATGATGATGACTCGGGTGGTGATGGTGACTTGGGCGTTGCCACACCTCGCGGTGGACGTAGGGCTCCTGGTCGACAGCGGCCTTGGGGGCGCCCAGAACGGTTTCCAAGAAATGGTCCCGCTTCTCCTCCACGGGACGCATCTCGGTGGTGGAGGGTTGAGGCCGAGTCGGCAGAGCGCTTATCGCCGAGTCTGGGGTAGGATGCGCCCGATCAACCGCAGGCACAGGCAGGTTGGCGGTGGGACCTCGGTCGGAGAAGGCGGGCGAAACCACCGTATTGGGTTGCTGCCACAGGAAGCCATCTTCATAGGTGCATTTGGCGGGCGTCTTGCTCTTCTGGCATCGACCACAGACGGGGTACTCGCGATCGCAGCGGAGCTTCCGGCTGCGACACTGGGTACACGCCACCGTCCGGCGGCGTCTCTTGCGCACCCGCGGTGCCGGCTGGGGGGGAGGCGACTGCGCCAGGTCGGGCTGCCCGTCAACCATGATGGGGTGGGAGGGAGTATTTGGGAGGAAGTCACCGGGAGCGCATTCTGCAGCAGGTCGAAGGGCAGATCATATCAACGGGGCTGATCGGAGGCTTCCATCATGCTTCGTTTCTGCACAAAGGTTATCCTTCCTCTTCGGGTTAACCACGAGGCTTATGTAAGGAGGCTTACGTGGTGCCCCACCGGGCGAGGTTACCTGTTCGGGCTAGTGTCTTCGGGGAGGGTCCGATGCATATCTCGTGACTAAGCAGGTGTATAACTGCATGTGCATAGACCATTAACAGGAGAACAGAGGTATACAACATTCATTCCTCGACAACTATCATCCTTGCCTCGCTCCCATTGCTACATTTTCATATTAAGCGTAAAGAGTGCGTCGCTACCTACCTTGGTAAGTCCCCATTCACCCGTCTATCCCGTGTTATCTCAATCGGCCCCCAATCCCCAAGAACTCATCACACAACTGTCCCTGTCGTGGCTCCCGGTAACAGCTGATCCTGTCTCTTCTCGGCGCCAGACAATCTCCCGTGAATCAACGTTGTCGCCCTAAGGCTCCTATACGAGCTAGCATGTTTAGTGCCCCTCATGCTGGGCATAAGGGTCTGTGGGTGTTGACTTCGCGTGTCAAATATTTAGCCCCATGGGATGATTTTCCTGGAGCCCGTGTCATGTCAAAATAACATTTCCTCGTCATTCGCCTTGACGTTAGTTTTGAGCCGCAAACATGTTGCTTTCCACATTCCCGCAACAACACACGCTCCTCCTGCTCCTTAGCCAGGCGCTCACTTCGTCGGCGCAATGCTATTGGAACACCGGAACCGCCGCAATCGATGAATACCAACCGTGTTTCCCAGAGAGGTCGAATAGCGCCTATTGTAGTCTAAATAAATCCGGAGGTCAGCCGAATGACATCTGCACATCGGAAGGTTTCTGCTATGTTCAGGTGTCGCCCTATACGGGACATATCATGCTCAACCCGTGCACGGACCGAAGTTGGGGTTCTGACTGTCCTCAAATATGCCCGAGCTGTGGGTTCCCTGACCCTCCCATATTCGACGACCCATGCTAATCAACGCGCGTGGTGATAGCGGTCAAATCCAATAGAGGCATATACCTCCTACCGTGTGCGGACAGCAGAAAAGATCGATGGTGCTGCAGTACGGATGGCTCCGACTGCTGCGACAGTGACTTCCAACTCGACATCGGCCAGCTGATGCTGCCGACGACCAATTCTACCTCCTCGAACACCACGGATTCCACATCCATGACCACAGTGACCAGTACTGTACAGGTGACGAGTTTGGCGGACTCCGACTCGGATTCCGATTCGGACTCGAAGGTCACCGCCGTCGGCGCGGGTGTTGGCGCCGGGCTGGGTGCCTGTCTGGTTGCCACCATTGCGGCACTGTGGTTTCAACGGAGGCTCTACCTGAAGAAGGCTCAGGAGCTGAAAGAGCTCCAGGACAGCGCAGCATATGGTATGCGCCAGAACACGGCTGGGATCAATGGGGGACTTGCAGAGCTGCGTGAGAATAATAAGCTGCCTGTGTATGAGCTGGGGGAGGAGACCCAGCGGGAGGGGGTTGGGCGGGAATAGTTTGCCTGTAGCAGTTAAGAAGAAGTGCATGACAACATGCTAGGCAGTCGCCATTTGAACCAGTCCTGACTGTCGTCGGTGAATCAGGTTGACTCGGTCTCGGAGTTAAGCAGCCACCTGCCCCATTCCCGCATCTCCGACATCCTTCTCCGTGACCTTCTTTCTATATAACCAGCAACATGTCAGGTTGCCCGAGATGACTGACTACCTGCGAGCTCTCTGACAGAGGAGTTCACTATTTTGTGCAACCAGACCCATTGATCGTCGCTATGTTCCGATCTCTCTGGCAAAGCAGCCCCTCCACGTCGGAGTACATCTTCCCCACCGTCGACCCAGCTCGGGATGGGCCCGACTGCAAAAAGGATTGCGCCGATTGCACGGTGCAGTTCCCCTCCAAAGTGAAGATCGAGACATCGCGACCACTCTACGGACATAATCAAAGAGTTTAGTACCCATGTGCTCGTCGCCACTGGCCGATCCGACTGGACGCCGAAGGTGGAGCAGGAAAAGGGCAGTCTGATGGAAGCCTTCGACAGCACCTCCTACAAATCCAAACAGGGTGTAAGTCAATACCTTCCTGTCGATCGTCGCATGTGTCAGTTGTCGACTGTACCTCCGCCGATCTCTATGTATCATCGCTAACATCTCCAGCGGATCATGGTCTCCGCCTCGAACCTTAACCCCCCTGAGACGGACAATGAATCGGACACCACCGGGAGCACTCTCCTCCTGCTCCCATCCTTCACCTTTGTCGATGCGGTCACTCCAACCGACATCCCAGAAGTCATCAACTTCATCGACACCCCGAGAGACGCCCCCATCTCCTCGCGACTGTCCTCGCGACCCTGCGAATTCGACTACATCGTCTGCTCTGTTCGCACAAACGTCGTGACGCGCGCTGCGGTATTACCGCTCCACTAATCAAAAAGAGCTGGAACGCCATCTCCGCCCTCTGGGGCTGTACCGCGACGCCGGTGACGGCCGACCCGGTGGGGTCGGGATCTTCTTCGTCTCACATGTCGGCGGACACAAGTTCTCGGCTAATGTGCTGGTGTATCGCCGGAAGGAGGAGCAGATGATGATCTGGCTGGCGAGAGTGAAGCCGGAGCATTGCGAAGGGGTGGTGAAGTATACGCTGCTCCAGGGGAAGGTGGTGCATCCGGAAAGTCAATTACGGGGAGGGTTTGATAGGCCGCGCGGGTTGACGAGTTGGTAGCGAGGTTGTAGAGTTTGCAGTTTCTTACGATGTGATGAATAGACGATTTAATTGCCATAATAATGGCCATGCTTCAATCATATAAACTATCTTAACAATGCGCGTTACTACCTAAATTGAGATTGTTGTAGAAGTGAAATCCTCAGGCAGCAATACACGCTACGTCATGCGCGGCCAAACCGCGTTAATTGATTTTCGCGACGCGACGGAAGTCTCGATTTACCCCGACACCCCCTCGCCGCTGACCACCTCACCTCCATATACCGGCAACCACCAGTGTTCCTTCAATATACAACATGCGATAATGGCCGACAATACCCCCGAAACCAACCCCCGTTCCCTGGCCCTCCGTGCCGAACTGAAAGAATGGGAACGCGCCTTCGCCGCCGCCAACGGGGGCCGCAAAGCCGAGCGCAACGACATCAAGCAGAATCCTGAGATCGGTGGGTTTCGTTCACTCTCGCTACCATGGCATGATCTAAGACGCGTCTCCAGCGGCCAAATATAAAGAATATTCCAAACTCAAACAGCCCCCCAAACCAGTCGAATACAACAACGCCCCAAGAAACGCAAACACTCCTCCACCGACCTCGATGCCAACACCGAGAATATCCCCCCAACATCCACCCCCCGCAAGGCTGCCCGCGGCCCAGATCCTTTCGTCACTCCTTCCAAGAAACAGATTCCCTCATCCCACCTCGACTACATATCGCCCGAGACTTTTCGCCGACTGTTCAGCCCGTCCATGCACCGAGGACCGCTCCGATCGGCCATCGGTCCCACCCCCCAGCGCGATGGAAAGGCCCTGGGACTCTTCGATCTCCTCTCCGAGTCCGGGGTAGCACGGCAACCCCCACCGCGGAGCGACTGGCGAGTGTGCGCGGTGCAGCGGCGGTAACCCCATCCAAGCGACGGCAATGGACACGATTGCGGAAGAAGACGAGGAGGCGAAGGTCGAACAGGAGAGCCCGCGCATGGCACGAACCCCACAGTCATCCGGGAAGAAGTACATGCTTTCGACGTTGTTTGCGACTCCGACGACGTGGCGATACGCTATGATGGAGAATGACACCGATCGTGTACAGACGCAAGACGATGCCGCTGCCACGACTGCTGCCGCCGCTACAGAGGTTGATGATACCGTGAACCAGCCGGCCGAATCTGAAACACCGTCTTTCCTGCGTCGATCCAACCCCGCACGGTATGCGGCTGCGTCGCGCACGCAAGGTGGACTGAGTCCGACTGCGGTGCGGAAACCGCCGCAGTTCGTGGGGAAGGGTCTGTCGGTGCTGGTGCAGGGACTGCGGGATATGGAGGAGGAGCGCATGCAGGATGAATGGGATATATTGCGGGAGATCGAAATCGAAGCCGAGCAGACGGCGACGGGGGATGTCGAGGTGGCTGACAGTCAGGCGCCTGGAGCAGAGGGGGCACGACAATTCAAAAAGAAGGGTCAGAAGCGAACGACACGCCGAGTGAATATGAAGCCGGTCATTTCCAAACCCAGGCCAGAGCCGAGGCTGCCAGGGTCCGACGACGAGGGAGATAAAGCCGCGCAGGAAAGTGACGATGAACTTGCTGCTGTGCCAGAAACGCAGCATCCCAATATCCCGGTGGCAGATACCCAGGAATGGGACGACGATGCTTCGCTGCATTCCCTCACGGAACCCGACTTTGACTCGGACGATGATTACGAAGAATCGTCCCGACCGCTGGGACGCAGTAAGAGCTTCACGGAGAAGATGAAGGAGGCCATTGGGGCGGAAAAATCGTCTTCTAAACCGGCCACGGAGACGAAGCCAGCTCCCAAACCCGCCGAGAAGGACACCGAGAAGAAGCAACCACGTCCGCGCAAGGTCGATCCGGCAGCCCATGCCAACTATCGATCGCTCAAGATTCGCAACAAGAACAGCAAGGGCCGGTTTGGTCGACGATTTGGCCGACGATAGTTTGACCCTATGCCATATACATATATACTGGCAGAGTTACGACACGAATCAGCATCCACACACGATACCATCTTCACATAGAACGTATATAGTATTAGTCTACATCAATCCATATCTCCTATTTCATCACTTCGTGAGTCTAGTATACATACATAATGTGTAGCCGTAACATCCTAAACTGTCAGCAGTACTCAATCAGGAACATATCGATCCCGAGCAGACTGCAAGCGTCTGGCCTGTGCTATATCGTCCCGCGACGACGATCCACGGAAATTCCGTCCGCGATACGGTCGTTTCGCAACACCACCACGAGACGGTCCTCCTCTTCCTCTTTCCTCCTCTCCTCCTCCCCTTCCCGATAAACAGGTGTCGACGACTCCCCCCGTGAAAGCCCCGCCGTCCCACCAACCCCAATAGTATCCTCATACTGCACATGGCGATCCCAATCCTCAAGGGTCATATACGGACTCCGCAACCAAGCCTGCAACTCATGCAGGAATAATCGGGCATTCTCCCTCCCCAGAAAATCGCGCAAGAGCTCCTCCGCCTGCCCGGCGCTGCCTTTGATATCGACCGTGCGGAGAATCGCAATGATATACTCCAAGAGGAACTCTGCATTGTTGCCTCGTCGGTTATCGAGGCGTTGCTGACCGGCGCGGGGGACGCGCTGCGTAGTGTTACTCTGACTCTGACTCTGACTCTGACTCTGGGAGGGGTCCGGTGGCGGGGGCGACGGGTCCGGGTGCAGGAAGCTGAAGACCTGCAGCTCCCGACGAATCCATTTGCGCGCGCGCGATACAAGAGCTCCTCGTTGTTGAAGCGGGAGGGGGTCAGCTCTTGGTACTGGGAGAGACGGTTGGAGCCGACGCGGAGGAGTAGAGTTGGCGGCGGTAAATTTCCTGGCGGCGACGGAGGGGGTCGGATGGCGCGGGAGGGGAGGGTTGGGGTTGCGTGGACGGCGACGAGGGGGCCATTGGTACGGGGAGGATGTCTCTCTTGAGTTGAGGGATTGGAGGTGTTTGTGTCTGCGGGTTGCTCGGGGAGCTGGTAGATCTTGAAGCCGTCGGGGCTGTTGTCGAGGTCGTATTTGACGGAGGTGATGTCACTTTTGCCTGGGAGACATTAGCTACATGAGAGCATGTTTAGAATAGAGCTATAGACATACATAGAGGACAGGTGCGCCGCTGCTCCAGCCAGCTCAGGAGACACAGGAAGTCAAAGTTGGCATGACGACAGGGCACAGCGATGGCGGGTTCAGACACCGGTTCCAGGCAGATGACGCATGGGTTGGCCACCTCGGCGTCATGGGCGACCTCTTGCAAGGTACGGCGCAGAATCGCCTGCTGCAGGTCGACATCGTCGGACATCAGACCGGGCAGGATGAAAGGCGTGCATGTGGTGAGGGAGGTGAGGGTGATGGGCAAGGGTTCTTGTACTTGGGTGGGCGAGCGGCAAGTCACGTTGCGTTCTTCCTCCGCAAAAACTCCGCGAGTCTTCCTTCAACACCGGCCTCACCCTCGCCTCATCCCCCACTCTTTCCCTCGACTCGATCTCTTCGTCTGTCGCGATCTGTCCCCGTTGCAGAGACATGCTCTAGTCTGTCGTTTCCTCTCCAGCAACCCCCTCGAGCCACTCGCACTCGCCATGAGATCGGCGAAAGCTGTCCTGGCCGAGAACCCATATTACTACTCTACTTCCATGGCGCGTGCTCCTGCTGCGGGTGATGCGTCGCCTCGCACTCTCACCGGACTTCGACGCTGGTCGATTGTCAATAGGAATCTGCCGGGTGAGAATGCGAGCTTATCCACTTTCCCCCCGTGTCGCGTTGGGCAGCTTGCTAACCAGGTGCTCGACCGCGCAACAGCCGTCTCGCAGATCCGCTCTATCCACGTCTACGACTTCGACAACACATGTAAGGACTGGCTGTTCTAGCATGTCTACAGAATCCGTTCGAGTTAATACCGTGCAGTGTTCTTGAGCCCCCTTCCCAACCCGCAACTATGGAACGGCCCGACCTTGGGCTTCCTGCAGTCATATGAGACCTTCGCCAGCGGGGGATGGTGGCACGATCCCCATCTTCTCGCCGCCACTGGAGAAGGCGTCGAGAAGGAGGAGCCTCGCGCGTGGGCTGGATGGTGGAATGAAAACATTGTGCGACGGGATTCCTAGTGTGATCTATCTGGGAGCTGGCCAGTCTAACCGATTGCAGGTCCAACTTGTCGAACTCAGCATGAAGCAAAAGGATGCTGTCACCGTCCTGCTGACCGGTCGTAGCGAGAGCGGATTCTCCGACCTCATTCGTCGCATGATCAACAGCCGCAAGCTTGAGTTTGATCTGGTCTGTCTCAAGCCTGAAGTGGGCCCAAACAGCCAGCGCTTTGCCACCACCATGGAGTTCAAACAGACCTTCTTGGAAGATCTGGTTCTTACGTATGACCAGCCGACGAGATTCGGGTGTACGAGGATCGCCCCAAGCAGTGAGTGTTCTGTCTGGTGTCGCGGAAATACTGGCTACTAATGTCCCCTAGTGTGAAGGCATTCCGCGAGTACTTCGAGCAGATGAACCGCCGCTTCCAAACGGCCCAGAGCCCCTCGTCGCGGCGGCTTTTCAATGCCGACGTGATCCAAGTAGCTGAAGGGACCCTGTTCCTGCCCCCTGTAACTGAGACCGCTGAAGTCCAGCGCATGATTAACTCACATAACACTGCTATCCGCGACCCCGCGCTCAACATGACCAAGTCGCCATACGGCCGACTACGTATCAAGCGTACCATCTTCTACACGGGCTACCTGATCTCCAGCGCTGACTCCACCCTCCTGATCAACCAACTGTTGACGCCCATGCTGTCCGCGGGGCTTGCTGACACCAATGACCTGAAGTATATGGCTAACAGTATCTTAATCACACCACGACCCGCCCCCGCTCCATCCTGAACAAGGTGGGCGGCATCGGGAAGAAGCTAAACTGGCAGGTGACGGGGACAGCCATCTATGAGAACAAGATCTGGGCGGCACGGTTGAGCCCTGTGCCCGCCACCGAAAAGTACTTCACCGAGAACCCGGAACCCGTAGTGGTCCTCGCCGTGCGCCGCGGAGTCCGTCCCATTGATGTGGGCAAGATCCAGAAGTGGCATCCGGTGTCGGCAGAAAACGCCCTGACGCTGGAGACCGTCGTCGGCGAAAAGGTGGTCCTGCGCGTGGAGGAAGAGAACCCCAACGAGGGCGAGTGGGAGAGCCAGTTCTTGAACAAGAATAACAAGCGACGGCCTCCGGCAGACCGCGAGGACGACGCCGTTCCCCCGCCGAGCCACGGCTATGATCCGTCTTCTGCCGGCAAGCCGTATCCCACGCGGCCTCGCAACCATCATGACGATGGGCCCCGTCGGGGAGGCTATCGGGGTCGCGGTCGGGGTGGCTCGCGTGGTCGAGGTCCACGGGGCGGCAACCGTGGTCGTGGCCGAGGACGCGATGCAGGCCCTCCGGGGGGGTATAAATCTCTCGATGACTATGGTGGGCACGATAGCGCACACGAGGAGCGGCCTGGTGGCATGATGAATTACTAGCATTGATCATTTCTTTCGTTCTCCTTGCGCTTCAGCAGGGGTCGTCCGACATAAAAGCCGTGCTATTCTTGATATCCAATATTTCATTAGTCTGTTTCCTGGCGCTGTCCGTCCGGAGTTATATGTTAATAGCCGGAGTCAATGCATGTGTCTTGCTTCTTGGAGTAGCCTTTCTTTCTTCCATTGCGACCAGACCCTGTCGATCGAGGAGATTTCCGCCAGGATCAACTGATCATCCGAAGATCTCTGGATCGCGATTCGATCCCCGCGGGGTCGCGAACTGTTTCGCCTCGGAAGCGCGGCGTGGATTGTCTGATCTATTAAAATTGCACTGAGACATGCCCCATTCCACCGGCTAAAGACAGCGCTGCCAACTCCTCCGGCCAATCGCTTGCCAACACCTCGACCCATACGATGGCTGTCGTTAATTTCGATTAATGGCTCTTGGCGCGAGCGATACTACATCCGATGCTGCTGGAATATCGTGGCGTGGGTCGTGGGCCGCATGCGTTGGACGAAGACGGCGAGTTATCACCGTCGCCAAAGATGTCTCAGTCCGTCGCCCAGTCCACTAATTTCGAGGCTTAAAGGAGAAAAAGAAAAACGGAATCCTTTAAATGAGGTGTCTCCCGGCATGTCTCCAGATGACCGATCAAACGCGCGCGCATCTCGACGCAAGGGAGACTTTGCGCATTGCACCGCACCGCACCGCATTGCGCAGGGAGACACCCCTCCATCGGTCGCTTTTCTTCAATTCCAGTCGCCATGATCGCGTCATGAGCTGATTCATGTACGATGCTCTGTCTTCTCCGTCTGGCTCTGCTCCTCCCTGTCGTCGTCCAGGGCTGGACGCTCCCCGGTCCGCATCATGGCGTGCCCAGCAACGAGAAGACCTCGCTCACGCTGTTGTATCAGAATAATCTGAATGCATCGGACGATGCGAACCATGTCGGGGCCATCTTGTTAGACCCGATGGACCAGCACGATGTCCGTGAGGCCTGCGAGAGCGTGGGGGAAACCCTCCTCTCGAACCGGACTATCCACACCCATCGCGATGACTTTAAGAACCTCTTCGCGTATCTGACACATTCCGGTCGCAGCAATACGACGCAACCTTACTATCTGCGCGAGGGCGTCCTCTCTGTCACCCAGGACCCGGACACCTTCGACCTGCTGCCCTTCCCCCGGCGCAACTTCAGATACCCCGTCCTCTGCACGCAAACCAATACCGGCATCGCAGCCCTCGATGCCGCAATCGCCAGAAGTCATGCCGGACCGAGAGAGGTGCGCATCGCCTCTGAGGGCAATATGTATATCGGGTCTCGCGATCGCAAGTCCTTCCGGTTCTTGGGCATTCCCTACGCCGACCGACCACAGCGCTTCATGCATTCGAACTTGTACTCCCGGCGATCGGAGACGATCCGTGCGATGGACTACGCGGCCAATTGCATTCAGCCGAGCGGTGGCAGCGAAGACTGTCTTTTCTTGAACATCCAGACACCGTATCTGCCACTGGCGGGCTCGACGGATCGTCTGAAGCCGGTGCTGTTCTGGATTCATGGCGGCGGGTTTACCAGTGGGACTGGCGCGGATCCTTTGACGGGCGGGGAAACCTGGCTTCACGCGAGGATATCGTCGTCGTCAGCTTTAATTATCGGTTGTCGACGTTGGGGTTCCTGGCTATGCCGGAGGCCGGTGTCCCTGGGAACTTTGGGCTGGGCGATCAGGTTGTGGCTCTTGAGGTATGATATTCCCTCTGTATGCTTTCCAATGTGACTATGAGTATACTAACAATAGCAGTGGACGATAAGGAATATTGCCCAATTCGGAGGTGATCCCAATCGCATCACTATCGCTGGTGAATCCGCCGGTGCTACCTCTGTACGTGCTCTACTAGGCTCTCCCCCAGCACAGGGCATGTTCCACGGCGCTATTGCAATGTCCGGTATGGGTGGTGTGTCTCTTGGTCTGGAGGGCAGTGATGCCTCCAGATCCTCCTCGTACCTGAGCATGTCCGACTCTTATCGTCTGGCTGGCCGACAGGTCGTGACCGAGGTAGGCTGCGATACAGGAAGCCCAGAGCAACAGCTGCAATGTCTGGAAAAAACCCCAGCAGCGAAGCTGGTCAATCTCACCTCCGTTCCCCGATACATCGTGCAAGACGAATACTTTGTCACCAGCAAAGAACTCAACCTCATCGAGCGCAATTCCAGCACCCCCAGCATCCCCATAATGATGGGCATCACCGCCGACGACGGCGCCCCCTTAACCACCTATCCAACCACCCCCATCAACAGCCTGAGTGAAGGCCTCCAGATCGGTCTCAACATCACCGCCGAACACGCAGAACGCATCCTCTCCTCCGACCTCTATCCCTCCCCCGAATCCGGTAACACAACCCTCGACGCCTTCGACATCGCCCAGCGCATATCCACCGACCTACACTTCCGCTGCATCGCCCAAGCTACCATCTTCGCCGGCGTCGCGTCCTCCATCTTCGACCCGGCCTCCTCCTTCTACTACCAATTCGAAACCACCACCGCAGACTACTACGCCGACCACATCGGCTCCCACACCGCAACCCCCGACTTCCCCCACGGCGACCTCGACCTGCCCTACTTCCGTCTCCGTGGCTCCGACCTCCCCTGGGTTTTCGGAACCCTGGAACCCCTCCGCGACGGCATGGATCTGGACACCCTCCAGCTGCTGACAGGCTACTGGGGGAGCTTTGTCAGAAGTGGACAACCTAATCCGCCGGCCGAATGGCTCGCTGCGCGGGGTACGCGAGTACCCACGACGCAGTGGGGAGGTTTGATCGATGGGAACCGGTGGCACATTCTGAGGGCCCGATGCAGTTGCTTGGGTATCCGAGTTTTGCGGGCGGCTTTCAGAATCAGGAGCAGTGTGAGTGGTTGGGGTATCCGGTTACATATTATTTCAGGTAGTTTCTTTTACTATCTGGGTAGTTGCTTCTTTCTCTATTGTGTTGTAGGATTACGTTGTGTGTTTATAGATAGATATTGTGGTTGCAGCTTATACATATATCACTGCACATACGGGGGAGCATATACTATATCCTCCCACAAACATTGTACATTGTACATTTCCAGCCTTTCAGGCAAACCACTGAGATATTCTCAAAAGAATAGAACAACAAATCGTGATCCTTACTCATCATAATCTACCAACTAGAATCCAGCCTGGACCAAGGTCATGACGTAACCGCAAAGTCTGCATCTTCCACCTACATCCGCGTGGGACCGTACCACCGATCAAAATCAAGCTCATACTTAAGATGATAAGCATGGACAAGCCCAGATCGACCTGAATGGCGTTTACCCAGTGTCTTGCCACAAGTCCGGCCGATATTGCGGATATCCGGCTTTTCGGATATACACACAGCTTGCTTGCTCCGGAGTTAGCTATACACTTTTATCCCGACGCCACGGGACCTTTATATACAGGGCAAGACAAGGCGTATAGAGTGGATGTTAATGAGTGCAGTGATAATTATTAGCGTTATTGGTCTATCTCGGTGTTTGGGCTGCTCAACACGCAAGCCCTAACTTATACTTACCCAACTACACTCACCACGAGGCTTAACGACCACCACGAAATAAACAATATATCAACATGGAGACGCTCCGCGACTCTGCCTTCGGCAAGCTCGTGCGCATCTTCAGCGGAAAACGCTTCCTCCGCTACCCCGAAGAAATCGACACTGGCTGCTGGACCAGCTATCTCAACACCGAGCCGCAGATCAAAGATGAAGAGGCGGCTACACTGGCCGACCTCGACGACGAGCCAGATGCATTCGGTTTGTATACCGTCATGTCGCAGGTGTCACGGTCTGCACGACGTCTCTCATCGGTGTCCACGGCACATGGCGATGCGCCGGTGGATAAGAGTCAGGTTCCGATTGTGGTGGGATGGAGTGGGCCGGATGATAGTGAAGTATCTCTCTCCTTTCTTAGATCTGTATATGGGGTATAGGGCTAATCTAATGATCTGTAGAACCCACTTAACTGGACCACCGCGAAGAAATTCATGGTCAGCAGTCTCATCTGGCTGCTCACCTTTGCCGTCTACATCGGCTCCTCGATCTATACGCCCGGCATCGAGGGCGTCACCGAGCAATTCCACGTCAGTCGAGTCGCCGCCACACTCGGACTGACTCTGTTCGTCTTTGGATACGGATTAGGTAAATACCTCCCTTTCTCTAGACATCTTATACACACCAGAATAAGGTATACTAACGAACAGGCCCCATGGTCTGGTCCCCCCTCTCCGAACTCCCCACCATCGGCCGCAGCCCAACCTACGTCCTCACCACCCTCGTCTTCGTCTTCTTCCAATTCGCCGTCATCTACGCCAAAAACTTCGGCATGCTGCTCGCCTTCCGCTTCCTCACCGGGTTTATCGGCTCGCCCGCCCTCGCCACCGGCGCCGCCTCCATGGGCGATATGTGGTCTCCCCGGGTGCGCGACTACATGATCGCCATCTGGGGGTGTTTCGCCATCTCCGCGCCAGTGCTAGGTCCACTCGTGGGCGGTTTCGCAGCACCAGTCAAGGGCTGGACCTGGACGATCTGGCAGCTCCTCTGGATCTCAGCGTTGGCGCTGGTGTTACTCTTCTTCTTCCTCCCCGAAACCTTCGCGCCAAACATCCTCTACCGCCGCGCACGACGCATCCGCCAGGTAACCGGCAACTCTCACTACATGTGCGAAGCAGAGATCGAGCTGAAAGCCGTCAAGCCGAAAGACGTCCTCTTCGAGGCGCTGGTCCGTCCCTTCGAGCTATGTTTCCTCGAACCCATCGTCTTCCTCATGAACCTCTACATCAGCCTCATCTACGGCATCCTCTACATCTGGTTCGAGGCCTTCCCCATCGTCTTCAGCGAAATCCACGGCTTCAACCCAGGCGAAACCGGTCTCGCCTTCCTCGGCATCCTCGTCTCAACCACCTGCCTCGTCATCCCGGCCTACTTCTTCTGGAAAGCAAAGTATCAGCGTCGCTACTTCGATGATGCAGGGAACATCGCGCCCGAGGCGCAGCTCCCGCCCGCTTGTGTGGGTGCCTTCGCCCTGCCCATCAGTCTGTTCTGGTTCGGCTGGACGGGGAACTTTGCCTCGGTGCATTGGATCGTGCCGATCATCGCGACGATGCTGTTTGCTGTGGGGGGGGTGTCTCATCTTCAACTGTATCTTCTGTTATCAGGCGCATGCGTATCCGAAGTATGCGGCGTCGGTTCTAGCAGGGAACGACTTTATGAGATCGAGCTTTGGGGCTGGATTCCCGTTGTTTGCGACAGCGATGTTTCATAACCTGGGAGTTGGGTGGGCGTGTACGCTTCTTGGTTGTTTGACGGTGTTGTTTGTGCCGTATCCGTTTATTCTGCTCAAGTATGGACGACGGTTGCGGTTGTCGAGTAAGTATGCCCGGCATGATATTTAGATCGGTTTTCTTGTGGGTGTGTATTGGGCGTTGGCTGTTCTGTTGGCGTTCGATGAGGACCCCGATGTAGATCATGAGAAATGTAATAGGGTACTACAGCTGATCATATATCGGATGAATAAATAGTAGTATCATACCAGGTCGTGAGATATTAGGACGTTGGTTGATTCTTTTCATTCGTGGGAATGCAGATATATATACCGGCAGATGTGATGATACCACCCAATCACTTCTGCTCAATAATCGGTAAAATTAAGACGAAGACCTCAACATGACTGAATATGAGTTTATGGAATAAAGTCTTGAATCTCTTTTATGGACCATTGGCCCCGTAGCTGACCAACAATATTCTAGGCCAGAAACTACTGTACAAAATGCATATACTATCCATATCATAGTAACCCGTTCCATCCATCCATCCATCAGTCGAAATTGTCGTATTATCATGTGCTGTTCATGTTCATCCGTGTCCATGTCCATATCCGTATCCGTGTCCAAATCGCAAACCAATAACAACAACATAACGAGAAAGAAGAAATCAAAGAGAAGAAAAAAAAAGATATCATAACATAACATAAAGAAACCTCCCAATATGTGCGTGCCATTCGTCTACTTCGTCCGTCAATTGTCGGATCAGACTGATACTCAGAATCATCACCAGCAACCCAATCGTCACAACCACCATGAGCCGAACCCGAACCAGCCGAGAACCATGGCAGAAGTGCCGACCACTCTTAACGCTGCCGTTCCTAGATCTTGCGCTACTGTACTCGCTGCAACGGAGGCTGTATGTTGCCATAGTACAGAGACAAGGACGAATACGGATGCCACGAGATCAGCCAGAGCGGCCTGGGAGACGGGTCGAGGGGGAACGGCTTGACTTCGCGCTCGGATCGGTGGAGTCGAGCTCCTCGTGCCAGCCAGGGAAGGTTGCGAGTAGGATGAAGCAGAAGAAGGCGAGAATGACCGCAATGATCCTGTGACAGGTTAGCGGAGGGGCCTATATTATTTTCGGGGAGGGACATACAGCAGGTTATGGGAAGACAACAGCATCTTTAAGGTGGAAGCCACCCAGATCAGGTTGAGCGGGGTCTTGGTCGACGGTGAATCTCGGCCAGCGCGGTGGCATTGGAGTTACAGATGTATGCTCCGCCTTCGGGTGGACACAGATACCAGTATCCCACGCGGACTTCCATCTCCGCGCCTCCCACGATTTGCAGTCGCCGTGACAACGCCCGGATCGACTTGCGCGAGGTTAAAGACGGGGTTGTACCGTTCATAGTACATGGAGATGAGGAAGATGCTGGGTATTTGCGGGGAGGATGACGAGCAACCCGCCAATAGTAGAGCTATACTGGTTAGTCGCATTATCGACAGCGTACGAGACGGGCACTTACAGAGAAGAATGATTGCAAGTGCAATGATTATCATAAGAACGTGATGGTACCCGATCATCGGTATGAACCCTACGATAATGTCAGTCAAGTACGGACGACGTCAGCAGCAGATACTTACGGGCCATCCAGCAACGAATGCGTTTGCCATCTTGACCGATTCTTGTCCGTCAAGTCTTGGCTATCTTCGAGGACTCGCTTCTCGGGGCTCCGAGAAGGAGTGTTGCGAGCACAGGCGTGGTTCACGGTTTCGGATGTTCAAAGCGACAGCGATGAGAGACCCGAGTGAATGGTTCCCACCAGGATCGCCGTCGATATGTGTCTTGGCTTCCCAGATCTGAGGTTGTACAGAGAACGAAGGCCGAAGGAATGTGCGAGGAATGTGTCAGCGGGGTGCTGGTATGCGACAGTGGGATCGTGGGCGACAATGGAATGCAAGAGAGTGAAAGGAATGCACGTCGCCAATGCTTTCGCGATGCTGTACTTTGATGCCACGACCTGAAGAACGGAAAGAATCCTGTTAGAATCACAATCGCAATGCGACAGGTAAAAGCCGAGGATGGGGCTGGAATGGAACATTGGACGATGGGGATAGCGTTGTGATGGGTATGGGGAGAGGGAGGAGAGAACGGAGGAGGGGAGAGTCTCGTAGCTGGACAGATCCACCGTTGGGCTGCAATGCCCTGCCTCCGAATTCCTGGGATGAATATGCTGGTGGCTGGACGATGGAGAGCGAAGAGAGGAAGTAAATCGGATGGCTGGGCCATTCGCGGTAGTCTGTTGATGCCCCCACCGCTGCCCCAGTAACCGCTCTCACCGCCTGCTGCTTGGGGCGACACAGCCCGGTGGCCTGCCCGATCAGGACTAGCCCGATCGCAGGACCCACGTGACCCAATGAGCCCCATCCAGGGATCGAATGTGGATGATCGAATGATAAGATAACTCCCAGGGTTCTTGATTGATATGGGTACGATACGGATATTATGCAAAAGGCCAGCCAACTCATGCAACCTAACATACAAAAAGAATCTCATCCAGTCCCGCAAAACTCCTCCAATGTAATAATATGCCAAAATGGACAGACGCCAAGGTCGATGCGCAGCATATGCTCTATGCACGGGATCTATGGTTGGCCAAAAGAAAACCGTTTCAGGTCCAGCGTAACAGGCTTTGGACCCTCCTCACCTTCCGTCATCCTCACTATCAGGAATCATCATATCTTCACTCCCTTGCGTTGGAGCCGGCTTCACCGTAGCAACCGGTCGCTCTGACGCAGGGCTATGGCCTTTGCTAGCCGTCAGCGTTTCCAACACGCTTTTGCGAGGGGCAAGGGCATTCAGAGATCGGGACCGTGACAAGGCATTCTGACCCAAGCGTTGCAACGGGGTCAGCCGTGACCGCCTCGAAGGACTGCGAGACGGCCCCAGAGTCCTCGGTGCTGTCACGTTCTTGTTTTTCTGCGGACCAAAGGACGGCGCAGCGGAAGCCTTGCTACCAGCCATCGGGACCCAGAGTCCTCGGATCCTTTGAACACATACTTCGACAGAAGTGACGAGTTCTGTCTCGCAACGTGATAGTCCAGCGCCTGGTTGAAAGCCTCGGGGTTGGTATTGACATCCACGGATATGCTTGGGCTCGAGTCCGCGGGTGCTCCGTCATCACTTCCCTTCGTTGTCGGGTTGTCATCCGAGGGACTTGAGAATGCCTCCGTTGTGGGTGTCTGGTCATTGCTATCATCCAACGAAGGCACCTCGTCAGCAGTGTCTTGGGAATTGCTCTCACCCTGCGAGGGATCTGGCATCTGAGAAAAGATGTCCTCGGCAACATCGTCAGAGAAAACATCCAGAGTAGACTTCCGCGCCTTCTTGGTTCGACTCAGTTTCTGGCCACTGGGGCTAGTCTCATCCGAGCCACTCGCGAAGAATCGACTGCGACTGCCTGGCCCAGGGGACGCCGCGTCCTCTGTCTCGGAACAAAGCCGCTGCCGTTTGGTGGTGGGCAGGGAAGACATCGTAGAGGAATGAGCAAGGAACGAGCTCCGTTCCACACTACGGACAGCCGGAGCAGGTTGACGATGCGACAAGCCACTAGGAGGCGCCGATCGGACAACCCCCGGGTCAAGGCCCACCGGGCTACTTTGCCATGAGCTGTTCGCATGCCGCTGTAGCAGTCTCTGCTGGCTGGGGGACGGCGTGAGAGTGTTAGGATCCAACTCTGCCAAGGGCACACGCTTAGGTGTGAAAAACGTGCTGATGGGTTTGCTGGGCTTCAGCTCAGCCGACGATCCAAGAGTCTGCCGCCGATTGATGCCGACTCCCAAATTTCTAACCGCCAATGGTTTTGGGACCAACGGCTCCTTGGTCATCGGATCCAAGTCGCCTCGTGCAACCCCGCCGCCGTCTCTGGGTCAAGATCACCTCCGATGAAGGGGAGTTCCTCCAGATTGACTTCCTGATCCGGTGGTGTCAAGGTCACTAGCCTCCCAGCCTTCGAACAAAAAACCCGCTGGTAGAGGAATGTAAGCTCGGCTTGCTTAAAGTTGGCGAGGTAGTCGGCCGGAACATGGTATTGTCCCTCGAATTGCAGCATGCGTAGGGCCCTTTCCACATTTCTGTATTTGCGAATGCTCCGATAGGCCGTCTTTAGTCCCAACCGTGTGATGTTAGGCAGGTAGTCGCAACCACTCAAGATGCACATGCGCCGGAAATCAGCATCGGTCCACCCGATAAAACTGACGTCTCGACAGGCCGTGAAATCACCACGATTAATCTCAATGCAGTCGCCATGCTGGTCCAATTTGGACAGCAACCTGCGTGCACCAAACACGAGCATGTCAGAATCTTCCGAAATAATGCCCTGGATAATGCCCTGTCGCTCCAGGTACACGAGCTGTGCGTCGGCTTCGTAAGGCGCAACCACATAGTTGACATTCATCTTCTTCAGTTCCTCAATCAATTGACGTGCCATCAATGGGGTGACGTCCACCGCCTTCTGGAGCTCCTGATAGGCCTCGGCGATTCGTCCTTTGCGTTGCAATTCCAGGCCCAATGCTTTGCTTTGCTGGCGGCGTTGGTGTCGGTCCACCTCAGTCCCAGCTTTGCTGGGTAGATTGTCGCCATCGAAAACTAGGTAAGGCGTGACTCCAAAGTATAGCAGCATGCGAACGCGGTTGAGGACGAATTCAATATGCCTAGGAAGGATTAGAATCAGCGTCCATGTGGTCTTACTCCGTGATTTTCTTACTTTGCCGTTGGCCGGTCCAAGACTAGATCCACCGCACATGCGATGGTGCCTCGATGGAGCCATCCATAGGCGTCGACTCCAAGAGTCTGGCCACTGAACTTCTTCAGATGACATGGTTTTTGGATGGATTTGAGAAGACCATGGAGCCCTAGACAAGGTCAGCGCAGTCTACAGACATCATAAAAGTGCAGTCAGCACCGTCATACCTTTAATGCCCATGATGGACACCTCTGAGCCACAAGATACTTCTCGTGGTGTTCAGCTCCTCCACCAAACGGGCATTAGCTAGAACAAGGGATGGTCAAGCAGTAGAGGCGGCAGTGCAGAGGCAACCCATGGACGCGAGGGAGCAGGGAGGATCAAAGAGACACCGTTCGAGAGACTTCGGGACCGGCCAGAAGCAGACGCATGGAGAGCAGGCAACCGACACTTCCCCGACAACGAGAAGCGATGGAATGTTGACGAGAGACGCGCTTTCCCCGATTGTGTCGGCACGCGCCTGCGGTCTCTGTCATTGGCCAGAGTACCCAGCGGTGAAGGGGCACAGCACACCGCCCTGGTATTCTGCCGGCCAATGAAAAAAAGTCGGGCAGATCACTCGCCGCCAACACTCCCCATCAGCATCCCTCCCCGCCATATCTCCCATCCATCATGCCTACTAAAGCCCTCCAGAAAGTGCACAAGCACATCTCCAAGAAGCGCGGAGGTGTCATCTCCGTCCACGAGAACAGCCGAGATGCCAAGCGCCTGCGCAAGGCCACCGCCCGCGAAGATCGGGTCGCTCGAGTGAACGCAAGCCTGTCCCGCGGCAGACAATCCTACAGTGAGTTCAGCTCCCTCGCTCTGTTGTGATGTTCGTCTTTTCTAACACTCGCTCAAGTCGATCGCTTCGACTACTTCCAAGAAACCATCCCCGAAGAAACGGAATCTCTCTCTGACGCCGAGATGAAGGATCTTGTCGTCCGGTCCGTCACCCCACATAATCCATAATCCTATTGACGGTCAGGCGAAAGAGAAGCTAACGTGTGAATACAGATACATCAATCGCAGTGTGCCTGAGATCGAACAACTCCAGAGCGAGCGACGCAAAGGCCGGCCGCCCACCAAGCGGGAGGAAGCCCTTCTGGCACGAACTGAAGCGAGGACCGGGAGTTTAAGACGGGATTTTGGATGCCGGACTTCGGCCAGCCGGAGGTGATTAAGGCTCTTGCAGCATGGAGGGGCGATTGGTCTGGCCTGAGCGGGCTGAAGTACATCCGGTTGACCAAGGACGGCGAGAAACAGGCGTCAGTTTTCCCTCCCAAGGGATTGTCATGATTTGCTCTTCTTTTCACTTACTCATCGTTTCTTCGTTCTCGTTTCTTTCAAAAAGCTTTGATGTTCCATGCTTGATGGTTGGCGTGGAAGCACGACATGACGGGCGTTGGTGTACATAGATGGACATACCAATCTCCTCTGGAAACTGAGGAGAGCTGATTCTTTTCTGCAGCCATGAATATAATATCTGGATGACTCTGACTGCGCCATATACTTTTAATATATGTAAATAGTAAGGTTACTAGTAGATGGAGGCGATGGTGCTGGTGGTATGATGGCAGTCGGTCTTGGCAGTGAATCTGCGCCAGACCCCATTGGGACAGTAACATCATCGTTCTTCTTTCCTTCTCTCCCGTCCACTCCGTCCACTCCTCCGACTTCTTCTCCTCTTCTCATTCCTACCCCCACCCATCTAATTTTCATCGGTCATCATGCTTTCCCTGCGCACTCTCGCCCGCTCGGTGCCTCGCACTGTCTCCCGCTCCCTTGCGACCTCCTCCCGCTCCGCTGTTCTGCGACCGATCCCCGTCCCCAAGTCGGTCTCCAGTCCTCCTTCAAGCAGATCACGAAACCCGCTTGCGCTGCGTTCTCTACATCCTCCGTCTTCCGCCAGGCTGCTGAAGGTGAGGAAACTCTTTTCCAGATTTTTCATCGTCGACGGAACCTGGGGGCGCAATGAATAGCTCTCCGAAGCTCTCATAGCTTGTCGGAAATTTTCTTCCAGCTTCACGTCCTAGCTCTTCATTCGAATGTCATTGGCAAGCTAAATGAATGGTGCTGACATATGGTGCTCTGTTTCTTCCAGGTGACATTGAGCTTGTTGCTAAGCTCGATGATGAATTGAAGCACGAGAAGGCCTCCGGTCTGGAGGACCTTGACAGCTCCGTCCAGAACATCCAATACGTCCTTCAGAACACTCTTGGGAGGTGAGATTGCAACAAGCTCCAACATCTTTTCCATCATATGGTGCTTTGCTAACATGATGTGTTTCAGGTCAAGGATGTCCCCGGTGAGCAGGAAGTCGTCCTGACCAAGAAGTTCGGCAACGAGGAGTAAGCTCTCGCGCACCGCCTCCCAACGTCACATCCTAACCAATGATTTCCCTAGAATCCGCCTTACCTTCACTGTCGCCGACCTTCAGAACCTCAGCGAGCAGGAGGACTTCGATGATGCCGCTCTTGATGAGATGGACTTCCAGTCCGGCCACCAGCCCGCCAACCAGGGCCGCTCTGGCAACGTTGCCCAGCACCCCGAGGACCGCGTTGCTCCCGCCGACCGCGAGTTGGATGACCTCGACCGTGACCTGGAGCCCAGCTTCCCCGCCCGCGTGAACATCACTGTCGAGAAGCCCAGCAACGGCGCTCTCCTGATCCAGACCGTCGCCCAGGACGGTCTCTTCCAGATTGAGGAGGTCTCTACTTCACGAAGCCTGACCTCGCGTACGCCCAAACCGCCGAGAAGGACTGGTCTCGCCAGAGCCTCTACGCCGGTCCTCCTTCGAGAACCTCGATGAGGACCTCCAGACCTTCATGGAGCGCTACCTCGAGGAGAGAGGCATCAACGCCGAGCTTGCCAACATGATCCCCGACTACATCCAGGTCAAGGAACAGAAGGAATACGTCCGCTGGCTCGAGAGTAAGATTACTTGCCCCCATAATTCTATATATTCACAAGCCTAACTTTGTCCCCAGCGTCAAGAACTTCATCTCTGCCTAAGGGTAGGAAGAATTTTTAAGTTTCGCCTCATAACCCGCCATAGGGCTCCCAACATCTCGCCTCATGCTGATTCTCAAAATTCTGGCTTCCGCTGGTGATGTGGAGCGTTTGATATTAATCACCCCGTGTATTTTGTCATGTCAGCTGGACAATTGTCCGTTTCGCAGGAGACACGCATCCTGTTTGTGTTGCTACGTTGGTAGCACTCGTGTATCAATATAGAAATGAATTAAGGATCTGTTCATATTACCATATTAGCGTGGGCATTGGCTTCTTTGTTTGCACGAAATTCATCACCTGGTGACCAGCGCCATTGAGATATAATTGATGAAAATCATTATATAGCCATATGTTCCCCTGATATTAGATACACAACACCAACGCCGCTTTCGCCAGACCAAAGTGAGATATGACTAACCCCAAACCCGCTAGAAAATGACCGATTATCGTCAAGCTATCATCCAAAGAAACAGGAACAAAGACCATGAGAAAGACGAGATTTACAGTGGCAAACTAAAACTCTATACTCTCGGTCTTCGTCTCCGCAACATCGTCGTTCCGGTCGCGCTTGCCACCACGTCCTCCTTCAGCAGACCAGCAATGAAGGAACGGAAATAATCGATGTACGGCTTAAGACTGGTCTTCTCGTAGTCCTGGAGTCGGCGACTTCCCCGGACATCAGAATCATTGGGAACACTACCCTCAACTTCCGCGGCTTCTCCGCCGGTATGGGGGTGTTCCGCATCGTAGGCATCGATCTCGGAGAGCAACTGGTTGACCGTAGGGACGGAGAGGGGGTCGAACTCTTCGGCTTTACGGGCATCGATGGGCACACAAACCCGACCGGTGCCTGGGTGGATAACGAAAGGACTCTTGAGCAAGTGAATCTTTTCTTGCTGACTTCGGAATCCAGACGTGGGTAGGTATATCGAGAACGATATCCTGTTTAGCTTCGCGCAAGGTGGAGGTCTTGAGGGTGTTGCTCTTGCCGGCCTTGGCGAGGGCATCGATATCGGCCCATTTGCTGCTGCTCGGACGGTCCGGGGACGCATCCCACTTCTTCCGCAATGACTCGTTCAACGTCTTATCTGGAAGGAGAGAGAGTAGACGCTGGGCTTGTTCGTCACCTGCGAACGTGTCCTGGTCGACCAGGGTGGTCTGCGCGAAGTACGGCTTCAGGATCTCGAGACTCCGAGCCATGTGGATGCAGGGGTCGCTTGAGATTTACCCGCTTGCCGCTCTGAGTGCCCCCGCGGATGAGATCTAAATACCCGGCGATCGCTCGACGGCGGTCATCCGGCAGGTTGCGAGCGCGGGGGTCGCACCCAGGCGTGGGCACCACGACGACCGGAGTACACCCACAGAATGTGTTCGAAGCCAAAGTCCTCCCGCAGCGCGCATCGACGACTTCAGGGCCATGGTGACGAACGCCCAACATTTCTCACAGATGTTGGCCTTGGTGCAACAGGATCGAATGTTCGTAATCCGTCAAATCGATATCGAAGACGAGCTCCTTGGCCATCGGTTTCATTTGCCGCCCGCAGGGTCTTGCGGTCCCGTGGGTTTGTGTTGTAGACCGGGCCGATTTCGAAACGAGACGGGTTCATCCGCAGGATGTCTTTCCGGAAGCTATCAGGAAGGATCGCTTGAGATTAGTGGTGGGTCCACCTGGGTGCAGGCGGGTTTGCCTTCGTATGCGCTGACTTACAGGTCCGCAGTGGCGTAGGATTGGTATCGCAGGTAAGCGTCATTTGCAGGGTGAGGGCAAACTCTCGGTTTCCAAAGTCGGGCGACGGAACAATGCCGTGGTTCAGCCATTGGAACAGGTAGCGGAAGGGGAAGAGGCGCTGGTAGAAAGCAAGCATGGTATCGGTGTCTACATTCGGCGGTGGGGCGCAGACGATCTGAATTGGACTGTAGCATTGATTGCTACCTTGGTCTGGGTCTGTCGATTCAGTGAGAGAATTGTCCATCGCATGACACATACGGGATAGGATCGGCCGGTGCGCTTGTTGTTGGAGCGCTGGATGCCGGATATTCTTCATCGTCATCGTCAAATAGCAGGTCTGCTAGTTTATCCTTGGAGGCCTCCGATTCAGCAGGGTCTGCATCTTTGTCCTCGGTGGCCTCGGGGGTTGAATCCGCGGGAGGAGCGTCGGGGAGTGTTTCCTCGTCGGGTCTCGGAGGAGAGAGCTCGCCAGGGGAGACGGAGTGCGGCATGGTGTGAGTGGTGGTGTGGTGTGGAGGGAGTGTAGTCTTCTCAAAAATGAAGTCGAAGAGCGTCGCCCATTAACGCGTGAGGCGACGCGTCCCACGCGTCGGAAGCAAGCCCTAAGCCCTAGGTCCTATTCGGGACATCACGTGGTAACATATCCCGTGATCGCCGCATGCGGCCGGGGTGCAGCGCGCTAAGCCCAAGGCGGCGATATAGTTCGTTGCATCCAACGTGAGGCTCCCACTTCACCTCCACCTTCTCTCCCTGCCCACCTTCCGGTACCTCGCAACTCGGACCTGACTCCCCTCCCTCCGATTCTGCGATGTCCACTACTCTCCCTTCAGGCACCCTGCCGTTTGCGGACATCTGTCCCCCCTCACGACCCTGTCCTGATGCATGACGCCTACATCGACCCTGGCCTGGCCAGTAAAGGCCGCGCATCGCGGATGGAACCTCAGATTGACGGCGGACTCCCTTGATCCGTGAATCATGAGATGACTGGCTCGGCCGACGACTGGCTTGTCTGCCCTCTGGGTGACTTCGACTTTGCGCAATGGAGAAACCAGTCAGCCAATCCCAAAAGAGGATCACGATTGACGAGAATCTCATCGCCTATCATGTCAATTGACTTTGGACGCCAGGCTTTGTCTGAGTCAACGTCTTCTGCACGGGCTATCGGTGTTCATACTTTCTATTTTGGGACTGCTCGCCGTTCCTTGTCCCTCTGCCGTGAGCCTCGCTTTGTTAGCGCTCGCTCTGACTGGCTGGAGCTGACCTGCAACGTTGCAGGGACAGGATGACATCTCCATCGGCGGTATCCGCATTCCTGATGAGCTTTCTTACTCCTCGCTGAGATCTTGCAAGATCCTGCTTCCTGAGACTAGTGGCAAGGCCAACGCCGTTGGCGCCCCAGAGTACGGTCCAGACCCCGTACTTCTCATGGGGCTGCTCCTTCAGCGTGGCTACTGAGGGTCCCGAATACCCTTCAATCAAAGGCACTTCATTTCGAACTGTCTAACGCAGCGAACTCTCCTTATCCAGGAACACCCACTGGGCCTTGCTATCCAGAGTTGGCCACCAGTACCTACTATGGTACCCTGTCTGCAAACTCTCGTTTACGAGATAAAATTCAGAAAGACGACCTGTTTCTTTTTTAGGGTATACAAGCTTGGAATCATGACGCCATTACAGACAAAATTCTCCCCCCAATTGTCCTGTCCCTCCAGCGTATCCCCAACCTGACAAAGTTTGATGTGGGGGTAGTGGGTTCCTCGTCCAAGATATCACAGCGGAATGTCACATTCCCACTTTTGATTGAAGCTCGCTACTGTCTGGTTCGCACCTATCCCCATCACACTGTTCCTTTGGTTCCTGTTGCACTATTACGCCTAGTCTTAATATGGTACGAGCAATTAGGACCGTCCTCTCCTCTTGAACCGAAGACCGAGAAACTGTTCCCTGGTTTAGAATGGATACTACTGTGCCATTATCACCATCATGATGGGTTGCAGCATGAAAACGGTACCCTGAGATCCTCCCTCTAGGGATATAAGTACCGACTTCTCTACTCTGCTCTGTTCCCCTTCTCTCTCCTTCTTCATCACGCTAGGTTCATTCGCTGTTTCTTTACCACACTTTCGTTCAAGTCCAACTTGTCCTTTGTTGGTGTTCTTGCGCATCTTTCATTGAAGAAAGATTATCATCTTTCGAGATGGTTAAAGGAACTGTTGCCTTGCTGGCCATGGCCGGCCCGGCTCTCGGCGGTGTCATTAACGCCCATCAGGTATGTGATCAGTCTTGCCGTTTATCATTGACGATCATCTATTGACTCCGGTAACCCAGGCTGCGGCTGAGCCTTCCGGTGCTGCTGTTGTCGTGACGGAACCCCCGACGCTGGTGACGAAGACTACCACCTTCACCACCACCGACTGCCCTGGTAAGGAGCTCGCTCAACACGAGGTCTCAGGCACCTTTTGCTAACCAGTCCCCAGTCACCGAATCCACCGTTACCTCGGGCAAGAAGACCCTGACGGTCCCCGTGACTCTGACCAACACAACATCACGGTCACCAGCACCTGGTGTGAGGAGAACGGTAAGACTGTGGTGCCTACTGGTACCACCGTCCCGCCTCAGCCTACCACAACACCACGGTTGTGCCTCCCAAGCCCAAGCCGCACCCGACAGGTTACAACACCACTGTTGTTCCTATCCCGGTGCCCACTAACGTCACCGCCACGGAGACCGTGTGCCCGACCTGCAAGCACAACTCCACTGTGCCACCGACCTCGGTGCCCACTGCTCCGTTCCACAACACCACTGCTCCTGTCCCTGTTCAGCCCACTGCCACCCCCGGTGCCCGTCGTCCCCGTTGTTCCTGGCCAGCCCGGTACTCCTGGTACCCCCGCTCAGCCCGGTCAACCCGGTATCCTGGCACTCCTGCTCAGCCCGGCCAGCCTGGTACTCCTGGTACTCCTGCTCAGCCTGGCCAGCCTGGTACTCCTGGCACTCCTGCTCAGCCCGGCCAGCCTGGTACTCCTGGTACTCCTGGTACTCCTGCCCAGCCCGGCCAGCCCGGCACTCCTGGCACTCCTGCTCAGCCCGGCCAGCCTGGTACTCCTGGTACTCCTGGTACTCCTGCCCAGCCCGGCCAGCCCGGCACTCCTGGCACTCCTGCTCAGCCCGGCCAGCCTGGTACTCCTGGCACTCCTGGCACTCCTGGCACTCCTGGCACTCTGCTCAGCCCGGCCAGCCTGGTACTCCTGGTACTCCTGGTACTCCTGCCCAGCCCGGCCAGCCTGGTACTCCTGGCACTCCTGCTCAGCCCGGCCAGCCTGGTACTCCTGGCACCCCGCTCAGCCCGGCCAGCCCGGTACTCCTGGCACCCCCGCTCAGCCCGGCCAGCCCGGTACTCCTGGCACTCCTGCTCAGCCTGGTACCCCGAGCAGCCTTCCGGTGTCTCTCCGTCACCCCTGGCCAGCCTGGTACTCCTGAGCAGCCCTCCACTCCTGAGCAGCCCTCTGGCGTCTCCCCGTCACCCCGGGTGAGTCTGCTCAGCCCCAGCCCTCCGGTGTCTCGCCGGTGCAGCCCTCCGGCTCGCCTTCCGGCCAGCCCTTCATGGGTGCTGCCGCGGCCGTCAAGCCCGCTGCTAGCCTCCTGGGTGCCGTCATGGCCATCATGGCCCTCCTCTAAGCGATTTGCTCTGAGGATGAGGTATCTCCTACCAGCGACTTCAATGAAGCTGTGAAAGGACACTCACAACCTGTTGGATAAATTGTGATTCGGAGTTGTGGATTTTTTTGGTTTTCTTTTGTTGCTCTGACACCTGAACTCCCAGCTCGGGCAGCGATGCTCGGGTTGAAAAGTCGTCAATATAGAGTTTGAGGCCGCTGTTTTGTCAGATAGGTTCGTTATAATAATTTATAATATATGCATTTGGAGTATCTTTTGGTCATATCATCTTAACAGCCATCGCATTGAGATCAGAGTTGCTATTCGTTCTCACACCTGCCGGCTATAGGTCCAAAGAAGAACATTGAAAGTGTCCAAGCAGGTTCTTGACTCTTCTCAATCGGAGATATCCGGAGACAGCGAGTTCTCACACCTGGGGAGTTGTCTCCTTCCGATTCTCTTTCATGACCATTCTTGAGATCGGCTTGCCTAACATACTTCACCCAACCGTTTCCTGCATACACCAATCCCTGGGGGGGCGATGCGATACTGACAAAAACTGAGGGGCCGAGACTGACTTATAGTGTCATTTGTGAACTCATCAATGCATATGCGCCCTGATCAACCTCACTATGACATCTCGAGAAGGGTTGGGCCTTTTGAACCAATTTTACAAGGCCAAGTCCCTCGGAAAAGAAATACTCAGATCAATTCTCTTTGACACTGGATATCCCAAGTTTTGCGGCAGACAACATTATAACGGCTTCGACATTTGATACAGGCAATGGAGGAGTTTATCAGACAAGAATTCTTTTACATTGAAGTAAGCAGTTCACACGGGGCCGAAGGCCATTACGATCTTGTTGGGCCAAGTGGTGATGTGGTCCTCCCTCAGATTGGGAGGCTGTTATTGAGCCAGACTGGACTGTAAGAATGCATATGTGGGCAATAGCAGAAGCACCAATAGAGCCAGATATGCCGGCGCCCGATACAATCGAATAACAAGAGGCTCAGAATGTTATGGGAAACATACGGGAATATCTACCAAGCTGGTCAAAATTTGATATCCAGACAACACTGAACACCAGATCATACAGGAATGGTCCTACAGGGAGACACCACAGGACCTTCTGGGGAGCCTACTTAGTCTTGTAAGCTGTCTCAGCCAGTGAAGACCAAACCTCGCGACCATAGGGTCTTTACATCGCTTCAGTCACAGGGAGAGGAGTCAATTCGACTCCACTATCATTCTGCTGTCTTCTGCTCTAGTTGCCCGCCGATTATACCTCATTGAAGTTTCTCCGAGCCAGACACCGTCAGATAAAGAACCGCGTGGACAATTATTGTGTATCGGTCAAGCGCTTCCGAGAATGACTATATCTATCGATCTATAACACAACCCCCACAGCTTCTGTCTAAGCATTGACCAGGACATATCGGTAACGCGCCTTGCCCTCGTGCATATCGACGATAGCCTTATTGGCATCCTTCATCGGAACCTCCTCCACCCACGGTTTGACGCCCTTCTGGGCAACGAGCTCAAACATCTCCCGGATCTCATCGGGGGATCCAACCAGCGAGCTCTCAATCTTGAGACGGCGCTTGAGCAGGGGGATAGGCGCCATAAGCGTGCCATCCTCAGGGAGTCCGACCTGGACAAGGCTACCGTTGGTGGCCAGGAGGCCAAGGTAGTCGTTCATGGGCATCTATCAAGCTGTTAGCTCCTCCAAACCTCCCAGGATGAAGAAATCGACAGAGAAAAGGGAAAGAAACGACTCACCTTCGACGACGAAACCGTACAAACAATCAAATCCAAACTCCGAGCATACTTCGCCTCCACCCGGGCTCATCATCCGTCGCAATATACAAGTCCGCCCCCATAGCCAACGCATCCTCCCTCTTCCCTGCCTTCCTCGAGATAGCAACGACCTTGTCCGCCCCATCGCCTTCGCAAACAACACCCCGAAATGCCCCAACCCGCCAACTCCAATAATGCCCACCCTCTTCCCAGGTCCGCACCCATTATGCTTCAACGGGCTATACAGCGTCGCACCACCGCACAGCATGGGCGCCGCATGCGCCGAACTCACACAATCCGGGATCTTGATCGCAAAGTGCGCCGGCACGCGGTGGTACAGCGCATACCCGCCGTAGGACTTGTCGCCGTTGATGTGGGTGTTGTTGTAGGTGCCGACGAACTTGTGCGAGCAGTACTGTTCCATCCCATAGCGCATTCGGGACAGTCGCCCAGTCGGCCCTGGCAGGAGTCGCTTTGCGCGCCGACGCCGACGCGGTCGCCTTCTTTGATGGTCGTGACAGCGCTGCCGACGCGGATGGCTGTGCCGACGATTTCGTGGCCAACGCAGCAGGGGTAGTTGGTTGGTCTCTGTTTCCTCTGTCAATGGGGTTCTTGCTTATTTCCTCTATGTAGGGTGGTGGGTAGGTTCAATGGGGCGTCGTCTAGTAGAAACATGGCAAGGAAGGTAAAGAAGGTAAGGGATACATACCCATCCACTGCGCAGGGTATGCAAATCCGAGCCGCAAATCCCACAGTGCGAGATCTTGATGTCGATATCGGTCTCTTCCCAGGTCTTGGGCTCATATTCCTGCCAGACCATTTGGCCGTCCGCAGACTGGGGGTTGAGGCCCATCCATCCCTCGAACTTGTAGTCGGTAGCCATAATGTTTAGTTCGGCTAACAGCTCAGTCAATTGCGTCTAAGATACGAGTCTAAGATACGAAAGACTGAGTGAGCGGGGAGCGCACATCATTTATAACCAAGACGCACAATCCGTGGATCGTGAGACCCACAGTGTGCCAGCCAGCGCCGATAACCTCGTTCCGTATTCCGTCTTCCGTGCAAAATATCCACAGGATTCGGCGGTGATTTATCAGCAGCGGCGGTGGGCCGTTTAAACGTCGGATAAGAACCCACTTGGCGATAGTCGTCGGGGTTTGCCCGGGACGACTATCCTCGTGGCCGTCGGGGAGATTATAAGGCGAAGATATGGCAGACTACTAACGTATTAGTCTACAGCTATTAGGACGTCACTCCCAATTTCTATATTGATCAAAGTACTCACAAACCACCGCAGTTCAGACAGGATATACAAGCAGAAGATGACACGCAAGAAGTAAAAAGACAAAGAACCGGCGGCCACCTGGCGCACCGAGCACAAACCAAGATATCTATGTTGGATGCAGTATTATTCCACCTTCCCTCATCATGACTTTTTTATCGTCTCCCATCATCTCCTTAGAACAGAGACAAGATGTCTTCGTTGGTCTTCTTCTGGTTACCACCCGGTGACGTCGGGTTGCTGCTGCCGCTGAGATCCAGTCCGGCGAATCCATTCATGAGGTCGGCGCCTGCACCCACCATTGGGAGCCGCACTGCTGGTCGCCGCACCGGCCGCGCCGCCGCCGTCGCCAAATACGCCGAGGAGGTCGTCCAGGTTGTTGCTGCCAGCGGGCGCACCAACAGCAGGAGACTCGACCCGCGTCGGCGTGCCCGCCAGACCCTCGAGTCCTGACACTCCGCCGTCCGCCTCCTTGTGCGCCGAGGCTGGTGCCCCACCATCGAAGTCGATATCCAGGAGGTTCTCCACGTTGTTCTGGGTCTGTGGGGGTGGCGTCTTGCCAGTGATGGTGGCAGCTGCCGCGGCCGCAGCCAAGGGGTTCTCGCGTGCATTTTGAATTTGTTCCCTGCATCCGGTTAGTAACCTGTCTAAGAAAAACGGGGAGTGACACGAACTCAATAGCGGCGCGTTGAACGGCATCGGCGCCGAAGCGGCCTTGACCGACAAACTGCTCTGGGGGCTTGTGGTAGACCGAGGCCAACGTCGACAACTCGGTCAGAAGCTGGTCGAGGAGCGCTGGGGGCAGCGAGTGGATGGTCGTCACGATCGCTGGCTTCTCTGACAGCACAATGTCCTTCGTCGCACCAGGGTCACTGGTGTTCGAGAGCAACCGCCAGTACACGTACGCACGGTCGCGAACATCGGGATTATCGTTCTCCGCCGTCGCAGCCTGGAGCACCTTCTGCACCAGGCCCTGGGCCTTCTCGGGTCTCTTCAGAAAGAGCTTCACGACGGCCGTGAGGATCTGTAATTGAGTCTATAACAGACAATTAGCTCTAGTGCTCCGTTAGAGGGACTCGGCGAAACTTACCTGAGAGAACTCTTCGTTGAATCCGTCGACAAATCCGCCCAGGATGTCACCCGCGTTGCTAATCTTCTCAGCATACTGGCCCACGATCCAGATGAGCGCCGCACGAGCGTTCGGCTCGTCCAGTTCGTCGATACATTGACACAGCGTCGGGATGATGCCTTCGTAGCCAGGATACTTCCGGAAAATGTCCTTAATGACGACAATCGCCTCCTGCACAACGTAGTTCACCTTGGTGTTGATGAGATCCAGTAACGTATTGACACACCTCTCGCTAGCGCTCTCGATCTTGATGGCAA
Organism: Aspergillus micronesiensis; assembly: GCA_039763685.1. Taxonomy (NCBI): domain Eukaryota; kingdom Fungi; phylum Ascomycota; class Eurotiomycetes; order Eurotiales; family Aspergillaceae; genus Aspergillus; species Aspergillus micronesiensis. The sequence continues at coordinate 543,459 of JASHHO010000052.1, read as the reverse complement.
CCTGGCCGATCGCCTTGACAGCGCGTCGCACAAAGTCCATGTCCACTTCCAGGGCGTATTCCTTCAATTCCGCGAGGAGCTGGTCGACGTTTCGGTCGTTGGAGATCCGCACCATAATCTCAAGCTTCTGGAACTTAACATAAGGCGGGTCGTTGTATTTGCAGAAGAACACGCGGAGCTCCTTATTCAGAATATCCGGCTGCTTCTGCAGCAACAGGTCGATGTTTCTTAAGGCGACATACTGCACTTCTGGGGCGGAGGAAACGAGAGTAACTGGGAACAATCAGTGATCGACTCGTGAGGCTGAGGAGCGTCAACCATACCGAGCGGGGGAGCCATCTTCTTCAGATAGTTCGAGGATAGTTCCACCTTGATGTTCTTCATGTGCAAGAACACCACCTTGACCGCAGCCAGCACCACACTTGGGTTTGCATGTTGGAACTGGGGCGCCACGCGCTCGCAGATATGCTCCGACTCGGACACGTCCACGGTCTTGTATTCCGCCAGGGTCGTTAGAATTGTCACCCGACCCCACTCCGTACACTCGTTCAGCGCCATCAGAAGCTTGCGCAGGGTATTCGTGGTCACCTGCAGGGCGTTGGTTTCCGGAGCGGCATGGTAGATTTCCGAGAGGGCTGTCACCGAGTTGGCGACAACCATGGGATTGGGGTCTCCGATCATCTCCTGCAGCATCTCAAGGAATCCGTTCTCCAAACACATGCTCGGGTTCAAGTCGAACAATTTGGCCACGCAGATCGCCGCCGTCTTGCGAACGTAGGGGGACTCGTCGCGGAGGGTCTTCCGCAAGGGCTCCTCCATGTAGTCGACCATCTTATCCACTCGAATGCATCCCATCGTCCGGATGGCCAGCGCACGGATGAGAGGGTTGGGATCTTCGGAGTCCTGGACAAAGGTGTTGACGGCGAGAATACAGAGGTCCGGATGGGATTTGGCATAATTCCTGGAACGCATCGAGGAGCGATTAGTTTATGCGCGCAACGGAAAGGAGGCGGATCGCCGCACTCACATTAGGTAAAGGTATACAAGCTTCTTCTGCTCCAGATCACCGGTCGCAATATTCTTCAGGACGTCGGGGAACAAGGCGGAGACGTCCTTTCCCAGCGTCATCGCCATGATGGTCTTCTGAATGGACTCCTTTCTGGGTGCGGGTTAGAAGGTGGGACTCGAGCGGGGAGGTGTTCGCATCGACGATTGAGAGGGTGCTTTCGACATACCGTTCGTAGGCATACTGGGATCTATGGCTCAGTCAGTATTTGGGCCACAATGCAAATTGCAGCGAGAGATCAGGAGGGGGAGCTCCGTACACAAGACCAGCTCGCAATTCAAAAGTCTCTCCTTTTCTCGGCACCGCGAAGGCGCCTCTGATCCGACTCATGGCCATCGTCGCGATGCAAGAGCAGGAATTGTCGGATGGGACGTCCGATCAGAAGGGCAGAGGAGGGATTCGGGGAGAAAGCAGGAGTGTCCTTGCGGACTGCGGGGATGGTTTCAGGGACACGCAAGAGCAACGGGGACCGGTGGAACCAGGGATCAAAACACCATCACCCTGGGTAGAGGGGAGGAGTGGTCAGAAAGGGAGAGAAGAAGAGAAGGGCAAGAGTTGAGAAAGGAGAGTGTGTTGGGGGGGAGAGACGAGAGGTGGAGGTGGAGGGAGAGGGAAGTGAAGGTGTTGAATGAATGACGGGTGGTCACGCTGGCCGGCCTCAGGCTGTCCACTCTGTCCCGTCTCCTGCCCGTCTCTCCGCTCAGTCTTTCTTCACTCCTCTCTATCACTCTCCCTTCTGCGATCAAACCCTCTCAATGGTACCCCTCTCGCTCTACAGACATTCCGACCATGACTAACGGTCCCAGGCAAACCTCCCCAACCTTCGCCGACTCTTTGTCGAGGCCCGAACAGAGGCCGAGGAGAACGAATACTCCCGCACGGCTGTCGGTGCCCTCAAGCCCTGTACCCACCTTCATATGCTGACCTCTTCCTCAGTTCTACAATCTTGTTCTATTCATCTCCTCGGTCGCTGTCTTCAGCTTAACGGCCCAGCGCATGGGTGGTTCAAAATCCGGCAAGTGATGCTCAATCAATGCATGGATATGAGTTCTAGTTGCGATACAGCCAACTGCGCCAGGCAGTACTCGTACATTACTCCAGATTTGTCAATCCGACTCCTCTCCGTCACTCTCCAGGAACGCCAGAGCCTGTCGCCCGCGATTCAACCGCCGACGAGGCCGACCGCTGTCATCCTCTTCGCCGCCGCTCTCCTTCCCCCATAGCTTCGCCCCCTCCTGCACCATCTCGAGATCAGCTTTGAGCTCGCGCTCCTCCCGGATCTGTCGCGCTTTATCCAGAGAATACCGACCCGTCATACCTGCATCCTTCAACATGTCCTTCAGGTGCTGGATCTTCGCCTTGGGGGTGTCGTACGGAGCCAGCTCGCGCCACCACATCTTGCGAATTCCACATTTGACCAACCAGCCCTGCAGGCGCTTGATCTCTTCCTGGTTGGGATCAACGTCTGCATCTTTATCTTTCGCCTTCGGCGGCCTTTCTTCTTCTCTTTTGACGCCGTCTCGGACTTTTTCTGCTTCTTGCGAATGGGCTGAGGCTCCTCGTCTAATACCACGGACATCTCACTTTCTGAATCCACAGTCGGTTCCACTTTGGGCTCTTCTGTCTCCGCGGCGTCCGAAGCGTCCGAATCAACCGGCACTTCCTCGGGGAATTTCTCTTGGGATCTCGCCTTCGTCGCCTTGGCTTGCTTTTTGGTCGGTTTCTTGACGTCGTCCTCACTTTCCTCGCTCAATGGGCTCTCTTCGACCGATTCGGGGGTGCTCGTTTTCTGACGTTTCCTGGAGGAGGACGTGCTCTCTTGCTTAGTGCGCTTGGGGAGCTTAGCTTTCTTCGGCGGAGGTGCGATCGGCTCGTCCTCTGCATCATCGTTGGATTCGCCCGCTTCTCCTTTCTTATCCTGTGCCTCCTATAGCAGATATGTCAGTCACTAATAGCATAGCCGATACCAATGTTCAAGCCAACCTACCACTTCATCCTTGATGACCTCGTCGCTTTTGGCTTTCCATGTATCATGACCCTTGAAGAAGCCTTCCTCAAGCAAAGAGCCTTCTCCGCCGCCAATCGCACGCGCTTGACAGTCAATTCCTCCATATTCCCAGATTTGTAGATACTAGCGACTGTGTCGCGTAGAGCCTTCTCGACGCATCATCGGAGGGAGCAGTAGTTTCCGGCGCGTCGGGCTCGGACTCGGAATCGGACAGTGCGTACTTAGGAGCCATTGCGCCGTTTTCCTCGCTATTTCTGTAAACAATTATGTCTGGAGTTGTTGTGATGGTGCCCGGCTGTACTGGTGTTGGTAGAGCTAGGATAGCTCAGACGAAAGCAGACGCGACAGCAACACGTCGCTGGATCCGGGGAAGCACTCGAACAGGAAATGGATATGTGACAGGTCACCCGACGTCATGCGAGGTCGAACTGGGCGGAATGGCACAGGTGCGGGTGGGACAGGAGTGCAACGCGCCAGACGGAGTTTAGCATTGCGACGATAGGGCGTTTGTCGGCGATAAATCGACCTCCGCTGCTGAGGCTGACAAAGCATCCGGAGATCCTCCGGATTTCCTTCATCTTCACCTTCTCTTCTTCTCCAACTTGTAACTACAAGTTCTCCTCTCTTGTGAAACTGTATATCTCTAGGGTATCTGTATCCTTGCGCTCTCTCGGCTTGTTAATTTCCTTCAATTCCTAGTAAGTCCCACGGCGATATTCTGCAGACACGAGCTAAGACATATATCCAGAGCTCCATCACGTCAGTCTCTACACTTTCTCTATCATTCTTTTGAGACAGTTGCATAAGAAGAGACAACACAATGTCGCAACCAGAACCAACGTCCAACCCCCCCAAACACCTCTTTCCCCACCAAGCCACCTCGACGGAGCCCAAAAATGATGACCATGCGGGGATGACGAAACTCCCCAACGGCGTCATCCTCGACAAAGACGGCAAACCGTGAGTCCACCTACCTCCATGCTACAACCCACCAAGCCAGAAGACTCCCATCTAACAATTTACCGCATAGATGCCGCCTCTGCACCTCCGCCGCCTCCTGGCGCTCCCTCTCCAAACAAGCCAAAGCCCAATCCGCCACCACCACCGCCGCCGCCGCCTCAACGACCCCCTCACTAACCCCCACAACAACACAATCACACCCCGGATGACTGCCCCCCCGACGTCGAAGCCCTGGGCCGCTCCACCTGGACCCTCCTCCACTCCCTAACCGCCTCCTACCCGGCGCAAGCATCACCCCGAACAACAAAGCGAGATGCGCACGTTCCTGAAGATCTTCTCGAAGGTATATCCGTGCTGGGTGTGCGCGGACGATTTCCGGACGTGGATGGCGCATCCGAGTGGGAAGAACGAGCCGCGCTTGAAGACCCGGTCGGACTTTGGGACGTGGATGTGCGAGGCGCATAACGAGGTGAATCGGAAGCTGGGGAAGAAGGAGTTTGATTGTCGGTTTTGGGAGGAGAGGTGGGCGGACGGGGTGGAAGGATGGACGGTGTGATTAATCTTTCTTCCTTACATAGGTGTATGCTGTGGGAGATGCTGAAGGTGGGTGGATGGGGATTGTATTTGTATTGTAGGCGTAGACCCTCTCCGATCACTGTACTCTCAACTCCAAAGAAACGAACTAGATAGAAGCTCATGATGTATTTCTAATAGAATTCTTATTTTTAAAGAAGACGTCCAAAACTTGCATTGCGGGGAAACGAAACAGAAAGAAAGGAAAAAGAAATATGAAGTAAGAAGATAACATGTGAAAACGTCGCTGGAGCAATTATCGAAGACACAACACAACACATCCATCCATACATCTAGACAGAGTAGAGGTTCCTATCCTATCGCAGTAGAACTCCAACCTCCCTTCCTACGCAGCAGAATACATTTTCTTGCATCACTCCGGAAAACGGGACATTATAATACCTCTCCACGTTACTTTGCACCTCCCTCTAAAACTGGCTGGGGACGAACAACCGAAGTCCGCTGGCCGGCGCACCGATCTCGGTCACCTCGGATATCCGACACACGGTACCCTTATATTGTTCGTGGTACTTGGCGCCGGTGAACGGGTCGGACACACTGGGGGAGCCGCTGTAGATGGGAGTGTGCGAGGCCGCGCAGAGGTCGAACTCGGCGAACTGGTCGAATTCAATCTCCACCTTGTCTTGCGGTTGCGTTCGCACAGCGTCTTGGTCTTGCGGGCCTGGGTTGGTTGGTTAGCATTCGAGTGTATAGAGAACTTTGGTGCGGAAAGAATGACATACCGGCTCAAGAAGCTTGGCAGAACCGCCGTTAGCCAGCACGCGGTTGGCAAAGCTGAGGGCCGAGGAGTAGTTCTTGTTGTTGAATGCCAACTTCATTGCGGCACTCAGAGCGAGTTGTCGATGGGCAACCTCCAGCTTGGGAATGGTGAAGTAGGCAGAGAGCTCCAGGTTTCTCTTGAGGTTGTCCGGCTCTTCGGCAGCGATACGGCGGCGCTAGCTCAATGGTCATCGCAAGAATGTACTCGCGAGCGGTTTGGATAATCTTCTTGGCCTGGTCAACCTCCGCTTCGGACGACACGGTGTTGACCAGAACGGAGTGAAGGATATTCCGGAAGATGGTCACACCCCTCCTCCAGCTTGTTAGCCCGCATGGCAGCGTACCCTTGTTGCAGATCGACAGTAGCGATCGCCTCCAGGTCCCGCGGGATGATGGGCAGAACCTTGCGAGTATCCGTCTCGTCCACGGTGCGTCGGACATAGTTGACCAAGGGAGGAAGGCCGGCAGTAGCGGGAAGGTAGGTCTTGGAAGCCTTGTAGACTTCGAGGAAGCGGGGCTTAAGCGGCGTGAAGTTCACGGCACCGACTTGACGGTTCAGAAGCTGCATGGCAGAATCGAACGAACCGGCAGCAACGTGGTCGGCGGCAAGAGGGAGTTGCGAGCCCAGAGATCGGCCTCGGTGCTGCCTGCACCAGCCTCTGCGCTCTCAACGTTGACGAAATCAACATCCTCTTCAACAGTGATCTCGTCACCCATATCCCATCCATCGACATCTTCCTCCTCATCTTCAAGGATGTCACGCGCGGTGACTGCCTCATCCTCATCCTCCGGTTCGAAGCTCATGCCGGCATCTTCGTCACCCACACTGACTTCTCCCATGAGAGCCTTCTCGAAGGAGGAGTGGGCGGCAGCCTTCACGGGCCAGTTGGCCTTGAAGGTCTGCACGAAGGGCCGTGGCACTTGGGCAGGCTCTTCGCTGGCTGGGAGGGTAATCTGGTCCTCGGTGAGGCCGGTGGCTTCCAGGATAGATTCAACCTCCTCCGTCAAGCCGTGAGCCTTTGCGGTGAGGTATGCGAGGGGATAAAGGTCAGCTTCCTTGAACATCTCGATTCGGTCCTGGATGTCGCCACGATAAATAGCATTCTGGAAGCGCGACGTGAAATCACCACGGTGCTCAGCGATCTTCGCCATGCGGGCCAACTTCTCCTGGTCGCCGGTGGAAAGGTAGAGGAAAGACAGCTTATCGAAGTTCCTTTGCTTCTGGTAGGCCATCTCCACGGTCTGATGGTTGCCATGAGCCAGAGCCTCCGCACCGAGTCTGCTCCACAGAGTAGGGCGGTCTAACTCGCGGGCCATCTCGATGGCCACTTCGAGGTTGCCGCACTCCAACGCGAGCTCGAAGCGGGTCTGAGGATCTTGCACGAACTGCAGTGCAATCTCCGGGTAGCCCTTCTTCTGGAGATAGGAGATGATGCTTTGACCAACCAAGCTGGAAGTCTTGATGATCTGCAGCATCTCATCATAATTCCGCTTCACTAGAGCCAGCTTGAAGCGATATTCCGTAGGATCGATATCCAAGACTCGGGGCTTAGCGTTGCGGTCCAGGCAGTAGACGCTGCGGCCCTTCACCTTAACCAGGTAGACAGTCTGGTCAAGGGTACGAATAATGCCGTTGTCACCGTTAAGAAGAGAGTACTTGACGTGGTTCAGCGTGGAGTACAGAAGCACACCAGCATCATCCCAAGCGGCGCTCTTAATACGGATGGTCTCATGGAGGCTGCTGACCTGTTCCAGGGTCTTCGTCACAATAGTAACATTGTGCTTGCTGAGGAGAGCAGCGTAGAGACCATCGTTAGACCAGACAACGTACTTCACGCCGCTCACGGCCAATTCAGCCAGCTGCTTCTTCTGCTGGATGTCGAAGAGAACGACGGTGGTGGGGTGATGAAGAGCAAGCAACCGGTACCACCAAAGTAGATATCGGTAGTACCCGCGGGCGCCTTGATGGTCTTGGTGGTAGAGTTGCTCAGGTCCTTGATGTCGACCTGCTGGTTGGCGGAGTTGTAAACGGCGAATCGGTTGCGCGCAACGAAGACCGCCGAGGAGGCTTGACCGCGCTTGCTGTCGGTAGGCTCAACAGCTCCCGTAGCATCTCGAGGGAGATTGATCAGCTCGTAAATACCGCCGTCGGTGGGAGAGGTCACGAGAATAGCGCGCTCAGCGGGATTGTAGGACACGGAGCGGGGAGGGACCCAAGGAGAGCCCAACTTGCGGAGGGAGAGCATCGGCGGCGATTCGATGTTCTTCGCAAAGTCGTAAGACTTGACGTGCTTCTCTTTCGTGATGTAGAAGAGCTGGTTTTGGTACACCGCGGACGCGGGGCGCTCGCGCTCCAGCTTGAAAACCATTACACCAGTGTCGTGTCCCGCAGCGAACAGGTTGATCTCCGGGTGGGCAGCAATGACCCAGAAACGATCAACATCCCGCTTGAAGGACTGGACCGAAGTTCGCTTGTTCAAATCCCACACTCGAATGGTCTTATCTTCGCCGACGGAGAGAATGAGGTCTTGGTGGGGGTGGAAAAGACAGGCCGATGCGTTCTGGAAATGGCCGCGGCAAGTATCGACTTCCCACGCCTTGGTATCTAGATAATAAAATGGTGTTAGTCGAGGTGCATTGCAGGAAATACCAAAGTATTCACATACCACTCATCCGCCACAACTTGATGAGACGGTCGTCACCCGCGGAAACAATCAGGGGTAGGGTGGGGGGAAGGACACCCAGTTGACACCACGGTCATGGCCCTCCAGAACGAACTTTACCACCGCATCAGTGTTTCCGAACATGTCGGCCTGGTTGGGGTTGGCTCGGGCCATTTGATCCTCGAAGGACATGGTGGTCGGGGCCGAGTGCTTCTTCCGCAGGCCGGAGATGTCCCAAATGCGAACGGACTGGTCCAACGAGGCGGAGGCGATCAGGTCTTCGGTCGGGTGGAATTGAGCGCACATCACATAGTGGTTGTGGCCAGTCATGGTGCAGACTAGACATCCAATGTCAGCTTCCTTCTTTCGGGACAGGTGTTCGTATGCGCCAATCACTTACTCAGTGATCGGTTCTGCCAGTTCCAGATTCTGATGGTCTGGTCATCGGAGGCCGAGAGAATCCAGGGAAGCTCATGGTGGAAGAATACGGTCCGGACATAGTCCAGATGGCCGTTGAGCGTGAAGAGACATCTCCGGGTCTGCGTGCTCCAGACCTTGATCTTATAATCGTCACCGCCGGAGACGAAGAGGGGCTGAGTCGGGTGGAAGTCAATGCCGCGAACGGGGCCGTCGTGCTCTTCGAAACGATCAATGAGGGTTCCCATGCGATAATCCCATAGCTGGATGGTGGAGGAGTGCAGGGAGACGAGAATCCATGGCCTAAGATCGGATTCAGGGTCAGCGTTGGGTTGCGACGCGTGGTGTTGACACCAGGGAGACGAACCGCTTGGGGTGAAAGGCAATGCCTTTGGCTCGGGAGGATTTCGATTCAAACTAGAAACACATATCATGATTAATTGATGCTCGAAAAAGGCAATAGCACCATGTTGCGATTGACGAGGGGTGCGAAGCATACCTTGGTGAGCATGTTGGGAGAGGACTGCATATTGAAAAAGGGTTGGCCGAAGCCGCACCATATAGGACTCGGCGCCGCACGCAGGGGAGAAAAGAAGCTAAAGGGGCGACCACCTCATCCACCAGGGAAGACAGGCAGGAGAAAGGAGAGAAGGTGGACGTGGTCGGTGAAGAGTATCCTCTGAGGCAGTGGTGGTCGATTGTCTGGACCGTCTGGACAACTAACGGTTACTGCTGTTGTCGGCCGCGTTACCTAAGCACGGGCGGTGGGCCAGCAAGCGAGTTTCTGCCGGTCAAACACCCGGCGGTGAGAAGGCCCTCCGCCCAGCATCATCATTTTCCTCCGTCGGATTCCATCGCTTCCACTTCCTTCCATGATGGACACGCGGGGTTTAGTCATGCTGGCGCCATGTGCCCCTCAAACTCAGTATTTCCTGCTCACAATCTCTGACTTACTTTCCAGCAGAACACTATCTGAGATCAACATCTCCTTCACGCGAACAATCACCCTTCACTCCCGAGAAACCGGTGGAGCTTCTTATCTGCATGCTGGAACTCCCATGGTACCCGTTCCCCATGTCGGACCTCCGTTGGAACGCCCGCAACATCCTCCCAACTGGCTCGGGATAACGCACCATGGATGAAACCTCAGGAAATGCGTGTCCCTTTGAACGGTCCCATTCATTCAATCACTCCACGTCGAGCCACATACCAAAGCACATGTCCCAGGAGCCTCAATACCAGACCGAGGACCCCATCGACCAGTACTTGCATCATGAAGCCCATGAGATAGTGGTGCATCCCTACGCCGTGGAGGAACCGGTGGAAGAGCCTTCTTCTCCCATTGCTTCAGATGACTCTTCTGATGCGGAGGACACTGCCGGAGAAACCTCACAGAGTGAATTGGTACACTCCATGGAAGGTCTCCAATGCGACTCCGACAATGTTCCCCAGGTTATCATCAAGCCAACAAGAGGGAAGAAGCGAAAATCAGGGGCGTCGTCTTCTTTTGCCAATGGAAACTTTCGGGTGGACTCCGACGGTGAATACAATCCGTCACCGCTGAGCCCGAAACGACGCCGTCGGAGGATTAAGTGGCCAAGCGAGAAGCTTCGAGCTGCCCGTGAGACTTCAATCCGATCTCCCCAATCCACAGAGTCTGGATCGTCTACTTCCCCATCGACCTCCACAGATGCCAGTGACGAAGCGACGGACGAGTCCGCGGGGCCGGAGCCGATGGATATAGATTAGACCGGATACCCAAAGGAGCCCAGGAATCAAGCAACATTAATGATCCGATATATTAAGACTAGTATAGAGCATCTCCTAGCGTACCTTGCCCTGTTAAGGCTGTTTATCTACCTGCGTAGGTAGAATGCACGATTACGTGATGCAAACAAGGGCCCAGATCGCACTAGACCCAGAATGGACCCAAGTTGTGCATGACGTCAGGCACCTTTCATTCCCCAGTACTCTGTAACCCTCCGGATTTGACGGCTTTGCAATGTCTCTTAGCTTCTGAGATGTGATCTTTACATTCAATTGCCCCTTCAACGGCTGCTATCGAACCAATCAATCTCTCAAAATGGCTGCAACCCGAACCTCGTCACGTCAGGCCGCGCAGAAGGCCAAGGAGGCCATTGCTGCTGCCGCGCCAGACACCAAAATAGGGGTGGTGCTGGTACAAAGCGCAAGGGCACGACTGAGAAGGGACCTGAGCGCAAGAAGGAGAAGAAGGAGGATGAGCACAAGCCGGTGGAAGATGAGGTGAGGTGAAGAAGGAAGAGCCGAAGCCTGCAGAGGAAGAGAAGCAACCCGAGCAGGATGAGGAGAAGAAGGAGCCTGAGCAGCCCGCTCAGAATGATACCACAGGTGATGATCAAAATCAGGAGTCTGGGCCTGTTCCCGCTCCTCCTGCTTCTGCGTCTGCGTCTGCACCAGCTTCAGAGGAGAAGAAGCCGGAGGAGAAGAAACCTGAATCGCAAGATGAACCCGCACCTCCACCTGTTGAAACCAAGGCGGAAGCTCCTGGAGGTATTACATTTCAGCTACTAATCCAATATCAGACACTTTCAAGCTGACGCAAGATTTCCCCAGAACCATCGAAGGAGACGTCCGAACCAAGCAAGGTGCCAGAAACCCCCGCAGAGAAACCACAGGATAGAGAAGAGATAGTCCCCTCCAGCATTTTGGAGAAGGGGATTATCTATTTCTTTTTCCGGCCCCGCGTCAACGTCACAGAGCCGCATAGCGTGGCAGACGTCGCGCGGAGCTTTTTTGTCCTGCGTCCGACCCCCCTTGGAACCGTGTTCAGCGAAGAAGGGCCGATGGATGCCGGTGCCAAATGTCGCCTATTGATGCTCCCCAAGAAGAAGTATCCGACGAGCCCGAAAGAGCGGGATATGGGGTTCGTGGAGAAAGCGGGCGCATCCTTGAAGCAGCTGCAAGAAAGCTTCATGGCTGGTGAGACCTATGAGACGCAGACCCAGGGCGAGCGCACGGTTCCAGAGGCCAAGCCGTATGCAGAGGGTGTCTATGCGATCACGCGTACTAAACGGGCCTCCCATCTTGCGTATGTGCTGACCATTCCCGAGACGCTCGGTCAGGTGCAGGAGGATTTCGGTCTGTCGGCACGCGGCAGCTTTATCATGCAGTCGAAGAATCCGAAGCACCCGGGTCCTTCGTTTGCGCAGCTACCGAAGGATCCCGAGTACCCTGAAAGGTGCGTTGCGAGTGGTACCTGCTGAGAAGATGTAGAATTGTCTGACCGAGAGCAGCGTGCGCGAGAAATTCGGAGACTATCGCTGGATCCCATTGGAACCGGAATTCATTGACTACCCGAATGCCCAATTCCTCATGATCGGAGAGGCGCATCATGAACTCGGGAAAGCCGCTGTCGCCGAACCTGGGGATAAGCGGCCCGAAGAGGTCCAGCCGGGCGAAGAACTGGAGAAACTGGGAGAGGAAAATGAAGAGAGGGTTGATCACCTGCGAGGTAAGTCACCGTCACCGATTGAGGCGTGGTGTCTAACGTTGATACAGGCGACGACACTGTATACGAGGACCTGGGCTTCCACGCGAAGAACCACCCCAAGGTGCCGACCACGTGGGCGTAGTCGCGATTCTTTCATCATGCCATCACCAGGAGGGGAACCCATGTACAATTACTCCGAAGCTAGTCGCGTAATGAGGAACAAAAGTTTATGCTCTCACGATGTCGTACTCCGAGATTAGGACTGCCGCTAAATCCTGCTGCTTGTCAGGAACGAGCGAATCGCACGGGCGATCCCCACCACGTTCAGGCTTGATCTTCTTGGCTCTCCGCATAAACGTCAGGGCGACGACTTTCTGCCTCGCGATTGTCCAGTTTTCTGCACGTGTTGTCACGGTCCTGACGGTGAGTGCTGGTCGCACGAGGTGCCGGAGATATATATTCCGCTGCCCCTGCCACACCGCATGTGTGTTACAACCTTCTCTAAGAAACATCAGCTGCTAGATCGGGTATACATAGCAGAGCAAAATGAAGTGGACAATCCTGGCCACTGCTCTATCGTCGGGCGCAGCTGCTATCGCACTGCCTCATCCTAATACATCCACGGTCGTGAACCAGACCACCTGCGGAGGAAACTCCTACGCCTACACGGGTTTGGAAGGATACGGATATGTGCCCTCCAATGCTCTCGACAAGTATGGCGACACTCTAGGAGGTATTGGGAGTGCTGCGACGATTGACCAGGCCTCCTGGAAGCAGACAGGACCGGGTTCCTACTCCGGCATTGCCTGGTGTATCCCCGATAGAGGCTGGTAAGCTTGACGAAATTACACCTACAGCGATTACAACTAACTGACTACACCCAGGAACACCAATGGCACGATCAACTTCCAGTCGCGAATCCACAAGTTTGCCATCTCTCTGCAGCTGGCGCCGAATGCATCCGCCCAGAACCCATCCAGCCCCAACCTGCGCCTGAAGTACCTGGACACCATTCTCCTGACCGGTCCCGAGGGCGAGCCCACAACCGGACTCGACGCTGATGCCACAGGATACGCCTCGTATCCTGGTTTCCCTCCTCTCCCTGCTGCGACATACATTGGTGATGGCTTCGGTGGTGCTGGTGCCGGTGGCAAGCGTATTTCCCTCGACGCAGAGGGTCTCGCGCTGGACCGGAAAGGTGGATTCTGGGTGTCAGATGAGTATGGGCCTTATGTCTACAAGTTCAACGCAGCCGGCAAGATGGAGCAGGCCATCCAGCCCCCGCAGGCGATTCTGCCTCACCGTAACGGCTCCATCAGCTTCAACGCTGCCAGCCCTCCGCTGTACGCTCCCAACCGTCTTGTCAACCCCGAGGACCCGCAGTCCGGTCGCAACAACAACCAGGGCATGGAGGCGTTGAGTCTGTCGCCTGACGGGAAGAAACTCTTCGTCATGCTGCAGTCGGCGCTGAACCAGGAAGGCGGACCGAAATCCAAGAACCGCCAGCCTGCTCGTTTCCTCGAATACGACATCTCCTCCGGAACCCCGAAGTACAAGCATGAGTACGTCGTCATGCTCCCCAAGTACCTCGATTACACCGAGGACGAAGAGACCTACAAGGTCGCTTCGCAGTCTGAGATCCTCCAGCTACCCACGGGCGACTTCCTCGTTCTAGCCCGGGACTCGAACTTCGGCCACGGCCAGAGCAACAGTCTCTCCGTATATCGTCATGCGGATATCTTCTCGATCTCGAAGTCGACCACCGATATCAAGGGGAGGTATGACGGCGTCGGTGCGTCGGTCGCCTCGTCGAAGGGCAAATTAAACTCTGATATCACGCCGGCGGAGTACTGCCCCTTCTTGGACTTCAACGTGGAGTCTGAGCTGGCCAAGTTTGGCCTGCATAATGGAGGCGAGCAGGATGCGGCTCTGCTTAATGAGAAGTGGGAGGCGTTGTCGCTTGTCCCGGTGGATCCATCGAGTGGTCGGCATCAGAAGAAGGAGAAGGAGTACTTCCTCTTCAGCTTCAGTGATAATGATTTCATTACTCAGGATGGTATGTTATCCCATTGTTTACCTAAATGCTGGGACCATAGCTAACAGTTCGCGTGACAGGACGGATGAACTTTGGCAAGTTCAAGTACGCGGATGAGTCGGGCTTCAGTCTTGACAGCCAGGTGCTGGTATTCCGGGTGAAGTTCTAAGCTTTTCACTATCTTGCTTTAGCTTCTCTTCGATTCTATTGTGATTTTTACTTAGACCGATCGACAGGCAATAGATGAAGATCAGTTCTATTGAGAAAATCAGTTCTGACCGCATCTGCCAAGGCATAGCTTTGGAAAACAGCGACATCATTCTAAGAAGTAATGCAGGAAGCATCAGTGTCACCTAGGAAGTTGTCTTGCGTGTTCTCTAGCATGGGTTTCATAAACGGCAAAAAGAGCCGATATAGTACTGGACAAGAAAGAGTGATCTAAGCGATGGCAATAAACCTCTGACCAATAACTACGTAACAGCCTATTTCAAACACTCAATTCAGCCTGATACCCCATCGGAAGCAAACAGAGCTGTACTATATGCATTTCACATACCTCCGATCCCCCAACCCTAACAAACACTACAACGCTTCCCCTTTAGCGCATCAACAATCGCATAATACGCCGGCTTCGCCTCCAACGTATCATTATACAAAGTCGCGCCACCCTGTCCCTCGAACGAATACGGCACCCACGAGTACTTATCCCAGAAGTCCCAGACAACCACACCAAGACAGCCACGTCCTGCGAGCAGACAAGCCTGGATAGTAGTATAATAGTCCTGTGCCTGCTGACGCTGCGCCTCAGCGGTATAGAACGGCTCCTCCGCGAAACGAACATCCAGCTCGGTGATGGTAACATCCAAGCCGGCCTTGATATACGCCCGCTGGGTCGCAAGCTGATCCTCCAACGAGGGCGTCGAACCAACGATGAAATGCGCCTCAAGACCAACACCGTCAATGCGGATGCGGCGTCTGCGCAGCTCCTTCGCCAGCTTGATCACGGCATCGACCTTGGGCCCGGGGTTCTCGATCCCGTAGTCGTTGTAGTACAGCTTCACCTTGTTGGCGTGGATCTCGGCCAGAGCCTGCTGCGCGAACTGGAAGGCGAGATAGATGTATTCCTCGCCGATGGTGTCGTACCAGATGCTGGAGGAGAAGGTTCCGTCGCCGTTGAAGGCCTCGTTCACGACGTCCCAGGAGTAGCAGCGGTCGCCGAAGTGCTGGACCGTCTTGAAGATGTGGTTGCGCATGACGGGGATGAGGGTCTCCTTGGTCCAGTTACCGTTCAAGACCCAGTCGGAGACCTGTGAGGCCCAGACGAGGTTGTGGCAGCGGACGGCTTGTTTGTTGTGCTTGGCCAGGTCCATGAACTGGTCGCCGTCGGTGAAGTTGAAGACGTTTTGTTGCTCGGGTTCGGTGAAGAGGAACTATGCCCATTATATTAGGATCATGATGTAGATATGGGGGGTTTCTGGTGGAAGCTACCTTCAATGCATTGGCTGGAGTGATCTCGCCGAATTGCGTCTTCAAGATATCCAAATACCCGGCGTGAGTGGTCTCTGGGGTATGGGGGATATCGGCCGCGGTTCCAAACCAGAGCTTTCCCCGACGCCGGGCAAGGGCATCAAGAGTATCCCCTTTGGCAGGACGATGAGGGGCAGCCAGTGCAGCATCGGCACTGGCCAGTAGAGCCGTGGCGATAGTTGAGAATCGCATGGTGGTGGTGGACTGAGAGGCAATGGCAGATACGGTTGAGCAGGATCACTGGAGAGACACCCCTGATGCAACGAGAATCTCCAGAGGGAGATTGACTGCTTTTAAAGCGCACCGGGAGGATCTTTCCATTCATCCAGCTCATTTCCGGCCCGGCGGTGTTGGGGTAAGGTGAGGTGATTATCCGGGGTAGCTCATGCATCGTGTTCTCCACATTAGGCTAATATCCTGGAAGCTTAAGCCACTCATACCCATGCTAAATGGCAAGGGGGATTCGGTTCGGCGGAATTGTTCCATGTCGCTTTGGTTTCTGTGTGGTCAGTTAATACCCCGGACATGGTGCCTGATTCTTTCTGCTGAACTAACCGTGCATAGAACGCACCACCTGGGTCGGTTCCTAGGCTATTATCATAGCTCCGTGTTCTTATATTGATTGAAGATGAAGCACGTAGCAGTAATTCCGGATAGTCAATTATAAGACATTATAAGGGGGTTTGTTCTAGCATGCAGTATAGAACCGTCAGTCATGAATAAGAATGAGTACCCTCTATAAATAACTTCGCCTCTCTGATCCCTCTTGAATTAGCTATGGGCTGATACTACGTACATATATAAGTGCAATTCTGACAAGAACTCCTGCTGCACCACAGAGCCAGTTCGAGCTCCTGTATCGGGTGGTTGGGGAAGCAGCAATATGACCTATCATTCTATTCAACGACTGAGACACCTTACCTTGATTGAATACCGCGAGTCACACAAGATCCGGTGTGAAACAAGTTCTGCTGCCGCTTCCATGTGGCATCAACGACATTTCTATGGTCTTGTGACATAGAGCACAATCTTGATCAAGCGCTAACCAAAGATAGGTATGAGCATCTTCCAATTGAGATCGTATGGGAAGACAAACCTGATCAGAAACACTGGAGTAGCATCAAGTTCCTCAACACATTATGTATACCTGTATGGAGAGTCCTCCCCGAAAAGGACATCGTCGCAGGCTCTACCCTGATTATTTTCTGTCGGTCGTTGTCATGTGTTACTGTTGTTGTGAGTTTGGGTATAAAATGGCGGAATGATAAGAGGGATGGGGATAAAGTCTCCGCCGACTGGGGAAGCGAAGGCATAGTTGTTGCCGAAGGAATATATATATTATATATCTACTTGAGAGTGTTGCTGCAAATTTTAGCCCTCTACTCACTGTTTCAATCTGATTGTAACACCGTATATGAGAGTCGAGACCATCTGGGGTGGACGAAAAAAATAATGACAAGAAGGGGATTCGAACCCCTGCACATACAATGTAATGGGAATCAGAAGGTTCACTTCTGAAGGAACTAGCTTCCTTGAATCCATCGCCTTAACCGCTCGGCCATCTTGCCATGCTTACAAATACTTTTTTTCATAAAGCTTTTCCTTATCATAAACAAGCCTCTAACGGAGTGCGGCTTGTTACAGACATACCACACCCCCTCCACCGATCAGAGGCAAAGTTCCCACTGCATAATTACGCAAGTTTATTTTTACGTGTATAATCCGCTTCATACCACGGGGGTCTCGCAGGTAGAAACCGCGCAGTTTTGCAGGTAGGAATACTGGTATAGAGGTAGGTGCGGAGGTAGACGGAGGTAAGCTCGGGGTAGGCTCGGAGATCGGCAATCATGCCTATTAAGGCCTAGCGGCGTGGCATTAGCCAACCTGGTATGGCCGGTGTGTCCGCAACAAGCCCCTCGGTTAATCTCAGCTTGGCTAGCGGTTCAATCAAGGATTGCGAAGGCATTGGTCTCAACCTGTATGAGATAAACCATCTGGGGTAACGTATTCGGTAAGCGAGTGCAAGCGAGCGGCCACCTCCGTATCCCATACTAATCCAGCCTTTTTTGAGCTCTAATATCTCAACCCCCATAATCTTAGGCAGAAAAATATTTTGCCTGTAGCAAGATTCATGTATGATGTAAGATAGTACAATGCCTAGTAGTGCGCTACTTAATAGGAGTCCAGGGTCCTAGTTAGTAGTTCGTGGATACGTTAGCCTTTTTGGCCTTGTGGTAAATTAAGAGGCATATCTCTGCTTCCAGTAGGTACTACTAGCACACGAAGGGACCGCAGGAAACAAGGAGGCAGATCAACTAGCCAAGGACGCGCTACACGCAGTGTTATTAAAGGGATAGATAGTACCAACACTAACTATATAGCTACAAGTCTGAAGTAGCGGCCAAACGATGCATTAGAGGGGATGCTCAGGATAAAGATTCATCAGGCATAGCAAAACAAGTAGTCAAGTCATCTAACTAAGCACCTCTTTAATCTACCTACCATAGCACAGGGTATTAAGGTACTAGAGGGGCCTCTATAAAGTAACTGGTTCTGTCCTTATTCAGGTTCGGACAGGGTGAATTACACTTAATTAGTATCTTAAGGTGATTGATGTCTTAGAAACAGTGCTTTACAGTTATAAACAAGGTATTTAGAGCCCTAAGCATATTCTCCTGGTTTACCTACTTACTATACGAGGATCTGTAGAGGCAGATAAGAAAGGAATAAGTAGAGAAAGGTCCCAGTATCTATATCAACCAGGTGACTGGGAGAGTCGACGGGCATTCGTCCGGCCACCCTGGCAAGCACCTCCGGCGGTGGTCATCCACGAGAGGGAAGAAGCCAGGAAGGAACACAACCAGTTAGCACAGGCAAGGCAACCTGCCACCAACATACACCTAGATCCAGGCACCCTCATATTATATACCATTCGACGAGCGAGCAAACTGTAGAGGCAGGAGCACTACAGAAAAGGCAAGCAGTAGGCACAGGATTAATTAAGCCCACTATAGGGAGGCGGCTAAGCAGTAGAACGAGATAACCGGAGGCAGTAGGATCAACAGCTCGGGGTAGTGGGATCGAGGCAGTGGGATCGTCAGTATAAAGGTTGAGGTGCCGGCAGACATGTGCTCAGGATACCTGCCAACACCAGCGCTGGGCAGGCAAGGGTGACAGTAATACGCAGCATCAAAGAGTTGGAATGCCACAGAGGTTTCGGAGGGGTTAAGGTCACATTACTACGGATGGAGGTGGCCCGCTCGCTTACCAAATACCAACAACAAAAATAATGACAAGAAGGGGATTCGAACCCCTGCACATACAATGTAATGGGAATCAGAAGGTTCACTTCCGAAGGAACTAGCTTCCTTGAATCCATCGCCTTAACCGCTCGGCCATCTTGCCATGGTTATGGTTGAATTAGAGAGCTTTTGCTTATCATTGACAAACAATGCTAGAGCCGAGATGCTTCAAACGAAGTTTAACAATTTTGCGCCCAAATAATACAATTAAGTTGTATTATGTGGTATCCTCAATAATGTACAGCATGAGCATGAACATGCATATACCGCAAATCATTGATCAAACGGTCATATAGAAATCACCCCCACCTCCCAGAATACAGGTGTTCATTACCGTCAGTCCGCAGCAAGAAATTTGGACCTTTTTCTCCCGGAACTTGGAAGTTGCGTAAGTAGCAACACAATGACACCAAACCTCTGTCCCTGCGCGTCTCCTGCCTACTAAGCTACCCAAGACTGTCGGCGGTGCCGCCCTACAGTAACTAGAGACCAGGTGACCACGTGCCTCCCACCTGTAATCTACTACAGTACTACGATATATCATTGAATACATATGGATCCCTCTTACTGAGGAATGCAATATATGTGGTCGTTTGTCCTCCTCCAGGACTGAGGACTATCATGCACATAGGCAGAAGTCACCTCGTCCTGAGCCTCATTTCTTCCCTCCAGGCCCCTCCGATAAAAACCTATATACCTTCATTAGCAGGATTCAGGAACGATGAAGTTGTATAGGTATTCGGAAGAATCAAATACAAAGACCATGCAGTAACCACGCAGTAAAAAGGGGCATGCGTGAAATATCTGAGCATCAACTGCATAAGTCAGATGTGTAGAATCTCATGGAGTTGCGGCACGTGATATCGTTCTTTTTTCTTCAGGTATCATGTATTGAGGCACCTGCTCTCCAACAGAGGATTCATCTTGAAGCAATTCAATGGTTTCGTATCGTTTAGAAGATGAGGATGCAGCGGGATACGAGGCACGGGCCAGCACCAGGTAGGAAGAGGAATCCCCCGAGCCTTCCCACCAGAAAAGAAAAGAGATACAAAAGATGAATCTATTGTCTATCTAACTAGAACATTGGGGGAAAGCGGTCAACTTATTCTTTGCAGCCAGGCAAGGTGGCGATGTCAGATGGGAGGGTTTTTGAAGAGCCCCAGTGCAATAATTACATGTATGTAGACAGTGATGTATGCAGGAATCACGCAGTCACATATGTGGGAGCCATGCAGTTCTATAGATAGTTTGATAGACAGAGACTGCGCCGGTTTTCAGGCAGAAAATACACCATTTCAAATAGTATGCAGATATATGGCAGGAATGTACTGAACTGGGGGCTCGGTTAGGCATACTGGGGCCAGAAGCAGGATTGTTGAGCTCCGCCAACGAGTCCGACACTTCCACAGGCCGAATGCACTCAGCGCTCACTGCGGGGCGGTTAGGTAGATAGTATACGCGCAGTTTTGCAGGCTAGAATCATATAGAAGACTTGCAGATACGATGAGTCTTATGGGTGCCAAGGTAGGAAATTGTTTCGTAGTGTGATATTATGGGCGCGGCAGGTAGATATTTGCATTGTTCGTATTGCTTGAATGGGTTGACTTAGGTGGTTCCCCCTAGGAGGGCCCATCATACAACGTCCGCTGCGCTCCATAGTGGTCAAATTACACAAGCTCCGTCATGGCTTTCACAATATCTGATACTGCCTGAGTGTCAAAGGAAGCATCATGATAGCGATCGGGATGCACGTCCTTCCCCTGACTCAGCAATAAGCTCGAATGCACTATCTCAAGTTTCAGACAGGAATCTGGTGGTAGCATTTCACGTAAGAGATACCCGATATTAATTGGGTTGAAATTCCTGGGGGCTTGTCGAAGTTTGGTTCTGTTCTGATGAGAAGCTCGTCTTTGCCCTCAAGGAGCCTCGCGAAACACTTCCAGTCATGAGAGGTAAACCAGCTAAAAAGTTGAATTTGCTTTGGATCGTACTTCACTACATCCAAAAGAATCTCCTAATCGCAGAAGGTTTCATACCCCATGTGTGCTCTTAATTGTACACTCGAGCAACCATAGGACCGAGAGGATAGTTGTAAATCTTGGCGATCTCCTTGAGAAGGGAGACCACAGAAATACCGTAATCAACCGTTGTATTCAACAACGGTGTCCCGTCCATATAGCGAAGAGAGATTTGCAGGGGAATGTTCCTGCTCTCTTTAACTGTAATAAACTCGCAGTCAAGAATCCAATTTTGCGACGGAGATTCGACAAGATATCCTTTCAAACGTCTCAGAGTTTCCTTGTGTTCCGAAACAGGGTATAGTTCCCATTCTGGCTTCGGCATACCCTTTCCGATTGGTTTTGCCTGTCCAGTGCGGTTTGAGAGGAGCTGAAGAATGGATATTGAATGGTATTCACAGTAACGGGAGCACGAGGAGTGCGGAAGAGGACACGTTTTGAATTTGCACATGGGCTTTCCGTCCACTTCACGTGCTTTGGATTGTAAAAACGCAATTAGACTTGCCTTGTGGTTGGCTTTGAAATCCTCAACACGCACAGTATTCTGTTCCCCTGCATCATTATCGTGGAACTTTTCGTCGTCATACGTATCGTGCTCGTTATCTGAGTCGTTGCTTTCATTTGCATCTAATCCGACATCGAGTCGTTCGTTGTCGGTATCTTTATCAGGGATCTTACTCTCTGAAGCATCATAGAACATAGACTTGACGATATGATCGACATCAGAGCTACATGCAGCTGAAGAAATAATCCTGAATTCGTCTCGACGAAGTAGTTGGAAGGGCCTGCAGCGATGATCATTGTCGAACATGATTTGTGATCCGCAGTTGTAGACTTCTTCTAATAGGCCGGGAGACTAGAGTAGGAGCCCCTAGCTCGGGCTGCTGGAAACTTTTGGTGGTAGTCAGTGTAAAGGATGCTATCGTAAAGGGTCCACTTTGTTGAGAAGCGACGGGGCCTCCATCGGAGGTCTTCTGGGCTGGATTTTCGAAAAACCATTTGGACATCCGTAATGTGTAGAACTGCGCTGTACTTGAATTCGGATAGGGTACTGGTCAGTTCCCGATAGTATGTCTTCAGAAGATCGCAATATTTCCTTGTCCGTATTCTTTGCGATGTAAGCATCGATGATCAATCGTCCATCCTTGGAGGAGAAGGCGGTCAGGGTTAGAACCATCAATTGACGAAGGACCCCGGAGATCCAGAGTGGCAGAATGATTCTTTTACCATCAGTGAAGGATAGAATGGTAGCCCACTGCTGTGGGGCATTGATATGTGGCTCATCAAAGTCAAACCCGACTCGAACGGGAATCGCAGAATCAAGGGAGGCGCCGGCCTTGGAAAGATTGCGACAAACAAGCCCAACGCATTGCATCATGCAAGAGTAATCGGATTCTCTTTTTGACAATTCAGTCTTCTAAAAAGCTCCGTTGACTGGTGGGCCAAACTTGACCGGTGAGCGAGCGCCCTGCCCTCCAGAGAAGGTACAAGTGGATATATCTTCTTGTTTATCTCGACAACCGTCGTCTCAGCCTGCTCATGTCCAGCGTTCCCATTGTATGAGGTTGATGCGTTTATGTCGAAATCCACTCTCTCAGGGGCCATCTGGGTTGTTGGTTCCATAGGATGACCCGGATGGGCTTGACTTTCTTCCATGTCAAGTACTCTATAGGCGTCTTCGAAAGTGAAAATCTTCCCCAAGCGCCCCGTTTCCATCCAGATGAAAGGAATGGGGTGATCAAAGTTGTAAATCTATCGCGATTAGCGATGAAACACCTTACTGTGCATGGAGCGTACCTGGTTCCAATCGGCCTTTGAGATCATACCTCTTTTGAGCAACTCCCGTCGGTCAAAAAAGAGCAGATGTGGCGGTATTGAGGCGTCTTCGCCCAGATTTGCCTTTTTTTTCAAGGTTTCCTCGTCTTTGTGCCATATTTTGAATGCTGCTTCCTGAACATAGAACTTTTCCGCAGCCTGTTTTATAGTTATGGGACTGAAGGTATGCTTTTCCAGGTCGTATTCCCTTGCATCCCGCAGGAAGTCGAGGACGTCGAGTCTCTGCCGGTTGTTGGAATAATGTATCCCTTGACTAGGGAGGGCTGGAAGCGACTGGGGCATGCTACCGGAGGGCATAGGAAGACTGAAGAAGCTTGGATTCTTCTAAGTGAATGAAGGGCAGAGGGAGCCTTTATATAGGCGCCTTAGCGGGTCGTGCAGTGAATGCAAACGACTTGTCCCACCTGCTCAGGTGGCAGGTGCCCAACAAAATTCACTGCAAAACTTTGGTTTCCCACCTCCTGTCCATCAAACTCCGCCTGAGACACCATTGCGTCTGCAAGCATCTCCCCGGCAGCCTCGACCCAGAAAACAAAGAAGCTTAATACTATCCTTGAATACCCTTGAGTGTTGTTCATTATTATTATTCCTTTTTCTTTCTCTTTTGTTGAATTAAATTGCACGCCGTGGTCGAATGATTTCCACTACTGGACTTAAAATAAACGACACCACGCTGGCTTCGACTGTCTAGATCAAACCTATGTCGGAACAATATCTATCCCAGTAGTCGTGACATCCAGAGGATATGATCTCCACGCAAACGAGCACATGAATAATTATTAATTGAGTTTTCGAATACACCATCCCAGACAAAGGCAGTTAGTTCATGCAAGAAACACTACTCCGAGAACCACATGCAACAATCACGACTTGACGATCTGGATCGCCCGCAGAATATCATCCAACGACCAACCAGGGCCTCCAGGGACGATCTCAGCCCAGACCTCTTCCGCAACCGCGTCTTCCTGGCTGATCAGGCTCCAGTTCGGACTGGGCTCCGGCTTGATCCATTTGAAGTCTTCCACCTGGTTCCAACGATCTTCGTTATCGGGGCAGTCGTGGTCCAGTGCCTGTGCATATATTATTAGCTTACATCCATGGAAAGGAGATAGACCGCCTACATATACCCGGGGAATCCGGCCAAACCGGATATTGCTGCAATCCTCGATGATGGGATTGCTGGAGGAGCTGAGGTAAACATCGACGTCGGCACAGTTGTGCATTCGGAACTGTCGGCACGTCACGACAATGATGCTGTTTTCCACCCCGGTGATGTGGGCCGGTCCGTTGATCTGGCCACACACCAACAGGCTCTCTTTCACCCCCTTGACAGCCAGACTGGCATACGGCTTGCCATCCGCTGTCGGTATTGACATGTCCACGACGCAGTGGCGGAGGGAGGTGATTGATGCGGGGACTGTAGCAGTAGACCCAGATGCAGGGAGCATAATGTGTAGGCCATAGTGGTTATTTACAGACACCGAGGACACGGAGGTGGCGGCAAAAGGGTTGGTGAACTCTTCTCCTTTCGACTTGTCACTGCTGTCGTCCACTTCGATATCCGGGATGGACGTTGGGGCGATCTCCGCCCGAGGCTGGAGTTGCCGGTCGGGCTCATTCAGAGGAGTGGATGGGTAGTTGGGGGTTTGACCAGCGGATGAGCTGACAGAAGATGCACCAGGGGATTGGAATCCGGGAATCCGACGTCGACCACCTTGGGCGGCCAGTTGAGCCGCATCAGCGAGTGATACCGCTGAGGCATTCTTCTTTGTCTTGAAGCTGAACTTGGGCCGTGGTTCGACGGCCGCACGGGTGTCACTGAGTTTGTCCTGGAGGGCTTTGATGGCCTGCAGGAAGACATAGGTCAGTCCGCTCCCTTTGCAGAGAGGCCAAGACGCATCTCACCTCCGCATAGATCCGCTGATCATATGTTGGGATGTAGCTGGCCGCATCCTTGACTTCGTTGGATAGGCGCGCAATGCCGGCCAAACAATGGTCTGTGGCATCAGTGCGCTCTCCTCCGACTAATGAGGTATCCGCGAGACGATCCATTTGTTCCTGGAGGGCTACACGAGACGACGGGTACAGTTAGATGACAAAATCCCCGACCAAACACAATAGATAGAGACGGATAGATACCAGTGATCTCATGTTGGAAGTAGCGGAAAAAGCGTTCCTTCAGTGGGATTTCCGAGTGCAGGACGGTCTGGTTCTCGGCCTGCGAGGGCCGACGGATTCCTTGCAACTCTGGCAGCTCAGGTTGCGACATGGTGCTGATATGAGGACAAGTCGGAGTGGATGTTGTTAGAGACACAGTCTGTTGTTAGACTTCGGAGTTGTGTCGGATTGGCAGTGGAAGCGACGGCACGGGTTGGTTGTAGGTGTATTGATGACGTCGACGGCGGGGAGGCTCCTGGGGATGGGGAAGCCGGGGTCACGGTCTCCTAAGAACTCCCAGCACCGGCATGGGAGAACGAGCGGATCGAAGGGTGTCTAGAGATGATCCAGCACCTGCGCATACACAGAGACAATTAGCTCCCATTGTGATGCATACAATGCATTGACAGGGTGGAGGGGCTGCAGGCGCTCACGGTCGATGCCGAGTCGATCATCCGCCAAGCTCCACCGGTGTCTCGGGGTGGGCTGACCAGCAAATATGTGCCGCAGGACCAGTCTGAGGGTCAGATGGGAAGGGTCTGGGACCAGGGACTGTGGAGGTTGTCTGTTGTGCACGAGACCCGCGGGGAAACTCCCGACGATGGATGGTGACGTCGATCGTCCGTTGGGAACACCCGGCAGGCGGAGAATCTGTTCCTCCGGGAGGCCCCAACAGGGCAGGTCGCCCGAGACCCTCTACTCATCTATATCATTCAGTCACGGAGTACATACTTGATGGGAACTTTCTAAGACTGCAATTGAACAACCATGAGAAACCGGCAATGCCTGTATGAATCCGACTAAACTGCTCACACCACATCCGAATTTCACCGGACCCCAGTGAAGTGGAGTCTGGCCGTGCCCTCCTGGCAGCTTGACTCAGGCTGTTGGGCAAACGTGGGCACATATCCTTCGCCGCGAATTACCTCACTAGCTCTGCGGCGTAGGTCATCCACAGACACCGCCCAACTATCGTCTGGGTCTGTCCCAAATGGCGCCCCCCATAGCATAAAACTCGGCCCGGCGAAATCGGATGGAGCTCGGCACGCTGCCCGGTGCAGGTGGAGGAAAGAGAACCTATTCGCATCAATTCGTCAGTAACCGTCAGTCACAAGAACATGGAAACTGAGGGCTCATTTGTACATGTCGTTCTGCGTGGTGACCTCGACCCCCTCTTCTCCAGATTTCGATAAAACCTTCGACGCGGTCTCCTCGAATCGACCATTTCGTAAGTACCACCACATTAGTGTGGAATGGTGCTCCATCCAGCCAAAGGTCTTTATCATCGAGGAGTCGTTTGTAGGATTTGGTGTAGCCGGTTTGAAAAACGATTGCCGGTAAGCAGGCACGGGCCGCCATGATGTATGCCTCAGGAAAGCTGCATGAATTCAGGAAGGGTGCTCTGAACAGTTGGAATCCTATAGAGTCAACCGGAGGTTTTGCGCAATCAGTGAATTAAGCTCACCAGTGCCCAAAGAAGTTCCCATCAATAGTTGTTCGTCGAGTCTGAGGAAGGCATTGGCGCTTCGGCACAATTCGTGGGCCAGCAGGCACAGGGGGCACCCCGGAACCTGGTGTACACAGTCACTCCGAGTCTCTGGGCCAGGGAGTTGTAGCTCACTCGCGCGTTCATTCGCTCCATATCTGGGTCGAAATGAAGGCGGTGGGAAAGGTAGTATCCATCGATATGGGGGATCGCGGGATATTCAAGATAGTCAACTCCTTGTTCTGCAGCCTTGTTCACATTGTGTTTGATGAGATGAAGGAAGCGTTCAAGGTCAATCCCCATGCGAGGCACTCGTCGCAGAGTGAGGGAATGCATGGCGGAAGAGGTGAGAGGGGTGGGGAAAGTGAAGTGGGAGAGTCGGCCGTCCTGAGGATATTGGCTTATCTGTTCCTTCCACATGATCGAAACATGACGAAACGGTGAATGCTATTCTGGGAGTGCCTAATGAGTGAATATGTATATCCTGGTGAATCATGTCTCTCCATTCCAGAGTCGACAACTTCTTCTAGTCTATACTAAGACTGTTAGCTCATATAACAATATGGGCAGAGCTCTACTATGTCTTACGAATTATTCTATGAAAATGTGTGGTGCTGAATCTCCAGGCACAAGCCTCTATTTCTGCACCAGATCAGCATCTTTAAATACACTGGGTGGTCAGAGTTCCTTGCTACAGCCCTGAATGCTTTTGTTACTGCATGTCCAGGGGAAAGCGATCAAGGCAAAGGCTTATACACAGCATGTCCTCTGTTACCGTCACCACCACGTCATTCAGCCCTCAAACCGTATGACCCATTCATTACCATCTGCCTCCCAATGAAAAAGCGCTCTGGTAGCATAAAGCAAGCGGAGTGACAAAGACATTGCATGGATTACGTTGCCCTTGGTATATGAGGCATTTGTATAGTGTTTGATCATGTAGCTCGATAAGATGCAGGGAGAAAGTCATTGTATAACATTCTATATGGTGTAACACGACTGACTTCTCTGGTTAGAAGGATTTGGTGAATGAGA
Organism: Aspergillus micronesiensis; assembly: GCA_039763685.1. NCBI lineage: Eukaryota > Fungi > Ascomycota > Eurotiomycetes > Eurotiales > Aspergillaceae > Aspergillus > Aspergillus micronesiensis. Next base: position 516,124 of record JASHHO010000052.1, on the reverse strand, counting down.
AACATCATTATAAGTCTGTGCTATACATGAATGCTTCGGAGATTCACTCCGATCGGGTTCTTTATGTACTGACAATTTCTTTACCTGTGAACTGAGTCTATGAAAAGCCCCCCAGATACAGAAAAGAATAGCAACTTCAATAGATCTACAGATCACCTCTCAGAATTCTATTCCAGGCCATATTGACGGACGACTGACAAGTATACAGTTCACATTACAGTACGTTACCATGTCCAGCTCTATAGAGAAACTTCTCTACAAACGACCAATCAATGACAGCACAGTCAACCCCAAGCGTTCGTGTCACAAGCATCTTTCAACCAACGCCTTCTGTAATGTGACGTGGAAGCTCCTGACATGCTCAGGAGCAAGCATTGTATAGTGTGCGCCCTGGACATCATGAAACCTCACCTCCGTCTGGCAAAAGTCCCGCCAGCGGCTCAGAGGTCCATCAAGCCATTCCATCTTGTTGCGAGCGACAGCAGCCAATGGATCACAATAGAAGACGTCCATATTCGTCACCCTCCCAGTGGGTTCATAATCACAGGCCATGCTTTGCAGACCAAATGCGAGATTGGCCCAATGTTCTAGATTATCTGCCGTGAGTGCAAGCTCAGCGACTCGTGACGGGGATGCAACACTCATGATATATGCAACGGCTTTAGAAGGGGCAAGGTTATGAACAGCCGGGGATATCTTCTCGGAGTATTTCTCACTGATGATGTCCAGAAAGAAGGAAAGATGGAGAAGGCAGTTGGACCAGTCGAGCTGACGCATGCGGTGTTTGATATGAGGGGGGAGATTCAGAATACCTAGAAAACGGACCTCCTCTCCACTACTGACCAGGACCTTTGCTATTTCAAATGCCAGCATCGAACCGTATGAGTATCCCGCTAGGGCATATGGACCGTGTGGTTGCTTCTCCTTGATCGCTGATACGTAAAGGTCGATGCACTCGGATATATTGCTGAAGAATGCCTCCCCGGGGTTGAAACCACGCGCCCTCAGTGCATGAACGGGCCGATCCTGGATAAACTTGGAAAGACCCAGGAAGACCAGTATCTCTCCAACCCCAGGATGAAGAAGCCACAGAGGAGTCTTTTCACCGCAGTGGTTCAGCGTAACGACAGGGTCATAGTGTTGGAGCATGTCGGGACATCGCAAGGCAGAGGCCAAACTCCTCACGGAAGGGTGTTTCATCAAAGTGATCAGTGGGATCTGACTGATACCCAAGCGTTCCTCAATTCGCCGTTTGAGCTTCAAGAGAGCCACCGACGTCAATCCAACCTCAAACATGGGCGTCTCCACCCCGATTGCTTTTGCAGGGACATCCAGGATATGCTCCAGCTCCTGAAGGATAGCGTCTTCAGTATCACTCTCCGGTGCCACCCACAGCATCTCCTCTATTGCTGGATGATCTCCTCGTTCTTGGCCTCTTGGACTGCTAACTGTCCGTTGTCTCGCGCCGTTTGTATCTTCGATCTGGATAGCTTCCCTAGACTCGTCCTTTCGAGTTGCTGTTGCGTCAATGGTACAACAGATGGTCGAGCTCCGGTCATGAGCATCACTTGCCGGCCCACTGCGTTGTATACCTCCCATAGAGACTCTGCATCATCAGGGTCGAAACTGGGCAAGTATCCAATCCAGGGCTGCTCGGTATGCGCTCCCGAATGCCGCATAGACAGGCAAACAACATGATCCGGAGTGATCCCCTTGATGCAGTCTTGCTCAATGGCGTTCTCGATGTCCGGTAGCGGATAATTGACTCCGTTGATGGAGATGACTTCCTTGGTTCTTCCACGGAGACAAAGCATGCCAGACTGGTCAATGAAGGCCGTATCCCCCGTTTTGAACCACCCATCTGGAGTAAAAGCGTCGGCAGTCGCAATTTCGTTATTATAATACCGAGAGAAGACGACCGGTCCGTTCAGCTCCAGTCCGCCGTCCTCGCTGATTCGCATCTTGATCCCGGGCATACATCGACCGAGCGACGCAAACTCATAACCTTGTGCCATCTCATGCAACGGACAGGAGGTGTTGTAGATGCACCCGGCACACGTCTCTGTCATGCCAAAGCCAGGTACGATAACTTCAGGCGGGCTGCGGTAATTGCAGAGAACTCGCGCGAGACGGCCGCACATGTGCACCACATTTGCCTCGCCTCCGGAGACGATATATTGCAGACAACTGAGATCGAAGCTGTAGGACTCATAATGTGGCTGGAGTATGCGCAACAGCTCTGCCAGAAAGAAGTTCGGAGCAAACGTCCTCGATACTCGATGTTCGCTGATCTTCTCTAGAAAGAGCAGCGGGTGGGAGATGACATCCTCCGGCTGTATATGGACCTGATTCAGTCCGAGGAAGAGGGCATTAATGTGAATCTCAATCAAGCTCCCAACGTGGTCCAGGCGGATCCAGTTGAGAAACGCGGTGTCTTTTTCTTCACCGGGAGCATCGCACACTTGCCGAAAACAGACGTCATGATCTGGTCGTGGGTGAGACAGACGGCTTTGGCATTCCCCGTACTCCCAGAGGTCAGCATCAGCAATGCGAGTTGAGCAAGTTCTGCGCTGGATGTGCCCTGTGAGAGTCCGGTCGTCTCACATTGAGGGAGGTGGTCCTACATCCACGGTGCTTAGGATGTGTTTGCCCCAGGAATTGCTTCAGTAGACTGGATCGAGTCAGGCAGACAGGATCATTGAGTACCGATTTCAAGTGGTTGAGATGCTGTCCACACTGCTCTGCAATGCGAGGCAGGGCGGTTGACATGGCTGGAATGCATCCCGCGTACAGCGTGGACCAGAACCAGATGATGTTGTCGAGATGATCATCGAAGTGGAGGAGTACTACAGACCCTTCAGAGACACCTTCTACTTGGCGTAGACGCTTGCCGTTTGATTGAGCGAGCTCGAACAACTGGGCGTAGCTCAGTCGACGTGGGGGTAGTCTCTGATGCAGCATAGGTGAGAATCCCATGATTAGACCCGCAACCTGCGACATTCTCAAGCAGGTGAAGAAGAGAGCGAAGCTGCATAGTTGGAGGAATGAAGCGAAATTTATGTGACCCGTTGATGGAATCTGGGGATACAATGAGGATGAAGTTCTCTCGGTGGAGTGGTAGAAATCAGCATCTCGTACTGCCGGGAGACCTAATTATTCGTGATCTCCCAGACCTCTTATATAGAATGAGTGATCTATCTGGACTGTGATCTGTACGAGACATTATAGGTGACCAGTGACCCCGTTTAGGAGAATGATATTCTGGAATTGCCATTGACGTGAGGGAAGGTCCCGCAGAGTCAGATAGTCGGGTCAATTACTCATGGCTCCCGTATACAACGAAAAAGCATTGGACATTGATGTGATACGATGTTGGACTAGAGCACATTGCAGCTTATGGGCGAATACACTGTAACCTAGTGACCCTCCTTCAGGTAAGCCACCAGAGCATTGCCGCGGTGGTATTAGTCCCCAGCCGTTCAAGGTATCCTGGATTTACCTCAAGTCACGGAATGGCGGGTTTTAAGACTGTCTGGACACAATCAGCGGCTTACGGACGGTATGGCAACCCTCTTTCTGGATGTCACATGGCCAGGTGTAAGCAAGGGAGGCTTGCGTTACCAGGCGAATGATTGGAGATGCTAACTATACTTCCGCCACCAGATAAACCGTTACACGGTCGGAGGATTATCTCTCGTCGATCTTCAGTCAGTGGAAGTCATCGTGAAGAGCCGCAAAGCGGCTTGACCGTCGAGCATCGAAGAATCTGGAGTGTGCAAGCAGTCTGGGCCCATGATGAATTTCTTCATCTTCTGTCTGCTTTTCATCAGTCGCCCGATCCGTTGTCTGGGGAAGAATCCCGCCAATGAATTTGTCCAGGCAGACACTTCCCAAGATTCAGTTTTAGCTAGGTTGGTGTAGTGGCTCATGTAACGCTGGACGTGGTTGAAGGATATCTTCTACATGCTGAGACCAACCATAAGAAAGGTGTTGGTATCGACTCTGGAGAACTAATGATATCAATGCAACGGCATTAACAAGGTGTATGACGCACGCCTGCGCACCTAGGCCTACCCTTACTCTGCCAGAGAAACACGATATCACATCTTCTGTGAGGCCTAGATTTTACCATCCAAAGCGGAATTTGTGTAGTTAGTGCCCAGCAAGTCCCGAAGTGAGCAGGCAATATGACTACATCAAAGGCGACGATCGAGAACATAGCTTCTCAAGCCAAAGAGCTTGCCGCAGGTGCCGATGATACCTTACGCCGTACACTTATTGGAACACTGCGAGACCTGTCAATCTCCCTGGAGAAACCGGAAGAGAGTATTGAGAGGATCTCTGGTGCGGTATGCATCCCTGTCGGTTTTCACCACGGATGTGTCTTCGAAGCAAACTGAACTTTGGATAGCCTCTTGAACTTTACATTGCCAGAGTGGCCAGTGATCTTCGGCTGTTGACGTTGTTGTCCGAAAAAACAGCCCATTTCAGCTGGAGAGACTGGCAGACGTGACCCAGGCGGATCCTATATTGCTTGGTGAGTGAGAATGGGACTTTTACAACTGCTTTATTGACGGTTGCTAGGACGTCTGATGCGGTATCTTGCATCTCTGAGCATGGTGGAAGAAATCGACATTGACACATTTGCTGCTAACAATGTGACCCACGCTTTGGCCTCCCAAAAAGGCCAGAGCTACATAAACATCAAGTATGTGTTCCAATACCCTGAGATAAAGGAGGGACTAACGAGCCATAGCTTTGAAATAATCAGCCCAGCGTCCCACCAGATACCAGACGTCCTCGCGGAAACCAACTATTCCAACCCGAACAATGATACACCACTGGCTTTCCAGAAACATTTTGTATTCGAGGGAGATTTCTTCGCATTTATGAAAGTTTCCAAAATACGGAAATATTTTCGATACCCACATGAAATTCCAAAGAGAGTCGTCCACAAACTGGCCTTCTGTTGTGAACATCATAAAAGGGCAGGGACGACTACATGATGGCGGAATCACATTTGTAGATCTCGGAGGAGGCATAGGTCATCAATGTGCACGACTGAAGGCAACAGATCCCAACCTTCCTGGACGGGTCATATTGCAAGACCTTCCCTGGGTGTTGGAGCATGCTCTGCCCACCCCAGGAGTTGAAAAGCTGCCTTGTGATTTGTTTCAGGAGCAACCAGTAACAGGTAAGGGTTCGTGGGCTTGTATGCCTATTTATCCTCTGTTGACAGCAGCGAAGACGCAAGATTCTACTACATGCGAGGTGTGCTCCACGATTTCCCGGACAGCAAATGCCAGGAGATACTCCAGAACGTATTCAAGGCAATGGCTCCCGACTCCCGCCTGCTGGTGGATGAGATGGTGCTACCAGACAAAGGCGTTCATTGGCAGGCAACATTGATGGATATGCAACTGCTGTCGTGTCTGGGCTCACAAGAAAGAACTCGCACGGACTGGGACCGGTTGCTCGCCTCTGCGGGACTCCGAATCCTAGAAATTGAAGTAAACAGCCCCCCTGCGTATGAAAGTCTGATTTTTTGTGGTAGGTAATTGGAGATTGATATATCATAGTTCAACTTACAAACCTGTTGGTGGCTACTGAGCAGAATGACTGAAATGTCTGTTTGTTCTATATCATAACGGGCACGGCTCTACATTTGCAGAAGAAATCCAAGAATGTGAGAAATTGTATCATACCAGACAGAGTTTCTTACCTACTGATACTAACCCGCTATCTCCTTTGGTACAAGGTGCTGCAATGCCCTTTCAATGGATAGATTGTGACCACTGTAATCCAATAAGACCTAATATAGCCAGCTAAGGTAATAAAACAAACTGCTTCTTATAGACATCCTCTGAGCTCCAGAGAGACTTGATTTGCTCCAGCGGCGCAGAAACAACATCCAGGTCAATCTCAAAACGACCAAGAGTGTCCATCAACCCTGGCATCTCGCGCTGGAAATCCGCCGGGCTTAGGCTACCTGCTCCTGAAGCCATCAGAATGATCGGCTTCGAGCTGATCAAATGCAGCGGCAGGTTCATCGTTGCAGATCCCGAAAGATTCCCAATCATGACAAACTGGAGATTCTCGCCCTTTGGCACCGCAAGCGCCTGTATAAGCTGTACACCGGCGGGCCCGCCAACATAATCCAACACAATATGCACAGGACCCAATCCAGGGGGCAAGACAAGGGGATCCTGTAAACAGACACGGACATCCAAACCGACCACCTCCGCAAGCTTTCTTTCATTCCGTGCCAGTCCAATGACGCGAGTGGCACCGAGGGTGCGAGCCACCGCCGCAGCAATCCGTCCACTCAGGCTGGTGGCCCCAAGGATGGCCACGACTCGGCCGTGACATCCACCGATAATACGACACTTCAGAGCCATCCAGCTGCTCACGGCAGCATTTGTGCACCCTGCCACAGACACAGGGTTGACGTCTGGCGGCAACCTGACGAGCTGACTGCGTTCAATATTGGCGCGATCTGCGAAAACAGGTGCTGCGAGGCTGTTGATGTAGTATTGCTCGCCGGTGGCCTCATCCACACCGACTCCGTCAACACTCGGGTCGAAGGGTAGATCTGCCCCGATGGCTGTGGGATGATTACCTGCTGCGCGAACCGGAACCACCCGTGATAGGCCGGCGGCGACCACTTTCAACTGGAGCTGGGTTGAGGACGGTGCAGGAAGGTCAGGGACTGATATGTACTCTGGTGATGATCCCCAGGATGTCACACGAGCAGCTTTCATCGTGAAATGTGTGTACTAGACGGTGGAAGCCGGGGACGTGCAATGTCCGCGAAGTGAACAAGCCACAGCAGAATATCTGACAAGGAAACTGGTATTGTATGATAGATGGGCCGGCAGCTTGGAATGGAGATAGATTTTGCTTATAGTGTAAATATGATAAGATGGTTAGGAAGGTAGAATATAGGGTGCCACTCACATGGACTACAATATGGAACTCTATATCGCCTAGGAGACGGTGGATCATACTTGAAGGCGTGTGCCAACATATCAAAGGGACGGCGTCTTCTGCAAGAGCTAGCAACGGGAGTCCAATTGATAGGCGAATACGTGGGTGTTCCCTGGCCCTGATACTAGAATGGAGTTCAATCAGAGTAGCCACTCAGCTATCCTATATGTACATGTAGGGTGTGCCTGGCAAACAGGGCCTGACTTCAATAGATTGACTAACGTGTGTAAGCCCTGCCTCCAAAAGAGACCTGTTCGGACCCCAGTTTCGCCACTTCATATCTTTCAAATGTATCGTTACCTCCACTGCCCGTTTGGTCAAGGATGTCTCGAGTTACCAAGACTAAGATTGGCAAAAAGGCCCCCCACATGGGAGTTAGCCAGGTGGACTATGTGGAAGCCCGTGTGGTAACGACATCTATGTCAGTCTCAGTTATCGACCGGCCGAGCTTCTTTCCAGCATTCTCTGCGCGATTTCATGTGTTGTCCTTCAGCGTATACTACCTCACCACCAAGAACCCAGAAAATGCCCGTAGCGCATAAATCAAATATCCATGTCATAGTGGTCGGAGCCGGTAATGCACCCCTTGCCAATGTTTTCTTATAAGGTTTGCTTCTGTTTACCAGTATATGGTGCAAGGGTTCGCAGGACTGGCAACAGCGATTGAATGTCAGCGCCACGGTCTGTCAGTCGAGATCTACGAACGGGTCCCAGAGATAAAATCGCTGGGAGACATCATCTCCTTTCAACCTAATGCTGGCCGAATATTCGCACGTTGGGGTTCCGTCGCCGACCAGATGCTCCCGATCAGTATCAAGCATACTGGACTGCGTTTGCATAAGTATACTGGGGAGCACATTTACACACAGCCACCGAAACCATTTGACAGGCAAGCTCCGTCCATCCATGGCCATCGTGGAGAGCTTCATGATATTGTGTTTCAATTACGCCCGCCATGACCTTAGTATTCCCGTACACCTTGGCTGCGAGGTGACTGGATACTTTGAGAGTGGATCTCGGGCGGGAATAGAGGTTGCGACTGGAGATAAGGTAGATCACTTGAGGTAATGTACTCGGTCACTCTGGCTCACAGCAGATAGTACTATGCGGACGTCGTGATCGCCTCGGATGGCGTGCACTCAAAAGCCCCAGACATCATCCTAGGTCAAGGGAACAGAAAGGTCGAATCTAGTGGTTATGCGGTCTACCGGTCTTGGTGAGATTCGTACCGTCATCATTGGAGATGGAAACATTGCTAAGTTGTTGCAAAGGTTTTCAAGCGAGGAAAATGATGGTCGATCCTCTGACCAAACATATCTGCGAGAACGGGGATACATTCAATGGGTGGATTGGTCCTGACATTCATCTCTTAGTCTCGATCTTGGGAGGGAAAGACATCTGTTGGGTATTGACGCATAGGGTATGCTCTAACTACCCAGCCCATCAATCGAGATATCGTTTCTTACGACTGATGCGTATAAATCAACACAGGACGAATCCGAGATCAATGATAGTTTGTCTCGTCCTGGTCGAGTGACAGATGTGTATGAGATACTGAAGGGCTGGGACCCGATATGTACTCGGATCATCTCTAAAACGCCAGAAACATCTCTAGTCGACTGGAAGCTTGCCTGGCAGGATCCACTAGAGACCTGGATCAGCCAAAAAGGACGTATCGCGCTTGCAGGAGATTCCGCTCATACATTCTTGCCGACCTCTGCCCAAGGTGCTGCACAGGCTTTGGAAGATGGCGTGACCATTGCCGTCTGCTTGAAGTACGCAGGGAAAGGCAAGGTTCCTGCAGCCTTGCGTGCATTCGAAAAGATACGGTGAGCCAGACATGTGTCAGTCCCATTGGGTATCTGACTGGACGTCTAACGCCACACTGTAGATACGAGCGGGTCTGCAGAGTACAGGCAACGGGCAAAACTATACGCGACAAATGGCACAAGGCCAACTGGGACGATGTCAAGCGTAACCCTAAGAGTATGGAACTGCCCATGGAGGACTGGATACTGAGCCACGATGCACAGGCGTATGCTGAAACTGTGTGTGAGCAACTTTTTGGGTCATCTTTAAAGAGTCATCTGTAGCCATACACCTGGGTTGTCGTCATGTCACTTGGTCAATACGTGCAAGCTTTGTTTGAATATGACTTTCATCTCTATGGTCGATAAAGTGCTTGTCAAGATGTAGATGCAACAAACATGGAGTGTGACTACCCTTTATCGTGATCGTTACCGCCAGACAGAAATAGCCTGGGCCTTTCTGGTGCAATCCCTGTGGTAGACATATGTGCGTGAACAGGGATCAAGGCCCATTCCCCTCATGTGTCGATCTACGGCATTTTGGGTTTATAGCTTGAGACCTACTGGGGTGCGACATAAAAACCCCACCCATGAACGACATGCTCACCTACGCAGATTGAACTCTCTACTATCACTTCCTCGTGCTACCGGCTCAGGAAACAACTGATATCATGCCTTTCGGAATCCTCGAGCTCAAGGATGGCGGGACAGCTCCTGGAACAGGTATAATGCACTATACCTATCATCCTACTGAGCATGAGATGCTGATAAGCTCCAACAATTACCAGCGATGATGACCCAGGAGGTTTCATCTGAACCCCTGAACGACACAGTGGCTTTGAGAACCACATGGATCGGGGTATTCTGCGCGTTCCAACGCCCTCCGACTCCCCAAACGATCCATTGAATGTACGCCTGCCCAAACGTCCGTGTTTGCTCCCATTGGCCATCCCACTAACCGATCGACGTTCACGAGACAGTGGCCGCTGTGGTAAATTCACACCGCTTGTGTACGAACACGCTTAGACCTTGCACTAACGCATCACACTGCATGACGTAGGAAAAAAGATCTCATTCTATTTATTATCAGTCTTTTGTCGGCTGTGGTCGGCGCGTACGGCCCTATGCTGGGGCCCGGTTTCGTTGAGATAGCTGACGAGCTTGGTGTTTCGATCGATGAGATGTCCCAGGCGAACTCCTACTTGGTACTTGCCATTGGGGTCGGTCAGTTCATAAGTAACCCGCTGGCTAAGTATTACGGAAAACGGCCCGTCTACCTGCTGGGGGGGATCGTGCTGTTCGCATCCAGTGTTTGGGCGCAGCAGCATCTCGTGGATATGGCTCGTTTCTTGCATGTCGCTTGGTAGGGGGTCTAGGAATGTCTCCCTATGAGGTACGATCGTGTCTGAATTGGCGATGCTCTGTCATGAGTTTGACAGCTACTGACACTGATCAGATTCTGGTGCAATGTACTATCGCGGACATGTATTTCGTCTATCAACGTGCCACCCGACTTGCCTTTTGGAGTTTATTCTTGGTCATCGGGCTATCCGCGGGCCCGATTGTGAGTGGATATGTCATTGACTACGCTGGATTTCGCTGGACCTTTGGTATATGCGCCATATTCTACGGGGTGCTGACTCTGGCGGTTTTCTTCATGGTCCCCGAAACCGCATACGAGAGGGATATTGAACCTGCTCCGGAAGTACTGGATCCAGAGGAGCCTAAGATGCATAGAACGGGCTCACAGACAGCCACAGTTGTTAAAGGACAACATTCTTCGCCTGATCAGTCACATACACCACCTAAAACATTGAATCGCCCTCCTGTTGAGCAAGTAAAGAGCCTTACTGGAGATCCCTCCGCGTCTACACTGGAAGGCATTCCAAGGCTTCATTTATGAGAATCTTAACTCGGCCTTTCATAATGTGCGTTGACCACGTATACCAACTACCCACATACTAGGCACCTGACTAACAGCACACGCAGAATCCTCTATCCAGCGGTGATCTGGGGCTTCCTCACCTGGGGACCACAATCACCTTCACCATCGCCTTTGGCTACGTCAACGGTGTAATCTTCACCCAGCCCACAACATGAGCACCGCCCAAGTTGGTCTCACTCATGTCTCCCCTCTCATTCAAAGTATCATAGCCACGTTCATCGCTGGACCCTTATGTGACTGGCTCTGTGTCTATCTGACAAGACGCAACAAAGGATGCTACGAGCCTGAGTTCCGGCTGGCCCTCATGATTCCAGGGTTTATCCTGGGGGTTGCTGGATTCTACGGCTTTGCAGCGACAATCCACTACAAGACACACTGGACTGGGCCTGTTATCACTTATGGAATGGTGAATGCCGCTTTGTCATTCTGCTCGACCTGCGTCTTTGGGTATTCATTGACGCATATAAGAATCTCGGAGAGGAGGCCTTCGTGGCTATCAACGCGAGGAACTTCCTTAGCTTCGGAGGTGTCTTTTTTATCAATGCCTGGCTTGCTAAGGATGGGACGTTGGAGGTGTTTGTGATTTTAGGCAGCTTGTTTGTCTTTACGTCCATCCTGACCATACCTCTCTGGTGAGTCCATTCCGCTCCCCTGCTCACATGGCTATATCGTACTAACGTGGTCATGATCGAAGGGTATATGGCAAGAGAATCCGGGCGAAGATCGACAGGATCGACTGGCTGAAAGAATATATGGAAGATTAATCAAATATCACCGAGAGACAACGCTAATGCTTTGGATCCTGGTCTCCACATATCAAACTAGTGATGCATACCCCTCATCTTGTACAAATCTGAATACGGACAAGTGGAGGGACTCTCCACATGCATGGGGGAGATAGTCGCAACCCCAATCATATGGATATCCCTCCACACGAAGGTCACGATCAGCAATACCCACATAGATATGGGACGAACATTCTACTTCTCTTTGAAACTGGAACAACCTTGATGATCAGTCAAGCTCGCACAGCTTATTCAATTTTATACAAACACTAAGGATGGACATAGTATGCACATTCGCTTCAGTAGCTAGGACCATCTCCTGCGGTGCTATGATCCTGATAATCCTCACCCTTATCCACGATGCAATCCTGTGGAAACGCCTACCACCAGGTCCACCTGCCCTCCCTCTCATCGGAAACAAGCCCCAACTCCCTCAAAACCATCCATGGGTCAAATTCCAAGAATGGTCCAAGATATGCGGACCTATCTTCACAATCTGGCTCGGCCGACGACCAACGATAGTAATATCCGACCCCATAATCGCCTCAGACATTCTAGAAAACGCTCCATCAAATACAGCTCACGCCCGAGATTCGTAACCATGGGTGAACTGTACTGGGACATGGCGAATATTCTCGTTCAGCCATATGGAAAAGAATGGAGTATTCGCAGGAAACTCCTCCATTCTGCTCTGACGCCACGGGCTCTGGAAACCTACAAGCCTATCCAGCAAGCCGAGGCAGGCCGGCTATGCCATCACTTATTACATGACTCTGGTAATTGGGAGGGATTGTTCGACCGACTTACTGCTTCGATTGTATTTTCTATAGCCTATGGGCACCGGATTGATGATATGCGGTCTCCGGTCATCCGACAACGACTTGGTTTCATGCATTATGTTTCCGGGCTGAATGTGCCAGGGGCATATCTGGTGGAATCGTTTCCGATTTTGAAGTATCTCCCTGACTGGATCGCGCCGTGGAAAGCCGAGATCAAACGACGAGGCCGTTTAGAGGCGCAGGCCAACATGAAGCTAGTGGATATCGTCCAGCGAGATATACAATCTGCAAAGGATGTTCAAGAAGGGGCTCCAATCCAAGTCTTCAAAAGCTTGACAAAGCAACTTCTCGAGACGCAATATAAGGATCCAGAGACATTTCCACTGAGTAACAGAGACTTCAGCTTCATCCCTACATCTTATTTGGTGCTGGCTCCGACACCACAGCCTCCACTCTCTGCTCCGCCATGCTGGCTCTCGTAACAACGCCACAAGCACAGGAGATAGCGCATCTTGAGCTCGACTCAGTAGTTGGACTAGACCGCCTCCCCACGTTCAACGATATAGCCAACCTCCCCTATCTGCGGGCATTATGCAAAGAAGTCCTCCGCTGGAGGCCCGTCGCCGTCCTGGGTGGAACACCACATGCCTGTTCTGACGACGACTACTACAACGGCTACTACATTCCAAGGGGCACCGTCATTCTAGGCAACTCCTGGGCCATCAACCTAAACGAGAAATACTACCCAAACCCGAACCGCTTCAACCCGCTCCGGTTCCTAGACGTTGACCCTGCGTCGCTGTCCTATCTACCCAAGCAATACCTGGAACCTACCGATAAGGGCAAGGATGCCCTATCACACCCAAGTAAACTAGGACACAGCTCCTTCGGCTGGGGTCGACGAATCTGTCCGGGTGCTGAGTTAGCCACGAATACGCTTCTGATAACCCTTAGCCCGGCTGTTGTGGTGTTTTGACATACGAGCTGTTCCTGGCCGCACGTATGATACCTTGGACTATACAAATGGATTCAATATCCGGCCGCGAAACCTGCATGTCAGTATGCAGATTCGGTCTGAATGCCATAGGGGAGTGTTGGAAAGGGATGTCGAGGCTGGAGGGAAGGTTCTAGCTAGTATCCCCCCTTTGAGGAAGATATGTTCTAGGTTTCTTGTAGAGGAATCGTTATAATAAGGATAGCTCCTGAGAGGTCTTCATGTCCTCATGTGATACAGATGAATAGGCTCGTCCACGTAAGTCGACACAAGACGCTCTCTAGGGGCCATATTAGTCCTGAATTTGGAATATGGATTTGAAAGCGACGTCCCGTACGCCTTATCAGTCAAGTAGTTTGAGATTAGTCAATTAAATTCACATTCCTATATTACAACGCTGATATGCAAGGTTCATGTCTGACGTTATACCCATCAAGACGATGGCAACTCCGGCAAACTCGGTCCCTTCGTAATAGGCGACCATCCATCCATTCCACGAAGGACAACCTCATGCTCCCAAAGTCATAGCTCTGCTTCGGTTCAGCTGTCGTGGGCGCCCGTTCGCTCACCAGACGGTCCAAGTTGCAACGCATGTCGCATTCCCGAATGATCTCGTTACCTCCGGTCAATCGGATATTCCTTACGGTCATCCTCCTATCTCTCGTCCAGAATATATTGATCTCGTCAATCCCACAGAACGATAGGCTCACTGCACCAAGGTCTGATAGCAGGAGGTAACTTGGCAGTCGCCTTCTTCTCAGCCTCGCCGGTTGCCCGATACACTCGGGTCGCGAATCGCACACATAGATGTGGCCCATATTACTTAGTATCGCTACCTGCGATCCCGACGGTGACAAGACACAGTCAATTATCCGGCCTGCGATGGGGTCTTTCGAAATGTGTCGTCATCGCGCATAGGCAGGGAGATGGGTGTTTTGGTGTCGAAGAACTTGGTCAGCAGCGTCTCGGTGAACCGTGTCGTGAAAGATATGGGTTTAGGTGTTCATCATTAAGTTTACTCTGGAGTACGTCAGCTGAGCCAATGCTACGTGTTGCAATGGTTTCATATTTCAGAGAGCTCAGACGTACAGGTGGAAGTTGGAAAAGGCGCGATCGACTGGGCCTGATTTCCCAATCCTGGTCCTTACAATCCCACACATCCACGTAGGCTCGGTGGTCACCCAGATTAGTGGCAAGTATGAACCGACTACTATCACCGCAAAGTGGACTTCTGCTCAGGACGGGTCTTTTGCCTCTCAAACTCCAGCGCTTCGCCGTACAACCCAACGGGGGACCGGTTGCTGAAATGTGCGTTGTGGTTTGTTGTCTCGCCTAACCAGACTCTTTTCATGGCTTTACGCTCATGTTATATACCTGCAACTCGTATTTCATCGTCAATGCGACAATTTATCGTCGCGGGACACAGTCATAGATATAGGTGGTAGGGCGAGATTCTGGCCGTGGATGAGCCTGTCGGCCACTGGAGTGGCATTCGTGCCCTCGAATACAAGGAGCTCATAATGCTATATATGCGTTTTAGCTTTCCCACTCAATATAGTATATCTTTTCCTTGTTACTAACCTCTCCTGCTGTGGCGATGACGGCGCATAACCTATCGCCAGCCGCAGCACATTGGACCCCGGACACATTGTATTTGTGCCCATCTGGCCTCTTCCCGTTGGTGGAGCTTAGACAAAACCGTACGACCCAATTGCTTCCCGTGTCCCAAAATAGGAGGTTCTTACCAGATGATGAGAACGCGAACTGGGATGGGCGTTGTGATGTTGATTTAGAGGAAGCTCTCCTGAAGATTGATGCGCGACCTGAAAAGGGCTTCCACGCAGCTCGTCGATTTCGAGAAAGTGTCCTCTTCACGCCACTTTCTTGCGTGTCTTGTGAGCAATCTGTCTCCTGCTTTCCGGGGGTTGAAGGCTCTTCGTCTTTGCAAACCTCATTGACGACAGGGGGATGTGATACCTGTGATATTGGGCTCCAGGACGAATCGCCTGGATCCATCCTTCCGGATGATCGGCTCGTGGAATAGCTGAGTGGACTAGAGACATTTGTTTTCCCCGATATGGACTCCGGTAAAGAATGACGTTTGTTTCTGAAGAAAGAGCTATGCATGTGTAGATTGACATGCTCCCAAGACTCTATCAGTCTCGCGCGTTGGATTGTGGTGTGTCCGGGACACAGTGGACAGGTGATATCCATCGTCAACAAATTGCAATTGTCCTGTAATTGCTTTACAATTTATTAGTTACTTGGACAGTGTTAACGTGAACTTCCTGTCTCTTACCTTGTAGGCAGCCATATCACGTGTCGCAGACGCTCCTCCAATAAAGCTCTTGGGACAGGATGAACGGCGGACAGTTCACAACATACACTGCACTATCTCGGACTGTCTCCGATGCGACTGACTCGGCGAGTCAGTGTTTGATGATCCATGCAACCCGTGTGAGATGTTGTTGGTAATCATGCGAAACAGCCTCTAGTTCTCCATTGCAGTCCCACAGCTGCACTCTACGATTGATCAGCCATCGGATCAGATGGCTAAGGGCATCCTCCCAAGTGTCTCTAACTCGAGAAAGTTGCGCCCACCTATCCCTCACTCTCCTGGTTTGTAGCGGAGGATTCCCATCCACATTTTGTGACAGTATGTAGGTTGCAAGGACTTGCAGAGATGAGTTTTGGAACTCGTCATCGAAGGCAGCCAATACAGTTCTCGTCAGTTTCATTCGGCTCTCCCTTGCGCGAGCAAAATTCTGGTCGATTTGGAGTGCTACCGGGTCAATGCATCCCGGCTCTTGCGCTGCTCGCCGACGGTCGATATGACACTGAATGAGGGTGGACTCGACAACCAACAGCAGGTCAAACAAGCGCCAGAAGGCGCTCGGGCCATCGGCCTTGTTTGAAACCAACGCGGTCAAAAGGTCCGTGAGGTTGGTGTCTGTAGGAGTGGATAAGGGGTCCTGCTATGGTGTACATTAGATCCTAATGAACTAGTTCGCTACCTGTTAGGCTTACTACTTACGGATTTCGAGGGTGAAGGAAATTCACCCTTCCCTGGGTCCGCCATGCCAGCTCCGCGTACCGCATTTGGCAAGACGTCTGCGACTAAAAATTTCTCCGCTTCAGGCATCTGAGAATCGTTCCATGCGGATCGCAATGCCATTTGAATTTTGGTGCTCATATCTGGGGAAATATGTAGCCCACGAAGAAGAAGCAATCGTACGCCGGCTAGTATTGTACGCCCCGAGAGGTACCTATACTGGATAAATTCGGGAGCAACTTTGATGTCCGGTGGAAATAGTCTCGCCTTTACCTGCACGAGATACATCACGGTCGAGAATACCACATGTGGCGAGAGCAAGTATGGCGGGAAATAGGGGTTGCATTCCATAAAATGAGCGACACCCTGTAGATAGGCTCTTTGGAGGTCGAAAATGGTTTGGATCCAGAACACCGATCGCATCAAGTGCTCAATCACATTTCCCATACTATCCTGAACCTGGTGGACGGCAATCTCTGTGGCATGTTCGCCAATGATTTCGTGGAGAATGTTGGCCAGGTCCCGACGTCCAAGCTGCTCCCACACCGCTGCTACCAGTGGATGTGACATGGAGGCACCAACGGGGACAATTGGCGCGCAGAGAAAGACCGTGAGTTTCCGTTTCAGAGGACTTGACTTGATGTTTTGAATGAGAAAAAAGGAGACATCAGATGGTGTGCCTTGTTGTGGATGGGATTTCGAGGGGGGAAAGTAACCAGCTTGAGTGCGGTACAGCTGATGCAGTTTGTCCTACCCAACCTTCAAGCCCTAATTTCCTTTCATTCTGACGCTTGGGTACACATCAATGGTTCTCGCGTAGACAATCTCTGTTCGGTTTGGTAGACCATTCCAACTACTTGTATTTCGGTGGAACGCGTTTGCGTATCTTTATCTGATTGTTTGACTCTTTCCTCACATGGGTATCTGTCCACGAACAACTTTCGATATCCAGCATGAATTCGACTGGGCCGTCAAGAAGGCATTTCATTCCCGACCGCGCACTGTCCTTATTGTTCAACCTCTCACGAGGCGAATATAGAGTGTCCAAGCTCTCCTGGGAGATTGCAGTGGTGATGAATCAGCGATGCTTCGTGTCAGCAACGACCGTGGCAGAGTGCGTTTGGACGCGTCTAGAGCGGGAACCTTTGTGCAATTGACGCATCAGCATGACCCAATGAATTCTGGGGGCTCTATCAGTAGCGGTGAGAAAGTCCGTCGTTGAGCATGGACTGCAGAGTCAGTATGAGCGAAATCCTTTGTTATGCATCCCTGAGTTCTGACGCAGGAGGTGATGGTAATCGATGGTGGTGGTCATTGTGATGGTGGTGTAGTAACCGTTATCTACAGGCAGGCGTAGTCACGTGGCCACCCAAAGCAAACATCTTTCGTGTCCACTTTCTGATGGTCTCGTTTCTGACATGCAAGCTATTACGCACGGAGGTCAGTATCATCATCTAGATTGGTATAGGTGATAACCGGATTGATAGCAAACCTCACCTGTCATGATGACATCATTTCGCTGGAACAATCAACCGGCGGGGACATCACGGGCCTGTCTATTGGGCTAAACATTGGGAGATCCCTGTTATCCTGCTAACTTGATTCACGATAGTAAGCCAAGAAGGCTGGCACTAGACACGGGTGGCACAAACCTCACCCCCACGGACAAGCCACAATATATGGTTACCAGATGTACAGTCGTGCTGGGTTCAGACGGTCGACAGGATTGAGCACTGTCATTGGAAGTAGTTTGGAGTAAGTGCAGTGTGGAGTCTGCTACGATCAGAGTGCGCGACGGGGGGTTTCCATCGCGATCATGGATGGCATATCTCATCGTTAGCGTCTTGAGCCCCCGTCGCAACTGGTCTTACTCGATATGCCCTGGAAATTGACCCACAGCTCATTTCATCTTTGGAACCCCCCAAGATATCCCAAGGTATTTAACGCCAGGCACTCCCACTATCTCTTCCGTCGTCTCCAGCCAGTCCATATCTAACAAAGCCGTACCCATCGCCCCCCTATTTATCACTGACAAATAACCCACATTGCTATCTCCATACCTACTACCTCCCTACTACAACTCCACCATGCCACTAAGTCTAGAATACGCCTTCACCATCCACGTCAACTTCGCCGAGCCACTAAACTTCGGAAAGATCGCCCCCGGCACAAGGCAATACATCCCCATCCTGGGTGGTCACGTTGACGGGCCCAAATTAAACGCACGGATTCTCCCGGGCGGGGGAGACTGGAACGCATCCAAAGTCGACGGGGTGGTCCATGTGTTCGGCAAATACTCGCTACGGGCAGACGACGGCACCCTGATCAACTTCCGAAACGAGGGCTATGGCCGAGCCGTGCAGGGCGATATTGGGGGTCTCTTTGCGACCACCCCTTCGCGTGACTCGATCGACAGTGGGGACTGTCAGTGGTATACCAAGACCAATCCGCGATTTGATGTGAAAGATGGGCCGCATGGATGGCTGAGTCGGAGTGTCTTTCTTGGGGATGTGCTTCCGCCGACGATTCCGAATCATGTCAAGATTGAGGTCTACGAGGTGAAATAGGGTGAACGATATAGCGCAGGCGCAAGGTCGTACATTATGGGTGTATTCGGAGTTGCTTTGTATTTCTATTATTCGTATGTCGCCTTTTTTATTCGAGTTTCTAGAATTTAGATCGATATAGAGCCTTCTTCTCACTCCGATGTAGGAAGCGGGAACCCCGCAGAAACCCCCGCACTCTTTTTCCCCAGACTCGGAAAAATCTCCGTCTTCACCCTCGCTGATCAATTGTGTGACTATCATAGAGCCTATCATAGTTATGTCAATTGGACCTTGGGAGTCTGTATACAAGAAGGATGAATGTGAAAATAAAACTTAGTCTTCCATATTGGAGATATATATTTTCTTATGTGTATATGCGAGGGTACCTCCCATTACAAAAAAATGTGCGTGCCTCAATCACACGATACCAGATGAACCACCCTATTTATACATGACCCTCACACATAAGCTGAGTGAGGCTTACCGCTTCTCCTCCACCTGCTCAACAGTCGGCATATCCACAGCCTCAATCTTCTCCCGCACCTCATCCAAATTGCCCACCACCACATCATCACCGAAGATCTGGCCGATCTCTTCCAGCGTCTTGCCCTTGGTTTCAGGGAAGATGAGGAACACCACGACGGCACCAAGCAAGTTCGTGCAGATAAACAGGGAATAATACTTATACCCCACCTCCGCGAAGGCAATCGGGGAGATCTGGTTGAAGATGATGTTGATAAGCACGTTGCACACCACCGCAATGGAGGAGCCACGGGCACGAATCGCCATGGACATGATCTCAGGGACGTAAATGTAGTGGATGGAGTTGTATCCGAGCGAGTAACTAAGTTACAACCGTTAGCTATATTCGATAGTCTCCATAGGAAAAAATACTCACATCGCAGTGAAGCAGAAGATGAATGCGATGGTGAAGCCCTTGGCGACCATATTGTCGGTTTCGTTAAAGCCGCCAGAGAGACCCATAACAAGAGCCATATCAAGAGCCATGACCAGGCCGGTAATCCACAGGGTCTTCTTGCGACCCCAGCTGTCGACGTAGTACAGACAGATCAGGTTGGCGAGGGGACCAACAAGTCCGTAGATACTGACAAGAGGTTAGCGAGAAGCGCGTACAAGGCTAGTAGAGTCTGCTTACCCAGCAAGCAGCGTCACAGTGTGACCCGTAGCGCCCAAGCCCTTGTACAAATCGGTTTGGTAGTAGTTGATAACGTTGATTCCCGAGAGCTGGGTGAAGGCCTGGACAAGCACCGCGAGGAGAAGACGCTTGCGGTTGCTCGCACGAGTGAAGAGCTCGGCCCAGCCGGACACGTATTGTGTTTTCTCGAATCGCAATTGCTCGCGCATCTGGTGGAACTCGGCCCGGATGAAGCTATCATCTTCGCTTTTGTGGGCCGTGCAGGCGCTTGATGACAGCGAGAGCCTCGTCATCGCGTTCCTGCTCGAGGAGCCAACGAGGAGAGTACGGAAGCCAGAAGATACCTGCCAGGACAACGATAGCTGGGAGACATTCTATACGTCGCCAAGGGTTAGCAATAATTGTGACAATTATCTTGGGTGAACTCACGGAAGGCCAACGGGAAGCGCCATTGGAATTGACCGGAGCCGTAGGAACAAGCGAAACCAATCCACTGCAGCCGTATTAGTATAATATCAATTTCATGACGACGCTCCATATCTTGTTATGAAATGGGGGACATACATTCGCCACGGCAAAACCGATGCCGACAAACTGGGCGTGCAGCCCAGCAATCAAACCACGCTTGTGTGAAGGAGCGATCTCAGAGTTATAGATGGGAATGGTCATGTCTATAGGAGGGGTAATTAGGAAACTTGCTCTTGTATCGTCCTCTGAGCAACTGCGTAACTCACTCATAATACCAACAGCAAAACCACCGATGATTCGACCAGCAATGAGCATGCCGACATGGACAGCTGCCGCCTGGATGATACCCGCAATGAGAGCGATCACGGCGCCAATAGCGATAGACTTGCGACGTCCTTTTTGCAATTAGAGAGTAGATTCATTTGGAACTTGTGCCATGCGAAGATGTACTCACCCAGGTAATCCGCACTCCATCCTGCGAAAAAGACCCCAAAGACCGAACCAGCACCAAAGGTGCTCACGACTGCTCCCTTGATGCTTGCTGGACGGGTGTTAGACCAAGTCACTCGAGATAGAAGACATCAGGGCTCTTACGATCAAAGGGATCGAAATATTCCAGGAAGGCCGGCTGGGAGATGGTCGTCGAGACAATACCCGAGTCGATACCGTACAGCAAGGAGCCGACCTAGACGGGTTGGAACATGTTAGACTCAATGTTTTCAAAGAAAAGGAAAGGAAAAGATCGTCCTTACTGCAGCAAACAGTCCACATCCCCACGTGTAGGCATTGACGCTTCGTTGCACGGAAGAGGTCATGGTGAAGATCGTATGTAGCGGATGGAGACGGCTATCCCACGGACGAATCTACGACTCAACAGACACCCACAGCGGGCCCTGGTCTATATACATCATTCATCTGGTGCTCACGAGAACAGGCTGAACTACCGGGTTTAAGGGTCCATTCCGGCCTCGCAGGACCGGCCAGAGCGCCCCATGGGGATGAACCAAGACATCGGGAATGCCAAGCACCCCAGCACGATAACGAATCAACCCGGATGAAGGACATATCCGGTTCTTCGAATCCTGAGAGCCATGGGCCCATCGCAGGACGGTGTCTCGCACAAACCCCGAACCCCCACGCGGGGGTTTCTGCAACCTCGGCCGGGAGCGCGAAGGATGCGCCAAGATGCGCCGTCGGTATAGCAATCGCTGCATTCTCTGGTGGCGCTCCTTCAGACCAGACTTGCGAGTCGAAGGCGTTGCTTGTCCCAGGGAAAACCCCCCGGATAAAATCATCTGGTCGTATACCCGGCCGCCTAAATAGCTCTGAATCTCTGGCTCGGACATGCCGTGATAGCATCAGGTGGGTTGCGTGGGACACACTTCCGGCAATATTGGAGCTCGGAGGGCCGAAGGTATTTTAAGGAAGCCGATTGCGCTGTCTTGGATGATTCTGCAAACCCCGCAGCAGTCACCATGGTCAAATTCTCTCACGGTTGCTGGCATCCTGCGCCGGATACTCTCATCGACTGGGCGGTTGAGACCGTCGTTGCGGAGACTCGCGGAGACAGCTTGCACTTCGTCACGGTATGAGCTTCATCATGAGGAGGACATCTGAAGATACCTAACAGTCAAACAGTGCTCCAAACCCATCAATCACCGCGGCGACACCTTGAACAACCCTACCCTTACCCACACTCTCTCCGCGCCGCATGACAATGTGCTGTTCCTGGAATCCACCCACTGGAAGAGCCAGAAGAGTGTGACTCAAGGACCTCATTTCGAGCTCTTCCCGGATACTCCCGCCAGTCGCACAGCCCGTGTGGAGACCTCCAAGAGCGCGGATAGTCTCAAGCTGGATGCGGCTGGTCTGTCTGCTACCGTGGACACCCGGCCCAAGTCCTTTGATGTGAGCTTCCAGGCGCAAGGGAAGCTCTTGACCCGCCTGGGATGGCGTTCCGTCGGGTACATCAAGCAGGAAACCACCGCGCTGCACCCTCGCGCAAACTATATCAATCCTAACAAGGGTCAACGCTGGGTGACGTATCAACTGCAGCTGGGTGTGGGCGAGAAGGTCTATGGACTGGGTGAACGCTTTGGTCCTTTCATCAAGAACGGACAGGTATGTATCTGTGCCATTGGACTGGTTGTCTGTTCGCTAATAAAGTATGTCTGTATAGAGCGTCGAAATTTGGAACGAAGATGGAGGCACCGGCTCGGAGCTCACCTACAAGAATATCCCATTCTTTGTAACCTCCGCCGGCTACGGTGTTTTCATCCCAACCTCCAATCTGATCTCCCTTGAGATCCAGTCCGAGCGCACAACCCGCATCAACATCTCCGTCCCGGGCGAGTCTCTCTCGATGTATCTGATCCACGGACCTGACCCCAAGTCTATCGTCAACACATATACCACCATTACTGGCAAGCCTGCTTTGCCCCCAGCATGGACCTTCGGTCTCTGGCTCAGCACCAGCTTCACCACTGAGTACGATGAAAAGACCGTCACATCCTTCCTCGATGGAATGCAGGACCGGGATATTCCCGTTAGCGTGTTCCACTTCGACTGTTTCTGGATGCCGGGCTTCAAGTGGTGTGATTATGAGTTCGACAAGGACTACTTCCCCGATGCCAAGGGGCAGTTGGCGAGAATGAAGGAGCGTGGAATCCATGTAGGTTCACCAATCTTCCCTCTCTGGTTATGATCAAGCTTAACTTACGCTACCTCTAGATTTGCGTCTGGATCAATCCTTATATCGCACAGGAGAGCGCAATCTTCGACGAAGCTGCGGAGAAGGGATACTTCATTAAGAGAACGGATGGAAGTGTCTGGCAATATGACTTCTGGGTAAGACGATTATTGTTCCGTAATTATGCAGCAGCAAGCTAACCCGAGACTCTCCTTTCAGCAAGCTGGAATGGGCTTCGTTGACTTTACCAACCCCGATGCCTGCAAGTGGTACCAGGATAAACTTCAGGGGCTTGTCGACATGGGCGTCGACTCCTTCAAGGTAACCACCTTCTCTCTCTTTTCTTTCTGCAGCATCACCGTTAACATACATCCGTACAGACCGACTTCGGAGAGCGCATCCCCACCGGCGACACTGTCTACTTCGACGGTTCCAGCCCTCAGAAGATGCACAACTACTACGCTTTCCTCTACAACAAGGTGACCTTCGAGGTTCTCGAGAAGAACTTCGGCAAGAACAAGGCCGCCCTGTTCGCCCGCTCCGCCACAGCCGGATGCCAGCGCTTCCCCGTCCACTGGGGTGGCGATCCCTACAGCACATACGAGGCCATGGCCGAAACCCTCCGAGGAGGTATGAGTCTGGCTCTCTCCGGCTTCGGCTACTGGGCACACGACATTGGTGGATTCGAAGGCAAGCCTGATCCTGGACTCTTCAAGCGGTGGGTTGCCTTTGGCTTGTTCTCGAGTCACTCGCGTCTGCACGGTAGTGGTAGCTTCCGGGTTCCCTGGCTCATTGATGAGACTGGCGAGGCGGACAAGGTTCTGAAGCACTTTGTCCATGCCAAGCACTCGCTCATGCCGTATCTTTACTCGAGCGCTATCGAGACGCACAAGACCGGTGTGCCCATGCTGCGTGCCATGCTTATGGAGTACCCTGAGGATCCTATGGCTTGGCACCAGGATACTCAGTACTTCCTCGGTGACAGCTTGTTGGTCGCGCCGGTCATGAACTCTGAGGGTACGGTGCAGTACTACCTCCCCAAGGGTGAGTGGTACGGCATTCTCGATGGCAAGATCCGGTCGGGCGGCAGCTATGTGACTGAGGACCACGATTTCTTCTCTCTGCCCGTCCTGTTGAGACCGGGTACTGCGATCGTCCAGAGCAAGAGCCCTCAGACCAACGTGGTCTACGACTGGAGCAAGGATATTAGACTCTTGGTCAACTGGGTCGAGGGCATGGAGAAGACCGTGACGGTTCCCAGCCACGAGAACCAGGGCACTTTCAACCTCGAGCTGAAGGTTACCAGCACGCAGAATGAGGTCACCATTGACGTTGTCAAGGGAAAGATCTCTGGACAGGTGGATGTTGTAGTCGTGAACAAGACTATTAAGGATGCATCTGGGCTGGAGGTCACCAACTCCAACACCGTCAGTGTTGGCGAAGGAGTCTCCCAGATCAAGTTCTCCGTGGCATGAATCATGAAGTGATCTAGATATAGACGGCTGGGTTATTTGGATATTTGGACTTTCGCACACGGTTTCGTGCTTCTGGATTTAGATAGCTATGATAATGAAACAATTTTTCAACAACTCCTCAGCCTTGGCAATAGTGGATCGTCTTAGCAGAGCTCTTGTTGTCGCAACTTGTTCCCCTTGGTTGTCATAAGCCTGTAGATCCGCCTTGCCCAGATCTTGGCGCCAATGGCTTTCTGTAGCATGAGGACGTCCACATACGTTCGACCTGATGGCCAGTTGTCTCTATGTGCGGAGTAAATATATGCTGCGTAAACCACCAAATATGCATTTCGAAGTCTATACTACCCTTTTTCACAACTCCAAAACAGCCCCATTGCTGCATGTTGATCCACATGTTCATGTTTTACTCAAATGAGCATCGATCTACACTGCTCAGCTCGATTGGGCTGAAGATGTCCAAAGTGGGTGCTGATCTCTCACTTTTCTTCCACATTCAGCGAAAAACCGGTGCATAGCCAGCCGTAAGAAAGTGTGTCAGCCCAGCACAGCAAAGCAGAACTTGCTCAAATGGCTCTTGGCCTGTGTCTCTTCCATATTTGGGGATTTGCTGCGATGTGTATCTCTTCAGCAGGGAGGCTGAGTCCCTCGTTTTAGGCCGTCGAACCTTGGCTGTTTGTTGAAATGAGCCAATTATTCACCGAGGACAACATGCATTCTGGAAATTCGAAGGTATAGGCAACAGTTTCGCTCGGAGACACATCGGCAGCAGATGGGTTGAGAATATATATAAACGCAGCGACTTCAGCGTATGTTAGACTCCATTTCGCAGACATTGAACAACCGCCTTCATCTCAATCGCAACACCAGTGACCTTCTGAAACGCTTCAGTCCAAACCTCATCTCATTCAAAATGAAGTTCACTACCAGTCTTCTCGCAACCATGACCCTCCTAGCCGGTTCGGCCATCGGTTCTCCCGTCCCCGAGCCAGTCGATAGCTCCGATATCGAGGCCAGAGCCTGTGTCTCCATCCGAGTCTTCCAACAGTTCGACTTCCAGGGGCCCTCCTAGACGAGTGTCTTGCTCCCAGAGAAGTCCACAGAATCCGTGATGGATTCAGAGATAACGCCGGCTCGTTCGCGGTTGATTCCCCCGGTTACGTTTGCACCCCGGGCACTCCGTAATTATATCCAACCACCGATGACACGATTCTTGACTGACGCATGACAGGGACAATCGATCGTGCGATACCTCCGGTCGTCCCGGCATTAAGCGTCTCCCGTCTTACTGCGTCAATAACATTGGAACTATTACTGCAACTATGCGGAGTAAGCTGGTGCGGTTGGATTTAGAACTTCCGTCGTTCATATAGTTTTCATGTATACTCTGGGGTAGATGCTGTATAAATATGAGTCAAAGGATTATTTGATGACTTGTACTTGAGTTCAGTCTGACGTACCATGATTTGACCAGCTGATTGTTGCGCCCGGAAGGGAGGAGGTCATATAAAGATAGTCCAGTGAACAGTTAGGCGATGACTGGATGTAAATGAGATAGATGGTTGCAGACCACCCGAATGCCAAGTGAGTGTACCCTCCTTCTTGTCTTGCTTCCTTGCTCCTTGTGTAAGCTCCCAGTCAACGGCATCGAATACAGATTGTTATCGCTCTGGTATCTTTTCTACAGTAAGACCTCATCGACACATTGCCATTGTCTGTGTTCCGGTTCCGAAGAAGCAAGAGATAGAGGAAGTCCACGTAATAGGTAGCTGGCATTACGCGGGAACACTTCGAAGGCTAATAGTCTACCTTGAGCATCAAATTCCTGGGCCGTATTGGGGAAAATTCATGCTGTAACGGAATTATGGACTACCTAGATAGTTGTCACGACTCGAGTACATCGGGTGAAACCGCTGATAGAAACTCTTTCGCATACGCCGCCGATACTGCTGCGGCATATCCTTGCCAATGCTCATTTTTATGCGTATCGGCATAGTCAGCAATACCTCGAACCATAAGGCATGGAAAACTTTCCATGAATCCGGCCCCCCCATTCATCACGCACAGTGCTCCGTCTTTTTCTGCGAGACGATCTCGTAACCTGGCATCCTTAACCACTTGATCGACCGAGGCAATTGCGCCGTAGTGTATCCTCGGTTCATGATCTCCCCTTGGAAGCCGCAGAGTCTGCTTGGATGCATCGCAGTGGAGACATGTATCAGATATGTCATTATGCTGATAGTCTGCTTCGTATAAACAGTCAGCTAGCTTTGGTCATTGGAAATCCCATTTCTCACTTAAAGCTGCCGCTTTGGAAACGAATTCTGTGATTTGACTGGCCACAAGATAGCGTTCGGATCGAAGTTTCGTCACGGCTGGTAATACAGTTCTCGATGGAGGTCGGTTCAGGTACATGACATCGGCCTCGGGTGACAGTTCACTAATGTCATATTCTATCAAACCACCATGCTCCGCACGAGGGATACCCACCGCAATGCCCCCAAGCCGGATGTCATGTTTTTTACTGGGGACCCCAGAGCCAATATCCACCATTATGCAAAACTGAATCGATGGAAAATCGGACTTCAGCTCCGCGAACACCTGTGACCCCATCACAGCGCCAAAACTACCGGACGGTTGGCTTATCCAGTCAATCTCTAACACTCTGAGGCAAGACGATTGTCCCCAACGCACCTCGACATAATCATCTATATCAAACATGAACGGTTGATCCCCAAAGTTTGCGACAATATGAATGGGAAGCCGCTTTGATCCTACGGCCGGGTAGATTTCCAAGTCTTGTACCGGAGATCTCGGAAAGCATGGCCTAATTCACGTCAGTCATACACACCAAGTCGTATGGGGAGCTAAGATACCCAGAAACATTCCATTTTTCGTGAAAAAGGCCCTTCCCGCTTCGAAATCAATCCGCAACCCAGTGTATCGTTTTCCCCGAAAGTGGGACCATACTGTCGACCTTGCCCTTGTGTTTCACCGAAAAATGTTTTACCATCATCGCTGTGATATGCCCAGGATTCCATCTCCCACCCAGGGAGTCTTTCGACGGGTGCCTTTGTACTTTAGAATCCGATTGCAGCCATTCTACGATATGTAACATATATTCAGCGTCATTGTTGAATGCCGGTAGTAGAATCGCGAAAGAAAGACAGTAAAACAAAGAACGGAAAGAAGAAAACTTACCCTCCCTTGGAAACGGAAAGGATCACAATCTCAAAATAGTAAATCCCACACTGTGACGGGATCGGGCTATCTGCACGAATGGCTGCGGCTTCATGGTCTTTTCTACTAGATATCCCTGTATACTGGACGCCCAGTCCCTCGTTGGTCAGTTCGAATCTAGGATTTTTATCCTCATCATTCCATCTAGAGGGGAGAGGTAAAAGGTCGTTGTTCTCGATTTGACCTATTGTAAAATATGAAACACCACGGTAAGCCGCCTCCAAGCGGGCCATGTGGTGAGATCCCCTTAGATATGAAGGGATAGGGAAAGGAAGAGGAAGGCTATTTGTCACATCCGCATTATCAAGGTCGGCCTCTTGTTGGCTGAATGATTTTGAGCTCCTTTCCAGTGCCTCAATTGAGTCCTGGGCAGACTCAAGATCAAAATAGGCGTTAGTTTCAAAATGCACCTCCACATCGCTTTCATGGATACCTCAAGGTCATCATATTCAGAGAGCTGGAGTTGGATCTCCCCAGCTTGATTGAGGCTTTCCAACCATCGCGATATGCCCTCGTACTCGGCTGTTCCTAGATTGTACGTGCCAACGCGTCTGGACACATCTGGGGGGTTTCCAGCCCAAGGAAGGGAACGCAGCGAAAAGTCATGCATACATTTTAAAACATGCTTGTTAAATTCAGGATCCGATTCCGGTCCCTGGAGCGCAGAGTGGACAGTTTGGTGACACCAATAGTGACGACAACTGAGTGAGACATCATAGCCATCATGAGACTCTCAGATACCGCTTGCGCATGGTTTACTTGCACGTGTTCCAGGAAAGCTTCCATACTCAGAAATATGGTGCTCATGTCTTGGCAGAAAGGGCACAGTCGCCGGGGAGGATGCTTGTCTTTAACATGATTCTCCCAGTCATGTTCAGTGGAATAGGTGGCAAATGGAGTTGGGCAGTCTTCAAGAAGACACATGTAGGGATTTATGTCCTCTAAGAGATGTTTCCTGACGAATACGATTAGCTTTGTGAGCTGGCAACGAAAGAGACTCGTGGGCATTGAATACTTCCACCGTGTCTCTTGCATAGCAATATCCACGGGTAATGTTTGACAACAACATGGACACTTGAACATTTTTGCCCCTTCTTGCAATTTCGGCGGCCTGGGATACCGTGCCGCAGCGGTCAAGGTAGTGACCGTCGTTATCGCCATCTGTGACGATTCTCTCTTCGCAGTTTGAACGTTCAAACTGCTCTCTGGAATGGAAGCCGATGTTCCAGATATCGTTGGTTCAATGGGAGAAGAGAAAGCCAGCTGTGAGATAGGTTGCTGGCTCGCCGTGAATTCTTGTTCATCCTTCGACACTGCTTCTGTCCCAGTTCCAGGACGTTCAAATGCATCATGAATGATTTCTCTTTGGTCCCATTGCGGAGACTTCAAACCTTCGGAGTGTTTTTGGGCCTGCAGGAAACGATTTCTGCGCCGTAGTGTTTGTCTGCAAAAGACGTTCCTGGGGACTGGACAATGTAGTCGACCGCAACCCCAGCACCCGTTCCGCTGCTGATACCGTCCTAAGCTTTGCTAGCACTTCTTCGTTGTGTGTGTCGGCACCTGGTCGATGAGACATAAAATCCTCAACAAGTGTTTGAACTGCAGGTGATCCTCTGGGTCGAACTTTCGATCAGCTTTTTCAAGCCGAGATCGTCGACCAGTGCGACGAACAGCCACAGCAAGCAACGCTAGGTTCTCGAGCGCCGAATCTACATTTCCGGTTGCCTCACTGACGGGAGAACCGCTTTTCACGCATTGAATACACTGGTCGAGGAAACCTTGAAGCATCACGAGAGTCCCCTTCACCAAGATGAGTCCGCTTGGCTGTGAGTGAAACCGACTGTCGAGTGCAGCTCTCGATGCAGCGAGTGCCCCAACCCCATCTGCCCAAAGAATGAAGTCGGCGAGTCGGTTCTCTGCCCATTGTTCCTTTTGGAGATCGCCATAATAGGTAGGTAGACTGGCTATAGAACAGCGCGGTTCCTACCCATGGAACTGCCTATCAGAATGCGCGTAGGACTACCCTAGGCTTAGCTGGTGTGCCTTTTTCCTATCAGCCTTTCACAGTCAGTTCTCATGTGACCTCATCTTCGTCCGCCATACTCACTCTTGACCTCTGATGGAAGTCCTTTGGCCAGGCGCTGGCGATCGAAACATCCATTGTGAAGTCAACAAAGTCCTCATTCTTCGTTACATGGAGAGTGTGTCCAAGAGACTAAGCCGAGAATCTGTAGAATTTGAATGGTGTCTCGCAACTTACCATCTCTGGATGAAACATTTGACCAACGAGTTTCCCGTCACGAAGATGTGGTGGGCGAAAAACATGCGATGGAGTATCCACACAATGTATGCACCATTTGGCCCGCCCAGAGTCAAGCGATGAGGACATCAAGTCAAGATTTCGTATTGGCAGCTTAGGGGCATTTTCTTGATTAAAAAAGAACTAGTGTGTTCCGGTTCTTGTCAGTGTCGGCTATACTACCCTCCTTAACTAAACATCACCAAAAGTGGCAGGCCAGGTAGCAGTGAATACCGCAAACAACACAGTACCTCGTGGCAACTTGAATAATTCAGGCCGATGCTATGAGCATTGAACTAAGACTCGGATCATGCCCATATTGCTGGGTTTTATCGAGGGAAACCAACCCTATCACCACCTCACGATAACTGGTGGACCCGCAATCGGATTGTGGGCGAAATGGCGTGCTTCTGGATCGCAATGACCACACAGACCACTCGTGTCATTGGCATTGTATTGGAACCAACAGTTATGGCATAATCCTATCCCTGCTGGTGGAATTCGCAGAAAACGTTTTCTTGACTCAGGGCCATCCATTATGATTAGTCTCGGTGGCCGCGTGCCTGGCTTATTCTCCGACAACCTTCGGGAAATGACATCCACGTCTTCCCATGAGCCTCTTATTTCCCTAATCAAGATATCCTCATTGATAGGTCATTATGGGCGTTACTGATGTGGATGAGACTACAGCTCTCATTCTTTCTGTGGAAGAGCAGTCGTACCAGTCTACTCTACCTCTCGATACCGGCCAAGCTGGGGACAACAGAAATGATGAGGAGAACACGATTTTGTCAAAACCCAAGCCCGAGATGAAACAGGGACATTTAGCTACGAGTGTGGCCACTGTTGTCTCCGTGCTGCTATTAGGTTCGTTCTGCTCCCCAAGATGCCAGCCACAGCGACTGATTCACGCGACACCTAACAGGAGAGTTCATCTCGAACGCAGATGGAACGTTGGTCATGGCAGCTGCTGGCAAAATCTCCTCTAAATTTCGTCGACTCCAAGATGCAAACTGGTTATCCACGGGATACAGCTTAGGCGTGTGCGCTGCGCAGCCGATGGTAGGGCCCTGAATGCATGCATGAAGAATTGCCCATTAACTTTGTTCAGTACGGCAAGCTCAGTGATATTTACGGACGAAAGCCATTGCTGTTGGCTGCCTACCTCCTCCTGGGAGTTGGGTGTCTAATCTCGTATGGCTCGTTCTTTCAGGAAAGGTTAGAACTTCTTTCTAACATATTGACAGTGGGTTTGGGCCCGATATGTGGATAGTAATTATGGGTCGGGCGATCAGTGGTGTAGGAGGTGCTGGCATTATGACAATGGGTTCAATCATTATCACAGGTAAGATTCGCCGAGATTAATATTATGGAAAACAACCCAGAATACTGACGACCGAAAGACATTGTCCCCAAGCGTGATCTAGCCTCTTGGAGAGCCTACATCAATATTGCCATGACATTGGGTCGAAGCCTAGGGGGTCCAGTAGGAGGCTTTCTAACAGACGCGATAGGATGGCGATGGTAACTTGGGCTTTCTTGATTACGCAATTTCTAGGCTGACACTTCCAGGCTTTTTATCATGCAGGCACCTCTAATCGCAATTGCGGGTTTTCTTGTGATTGTGAAATTGAAGATCAGCCATCGTGACGAGTCAAAACCACCTGCAATAGGACGAGTCGATTTCCTAGGAACTTCCCTTCTCGGTACCTCTATTATTTTGACAATCATTCTACTCGACCGAGGTGGACACATCTTCCCCTGGTTCTCGTGGCAGGCCTTCCTGTTGAGTGGCTCAGGCCTAGCTCTATTCATACTCTTTTTGTATGTGGAGAAATATGTGGCGGTGGAACCTATCTTTGACCTCCGTATACTCCGGTATAACGTCCTTCTAAGCTATATGATTGGAGCACTGCAGGTTACAGCTCAGTTGGGAATGATGTTCTCGGTCCCTCTATACTTCCAGGTAACACAACGTGCCTCTGCAACCGTGGCAGGGGCGCATATGGTTCCCGCCGTCATTGGCAATACGGTCGGTGGCTTGGTCGCCGGAAAGATGATCAAAGCAACTGGACGGTATAAGTCGCTGTTGATTGTGGCTGGCCTTGTGGCAGCTACTTCGTATGCTCTGCTCTTTACCCGATGGAATGGAAAGCCTGGGTTTCCACTCTGGGAATCCTTGGATATCTTCCCAGGCGGAATGGGTACTGGAATCTCGTCCGCTGCAGCGTTTGTCAGTATGACTAGTCCCCTAGAGCCACACGAGATTGGAATGGCGACTAGCGGATATATGCTTCTGGTTAGCTTTGCTATGAGCAGTGGCGTGACTTTGACGAATACGGTCCTTGGGATAGGATTCCGAAAGCAGTTGCAACAGAACTTGCACGGTCCTGGAGCGGAGACGGTATGGAAACGCAATACCACTAGGTTCTGGCCGATATACTGACAGCATGGCAGATAATCCGCCGCGCCATGTCCGATACGAGCTATTAACCAGCTTGAAGGCCGGCTCCGCGAGATAGTCATCAGTTGCTATGTTTCAGGCCTTAAGAATACCTATGGTAGGTTCTTTCTCTTTCGCCTGTCACCTTGCCGTCTGTTCCAGAATACAAACTTATCGTCTGTCGTTCACAGTGATCTCTTTGGCCTCGTCGCTTCTTGGGTCCTTGCTTGGGTGGGCTGTGCAGCAGCATCAATTGTAAAGTGGCGTGCACGGAAAGCTCGAGTCAAGATGTGTCGAGCCTTGCAAACTCTGTTCTTCTCTTCTTTGTATCTACAACTTTAAGTCCCCACATAGTATGAGCATACGTGAACGGCAAGTATAGAGTGGAAATCATTGGATGGGGTCGTTTTGGTGTAGATTACCCAAACCGGCTAGCGTCTGGAGTGCCCTGTGGTGATTGGTCGGCATGCCACCTTACCCTTTTAGGCCGTCAATAACCCCCGTCGCCCATCGGCCTTTTCCTGTCTTCTTCTACTCCCCAACTCCTCCTCTCCAGGTTAGAATACTGCGCAGAGAACCTACACCTCATCCACACCGGTCTTATAAGCTTTTCAATGCTCGTGTTCGGCGCTCGCTTCCCAAGGATTGATTACTGGCAGCATGGCAAACGCTGGACAAGCTCCTCCCAACCGGAGGTCCAGCATTCCCCAAGAAACCAGATGACGTGTGTTTGTCGTTGATCATTCGGGACTCGCGCGAAGGTTTGGGACATCATGCCGCTCGAACGAAAAAGCGTGTCCTTTGGCACAAAAAGGCCTGAGGGTCTCGTTGACAGCATCCTCTCGTCGGATATACCTCCGCTTATCAACGATATCGGAATCTGAAGCCGCCGCAAAAGCCAAGGAATGCTCTACCCTTGAGTACACTCCTCTGCCTGCTCGCCTGCTCGCCTGCGTCTTCACAGTAGAGTTCATCCCTTCGGGCGCTTTCTCGTCAATCGCAGTCGAAATTGGGTGCCATATACTTGATGCAACCACTAGCTGTTCTGATCGGGACTCTGTCCCTCATCATTTCCAGCGTGTGTCTTTTAACGAGTGCACACCCTGGATATGTGACTGTTGAGAAGCTCAGCAATGTTCCAAGTGGCTGGCGTCAAGTCCGGCGCGCATCACCATCCAAATTGATCAAGTTCCGGCTGGCTGTCTATCAAGAGAGTGCAGCCGAATTTGAGCAGAAGGTCATCGATCTTTCGACACCGGGACATCATACCTATGGGCAGCATATGTCACTAAATCATATCCGTGACCTCCTTCGCCCTGAGGATCATGTGTCGGACAGTATTCTGTCTTGGCTAGCAACAGAAAGTGTTCCTACGAATGCCATCGATGAACACGGAGGATGGATCACATTCACCATTCCCATCTCGCGAGCCGAGTCATTACTTCACACCCGATTCTACGATTTCTACAATAAGAATACTGGGTCTACGGTGACACGAACGCTACAATACTCTGTCCCAGATAGCATATACCCTTATGTCCATCTCATCCAGCCAACAACCCGGTTCGGGCATTTTGGACCCCAAGCCGGGATATCGGACCTGAGCGCAACCCTTGCTACGAGCGAGGACTTATCTGCAGACTGCTCGTTCACCATCACGCCAACGTGTCTCCGTGATCTTTACCGAGTCAAAGATAGCAAAACCAAACCAGACCCTCGCAACAGGCTTGGGGTCTCGGGTTTTCTTGAGGAATACGCCAGATACAGTGATTTCCATACCTTCATGGATCAGTATGGCCCTGGTCTGCAAGACGCCAACTTTAGCGTGACTAAAATCAACGGTGGACTCAACCTACAAAACTCCTCTCAAGGCAGTTCGGAAGCAAGCCTGGACATCCAGTATGCCTCTTCGATGGCCTACAATGCTCTGACAACATACTACTCGACGGCTGGACGAGGCCCCTTGGTTCCAGAGCTAAGTCAGCCTGATCCAAGGAACTCGGATAATGAGCCGTATCTCGAACAACTTCATTACCTGTTGAACCTACCGTCAGAGGACCTCCCCGCTGTTCTCTCGACCTCCTACGGCGAAGATGAGCAGAGTGTCCCGAAGTCATATGCGATCGTCACTTGCAACCTGTTCGCTCAGCTAGGTGCCCGTGGCGTGTCCGTAATTTCAGTAGCGGAGATTCAGGCGTTGGTGGCCCTTGTGTCAGTAACGAGAACAATAGCACGAAATTCCAGCCCGCGTTCCCGGCGTCATGTCCCTTTGTCACAGCAGTGGGCGGAACATACGGCATCAACCCGGAGAGAGCTGTTGATTTCTCGGGCGGTGGATTCTCGGATCGGTTTCGACGTCCTTCTTACCAGGACAGTACTGTTGGCAAGTACGCTGAGCAGCTCGGCGACCGCTGGGCGGGTTATTACAACCCGGAGGGCCGAGGAATCCCAGATGTTGCTGCTCAGGCCAAGAACTTCCTCATCGTTGACCACGGGTCTGTTTTAAAGATTGGAGGGACAAGGTATGTACACTCTTTGCATGTTCTTTTGACCATCGAGTAGTAGTGTTCCTTGGCTCACCTACTGTCTAGTGCTTCTGCTCCTGCCTTCGCGGGTATTGTTTCTCGACTGAATGCAGCTCGACTAGAAAATGGCAAACCACGACTGGGATTCTTGAACCCCTGGTTGTATTCTCTCAATCAAACTGGATTCACAGATATCGTCCATGGTGCTTCTGTGGGGTGTACTGAATCTGTCGGACATGTGCCGGATGCACGCTGGAACGCAACGACAGGATGGGATCCAGCCACGGGCTTGGGCACTCCACTCTATAGCGAGCTGGTAAAGACGGCGGTGTACCTTTAATTTAGCGTACGACTATCTAGATCAATGGCATTCCTTTTTTGCCTGTGAATGCGAGGATGTCGGTGTATTATGTAAGCTTGATGTCGTGTCACGTGCAGACCGGCGAAGCTCCTGGAAGCTGAGCTGCCGCCAACGTCAACCGCATCATCGACCTCACATATCCCGACTCTCCCCCATCACCCTACAATCCCCCCATATACGCAGGAAAATCCCGTTTTCCGCCCTTGTCACGCAGACACCCCTCGCCGCATCCTCTATACCTCTCCCACACGCACCGCGTCCACCTCCAGAATGGCAGACCTCCGGTCTCTCGTCTCCGAGCTTCACAACGCTCTCAACAAGAACCAACTCGACGCCACGAACGACCTCCTCAGCCGCGCCAAGCGTGCCCTTCTTCTGCAGAATGCCCTGATCCCCACGCCGTCCACATCCCCCGAGCTGATCGCCGTCGC
Source organism: Aspergillus micronesiensis (assembly GCA_039763685.1). Lineage (NCBI taxonomy): Eukaryota > Fungi > Ascomycota > Eurotiomycetes > Eurotiales > Aspergillaceae > Aspergillus > Aspergillus micronesiensis. The sequence goes on along the minus strand of JASHHO010000052.1, from coordinate 480,144 downwards.
CCGGGAGGTCCTAGAGCTTGGCGCCCTCGCCGCCATCCGCCAAACGGATGCTCCCACCTTCACAAGATACTACCAGCAGCTGCAGCCATTCTACGACCTGGAGCGGGACAGCACGAATGCCGGAAAGGTGGACTTCAAGACGAGCCAGCGCAGCAAGATCACGGGTCTGTACCTGTTGCTTCTGCTGAGCATGGGCGACAGCACCAGCTTCCACACCGTGCTGGAGGGTCTGGTGGAGGAGGCGAGCCTGAAGGGCAAGAGTGTCGAGGACGACCCGTACATCAAGTATCCGGTTGATCTGGAGCGGAACTTGATGGAGGGAAGCTATGATAAGGTGTGGAGGGAGAAACTCCGAGCGGGTGCCTTCGGGCGAGTTTGCCCTGTTCTCCAACGTACGTTCCTCCCAATCCCTGGCTCATTCCACTCGTTCAGGTATGCTAATGGTCACCGCAACAGGTCCTCGTCGGAACCATCCGCAGCGAAATCGCCGACTGCTCCGAAAAGGCTTACCCCTCGCTCCCCATCTCCAACGCCAAGAACCTCCTCTTCCTCGAGTCGGAGGGTGCCGTCATCGAGTTCGCCCAGCAGCGCGGCTGGGTCCTCCGCGATGGCCGGATATACTTCCCTGTCGAGCCCGAGGCGGCTACCCGCTCCGAGAAGGACATTCTCGTGGCCAGCGGCACGATCATCGAGAACGCGATAGGATATGCCCGGGAGTTGGAGACGATTGTGTAATAGGATAGATATAATTGTGGTATCTTGCTGGCTCTTACTCTGCCTTGTTTTCTTTTCATTTCCTTTCCTTGTCGTCTTGGGTTCTCGGATGGGTCTGTCGCATGCCTTTGCGCGTTGCATTACGAATGATCGAGCGGATTAAACTATTCATGAACAACCGGTGCCGTCTGTCGACGCGTCTGCCTCTATACTCTTTTCCATTCGTCGCATCTATACATTGACTCGCCATGTACAGAGCCGTCGGTCGTAGAAGCTGCTAGACACACAGAGGATGTCCGTAGGCGTCTCCCCTTGCAAATCATACCCACCACGAGGCTTCCACACATCTGAGGCGTAGTTCATACTCTCATGTTCCGTGAACTCAGCCAACACATCCATCTCCCAGACGGAATCCGTGCAAGTAACCCGCACCAGTCTCGTCCCGCATGCATACAACTTGCAAGGACGAGGAACCTGCACGTCTGCACGTCCCCATCTTCCCCAGCCACCCGCTCCGTATGCAATAGCTGCAGTCGCCAAACCCCACCTCCCAGACACGTCTCCGCAAGAACCTCTCCCCTTCGCGTCGCATGATACACACGGAGATACTCATCGTAACTCCCGGTGAGGAGCAAAGGCGCATCATCTTTTAGTCCCAGCGGCAGAGGAAGAATCGACGTGACGCCCGCGGTATGGTGACGAGCGCGGTCATCATGCTCGAGGAGAATCGGCGGGAGCAGCTCATTTCTTTCCCCTTCCCCTTCTCCGTCCTCCCCAGAAGATGCACACTGGTAGCGACGGGTATGCAGGGACCCGAAATCGTTCCCGGTGAACATGAATGGGATCTTGGACGTAGACCCCGTAGATTCGTCCGTGTACGATGCTAGCGCGACAAACCAGACCTCGATCATCTGTTTGGCAGCGAAGGAGCCCAGTTCGACGATCTCATCGCATTGCGCGGATAGACCTTTGTCGTCTGCGCGGGCACTGGGCGTTTGAGCGCCGAAGACGGTGGTCATGCCGTCTGAAAAGGTCACAGCGAAGCCATCTGCATCTTCTCGAGAGAGCCAGTTATCTGGCGTCCAGGCGAGGAAGAGGGCTGGGATGGAGGGGTCCTCGTGTACGGAGCGAGTCCATAGCGGGGTGATCTCGATCTTGCCTTCGCTCCCACTCGCTGGAGAAGAAGATACTTGGAAGAGTGCGACGCATGCCGTGCTCGAGGCAATAGCAAAGAGTGAAGGGTTTTTAGGGTGGAAGTGGAGATCGAACACTGCGTATGGCAGGGGGATCTTCTGGACTAGGGACCTGGTAGCGGGTTAGGTTATGCGGAATGGACGTGTTTCTGGGGGTACGAACAGAGAGTTTTTCAGGATGTTCGGAATCGAGTCTCCAGAGCTGAATGCTACCGGTTTTCTGTTGTTCGATGGATCCGTCCTCGGACTTGTTCTCGGAGAGCAGATATGTGCCTACGATGAAGTGGTTCGGGATGGCCGGGCAGAATTGCAGGCAGCTGGGGGGCTGGTCCAGGAAGACCGTTGTGGTGGATTGGGGGTGTCGCGGTTCCATTGTCTTTGCATCTGGTACAGTTGTGTGTCTAAAGCACGAGAAGGGAGAATTTTCTACGGGGTGTGGGTTTGGAATCCATGTTGAGATTTTGGTGAAGCATCCGAGTGCGGGCGGTGAATCAAGGAATTATATATCACCACAGGTATACCTCGCCATGTTTAGAGGCTCTCTAGGGCAACACTGGTGTTCTAGAAGAATGACAGGACTAACATGTTTGCTCATCTCGTATTGCCCCTATTCCATGCAACGTAATCTCGTTAGAGTCTATCTGGCCAGATGCAATTGGCCCATCCGTAGCAGAGCTAATAGTGCCTAGGTAGTATCCCGAAGCATACGCAGATGGCTTCGGCATCCTCCAACGAAGGCTGAAATAAACTTGGCCAAGAAGCTTAGCTGACTCACACATGCATATTCTCATGAGTCAACTGTGTAAGACTCGTCTAGGACTCTCCTGGACAGGGAACGCAGAGGGTGAGACGCGTCGGAGGTGCATCTACCCCGCAATGACGATACAGGGTGTCTTTGTCGATTACCAATCCAACTGTCAAGTTCACCGCATGTGAACTGAGTATATCTACCCCAGCTCACCCTCTGTGTCCTGCGTCATCAATCCAACAATAAACTAAACGCACCGAACCATCCCACCATGCCCGCTCCCTTCAGCAAGCTCCCCGCGGCTGCCACTATCAACCCCACCCCGTTCCGGGTCTCCATCCCCCAGGAGCAACTAGACGAGCTGCAGCTCTTGCTCAAGGTCTCCAAGCTTGCTCCTCCCACTTATGAGAATTCCCTACCGGATCGTCGCTATGGCGTCACCTCCGAGTGGCTGACCACCATGCGAGAGGAATGGAAGAATACTTTCAACTGGTAGGGAGCAACCATGGCATTCGGATTCCATGCTAATGCTGGCCGTAGGAGAGCATGTGAAGACAGGGTCAATAGCTTCCTCAATTTACTGTAGATATTGAGGACATCAAGCTGCATTTTGCTGCCCTCTTCTCGGAGAAGGCAAATGCTGTGCCTATCATCCTTAACCACGGATGGCCTGGTAAGGGCTTTCATAACCTCCTCGGGTTCAAGGACTAATCTGACGCTGTGATAATACAGGCAGCTATTTTGAATTCCTCCCTATGCTGCAGCTCTTCCGCGACGAATTCACCCCAAGCACGTTGCCCTTCCATCTCATCGTCCCGTCCCTCCCCGGCTATGCCTTCTCGTCTGGACCTCCCTTGGATCGGAACTTCCGCAACGAAGACACGGCTCGCATCTTGAACCAGCTGATGCATGGTCTTGGCTTTGGCGATGGCTATATCGCCCAAGGTGGAGATATTGGTAGCACCGTTTCCCAAAAGCTAGCGGCCGGCTACGACAGCTGCAAAGGTATGTGAAAACCCCCACAACATTATTCTGATATAGACACTCACTGACTGTTTCAGCTATTCATTGTAAGTTCATCGTCACTATTACCACATGACATTTGATACCAACGAATCTAGTGAATTTTTGTCCACTCCCTGACCGCCCAGCAAGCGTCCCGGAGAACGAAACCCTCACTGTTCAAGAACAGAAGGGACTGGAACGAAAAGATACTTTCCTCACCCTGGGTCGAGGTTATGGTATTGAACAGGGAACGAGACCCAGTACCATCGGGCACGTTCTATCTAGTAGCCCAATCGCGCTGCTTGCCTGGTAAGACCTGTGCCCCTTATTTACCAAAGTCCAGAGCACCAGGAACCCTAACGTTCCGGTGTAGGGTTGGAGAGAAGTATCTCGAATGGGTCGATGAGGCTCTCACCTCAAACAAGATCCTCGAACTAGTCTCGCTGTACTGGTTTACTGAGTCTTTCCCCCGGGCCATCTACCCCTACCGTGAGGTACGTTAATTTCATTTTCCCTTCTGTATCGGATTCGAGATTTATGTATAGCGATACTTAGAGATTTGAAAAGCCCCAAGGTGTCCAGAAAGGATGGCACATCCCGAAGCCGTTTGGCTTTTCGTACTTCCCTAAGGAGCTCATTCCGATTCCCAAGAGCTGGGTGCAAACTGTTGGCAATCTTGTGTTTTGGAGACAACATGACAAGGTATGTTCTCATACTCACCAATCTCGATAGGACGGTCCTGACAGAAACAGGGAGGACATTTTGCCGCTCTGGAAAGGCCGCAGGAGCTGAAGGAGGATTTGACTGCATTTGTCAAGCAGGTTTTGGTAGAAAGATACCTAGATCTTAGCACTTTGCAGTATAATAACTAAACATTCTGACATGTATCTCTTTTCAACGATCCGTCAGAATGTAGCATGTAAATTGGACTCTCTGCATACCTCCAGGGCAGGTCTTGGCATCCCCGCAGATGGCGACTGATAAGATCTTATCGCCGCCCAAACCACTTTCAGCTCCAACTTTGTCTTCCCCGACAACAAACCCACACATCCACCCACAAACATCATGTCTGCCATAGATACACGCTCAATTCTCTCCGACGAGTCAAGCTTTTACGGTATCTACCCATTCCCAATTTCTTCTCTCCCGATAACAAGACTAACCTGTAAGCAGGCGACGAAGAAGAGGTATCTCGTCTCGAAGAGCTCGCATCAACATACGACCCCGAACCATACTGGACAAGAGTCCACCCTTACCTCCTCTCCACCATACAATACGACGCCACACGGCCATCTCAACCTGAAGCTAAAGCAGAGCCCTCCCAAGAACGAAACTCACCACCACCAACAACAACCCTCAAGATCAACCCCGAAGCCCCCATCACATTCTCCAGCCGCAACGCTCCCAGTACAAACGAATCCATCACGGATTTCCTGTCACGTCTACCTCCCTCCACCACCAGAAACAGTGACATCGGTCCATGGATATTCGCACGCTCGCCATCCTACCAACCCATCGATGATGAAGACATCGGCACCCTCGTCTCGAAAGGAACCAAACTCCTGCACGCGTACGAGAACCAAAAATCTGAGCTCGAAGCCCAGCACGACCGCTCAGGCGCCAAAACCCGCGCCCCTGACCAGAAAGCTCAACCCGCTGCGCCAGACGCTGGAGAGGGAGATCTTCGCGCTCGCTCGCGAAACGAACGTCATCTCCGGGAAATGGATGCTGTTTCCTACCCCTGACCGGGTGGATGAGTATTGGGGTTAGTTGCGGAAGCCACTGCACGAGGGGACCTAGGGATTGCAGCGAAGGTGGCGACTGATGAGGGGAAGGACAGTGCCCGGTTACTGGCGGTGTACACAAAGGACTTTGAGGATAAGGAGGATGCCCGGCGGGTGTTGGAGGGGTTGGTGGATTTGGGGCTGGTGAAGGAGGGGCAACGCCCGATTTACTATAAGTGTAATGCTTATACGTATTTGGAGATTATGGGGGGAATCTGTATGGTTGAAGGCGAGTTTGTTCTCGAGTCGGGATGTTTGAAGGAGTGAGTGATTTTCTGTATCTGTGGATGTGATATGCGTGGATTATGTTCATTGCTGGGGTATAGATGGCTAGATGGGATGAGGCTATTGTACATGTGTTGTGGTGTTCATGCATTGTATGGTTTATGATACCTGTAGAAGGCCGTGCTGTCTTGTGGTTTGACAGTGTCGAAGGTGTTCCTTTCGCAGATATGCATACTTCGGAGAGCTTCAAGGTCTGGAGGATATCGCCCGTGGCAGGAGACTGATATGGGCATGCCCGTTGCCGAGTGCAATCCCCATTATCCATTGACCATGAGCACTGCAGTGTAAGTCATCTTAGGTTGATGTCTACAGCATCAGGATCCTGCCTGACGCATGTAGACTCGGGATTTCTAATCCGTTGAGTACTCAGGAATAGTCCTCCTGCTGCTCTGTCCCCTCCTTCTCTTCCTTCTCCGTTTCCTCCTGTTCCTCCTTCATAACCTTCTCACAGGCCTCTCGTACCTCCTCAACACCCTTCACACCCTCCCATTTATCCAACAACCCACGTACCTCCTCCCAATCCTTCTCCGCCTCTTCTCGCTTCCCCTCAACAACCAGCTTCTCCAACCGTCCAGGAGCACCAAGCACCCACTTAACCGTCTCCTTCTGCCCCCTCCTAGCCTCATTACACGACCGATCCGCCGCCTTAGCCTCATTAATCCTGCGTCTCTGCTGCTCCCCCTCCTGAATCAACCCGCCCGCCGTCTCCGCCACAAACGCAATCGCCGGCCCCAGCGTCTTGGTCATAGTCAACGGCGCGCCGCGATCATCCATACTCCTCCGCATCTTGCCGATCGTCTCAACCGCGCGAATCAACTTGGAGTAGTTATCGTAAACGAGGGCCTTGCGCTCGCTGTCCAGCGTGCGGATATCGCCCACGAGTGTATTCTCCGCCTTGAGCACCGTCGACAGCGACGACGTCGCGAGGAGGTGGTCCACGTAGCGCTGCGGGTCGAAGTCCGGGCTGTCGAGCTCGGTGCCGGTCGAGACGACCGACGGGCTGGAGAGGTCGCCGGCGTCGGTGTGTCGGGGATGCTCCGTGAGCGTCGCGGGTTGGGACCCTCTGCTGCGGAGGCTTGAGGTTGTAGTAGTCTCGGAGAGCGGCGCGGTTCCGACGGGGATGAAGGGCTGGGGAGACGGCGCGGGCTGTGGAGGGCGTAGAGGAGGCGCTGAGGCCGCCGCCGCCGACGTTGGTGTTGAGGGTGTCGAGGGAGGGTCGGCGGGATGAGGCTGGTGTTGGAGAGTGGGCGCGAGAGGAGGCGATGGAGGGACGGGGGGAGGAGAGGGTCGACATGGTGAGTGATATGGTAGGGAATGGATACTCCGAGTGGAGGAGAGAGTGGAGGGATGTAATGGGGAGGAAGTGTGGTTGAGGTGTCTGTCAGTCTGTCAGGAGGCGGGGTTTAAGCGGTGGTCCGTTCACGCCCGCCGATAACCTCTCTCCCACACCGTCATGCTCCTCACAACAATTGCAACAACCGCAACAACTACAGCTACAACAAGAAGAACAGGAATGGCCCCCCACGACCAAATCGCTGCCCAATTACTCGCCAGCAAATCCCTCCCCGTCTCCTCCGCCTGGCTCAATGCCTTCGTCGCGTCCACCGCGCAACAGCGCAACATCCCCATCTCCGCGTTAACCCAAACCGCTCTCTTCCGCATCCTCTCCTCAGACTTCAGAGACACCCTGTCCACGCGAACACCCTCATCTCTACTGCCCGTCGATATCTTCGATCCGACCGTCCAGGAACGTCGCGTCCAAGGAACTATCCCCGTCCAAGTCCTCGACATCGAAGACATCGGCTCCAGTCTCTGGAGTCAGGTAGAGGCAATTGAGCGGGTGGAACGCGGGGAAACAGTGCGCGACGAGAGATCATTCGCACGGTGAATATCGATGAGAGTCCGGGTGATCAGCCGGCCTCTACGGGAATACCTCTACGTCTACCTCTAATGCGCGGGGGAATGACACGAGTGGAAGTAGCGGCCCTCATCGATTGATTCTGCAAGATGCGGCGGGGACGAGAGCTGTCGCGATTGAATTGAAGTCCGTCAAGGGCATTGCTATGGGTCAACTTCCAATTGGAGCAAAGATGCTCCTGCGGAATCCTACTGTTGCTCGTGGGATGGTGCTGTTGACGCCCGAATGCGCCACGCTCTTGGGAGGCAAGATTGATGCGCTGGATCAGTCGTGGAAAGCCGGGAGGAAGCAGCGGTTACTGTCGATGATTGCCGGGGCACAGGGTCAATCCGAGAGTTGAGGGCTATAGGATATGCAGGTAGGAGTCATGTCCGGTATATACCCGGGTACTAACATTCATCTCATCCTCAGTGACTAATGCCACATAACAGATTCTATCTAGGATATCTAAACTCTCTCTCTAGGAATTGGTCGCAGTAACGGTATGCTTCAACTCTTCCCAGCCGTTCTGTCTCCACGGGGCCACCATAATAGCCCGCAGCGCATCGCTGGCCTTTCCGGTCTGCGCTACGCGTCGGAAAGATCCCCCGCATCCAGGTTACCCCGAGGTGGCACCGTCCGCAGGGCTCTCTGCACACCCATCTCGGCGGGGTAGGCTTCTTCAGAAGCAGCCGATAGCTCCATCCAGCCCTGGGGTTGCCACGGCGCCCTCATGACAGCAGAAGCGGCTTCTCCGATGCGCCTCGTCTCTTCAGGAACACCGGACGTATCACCGAGTCCCAGCGTTGATACTGCAGTCAGCAGCTTGATGAGCTTAGTCTGTTCATGAATCTCAATATCATCTCTCGTAATCATGTTCTGCAGGTCGGATTCGACTGCATCGATAGCGTCTGCGTCGTCGTCCAGGATGGCAATAGCGCCCAGGAGCGCAACAGCCCCAACATGATCGGGGTGAGCTTCGACACAGTCGAAGAGCTGTTGACGAGCGACAGTCCGTTCCTCGTCGCCACCCTTAGCCCAGAGGACTTGCGCCAGCAGACACACAACATCTGGTGCGTTATCGGCTTCCAGAAGCGCGTCGCGGAACATGTCGATTGCATTGTCCATAGACTTCATGTAGTAATGAGCCAAGCCCGCTGTCAAGTGGGCGGACAGACGCAATGTGCGATTCGCTTCGGGGTTGAACTTCTCAGCATCCTCCTCACCAGACAACATGAGAGCTGTCTCCGCCTTTTCGGCGGCTTCTTCGAATTTTTGACGGGCCAGGAGGACGCGCGCGATGTCCGCATTGGCTTGCGCGAACCGAGACAAAGAGGCGGTGGATTCGGAGACCTCATACTCGGCTTCGACGGCAGAGCACAGAGCTCGTAGACTCGTCTCTGAATCGGAAAGCTCGCCAATGCGCTCCGCGAGGAGGGAAGAAAGATGGACAAAGGGGAGATCTGACGGGTCTTGGGAGCAGAGTTGATGGAGCGCGAAGAATGGCTGAATGAGTTGGGAGACTTCGTTCGAGATGGAAGAATCCGACATGAGATGGTCAAACAGGCTGAGCGTGAATTGCTGCTTGGGTAGCATAGACGAGGAGTTTGAGATATCGAAAGCATGCTCGAATAGACCTCTAGCTTCGCGTCTGTCGCCGTATAACAGGGCTAATATCCCTTGTCCTACCCATGCTTGGGAATAGTCCGGATCTGTGGATTGCGCACGCGTAAACGCCTCGTTCGCGAGCTGCATATCATTGTGGATGAGGTAGAGAGCACCAAGTTGGTCCAGACTTGCGCAGTTCGGTCGTTCAGGTGGAGGCTTCGTACAAAAGCATGCTGTGCGACCTTGGGGCTCATATTCGTGGTCACTAACGCCGAGAGCGTTCCAGAACTCTGAGTTTCCAGCTTCGAGCTCAATCGCACGCTTGAAGCATCGGAGCGCCGCTTTGAGGTATTTGCGGGATTGTTTCTTGCCCTTGCTTGCTTGGATGCACTTGTAGATCCTATACTCCGCCCATCCAAGATTGTACCAAGCGACTGCCTGAGCATGGATATCCTGCGCTGAAACGTGAATGGCACGCTTGTACGCCAGAACAGCGGCGTACATGCATTTATCCGACACGCTGGCAGTCTCTGTGTTCTCATCTTTCAGCAATGCGACATAATCTAGTCCCACTTCGTCAACATCTGTGAGGATATCGAATGCCGAAGGATCGGCCTCGGTGTTCAGTAGCGTTTGCACTTCCACAATGGGCAGTCGTGCTGCCTTCGACTTGACATAAGAGAACATGGAGCACGCGTCTCCTACACCCTTCCAGAGATTGAAAATATCCACTCGTTCCATGGCGAGCTCTGTCGCAACAAGAATACTTTACGCGCAAGTTCCACGCAATCATTGAAAAGGCCAAGCTCCAGGCTCTTCCACGAACTCTCCGTGAGCGTCTGAAGGAGGGCGATGGAAACCCCAAACTCGTTGGGCCGGAAAGCCAGCACATCCTCGTATCGCTTCACCGCGTCATCGAATTCGCCGAGCTCGCGCTTCACATTCGCCAGCATGTACCGAGCGAACCAAATTTGCTCTTTGTCGTCGTTTGAAAGCGACCCCTCGAGCTGCTGGGCGTGCTCGAATGCCTTTGTCGCCGCAATGAATCTACCAGAGTGGTGATAACTTTCTCCCAGACCAACCCACGAATGGTAGTCGCCCGGCGAGATTCTCAAAGCGGCTTGGAAGGATACAATACTCTTCGTGTACTGCTGCTTGTTGATCTGAACTGTGCCCAGGGCTGCGTACGGCCAGCTGTAGCCCTTTCGCTTGGAACCCGGGGCTGGTTTGGCTTTGCCCGAGTCGACAACACGTTGGGATACGGCCTCCACCAAATCCCATTCTTTCTGGTTCGCGAATGTCTTCGCAAGCCGCTGGGCTGCTTCAATCTCTGATGGCGATAACTCGAAGGCTTTATGGAAGCATCTCCGCGCCCTGGTCTTGTCTTTCTTGTAGTCAGCATAGTACAAACCGAGGCTCGTATATGCCGGCGCGAAGTTCATGTTGGATTGAATCGCGGCAAGGAAATTAGCATAGGCGCCAGTGCGGTCTTTACGCGCAGCCGGTGATGGATCGAGCTCCCATTGGCAGTAACCGATACGGTAATAGATCTCAGCCTTGAATTCCCGGTTCTCTGAGCGCGTTTCCTGGAGCTCCGATAGTACATCCTGGAGTCCATCAAGCCCCGAAGCAAGATCGCCATTCAAGGCCTTGCACCATGACAGTTCGCCACGAACCTTGGTGTTCGATGGGTCTCGCTGCAATGCACGCTCGAGGAAATTGACAGCCTCCGGGTAATCTTCGTCCACTTTGAGAATCACGCCGATTCCAAGAAGACAGCTCGTGGATTTCGGGTTTCGAGACAGGATCCCTTCGAAGATCGTCTTAGCCTCGGGATGGTTTCGCGGTGATTGGTAGTAGATGAGGGAGTTCGCCAGAATGATGTTTAGAGTGTCCTTAGTGTTCGGGAGATTCAATCCAGACATTTTAAGCAGATCCTGGATATTTGAGAGTCCCTTTCGTGCAACATCGGCAGCGCTCTCATATTCCTCAAGAGACAGGTACAATTCACCCATGATCCGATTGGCGACGATCGACGAGGATGACGATTCCATGCCTTCCACCATCAGAAGTAGGCTATCATGGGCGGCTATATCATTGTTTTCGGTACTGGCTTCAGGATCCTGTTCTTTAGGTGGCGCGTCTTCGGGCTGCTCCTTGGGAAACGGTGATATATCACTCGCCAAGAATCCCTTCAACAGCTTAGAAAGACCTACTTCAGGAAGAACTCAATGAAGTCTTCAAGGAAGTTGAGGTCCCATTCGGAGAAACTTTGGATATCCTGCCATTCCAAGACAATCGTCCAGGCCAGCTCGTAGGGGTGCTTGATGATGACCATGTCGTGAGCAGCCTTCCATACCTCTGCCCGTTTGGCTTTTTTCTCGTGAACTGGAAGAACGGCGAGGAGATCGCAGCCTCTCTGTAGCAATTTCTCCTCGTATATACGGCGGACCTGGTCATCGTGAGACCAATCGACGATTCCACGATAAAGCTGCTCGAGCTCACTCCGTTTATAGGCTTCTCTTTTCACCTCTTGAATGACCTGATCGATTTTGGCACCAAGACGTGTTCTTCGCTCTCCGATTTCTCTATTGATGAATTCCTTCTCCTCCGCTTCGGTCATCTCAATCAAGCGTTGGTAGGTATGTGAAGGATGCGGGATTCGTCCTTCCAGGTAGGTGTATATGGGGCTGGTTGGGAGATGCAACTCGAGGGCTTTTCGGTACTGCAATCGGGATCCGTTCTTTTTAACAAAGGCGACGTATTTGTCGACGACATCTTGACTGCGGTGCTTATCATCGCTGGGATTGTGTCAGCATCATTCGACCCAGATGATGTGGGACAGGGGGCTCAAAAACGCACGCCTCCGCGAAGATCTGGCACAGGTTTATGACCGCCTCGCGATACGGCTCCAGCTTGTCAGCTCCTTGCTTCTCATATAAACCAACGAGTCCCTGCCACGCGGTCTTGTCCCCCTCTTTCGCACGGGTTGCTGCGAGGTACGCCTTTTCCGCATCGTTGTTGTTGTTGAGCTTGTCTAACGCAAGGCCGAGAAAGACATTCCTAGAGGAGTGAGTTTGTGTTAGTTCAACTAGTCTCAGTCGGGAGAGCTCCATCATACGTACGCATGGTAGTTCTGCGGCTCTTGCTTCACCAGAGCTTTGGCTTGCTCCGCTGCTTGCGCAAAATCTTTTGCGTCCAGCGCCGTTCGCACGGCCTTGAGGACGGACTTGCTTGACATTCTAGTCCGATATGCGCATGGCCTGGCGGGGACCGGTCCGGAATTCAAGGGGTTCGTGAGCACGGGCGGTCGAGTTGTTGGATTTGGAGTGAAGTTGGGAATTGGGTTCGCTCGGTTTGTGGGGAAGCCGAAGCGGGAGTGGTACGTCAGAGGCCGATCGACTGTTATCTCTCGCGGCTGTACTTCGTCCGTCCTTCACTCTCTCCTCTCCCTTTCCTCGCCATTCCTGCCCTTGTGCTCCTGGATCCACCTCGAGGGCCATCGGGGAGTGTTTTGGTTGCTATCGTCTTGCACATTTCTCAAGGACCTACCCAGAGTCCTAGTTTACTCCATCGACGTGTGCCGTCGTGGCGACTTATCGTCGCAACTGTGTGTTGATCTCATCCACCATCTGCTATGTACGTACCGCACTGGTCACGCATGCCCCATTTGAAAGGTCATTGCTGATGCTTCGGGATTAACCGTGATAGAACGGTACTCTCTGTACATCGACTTCCAGCCACAATATTATCTCTCCCTCGTCTCCCGGTCACTTTCATCCAGGGACGCTCGAACCCCCGCTCGCCCCCTCAGCAACCATCCGCCAAGCGCCATTGACTCGCGGTGTCTCACGGTAACAGTGAGCGCCCGGCAGTGTAACATCGCCATGAGCTCGCTCCGTCTCCGGGTTGATGGAAAGGTTTTTAAAGATGCCCAAAACCGAGAGATAACGCTTCGGGGAATCAACGTCGCAGGCGAGGCCAAATATCCCAAGACACCGGATATACCCTCCTATGTGTCCGACAACTTCTTTGACGCCGATGATGTCTCCTTTGTCGGTCGTCCTTTCAGCCTTGATGATGCGCACACCCATTTCGCACGCCTCCGGAAATGGGGCTACAACACGATAAGATATATCTTCACCTGGGAGGCCATCGAACATGAGGGGCCCGGGATCTACGACGATGAATGGGTTGACTTCACAATTGAAGTCCTTCGCATTGCAAAGCACTATGAGTTCTATGTTTTTATGGACCCTCATCAGGACGTGGTATGTCCATCTCGCCTAATATTCCTTTGCATCAACCACATTTACTGATGTGTGGTAGTGGTCACGGCTCTCGGGAGGTTCAGGTGCCCCTGCATGGACGCTATATGCGGCAGGTCTCGATCCTCGAGGCTTCAAGAAGACCGAGGCAGCTTTGGTTCAGAAAACGTATGACAACCCGGAAGAGTTTCCAAAGATGATCTGGAGCACAAACTATACCCGATTTGTTTGTCAAACAATTTTTACCCTCTTTTGGGCCGGCCGTGATTTTGCTCCCAAGGCTGTCATCAACGGGGTGAACATCCAGGATTACTTACAGAACCATTTTATTGCGGCTTGTAAATACCTGGCGCGCAAAATTCACGAGGCGGGAGATCTTGAAAACGAGGTCGTCATCGGATGGGAAAGCATGAATGAGCCTAACCGCGGACTGGTTGGCTATAAAGACATATCTGTGATTCCTTCCGAGCAGCAGCTGCAATTGGGAACTTCGCCAACAGCCTTCCAAGGTTTCTTGACAGCGTCTGGGCGACCATGTGAGGTGGAAACATGGGCATTTGGTGGCTTCGGTCCTCGTCACACCGGTAGAGAGCTTGTCGATCCCGAGGGCGAGACTGCGTGGCTATCCGCCGGTTATGACGACCACCACTACGGTTGGAAGCGAGATCCGGGTTGGAAGCTTGGAGAGTGTATCTGGGCACAACATGGGGTCTGGGACCCCTCGACGGACCAACTGCTCCAGAAAGATTACTTCTCCAAGAATCCTCGCACAGGCGAACCACTGGATTATGACCGTTTCACAAACACTTACTTTGTGGAGCACTACCGAATGTATCGGGATGCGATCCGCAGCGTGTGGCCGGAGTCTATCTTGCTCTGCCAGCCTCCTGTGATGGAGATCCCTCCGGCCCTGAAGGGCACCATCGACGATGACCCGAACATGGTTCATGCGGTGCATTACTATGATGGGCTTACATTGATGACCAAGCACTGGTGAGCCCCTAAGCAGGTCCAACGATTTCTATGGTCAAACTAACTGTGTCAGGAATCGGATTTACAACGTCGATGTTATTGGCGTTCTGAGGGGAAAATATCTCACCCCAGCATTCGCGTTGAAGATCGGGGAGACTGCGATCCGCAATTGCCTGCGCGACCAACTCAAGTTCCTGAGAGATGAGAGCTTGGAGTATATGGGCGATCATCCTATGCTATTCACAGAAATCGGCATTCCGTACGATATGGACGACAAGCATGCGTATAAGACTGGCGATTACAGCAGTCAGGTGAGCGCAATGGACGCGAACCATTTCGCGATTGAAGGCAGCACCGCCAATGGGTTTACTTTGTGGCTTTATACAACCGGGGTAAGCAACGCCCATGCCGGCAGTCTCCCGATATGACTGATTGACTTTGGAACCAGAATAACCACGAGTGGGGCGACAACTGGAATGGTGAGGATTTGTCGATCGTTTCGCTGGATGATCCCGAGTTACCTAGTGGCCGGCTCCTAGCTCTTGAGGGCGAATCCCGCTCGCAATCCGACCCTCACTCACCCGCGTATTCGGAGAGCCAGAGTAACCAAGAAGATGACCACGTGGGGCCGACCAATTTGAAGTCTGTTCTGCGCGCGCCATCGATCTCATCCGAATGCTCGCAGAGTTTTCAGGACGGCGTCGGCTTCCGTGCCGCGGAGGCCTATATCCGTCCCAGCCCCGTTGTGACGAACGGTCTTGTCGCGAACCATGTGTTTGACTTGCGTAGCTGTACGTTTACGATGTCCCTGGCGGGACGAGGCCAGGAGATGGGACAGGACATTGCGACGGAGATCTACCTGCCGGACTTCCACTTCCCGGACACGCATACGGTGGTGTCGGTCAGCAGCGGGGAATGGACGATTGACCACGCGCAGATCGATTCGGTCAAGGTACAGCGACTGCGCTGGTGGCATGCAGGGGGGGATCAGGACATTAAGATCGAGGGGGTGAAGCGCAAGCCGGGGGATCTGACGGATATGTCGGGGGAGGATCTGACGTATTTGGAGCAGTGTCAACGGGGGGGATGTACGGTGATGTAGGTGGTGGGTGCGGGTGGGATATAATGAACGGAGTACAGTCGCATAGTCTCTGCAGCATGAATGAAAGGGTATTTTTTGTATCGAGGGCATACTATCGGGAAACGCATCGTAGAGCATTGTAGAATGAGATACTGTAGGCAACCGGTGATGAAAGTGTGGGGAAGAAACCAAGGCGGTGAGGGGTATTGCGCGTGGAAAATTCTCCTGCATGGGGAAAGACGGTCAGTATTTATTATGATGGCCCGTTCTTATCCTCCCATACACCTGCCACAATCCCACGCCAACCTCGCCCGCCACGCTAGAAGCTCTAGAACCCGCTTCTGCCCATCCTGCAGGGCTGCGATACTCCCTCTCCCTGCAGACTCATCCCCAATCTCGCCACGCCTCCCGCCGCCCGCACACCGCAGTGGTGCCCTCCGTTGTCTCTGCTGTGGCTGTTGCCGTTTCCGCCCGCTGGAAACCGCTGACCGGTCGTCGCGCCCTCGACGACCCCTCCGCTCCCTGAGATCTTCCGGGCCCAGACAGAACGCCTGGATCATGAGGGGATTGGTGCAATCGCTGCCCGAACAGAATTGAGCTCATCGATCCTCCATTGCACTCCTACCCGGTAGTAACGCCGCCGCCAATCGCCCGTCTACAGATGGCCGCCGAAGACGATCTGTCGGAGGGCCGCATGGCCGACATCGTTCGTGCCCTAGAGCTCATCCACAGCCCGTCCTCCACGAACGACCTGCGCAGAGAGGCGCTCACCTTCGTCGAATCCCTCAAGGAGAGCAAGACCGCCGCTCGCGATGGCTTTGTCTTGGCTTCCCGCGCTGGAAGTGATCCCTCGTCCGCTACTTCGGGCTGACATTGCTGGACCATGTGCTGCGCCACACCTCCTTTGCGGCCGCGCCAGAGCAAATCGCCGGCCTAAGGGACTTTGTTTTGAAGCTCGCGGAGGGTGTTCGCCCGGAGGACCCGCCGTATATCCGCAACAAATCCCTCAGCTATGGGCGGAGGTCGCCAAGAGGAGTTGGGGATTGGATTGGATCTCCATGGATGAGACCCTGGTTCAGTTCTGGGGTGCGGATCTCGTCCATAAGGAACTGGTGCTCTGCATCCTAGAGACTCTGTCCGAGGATATCTTCTATCGCGAAGACACGGTCTCCTCGTTGCGGGAACAGATCTGAACCGGGCTTTGATCGAGATATTCAGCCCGATCTCCGTTTTTGAGGAACTCTACCCGAAGAGAGAGCATTACGTGGAACTGCGGTGTGGGCCAGAAGGCTGGCTATCCGGATTTGCTCATTCCTCGAATACTGCGTAGACAACCTGCAGAACTCAAAACAAGCAAAGGATGCAGCGATCAAGGCCCTTGCGGCTTTGCGATCCGTCCTGATATGGTCCATTCCGAAAGGGATCCTCTCCGCGAACTGTGTTCCTAGCTTAGCTCGATCTCTCACCTGCCAAGACGAGCAAGTCTTGTTGGTAAGCGGCGTCTCGTACGATTGGAACAGGACAGTGTACTAAACTTTCCAACCAGATTGCTGTTGAGGCCTTGCACTCGCTGTATAGTAGATCTAACTTCGACTTGGAAGGCTTCCGTCGCTCGTGCACATGATGTTCCAAACGGACTACTTGGATCTGCTGCAAAAACTTTATGAGTGGTCTATCGTTGGGCCTGATGATATTGACGACACGAAGTATATGATCTCGAAGAAGGTTTCGGAGGTACGTCAAATAACCTCATGTCGTTGAGGTCCCCTACGCTAACAGTTCATGTAACAGATGGTATCATACATAGCAGGCTTCCTTGAGGAGAAGAATTTCTCATTGGATAACGTCCCCGGACTCAATCTCCCATTCTTTTTCCACCTTATGATCAGTATTATTCAGCACCAGAGTCTCACTGTGTCGATCCCAGTATTGCATGTTTGGTCTAAGCTACTGGCTTCCGAGCGAATCGGCAATACAGATCTAGTCACGAGTCTCGTTCCTTCGCTCCTAGGAATTTGCACTCAGCGGCTGGTCCGCTGGGAATCCCTCCCTTCCGACTCGGAGGATCCAACCGTCGTCTTCCTGCTGGAAGATATAGACACTGTTCCTGAAAGACACGCATTTGTCGGAAATTACCGCCGATACTGCTCTTCTATCATCGAGACGATTGTCCAGAAACGACCCCAGGAGGCCATCCCTCATATCTTGTCCGAAATCGACAACAACTTAGATAACCTCTATAATGGGGTCCAACCGTTCAGTGGTAAGTAATGTTCCAGGCATATCTAGTTGCAATCTAACGATGATCCAGCGCCATCGTTCTCTAAGAGTTCCATCCCGTTAATGCGGGCCGATACTCAATTCGCGGTGACGGAAGCAACACTGAAAGGATACAACAAATGGGTCACGGCGCATGGCAAAATGCCACAGCAAGATGTCAGTAGTACCCGTTTACGTCTCTGTTCTTCACTGACACCTTCCAAGGAACAAAAGCGTGGCGAATTAGAAAGTACACTCGAGACGTGGGCGTTCAAATTGATGCAGAGGCAATTCGAGGTTTGTGACAACTTCAGTACCAATACGGATTAGTTTTATGATTACTGACTTTGTTTGATTCAGGATCCCGTTTCAAGCAACGAGTCGTCAAACTCATTGTGGATATTTCGTCCAAGGCGCTTGACAAGAACCGAGCTTCGCATTGAAAGTGCTCGAGTACATTCTCATGACACGTCTTCCGGATCAGCCAGAATACCCTGTTTATTCGGAAGCGGTTAAAGAACTTCACGGCCTGGCTAGCCACGAACTTCGTCGTCTCGCAATGCGCTATGCTGATTATTTCTCGGTGAGTCAACTATCTCTTCTATCAACGGTGCCGTTCTAACTGTATCAGACTTTCTATGACTTGCTGGAACCAAAAATCAGAGAGATTAGCGAAGCCAATCGGGTGGATGATAAGCTACACATGGAGCTCACTTCCATCTGCTGATCATTATGTACTACATAACCCTGCCTTCTTTGCAAGCTTTCCATGCTGACCTTTCCATAGGCAACGCGCAAACAATGTGGAACCCTACCAGCGTCAAACCAGACTTGTGTCATTCGTTGAGCCTATCAAGCAAGCCTGGCAGGACGAAGAGTTCCGACAAATGTGCTCATCTTTTGAGGGCTTCTGTTCCATGCTTGGACTACAAAGTGTAGGACCCTATATGCAGTCGCGAGAAGCGGCAAAGCTGGAAGACTGGGCATCGGTTGCTCTCGACCCTGAAGGAAAGGTCATCCAGGAGGATATGACGAGGAAATTCCAGGTGAGAAATTCGTTCATGTGGATGAAGTGTGGCCTGAAGGCTGACGTATATCTAGCAACTCCCTCTGAGAGGCACCAAGACCATGTTTGCAGTCTCCACTGACAAGCTAAAGAAGAACGAGCCTGCGTATGAAATTGCCTGCAATATATGGCACGAGATAATCCCAGTGATCCTTCCAACTTTATTGCAGCTGCTCAGGTTGTGCTCTCAATCTCGTAATTACGTGCCAGTCCAATGCTAAGTGAAAACGCAGCAATGCTCATGCTTCCACAATCCGACGAATTGGGGTGGCATGCCCCAGGAGATGCAGTCGGTCGTCGAACGCATCTTGACAGACAGGTTCTGGCAAGCAGGGATTTCCACAGGCAGCCGAGATGATTCTATGCCAAGATCACGTCTATCTCGCTCCACGATGGAGGGTTTGCCTCGTCAGTCAGAGGTAAAATCAGAGCAGTTCGCGAGTCTTGTTACTCAATGCTTTTTAGCATGAGTCGCCTCCGCGAGCACTTCTATGGATTTGCAGAACTCCCGGGTCCTTTGTCGCAAGCTCTATTCAAGGATTCGTCCAATCTTTCCTCCCATCAATTCTCCGTTCTCCTCACATCTCTAGGTGTCTCATTGACGACTGCCCCGTTCGGTTCCGTGCTCAGTTCCTGCCCCCGATGCTATCCACCTTATTCACCAACATCGACCGGAAGGTCACCTCAGAGTGGGAGATCATTGAACAACGTAGAGAAGGCGTTGCAGACGGGGATCTTACTGATGAGATGAAAATCTGAAAGCATTCTGCGTCAGCTGACATACTCTGCGGTCATTATGGTTGCCAGTCTGCTGGACCCGCAGAGAGGAGGTAAGCCATTCCATTGACGTAGTGGCTTGCTTTCACCATATAACCTAACCTTTTGATGTAGATCCGGATGAAGAACCAACAGATCCCAGCGCACCTCACCCCCAGCCTGCCCTTTCCGACTCCTCCATCCGGCATTTCGTTCTTTCGTCGCCGGAGATCTTTGAGCCTGTCATGCTTTTCTGCACCCATGCACTCCGCATGCGTGATACCCGATCCTGTAGCATCATCACCCGTGTGATCCGGTCTATCCTACAGGACTTCGCTCCCCCCAACAATTCCCCCACCACGGTGACTATCCGGGAGTTCATCTCCACGGAAGTCCTGAAGGCTTGTATCACCTCTGTACACGAACCTTACTTCGTCGATATGCAAAAGGACTTGGCTCAACTCATTGCGTCTATCTGGGTTCTCTATGGGTCCGCAAGCGAAACGCCACGGGCTTTGATCCTCAGTCTTCCAACCATGGACGAGCAACGGGTTGCAAACACCGAGGCCGCCCTGCTCCGCGCTACCGCAGCACGACAACAGCGAGCGCTGGTATTGGATCTTTTGGAGGGCCTCCGCGGTGTCAGCATTGCTGAACAAGGCAAGATCTTGAGCTCGCGTGAAGAGCGGCGCAAGGCCCGAAGCGCCCTGCAAGAGCGGTACATGACCACTGAAATGGATAGTCAGCAGAACCACAAGGTCGACATCAACGACGGCCCAGACCTCTCTGGGGTAGCGGACATGTTCGGGTAGGGAGACTATTTCCCCGCCCGCTTCTGTATACTAAGGCGTCCATGACTTGGGTGTGGAGGCTCGGTCGATCCATTGATGAGTTTGGCATATGTTATGGATTACCCTTTTCTTCAATATTCGTTGGCGTGATGACTAAAGACATAGATATATACCTTGCGTGGTGTTCATATTTTAGACGTGCCACAAAAACAAAACAAAAGCATCACTTAAATCACTTGTCTACTAATGATGTTAGAAGCATTGGAGAATAAGATACGTAAAACTGAAAACCACAGGTTGTAAACTAATCAATCGATCGATCTCCTTCAAACAGACGGTATATCTACATCATACAGTTATAACCTTTGGACGTTCTGGATGATTTTCTACCACCCGAAACCCATGCAAGCAACACGCCTTCAGGAACTCCACGTCGTTCCTTCTCCCTCCGCTAACTTCATACTCCAAACCACAACCCCAGCCAAACAATTCCATAGATCGCTTATTGGTTAACGCTGGTAGGAGTGTAGGCGAAGGTAGGGCGGACGTAGCTAAGCACAATCAGTCAGTCATTCAGTCATCACATCGACCACTGGTCGTCATCAGTCACCAGGAGAAAAGAGGTGCATACCGCTCAGTGTTGTAGACCTTGCTATCCGTGCCAAGGAGCTCCTTCTCGCGGGCCTTGTCGGCAAAGTGTCGGCGCACCTGGTCGCGATCTTCCTCGGCCTGGAGCATAGGGAGGATGTGGAGACGGCCCCAGATCTTCTCGCGGGCGAGTTCGCTACAAGTCACACAGTCGGTGGTTAGATATGTTCACTTGAAGGCACAGTTGGAGGTGAAGGCGTGGATGGCGGTGAAGACGTACTTCTGTTCGCGGATACCGTAGAAGAGCTTGTAGTAGCCGTAGGCCATGATCATGTGGACTCCGACGAGGTAGGTGATGGGGCGGAAGCCGCGGGCAGGGAGGTTACGCTGCGGTCGTCATCGGTGGTTAGCAGTCACGTTGTGATTGTCCGTAGATCATGTTCATCTCAACAAGGAGGCTCCGTCTGTCTGTCTTTGTGTCCGTCTGCCGAGACAGCATCGCGCGAGAGACACAAGAGGGGAGGGATTGGATTTGACCGGCACGACGGAACCCAGGACGAGCAGAAATTGCAGCATTGAGGGCGTACCTTGTACTGGACCGGGGCGTAGCCCCCGGCCGGGGGCATATCCTGAGGCATGTTGGCGACTGACGGATACAACCAGCCTGTTCAATGGGGGGGGGGAATCGGAGAGGGTCGTCTAAGGTCTCCGGCCGATGATGTTGCTCGACGAAGTTGGACCCGGCGGTCACGTGGTGCGGTCCTGGTTTGGTAATGGTGGCTGCTGTGGCGGTGATTGGCTGGTGGGGTTTTTTTCTGCCATCGGCGCAGGTGTGGGGGTGCTGCACCACTTTCAACAATCTTTCCGCGACTGCTTTACTACCGCTACAGTTCCTACAGCGATTTTACATTAAGACCTCGAGACGAACTGCAATGGAGGGAGAAGAAGAACGCCCCCGCAAGTTCCCCAAACTCGACCACGAAGAAGCGCAAGTCGAATCTGAGCCGACGATGACGGGTGCGGTGGGATCCGTCCCTGACAACAATGCGACTGAGTCGACTGTCGAACCACAGAATGACGCCTCGACGGAATTGAAGTCGGAGACACAGACCCCCGCAGAGGGCGAGAATGCCGAGGCGCCCAAGTTGACGAAAAACCAAATCAAGAAGCAGCTCCGCCGGCAAGAGTGGGAGGCCAAGCGGGAGGACCGCAAATTCAAGCGCAAGGAAAAGCTGCAGGAGAAGAAGGCACGGAGACGTGAGGAGATCAATGAGGCCAGAGAGAAGGGTGGTCAGGAAGCCGTCCAGGAACTGGTGAACTCGTGGGGACGGGGCTCGCGACGCAACAAGCAGTCGGTGCTGCTTCCATTGAGCCTGATTCTCGACTGCAGCTACGACGACCTGATGCACGAGCGGGAGCGCATCTCGCTCGGATCCCAGCTTACACGCTCCTACTCGGAGAACATGAAATCGCCTTATCGCTCTCACATGGCGATTACGTCCTTCGACAAGCTGCTAAAGGATCGCTTCAACACTGTTCTTCGCAAGACGCACGAGAAATGGCGGGAAATCCACATCATGGAGGAGGACTGGACACATGCAGCGGAGCAGTCGAAGGAGTGGATGCAGGGCAAGGACGGAGGCCAGCTGGCGGGTCCCTTCGCTGCGCACCCGGATGCAAAGCCGGAGGATGGCGAGATTGTCTATCTCAGCAGTGACAGCCCCAACACGCTGACGGAGTTGAAGCCCTACAGCACGTACATCATTGGAGGTCTGGTGGATAAGAACCGATACAAGGGGATTTGCTACAAACAGGCTGTGGAGAAGGGATACAAAACGGCCAAGCTGCCCATTGGGGAGTACATCCAGATGACGGACCGCCAGGTATTAGCGACAAACCACGTAATCGAGATCATGCTGCGGTGGATTGATCTGGGTGACTGGGGCAAGGCGTTCATGGAAGTGCTGCCTCCCCGGAAGGGTGGTGTGTTGAAGGCGGGTGGGGCCGCGTCGGAGGAGCCGTCACAGGGGAGACAGCGTGGAGGATGAGGAGAAGCAGGAGGCCGACGCGGTGGCTGCGGCCGAGGA
This sequence comes from Aspergillus micronesiensis, assembly GCA_039763685.1. Taxonomy (NCBI): domain Eukaryota; kingdom Fungi; phylum Ascomycota; class Eurotiomycetes; order Eurotiales; family Aspergillaceae; genus Aspergillus; species Aspergillus micronesiensis. The sequence goes on along the minus strand of JASHHO010000052.1, from coordinate 457,042 downwards.
GGTCTAAGTGGTGATGCTCATGTATATAGATGATGTATATAATCCGGAATAGGCAAGCGTTGTGCGCATAAGATAGGGTGCTGAGTCAGCAGTTGCCACCGGACGATCGATCGATGACGGAAGATCAACAAAACAAAACATCTGCTCGACTTCTTCTCTGACGTTTCCTCTCGTCGGTCCTCCCAAGGTTCTCTCGCTCTTTCAGCTCATCCTCGGTGGGGGTTCCATCGTCGCCCTTATCGTTCCTCCTCCAGTCATCGTTCCTTCCCCACACCCTCATCCTCTGTCTCTCACTCCCTCCCCCCTCCCCTCTCTTGCCACTCTCGTATCCTGCCTTCCTCCCCGTTGCCCCTCCACTCTTAAGTACACAGTCGTCGTTACTCCCGCAATCCTCAGCCATGTTTATGCTCCGGAACGGTATGTGATCATCATAAGCAACCCTTCGCTTCCTCTGAGACCCTGCATCTCCTTGTCTTCTACCCCACCATCTGCCCCTCTCCGCAGCTTTTCCTTTTTTTTGATTCGGTCCTGGTACAGTGGCAACATTCCACAAACCCAGGCAGTGTAACTAACATTTTCTCTCCCGCAATTCATAGTGAGCAAATTCCTCTTCGGAGACACGTCCAAGGAGTCCATCATCGACATTCCTCAGGGCCAGCTCTATCTCGTTCGCCCGCTGTCGCCCAAGGGTTACTCCGAGCTCATCTTCAAGGACGCTGCGGCCACCATCCGTCGCACCGGACAAGAATTCCAGTACCAGCTTGTCATTCAGAGAGCCTACGAAGAGGGTGAGGAGGAACTTGGTGAGGACGAGGACGAACAAGGCGGCAGTGACAGCTTGGACAAGGACGAGAAGGTCTTCCTCCTCGATCAGGCCTTGCATTTCCGCTCCGAAGTTCGTGACGGTGGCTCCAAGATCCTCGCGTGGAGGGACCTGAGCGGTGACGTCGGCGATCTCTTTGAGTTTGTTTGCGATCCGTCTGTGCCCTCCGAGAAGGTGACGACCTTTGAATTGGCTGCTCTCCAGTGCCAGTACGAGCGCAAGTACCGCAGCAGTGCCCAGCGAGCCACCGAGCAAGAGCTCCAGGAGTTCTCCTTCCAGGAAGAGAGACCTATTCCCTCCGCGAGTCCTCTGGCGTCCCCCAGCAAATCTCGTACCCACTCAGTCGCCTCCGTCGGAGAATCCACTGCCGCCATGGCCAAGGATGTTGAATACGCCCAGTCCAAGGGACAGATCAAGCCAGCTTCAAGTGACGAAGCAACCCTCGCACCTCCTTCCGCCGCCCAGCCCGAAGCCAAGGAGATTCTAGCAAAGGAGAAGGCCGAGCTCCACCTCTTTGACTTTTCCAGTGGTACCTTCGTTCTTCAGGATGAGGATATCGTTGCCACCGTGTCGGAGGTCGGTAACTGGCAATATTGGCTGCAAATTACGGGTAATGAAAAGGAGTGGCTTGGTCAACCTGTCGTTGCCGATATCAACCCGTCTTCAAACTTTGAATATCTATCCTTCATTTTCAACCACTACGACTCGGATGGGTCGGCCTATTCTTGGCTCCTGCGGTTCAAGGACCAGGCTACTGAGGAGCGGTTCCAGGAGGGGTTGATGCAAGCTCTGTGGGAGCAACTGAACGAAATGAAGTGGACCAAGGTCAAGGAAAACGAGCGCGAATATGTGCTGGATGCATTCCAAGACCTCACAATGGAAGACTCAGAGGAGCAGGAGGAGGAGGAAGAAGAGCCGAAGAGGAGGAGGAAGATCACAACGATGGGCAGCGCAGCGAACACTACGATTCGGATGAAGAAGAGGACGACGTGATTACGCGTGACAGCGATGGCAACGTCAACTCGCAGCTGGCAGTCGGCTACAAGCATGACGGTCTTTCGTCGTTCGCGGCTCGAAGATCGGCGTTTTTAAGCACACTCCCGACAACAACCTCGAATTCTCCACCAACATTTCCAAGGTGGAAACTCCCAAGGGCAAGCTGTTCAGCCCGAAGAAGGTCATGCTCCATGCTGAGGATCGCAATCTGATTCTCCAGAACAACGAAGATCCAAACTCCCTCTACCGTATGGATCTTGAGTATGGTAAGATCGTCGATGAATGGAAGGTTCACGATGACATCCCGGTCACTACGTTCGCTCCCGAGAGCAAATTCTCCCAAATGACCTCTGCCCAGCCTTCGTTGGTGCCTCTCAGAACGCCCTCTACCGTATCGATCCTCGTGTGTCCGGCAACAAGCTGGTCGATGCCGAACTCAAACAATATGCGAGCAAGAACGACTTCTCTGCGCTTGCCACCACTGAGAAGGGATACCTCGCCGTGGCATCCAACAAGGGTGACATCCGGATGTTTGACCGTCTGGGTATCAATGCCAAGACTCATATTCCTGCTCTGGGAGAACCTATCATCGGTCTGGATGTTTCTGCTGACGGTCGCTGGGTCCTTGCTACTTGCCGTACCTATCTTCTCCTCATCGACTCCATGCAGAAGGATGGCAAGAACGAGGGCAAACTCGGCTTTGAGAAATCGTTCGCCAAGGACTCCAAGCCTCAGCCTCGCCGTCTTGGTCTGCAGCCCGCGCATGTTGCGCAATTCCAGCACGAAACGAAGAAGCCGCTTTCCTTCACGCCTGCTCGTTTCAACACTGGTGTTGACAGCGAGGAGACGTCGATCGTCACGGCCACCGGTCCCTTCATCGTCACCTGGAGCTTGAAGAAGGTTGTCAAGGGTAACAAGGACCCCTACACGATCAAGAGATACGCCGAGGAAGTCATGGCAGACAACTTCCGCTTCGGATCTGACAAGAACGTCATCGTCGCTCTCCCGAACGAGGTGAACATGGTCGCGAAGAAGAGTCTCATGAAGCCCACTCGTGAGAGTATTGCGGGACCCCCTGTCACTCCCCGTCGCAGCACCAGATGGGGCAGCCGCTTGGGACGGGATGATATCGTGAACTCGCCGTACTAATTAGAGCTGTATCTTGGTTGTCTCCTTTGTTCTTTGACTTCTTACACATGTTGTTATCTGACTGCTTTATTTCTGTTTACCGCATACCCCCGTTGCTTTTTCTTTCTAAACTTCTTTTTTTTTCTCTACCTGTCTTTGCCCTTTCTATGTTCTACCCACGGGATGATCTGTAGCAAAAGGCTCAGCATTCCCTAATCGTTATACGCCTTGAGATGGATGGACTGGTTCGTGGATATTGGGGTTTGTCCTGAAATTCTTCTAGGTAGCTAGCTAGTAATAAGAGAACACGATTTATGAATTCCAGACGAACTACTTTCTCCCACTAAATCACCCCTGCCAACAATGCAGCTGTATTATCCGAGTATGACCTAAATGTGAGGAATGATGCAGTTGTACACGATATGTTATTAGGATACCCTCGCTTCCAGACTGTTTCATCCTTTCATTCCAATAGAGAGGAGAGGGCGGTATGGCATGATATATATAGATGGAGAAACACAGGCCCGACGCTGCATGCATGGCACGATGGAAACCAGCCACACCGTGCCGGGGGTATTACGTAAATACATTTTGATTTGGCGACAGATGAGCATTGAGTAGCAGCGCAGATGTCCGCTTTTCTTTCATTTTCCCTTCCGTCTTCGTGGTTGTCCTTTGTTTGTTTGCTGATGGCTTGGCTCACGCGCCCACGTACCACACCTCTACACCGAGGATATCGAATTTGTCGCCCTCGTCGAGAGAGGCTCATTGCCGAAGGTTTGGCAGGCAGAGCTGACGCCTTTTTCGAGGCTGGAGTCCATCCAGAGGCCATAGTGGCCGTCTCTGTTTATCATATATGGTTAGATGTGGCTAGACGGGTGGGATGGACCAATATCAGTGGGGAAAGGGGGACATACCCTCCGCCTAGACTGAGGAATCCAGTCTCGCAGAACATCATGTAATCATTTACGCCGCTGTAGGGGAAAGCCTTGAAGCGAATTCGTTCAGGGGTGCTGGTCCCGCTGGTTCGGCCGTTCAATTGCGGAGGTGCGAGGCGGTTCTCAGCCTGCGAAGCCGCACTCGTTTGGTTATTCTGGGAGTGGGAATTGTGTTTCTCGCTGCGAAGCGTGGTGAATCGGTTGGCGTGGGTTGTGTCCGCGCTCGGCGGGGGCGGCAGGCCGGCGAGTTCGAGGAGGTCCTCGGACGGGGGAGGGCCGTCGGTAGGGAAGTCTGCGAAGGAGGTCGGCGGGGCGAGAACACTGGCACGCCAGAGGAAGCACTCTCCCGTGCCGAAGTAGTGGGAGTTGGGATGCGGGGGGTCGGTCATGTACGCGCCAAAGACGGCGGTGGAGGAGGCGGCGTCGCGGACGATGAGAACGTAGCCCGCCCGCGGGCTGCGATGGGAGATCTCGGCGCAGTGCTCGTACAGGGTCGCCAGGGAGGCGCCGTCGCGGTCCAGGCTGTAGGCGAGACGCCAGGTGTCGACGAGTTGGAGGCGCGCGGGCACGAGCAGCCGGATCTCCTCTGCTAGCGCGCGGGTCAGGAGCTGCTGCTGGAGGTCATCGTTTGCGGCGGTTGCGAGGGTGAGTGGCGTGAGGGGGGAGGCTGGAAGGGCGATGCGGTGCGACGAGGGGTGAAGACCTGGGAGGAGGAGGTGGAGTCGTTGGGGTGGTCATGGAGGAGTCTTGGTTGCGACGGGTGGAATTGGATTTGGCGGTGGGGGATCGGTCAGGCGGCGGTAGAGGCCGGAGACGACGTGCGTGACGGGGTAGGAGAAGTAGCTGGCGGGAGATTGCTGAAAGGGAGGGTTTACTTTGCGAGAGCGAGATGCCGATCTCGAGCTGGCGGCGGAGGGAGAGGCCGCGTGAGGTGGACGACATGCGTGCGGGGAAGGGAGAAGCATTCAATGGAGCAATTGGGGGGTGGAGGTTGGAGAGTATGATGAAGGGGAGGAAAGTGAAGGATGATTGTGAGAAGGGAGAGGTGGGGAGAAGAGATGGCGAGGGAGGAGAAGAGAAGAGAAGTGACGAAGTGAAGTTGCGATGGTCGAGCTGGAGTGGGGGACGTTTGGTCTTAGTAACCCCCGCCTACGTAAGTCCCTCCACTACGTCCCAAGTAGTATCTTCCCCAGACGATCCTAACATTCACCAGATTATGATGATCATGATATGCAATGGTCATTTCAGTCGTCAAACGCCGTGGCTTATGCTACACCCGGCGCTTCAGTGCTTCAATCGCATACAGCAGTAAAAACAGTGCAACTCTAGTAGTATAGCATCACGCGACATCATAATTCGTCAACATCCACCGGTTCAGAATGCCGACCCCTTCGGTCGCAAATCGACGGTCTCAAACTCGAGACCCTTCGCTTCAAACACATGTCCAGGCCGTAAAGCATCGGTGTAGATGTTGGGTTCTGGGTGAGGATGGAAGAGCCCGGTCTGCGTGCAGCTAAGGACACTCTTCAGACCAGGAGGATCGGTCAGTCGGAAAACTCCCCAGTCAGGAGATTTGCTGGGGGCGCAAACGATAGCAATACTCTCCGGCATCATCACTTGGTATCCACAGTGCGTGTGTAGATCTCGCGAACTCATAAAACACGTCTGCGTGGGGTGCGTATGGATCCAGCCCAGCACCATGAGGTCTTCTGAGTCGCAGTAATCGAAGATCGCGGTTTCATTGACAGTCTCGCACGTGTCCGATGTCGCCGTTTGTTCGGGGATCAAGAGCCGGGAGATAAACAAGGCGTTGGAGATCAGTGTCCCGCAGAGAATACCACAGGTCTCGAGGTTACGCTGAGTATTCGGAGCTGCAAGTTTGAGGAAGTGGGTACGCAGGTCGGGCGGGAGGAAGACAGTGCGCAGGGGGGTCCCATTCTCCAGGTAGGCAGACGGCTTGAAGGTAAAGTTGGAGGGATGGAGGTCGGGGCGTGCTGTTTCCCTCTACACTCTCTTTTCCGGGGAGGGCTGGGGGAGACACTGAGGTACTAGGAACAACAGCTGATACCTTGTCAGGTCGTGGAGGAGCCAATGGCCCGTTAACAGCATCGAGCTGGAAGTTTTCCTGGCGGTTCTTGGGCGGCAAGGTCGGCGCTTCCTGTCGTGAAGGAATCGGTTCTCTGAGGTCTTTTGTCGGCACCGGGGGCGAGAAGTCCAATGGACGTTGACGGGGTACCGTGGGATATTTGTATGCTGACTGGTAGACACTCGTGCAGGTGGCTGCACAGGTTGCTTGTGCGAGTCCTTTTTCCAGGTATCTGCCTGTTTCCCGTGATCAATATTGATCCGCACGTCCTGGATGCGCCTGCTCAGGTCATTGTCCGCCGACTGCGTGTCCCGATGTAGCGCATCCTCCCAGTCACCCCAAACCCCAGCCGTGCGTCGCTGCCGTTCTTCCTCTGGTGATATACCCGCCTGGCGAATCGCCTTCTTCACCGTCGCCCGTCGACTGATCTCCGTCTTGGCGAGCTTGACTGCAAGGTCGCGGTTCGCGCCGGCTTCCAAAGGTTCCGCCACACCAGACAACGCAGGGTCAGAGGGCTGTTTTTGGGCAGGTGGAACTTGGCTAGAGCCACGAGATGGTGCTCGCGCCTTGCGCTCCCGCATTCTCCGAGTATACTCCTCATACTTCTTGTTGATGCGGGGTTTCAGCTGTTCCAGTATTTCCAGGTTCTTCTTGACCTCCTGCTCCGCCTGGATCAGGGCTTTTCGATTCGACTCTTCCTTGGCATCGGGGTGGTTCGCGAGGTTCACGAGGACAAGCTGGGCGTGGCGAAACAGGAGGAGATAGGACTGTTGGTCATTGCCTTCGCGTCGTATATTTCGGCCTGGTCGTGATTGATGGTTAGTCGGCTTCCCATAGCTTCTGGATTGGCAGATCCTGTTGCGCACACCTCCCGGATCAGTGTTGACGCCGTCCTCAGCCAGAACCGAAGAGGCACGGAGGGGTCGTAGTCATAGTTCTGGGCGATTTGGGTGATCTCCTTGATTTGGAGCGGGGGAGAGGCCCACGTGGGGGTGGCCGGGACATGCGAATTCATGGCGGCGCATACGATGCGAGGGGTTATATAGTCGTTTGATCGATATCGGTAGTTGTAGAGGGCTCTCAATCGACGTTGGAGAGAGCAGAGTCGTCAGACCATCAAGGTTCTGGCGCGAAGACCAGGCAGCGGCGTAGTGGGGGGACGAGCCGCATCTAGGAAGTGGAACTGCTGTCGCAATGAGGTCGGGACAAGACAGTAGTGGTGGTGGCTGGAACGAGAGAGGTCCTGAATAGAGCAATGTAGTATACTAGAAGAGGAGAGTGGGCACTGGAAAGAGAGGTGCACGATGAGGGGAGAGAGGGGAGGTGACGAGGAGAAGATCAACGGGGCGGATGAACTTCCCGGCGCGGGCTTTCTCCCATTCATTCGCATCCAACCTTGCTTTCCTCAACCACCCCCATGCAACCCTGGTCATGATGGAGCACCAGTCCCTGCTCCTCAGCGAACCCCCAATTTCACCATAGCACCTCGTCCGACTCCCTGCCCCCCAGGGTGAAGTCGCAACATGATCAAGAAAGCCAATCGATGGGCGGTGGTACCGCGCCTGCCCATGACGCAGACGCTCTACAAGAGCTTCCCCGGAAATGCGAGGAAGAAGGGCATCTTCAAATCCGAGATCGCGAGCGAACAATTATGCGGTGCGTGATCTAGCAGCTTGAGATCGGTCAGGAACAGCAACCACTAATGCGCGAATGCCCCTGCGCAGATGACGCCCTCCAACGCCTGTCGCCGTACCTCCTGCGAAAGCCCCCGGTGGATGTCCTCGACCTGTGGCCAGGCGGAGGATTGCTCTCCTCCAAGGTAAACGACTTGCTCCGGCCGCGACGCCATGTCATGGTTGAGCCCGACCTGGACACCTTCAAGCCAATTCTCCAGCTCGTCGACAGTCGCCCTGGCTTCGAGCTACTTTCAACCGACATCCACGCCGTCCGCGACTGGCAAGCTTCCTCCAGGAACATTTCCCTGAGCAGGGCATGTCGAAATGCGACACCTCCGGCGCTCTCGCGAAGAATGATACCCTCCTTATCCTAGCCAACCCGCCACCAGCCCGGTCCAAGAAAGACCACTACACCCCGGCGCGATGGTGGTCCGTCTTCATGGAGACCTGCATGCGACAATCCGGTCTGCACGCCTTTGGCAGCGTGCGTCTCCTCGCGACCCTCCCTGTGTTTCGACTCCCAGGCCGTCATCCCTCGTACCGTCGCAGACCGTAAGCGACCCGCACTGCTGACGGAGAACGTCGCCCTCCACGCCTTCGAGGTCGCGACACCCAAGGCTCCCGCCGCATGGGTCAACTCCAAGGGCTGGGATATGGTGGACGCGAACGCTGCGCGCGTCGCAGAACGGCAAGTCGAGCATCACATTGTTACTCCCCCGGATCGGGAGTCACCGCTGCTCTGCCCATGGCGCCTGAAAGCCCCGAACCAGGCCAGATGCCAATGCCCTATATCCCGCCCTCAACACCGATTTCCATGACCGACTTATCAAGGTCATCGACGCCGAAAGCTCCGTCGAGACACCCCCCCTCCCACGACCACCAAAGCAAAAACAGCAAAGAAACCCCGCGTCAACCAAAGGCGCATGCGCGCCTGCATCCAACTCAACCAAGACAACCGCCACGCCTTTTACCGCCAACAACTCGTCGACCAAAGCGCCTCCATCGACGAGCTCACCAACACCCTCTCCCCGCACCGCTGCCCTCCCAACCACCACCCTCACAACCCTCCAACCACTCGTCGACCAAATCGCCGCCGCAACAGCCACCATCGAACAGACCCGACTGACCAACACTTCGAGACCATCAAACAAGTCCCCGTGCTGATCGACGACCGCCGCGCCTCCCTCCACAGCGGCACCTTCGACAACGGCCATCTCCTCTGGGACCGTCGTCCCTTCGAACCTCTCCACATCCACCCAGAAGAGCTCTACCCGCGAGACTCGGAACGGACGCTCGTCTACTTCGAAGCCGACGCCCACGCTCCAGCACTGGAGAAACTCTCCCCCCTACCCGCCGCAGAACGAGACCACCCCTTCCGGCTCTTTGAAGCCCTCTCCCTCACAATCGGCAGTCGCAATTCCCTCTCCGTGGCCGAATTCCTCTCCCTCCCTCGTCTCCCCAACCGGCCCGTGAACGATATCGTCCGCGCCATACCCAGTCTCGCGACCTTTGCTCGCAAAACCCCCAAGGCCGACTTCGACCAGCTCCCGAAGACGGTCCACGGTCCAGCTGGCGAGAAGGACGGCAGTGGTACCCTCTCGACCCGGCGGTGTGTTTCCAAGAAAACCTGGATTATGCGTTCGATGATGTCCGCGTACGGTCTCTCAGTATCGATACGCTGTGGGACCTGTTCGTGGAGTACCAGAAGGGCGAGATGAAGTTGTCAGCTATGCAGTTGAATCGGTTGTTGGGGGGACGTTGACGTCGTTCAGATCGGGGGATTATCTCCTCGAGGATAAGCGGTATCATTAATGGTCTCTTACCTTTTCTTACCTGTTCTTGACGATGGGGTTGGTTGGTTAACTATCCCCTTCGTACTGGATTGATCTCCCTGTACTTGTACTTATAGAGTGTACTATAACTCCTTACGCATGATAGAATATAGATAGATGGAAGAAAGAAAGATAAAAAGCATGCATTCAGCGATCTTTATCTGATAGTAAAAGAACAAGTCCATCATAACATCAACTGCATGGCCATCCCTAAAAGAGTAAACAAACATACTAATACATCCAAGGTCCAGACAGACGGAATTGAAACAAAGTAGAAAGCAAAAGATCAAAAGGTAGAACACATCGAACAGATTCGCATCACCGACATAGAGAGAATAGAAAGAAGCAAATTGTAGGGTATCGCAAAAATGGGTCCAAGAACGGTAACTCAGCAAGGTCTTGGACGAAGAAGCCGATCTGGAAAATTATTTATGAAGAATACATGGACGAAGCTGTCGAAGGGAAGATAAGAAAAGAAGAGAAAAATCTATCACTCAGTCGTGACAACCCATTCCCCAGGGTTGACTCGTTCGGAAGGCTTCTCGCAAATCGCTGGAGCGATGGTGCGCTCGACGACGCCGTTGCGACGGACGCGAGAGCCACTGGGCCCGGAGCGAGCGAACTCGATCACGCGATGGCCTTGGCGAGCCATCGCGAGTCGCTGCATGCTGTTGAAGCCGGGGTAGACGAGGAGGTCACCGGTTGCGGCCGCGAGGAGGGTGACGGCCAGGGAGAAGAGTCAGACGCCGGGGTTGGGCGACGTCTGGAGATTTCAACGACGAGACGGAGAGGAGCTCCGGTGCGGCAAATGGAGGCGTCAGGGCCGTAAGCGCCGTGGTGCCCTTGACGGCAGACAGGGACGATCCACTGATGCCATGAGCCGACGAGAAGTCGGCAAACAACGGTTCGAAGGGAAACTCGTCGGAGAGTCTGATGTCGCCGCGACACGCGGTCGTAGAAGGAGGTTGTTGGGGCTTGATATCCCCGTGCACGACTTGAGGCCGGTGTGCAGCCAATGGAGCCCGGCGATAAGCTTCCTGGCAAGGTGCTGCCACTGAGTCATGCCCTGGACGGGGCGAACATGGTCCGTGTGGAGAGCTGTTTCTGGGCAATTCCAGCGCAGTCCTCAATGTAGGCGGACAGCGACAGGGGCACCGCCGACAGGACGAGGGCATGCGAATCCGCAATGTACCCGTGGAAGGGTACGACATGACGTTCGGAGCCCGGCACTTGGCTGACGCGAGTCAGGGTCAGGGCCTCGGCGTCCAGAACGGCGTGCGCATCGCGGCGAATGGGCGATTTGACCGCGACGACTCGACTGGTCAGAGCGGGGGAGCTCGGCGGGGTCATCAGAGGCGATGATTTGGCAGTACTCGAGGCCATGTACACGACTCCAGACACCGCGGCCATACTCGAGGGGACGACCCTTGGGTCGTACTGGTACTCGAGCTCGTCCTCGTAGGGCCGGGGCGCCTCCTCGGCCGGAGGAGCGTGGTCCTGCGGGGTCGTTTTCGTGGCATCCGACAGCAGGGAACTGGAGGTGGAGTCGGCGGTCTTCGCGCTTGTTGGACTGCTGCCTTCGAGGACGGTGGGGGTGACCGAGGGGTCAGCCCCTGCGCCACTACCGTCAACGGTGGCGCGTCGGAGGTTTTGTCCTGGTGATCGGTCCGGACAGACAGCCGGAGAGGCATGTGTGAAGCCATGGTGATCGGTTGGTTCGACTCGGAGAGCGGCGAGCAGAGGGCGGGACTGCGCGATGGTGCCGACAAGACTATAAGGCCGGCGAGTCGCGGGGGGCGTCCCCGTCGACGATAAGGATGGCGTGCGGAAAGTGGATATCAGGTGTGATAAGAAGGGATCTCTGACGGTCAGAGGGAAAAGGGAAAGATAAAGAGCGTGTTGGGGATGGGGAGGAGATAGGCGCAGCAGGGCATTATCGGCGGAGGATGGCAAATGGGAGCAGGGAACGAGGTCGAGGTTATAACGGTGGCAAGGAGGCGTCAAGGTCACGACGGGAGCGCAACCACGGAACCAGCCAGTTGAGTCAACCGGGGACGGTCACCGCCAGTGGGAAAATGAAAGGAGAGTGCGGTGCAGGGACGAGGGCGGTAATGAAGGGAACGACATGATGGAGGTGGAGGAATGAAGAGGAGGAAAAGGGCCGGATGAAAAGAGACGAAAAGCAGCAGACGGACGGGCCGAACTGGGCAGACGAATCAGGGAATGGGGAAAAGAAAAAGAAAAAGAAAAAAAAGGCCGGGAAATGAGGCCGACAGATGGATGAGGGGGGGATCGACGGCGAGCTTAATTGTGAAGTGTGATGGTACTCCAAGTACATTGTGACTGTGTCAAACACCCAGATAATCTCTCTCTCTCTCTCGATTACTTCAACTGACTCTCTCCTTCTACTATCCTACTCCGTATATACTATCAGTATAGACGACCTACTCTGTAGGTATAGACTCAGTCCTACTGAGGTACTGTGGAAGGGAATGAGTAATTTCACGGCAACACGGACACTATACCCTTCCCAGCGCTAGGGGCGGGTTCGGCTGGCCGCATTCGGTAATCCCTGTTCCTTCTTTTCGTTGGATGTTCTCGATACTCCTGCCCAGGTACCACCAGTACCACCCTGGTACCTAGGTAGTACTCCTAGGTAGGTATTGAGTCCTCGGATCAGATGTACGCCGGCCACGACAGGAACCATCCGGGATGCTGCCAGGATCATCCCATGCAACGGTAGCACTTGTCGGCCACCCTCCACCCCCACGTGGGTCCAGGAAATTACCCTGAACGCCCGCTCCACTGTCAGATTATTCACTGGCAGGGTTCAAGAACGGACACCCTCCAGGTCCCTACCGTACGTCCCGGGCTGTACCACCAACATGCCGATATTCTTTGTCGCTCTGCAGCAGAACCGGATCTGCCCGAAAACCTCCATTCCCGCGCTCATCAACGCGAAACCGAGAACAGCGCGCCAGAAAATCCCGAGCCTGAATGTTGGGGCTCGAACTGTCGATCGCCTGGAGCCGGAGGAGCTACGTAAGCAAGCATCCGTCCAGCTGACTCGTCCCTCTCGCTCTATCAATCGCATCGTCATCCCTCGGATCTCGCACGGGACTCGCCGATCCTCCGACGCGGTAATTTTACGGTGCAGAGTACTGTCCACGGGTATATCTCTCAACAATCTTTCCTCAGGCATGTCTTGCCCCCCTCACCTCCGTGTGCTCAATGAAGGGGCCTCGGAATGTACCGGTCCCACGCCAGCGATGAGGCTGGACGCGCCGGCAAGGAGAGAAGCTTGGCCGGCGGTAGTGAACTCTGCAGACGATCGGGGACTCCACCGCATCAAGGGATCTACTCCGGTGTTTTGCTTTCTCCCGTTTGGTATGTCGAATCTGATCTCTCACTTTCCTCTCGGTAACTTCACCCCATCGATAGATCCAAAATAAGTACATTTAGTAGATCAATGAATCCTCCTTCCATCGGGTATCAAACACCATCATAGCATCAAGAACCTAAGACCCCTCCACAAACCCCTTCAAATCTCCCACCCACGTCTCGAAATTCTTCTTCAACTGCCCCCCATACATCCACCGCACCACATACACCAGATATCCCACCTGCGCCTCCCAATTGCGCACCTCCGTGACGCCCTCCCCGACCGCCTCAACCTCATGCACCCGCTCCGCCGTCAACAAGAACCCCGGCAAGCTCCCCGACGCCTCCGTATCGCCGACCCAGACGATCCGTCCAGGCGTCTTGCGCGTCGCGTCGGGCGCTTCAAACTCCGTCACCATGAGCGGGACTTCCTGTGCGCGGGGGTGGGCGCGGCCGGGTTCATTTGGACGTGGAAGGTCATGCGGGTGCCTTTCTGGAGGATGGGGGAGGATGCCGCGGTTGTCTCCGCGGTGGCCGGCTGCTCGCGGATGGTGACTTTCGGGACGAAGGTGTTCCAGGACGGCCAGGTGGAGGTGTCAATGAGGGTGTCCCAGACTTGTTGGGCAGGGGTGTTGATCAGGGTCGCGCTGTGGATGTGCATGACGGCGTCGGAGGCGGCGATGGAGGGGGTGGGCTTGGATGTGAGGGTGGCATCGGGGTGGTTTGTGGGGTGGACATGTTGAAGGTGAAGGTTTTCGTGGTAGGTTGAGGAGTGAAGATGTGGTGGTTGTAACTTGTGGAGAGGATGGAGAGAGCGCCTCGGCCTGGAGCTGGAGTGTCGGGGCTCCGATTATTCAGCCTCTCACCTCCATGTCCGTGCGACATGTCACTTTCTAAGAAACAATCATTTGATCATATTGTACTTGCTCGGATGACTATGAAACTATGGTGTTAGTTATAGTTTTGGTATTCTTTTCTGGTTTCATTATAATACAGAGTTAAGTGGCTGTCTTGACAGCCACTATCGTTGTGGCCGACTCGGGAAGCATATAAGTCGGTCACCACCCGAGACACGACCTGTCAACTAGATCTCTAATAAATCACGGTCACTTCTCGCCCCTAAGTTATACAGATCAAGGAATGCACAATGCCCACTCGGAGTAGGGGCATGAAGACAACATGGGGTGAATCTGTCCTGGAAACACTGCAGAATTTCTCCACCAATGCGAAGCTCATCAACCGAGTATGTCTCCACAACCATGAGCGATGGATCAGCCATCGTTGGTGAATTTCTCCGAACTGCCGACTGAATCTCACAACAGTCCGCCAGTCATGGCCTCCCTCCAACGACTTAGCTTCACAAACAAGCTCCGTGGCTCGCATATTGGCATTTCTTGGGAGTTAAATACTCGTCTAAGGTGCCCGTGATGGCTGTAGGAAACAGCCCGAGGTATCTACATCATCCTCCTAGTTGACCATGATCCTCCTGGCACTCCTACCGTTTCTGCCCCTGGCATTCTCCGCTGCAGCACATCCCCGACCTCACCGCTGCGTGGTCCCATCCTCCAATGGAACCCAAGATGATTCCCCTGCAGTGGCCAAAGCCTTCGCACGGTGCGCGACCAACTCCATAATCGTCTTCGAAGAGGGCACGGACTACAATATCTTCCAACCCATCACCGCAACCAATCTCAGCAACGTGGAAATCCGCATGCACGGAAACCTTCATCTTCCACAGAGCATCACCGCTGTCCAGAAAATCGTCCAAGACGGCGCCTCCTACTGGTTCACCCTTGAAGGCCCCCGGATAGATTGGACAGGCCCCAAAGACATCAACCACGGATGGATCAACTCCTACGGCCAGGCGTGGTGGGACGCCAACCCAGCCAACGGGACAGGAATTGAGAACCGCCCCCATCTGATGAGCTACACAACTAGCGATGCATCCATCAAATACCTGCGTTCGCGCCAGCCCATCGCTCACAACGTGCGCCTCCACGGTGAAGACATCACCGTCACCCACGCAATTGTTGACGCATACTCGACCGGCGGTTTCCCCTTCAACACGGACGGGTTTGACGTCGCCGGCACGAATATCCGCATTTCCGACAGCGTCATGTATAACGGCGACGATGCCATCGCTGTCGGGGACGGATCCCACGATATCGTCTTCGAACGCAATACCATCGGCTATCAGAGCCACGGCATGAGCATTGGCTCATTGGGTAAAGATCCCACCGACGTGGTCAACATTACCAATCTCCGCTTTGAAGATGTGACCGTCATCGACGCGCTGTATGCCGCTCGCTTCAAGTCCTGGACTGGAGGGCAGGGTCTCGTCAAGAACGTGACATGGAAGAACATCCGCGTGTTCAACGTGACGTTCCCTATCTTTGTCACCCAGAGTTACTGGGATCAGGGTGCTAATCGAGGGGACGTCGATGACAGTTCATCCGTCTTGATGGAGGACTTCACCTGGTCTGATTTCACCGGTTCGATCAACACCTACCAGCCGGGTGATGGGTCCTGTGCGTCAGATCCGTGCTGGTATAATTCCGGGCTGCCGGATCTGAAGCATACCGAGGCGATCGTTCTGGAGTGCAACACGGAAGCGTCTTGCACGAACTTTGTGATGGAGAATATTCAACTGTACCCGCAGAATATGGAGGCGCCTCGGTGGTCTGTATGAATGCCACTGCAGATCTGAACCCCGCGCTGGGATTCGACTGTAGAAATGGACGTATGTTCCGTTGTAGGGTGAGCCCCTGTTCCTTATCTATGTACTGTCGTTGTCTTTAGTTTATAGCAGAGATTCCGGTTGTACTTCATCATCTGATGAATTATACATATCTTACACAATTGAGACTGATAAATGAAGCTTTCAATTAATTCTTTTGCTTACTGAGATGTATAGACAGAGACACCATCCCACACAAAAGCCAGGCCTCAAAATCCATCCTGTATCAGGAAGTATTTCCGGAACGTTCAAGATAGTCGCGAGCTCCTTCCTCCGCAGCCATATACTTTCTTTCCCACGCAGGCACCTTCCCACATGCCCTCCCATGCACTTTCCCAAGAAACACACATCCATCCTCACATAAGAAGACCACCTCCATCATCTCTTGCAATCATCCCTCTTCACCAACCATCCATCTACGAAACCCGTCAACAGAATATCCCCCACCAAACATCCTATCGACTGTATCCTCCAGCTCCCACAAGCATCCATCGTCAACATAATAACCATGTCTGAACCTCCCCGCCCAATTCCTCCCATACCAGACGTGCGGACCCTCTCAGATGCAGGTACGTTGCATGCAATACCTCGACACCCAATTTTCTTCCTCTGTCTCGCCACCTTGTCATGCTGTTTGCTTCATGGTGCAGTCACTTGATCTTTGGGCTAATGATATCAGACAGATTAGAGGTTCTTGCAAGATGGAGGGAATCGTTCTGGAGGCACCGGATTGAACGTCTCCCACCTCTGCCTGACTCCGAGCCGATTCCTGAGTCTGGCAATGGCGTTGACAGGAATGAGACTATTCTGAGGCTCTCTAGGGAATACTTCCGGCGCAGATTTGCAGCTATGCCTGCTTCCCAGCCTCCGCCTCCCCCTGTTTGGATTGGTCCTGGTAGCAATCTGTACGGTGATTCTGAAAATGCTCCTGGTGACAATCCAGACGACGGTCCGGGAATGGTTCAGACAATGACCCAGGCAGTGACCCAGCCAGTGACCCAGGCAGTGACCCAGCCAGTGATCCAGCCAGTGACCCAGACAATGATCTTGGCAATGGTTCAGACAATGATCCAGGCAATAGTTCAGACAATGATCCAGGCAATAGTTCAGACAATGATCCTAGCAGTGACCCAGACAATGATCCTGGCGATGGTTCAGACAATGACCCAGCCAGTGACCCAGACAATGATCCAGGCAATGGTCCAGACAATGATCCGGGCAATGACCCAGGCAATGGTTCAGACAATGACCCAGTCAACAATCCCGGAGGTGCTCCTGGAGGAAACCCTGGAGATGATCCGGAGACGACGGACCTGGGGGCGGCGGCGGTGATGGCCCCCCTGGAGGCGGTCCTCCTAGTGATGATTCCGGAGACGGCCCCGGAGGCGACCCTAATGACAACGCCAGTGACGAGCGTAGTCCTGTTGTTGTTATCATCCGCAACGAGAACAATAATCAAACACCCGGGCGACGAGGGCAACGAGGGCGACGAGGGCCGCCGGGACCTCCAGGAACTCAAGGTGTCCCAGGAGCGCCAGGAGCACCAGGAGCGCCTGGACCAGAAGGGCCGCCAGGGTTCCCAGGGCCGCCAGGGTACCCAGGGCCACTTGGATATCCGGGACCTCTAGGACCGCCAGCAGTTCTGATACCTCCTGAGTGGTGGTCATACTTCACCAGATCATTATGGCGATGCTCGCCTTTGGCCATTGGCTTGGGACGGCGATTGGAGCGGGTCCCTGGCGTGCAATCAAGCTATTGTCGTACCTCATTTCGTTCAACCTTGTGTTTTTCTCTTTTACCCTATGCTTGTCTTTGTGGCCTTGACGCTCCCACTTCAGCTCGGCGTCGTCATCCAGTTTGCAATGATTTGCTACGCACGGGGGTGGTACACATAGGGCCTTTCTGGTGACGACCACGACCCCTGCCGTTATTGCATGTTTATCGAGCTGCTAGTTTGTATGTTTTAGCATGGTGCTGCTGATGTTTATGTTTAATTATGGGGTTATCGAGGGACTTCACAACCGCAGGTATTGTATAGTTTAACTACCGTAATCGAAGTGGCCGTTCAATGGATGAGACTTTCATTAAACAGAGCCCGTTCCCTTCTATAAGCCAATTCATCTTATATACAAATACTGGACTAGCAGGGTAGAAGAACGTAGATACAACTGGCAAGTCAAGTGCAGTAGGATATTTACTGATTCGAGCTCGATGCCAACATGGCTGGCTCCAACGTCTGCAACTCGGCACTTTGATCCGTGCCCGTCCCAGTCCCTGTACCAGCCGAAGCAACAGCAGAAGTAACGGTCGAAGCCGGCGCAGTCCCAGTACCAGGAGGAGTACCACTCTCCGCCGAATCTGACTGCAACCTCAACTCACTCACGACATGAATAGTCCCTTCAACCGGTAACTGCTGCCCCCCCGTAAGATGCGACGGCGCCTCGGACGTCCGCCGTCCATCATGATTCACGGAGCAATTCCCCGTGACGCTAGCCGTGTAACTGGTATTGGTATAGGAGAAAGGGTTGGACAAATCGACGAAATCGAACGTGGGTTTTTCGCGTTGTTGCGTTTCGGGGGTGTAGCTGACGCGCACGCGGGAGGGGAGAAGACGCGGGAAGAGGTGTGCGAGAGGGGACGGAGGGGTGGGAGACAGGCGCAGATGATGGCGACGTTGGATTCGATAAAGGACCAGGTTGCTGTTGGGGTTTTCGCCTGTGGTTATTCCGGTGGACAATTAGTTGGACTGTATCAGGTAGGTAGGTGGATGGGGGTTGGTTTGATATGTATGCTGGGGAACGTACGGTTAGATCGGTGGTGCCGATTAGACGGACGAGGGTGATGAGTCGGACGATGCTTGTTGCGCAGACACTATCATAGGTACCCGGTGGTTAGCTGCATGGTCATCTCTGTCTCTCTCTTGTCTATATTCCCAGTCGACAAGCCAGACCCGAAGAAGGGAAGTAGATAGATAGGTAGAATGGGGAGGAAGAGGAAAGGAACGTACAAAGTCCCCAACGCAAACACCAAAATCAGCGCCATCTTCTGCCGTCTAGGCAACCTCAAGCCCACCAACACAGGCATAGGCAAGACCACCAACGAAACATCCGTGACGATCTGAATCGCCGCATTGAGCGGCCAGATCACCTCCTCGGGGAGACAGTACGACGCCGTAACGTTGGCATCCCAGAAGGCGTGCACGGGGACACAGAAGAAGAACGCGCTTAAGACCATCCACAGGCCGGTGATGATGATCACGATGAGGGTGATGATGAGGAGGGTGCGGTAGTGGCGGTTGTTGGCGAAGAGGCGCATGTAGAGGAGGGTGACGGAGATTTTGGCGAGGTTGAGAGTGAGGTTTAGAGGGGGATGGAGGCCCAGAGGGCCTTTTTTTTGGGTTAGTTTTTGTTTGTATATAGGAGAGAGAGAGGGAGGGGGATGTACCTTGAGTTGGTGGTGTAGATCAGTTGGACTGATTGTTTTTGGGCTCTGCCCATTCCATGGCGGATTTCTGGACGTCAATCGCCGTTAGCATTTCTTCACGTACGTATATCAATGAGGTATAGAATGGATCACAAGGAGAGGAGTGTATACCCAGCATCAAAAAAGTAAAGAAGACAATATCAGCCAGCTACAGGCAATCAATCAGCATCTCTCCATATACTAATCGCATGACTAGGTATCAGCCAACTTACCAACGATGCCACAATCACCGCATCATCCCACCCCGGCGTGCGCACAAAGAACAACCTCGTATACAGTCTCAGCAAGACAATCCCCACGGCCAGAGTGATAAAGACGATCGTCACGGGCAGGAACCACATCCTGCAGTAGAAGTATGTATGGAGACGATCGCACGAATAGCATAGTTCAGTTCATGAGGTGGGTTTAGCATAAGATAGAGTGAAGAGGCAACATCCAGCCGGGCGAGAGACATATAAGAATCCAATCTATGTGCATGTGCTGGACGCGTGAGCGGCGATGGTGGTGGCCACTCGACATGGACAGGCGTGACTCAGCTCTCGGACGGCTAGAACCTGCATGTTCGCTCGAGAAGCGCACAAGGGGAAAGTCGTGCAGACCAGAAACTAGGTTTGCAATCGCGTGACCAAAGTCTAAGCCGGAGAGGGTTGATTCCATCCTTTCTTATCGAGATGGCGGCCAGTGACGCCACCACATGCCCGAACCGGCGGGTGGGTTCCATGGGCCACAGAGAAACTCTGCAGACCGAATCCGCAGACCGAGCAATCTGCCGATCGGGCAGAGACCTCGATCGATAGAATACTTTACGAAAGACTTTTACATGACGAAAGTAAGTCTGTCAACCAATGGTTCTTCTATGGCATGTACAAATCTCGTCCATCGGAGCACCAGGGTAATCAATCCTATCAACACAGCAGAACTCATACAAACGAACCCAACACGATATATCAATATATGCAGATAGACTCCGTCATGTACGCGGAACCGGGAGCCAGAGGAATCCCCCGTCCCAGGCCAAAAATATACAATGGTGGGATGATTGGTTTGGCAGTGGCCAACCCCCGGAAAACTCCGTGAAACGATTGCGACCAAAGCAGCCGCATGCGCGAATTGGTATTTCAAATTCATTCAATAAACATGATCATTGCGGGATATAGATTTTAGTTTTGGGTTGGGTCGTGTCATTTAAAGGCGGGACTTGAGGTTGGCCTTGAGGCGGCGCTCGACAGCGGCCATGTACTCGCGGGTGGTCACCCAGGCCTCACGCTCCTTGCGGCCGCAGGCGAGGGCAAGATCCTTGGTCATGATACCCTCGTCGTTGACAACGTCGATACAGGCGCGCTCGAGCTCCTCGGCGAAGGTAACAACGTCGGGGGTGCCGTCGAGCTGACCACGCTGGACGAGACCACGGGTCCAGGCGAAGATGGAGGCAATGGGGTTGGTGGAGGTCTCACGGCCCTTCTGGTGCTCACGGTAGTGACGGGTCACAGTGCCGTGGGCGGCCTCGGACTCGAAGGCAGAGCCATCGGGGGTGGTGAGAGTGGAGGTCATCAGACCGAGGGAGCCGAAGCCCTGGGCGACAATGTCGGACTGGACATCACCGTCGTAGTCTGTGCATGTTAGCATTCCATCTCGCTCAAAAGGTATCCCCGAGGAGAAGTGACCGGAGGACTCACTCTTAAGGGCCATGATGAAGCCACCCTCGCTCTTGATCATCTGAGCGACCATGTCGTCAATGAGACGGTGCTCGTACCAGATGCCCTTGGCATCGAACTCCTTCTTGTACTCAGCCTCGAAGATCTCCTGGAAGATATCCTTGAAGCGGCCGTCGTAGCGCTTGAGGATAGTGTTCTTGGTGCTCATGTACAGAGGGAGACCCTTGAGGAGGGCCATCTTGAAGGAAGCGTGGGCGAAGCCACGGATGGACTCGTCGGTGTTGTACATGGTCATGCCGACACCACCGCCGTTCTTGAAGTCGTAGACCTGGACCTTCTCGGGCTCACCGCCAGCGGGGGTGTAGACGAGCTCGAGCTTGCCGGGGCCGGGGATGACCCGGTCGGAGGCACGGTACTGGTCACCGAAGGCGTGACGGCCGATGATGATGGGCTTGGTCCAGCCAGGCACCAGGCGGGGGATGGCGGGGATGACAATGGGCTCACGGAAGACAGTTCCGCCGCTGTGGGACGGTGTTAGCATTGACTTTGCGGGGAGACTATCGGGTCCGAGCTCCCGTCGGTGGTGGAACATACAGGATGTTACGGATGGTACCGTTGGGAGACAGCCACACTAGGGAACATCATTAGCCATGATTCGTCGGAGCTCGATAATATTAGGGTGGCTTACTCTTCTTCAGCTTGAACTCCTCAACACGGGCCTCATCGGGAGTGATGGTGGCGCACTTGACACCGACACCGTACTTCTTGATGGCCTCGGCAGCATCGATGGTGACCTGGTCATCGGTCTGGTCACGGTATTCCATACCCTAGAAGGAGTATTAGCATGATGAACCTGTTGGGAGGCGGACGGGGGACAGTCGTCCGAGGCGTAGAGTCATACCAAGTCATAGTACTTGAGGTCGATATCAAGGAAACTAGAACGGTCTCAGCTTGCTGGGTCCGACAAGATCTCGCAGCCACAATCAATCAGGCAACCACTTACGGCAAGATCAACTATCGAGTGAAACAAGATTAGTGACAGTCCATCGGGGAACGGAGCAAGACATGAAGTCTTAGGGGGACGGGGCAGCGAGGGGCAGGGGAACCGCGGCACATACCTTCTCTCTGATCTCCTGCCAGATAATACGGGTCATCTACACACCAGGGCAGACGAGGTTAGCAAACATGTGAGACAGACAGGCATGGGGCACGCCTGTTGGCCGAGAGGCAGTTGATCCTCGGATGATTGGCGCTGCAAGGCCAGGGAACCAGGCAGCGTCGCCGATTTTCCCCGCGTTTGCGCAGAGCCATGACGAAAATGCGCATCCGAACGGGAGAGGCATATAAAGCGAGGGCGGCACATCATATATTTAGTTCTTTTCTTTTCTTCTGTGATTGTGCTTCCTCTCCCGGGCTTTCTTTTCTTCCCCGTCTTTCTTTCTTATTCAATTCGTGTCTTGTTTTGGTATGCACCCATTGCAACACGTCATGGCTCTGGCTCTGGCGTGAACCGGCGACTCATCCGAGCATAACCTCTCTCCCAGGCGAAGAATGTGCAGAGAATGATCGATAACCTACCTCATCACCGTCGAGCTCCACGACGGGGTTCTTGACCTTGATCTTCTGACCTTCGGTAGCCATGGTGCGGGATTGGATGCGGTTCAACGAGACGATTCCGGACGAACGGGAAGAGAGGGAGGACAGAGCAGCGGAGGGTCTCTGGGCAGTAGAGAAGGAAGAGTGGGAAGAGCGAAGAGGGGAGGAAGAGAAGAGGAGGAAGAGGAAGAAGTAGAAGAGAAGGAGGCGGCGGGACAAAAGACGGCGAGCGGGACAGCAAGCGATAAGCGGAGGAAGAAGGAGGGGCAACGCCGGCGGCAGCACGGCGAGCCAATGCGGAATGGAGCCGATGGGAAAACATCGTGCTGTGATGGGTCGAGGGCAGTTGGGGGGGACGGACCGGAGGGGAGACGGGGGATGGGGGCACGAAAGCACGGGGGACAATCGGTAAGTGGCAGCCCAGGAAGTATGCGAGCGATACCCGAGGAACTTGGGGCGTTGGCTGTTCGGCTGGAAGGAGGCGGCGGGAGGTGGAGCAGAAGGCTAACCGTCAGGCCGGGCAGCAGCAAGCACGGGGGAGACCGGAGGAAGCAGCCGGAAAATCACTTCTGGCAGAGGATCGAGGACGGAGGGAGGCGAAGAGAGAAGGCGGGCAAACGACAAACCAGCAGCTTCTTATCCCACCAGGAAAAAGCCTTTGCCCCCAGTCACGGGCCCGCCGCCGTCGCCGAATTCGGACGTTCGGGGAGGAGCACGCCAACTCCACGCCTCTACACAGCACGACTACGACTACGACCACCACTCCCACGACTGCCCCGTTCCGTCACAGTGGTAGTGGAGGGTTATAATGGACACGGCGCCAGGTCGGGAACACCATCTCTCTGGTCGAGACAGTCACCGAGGACCAGATGTGGTACTACACGGGGCACACGGGTGGTACTTCACTCGGAGGCCGCGCCTGGCCCGAGTCAACGCCGGGGTAGCATCCACCGAGTCCCCAGTCCCCAGTCCCCGACAACTTTCTACCCATCATGGTGAAGAGGAGGAGGAGGAGGAGCAGGAGACTGGGAATTTATTCTATATCTCTTGTTCTCGCCAATTCCCTTTCTGCATGAGGCAGACACAAAGAACCCCGTCAGATGCCAACACGGTTGCCGACCGTTTCCCGCGGCAACCGCAGCCGCCGGTTCGCGGTGCTTTCGCCCGAAGTCGCCTTCTTGCGATCTCGGGAGATCCCACGTTCCTTGCCTGCCTGCATGCTGCACTGCATCATCCCTGCGGCATCCCCCGCATCCCGTGCATTTACCCGTTTTACCCTGGCCCTCCGGAGAAACCTCCCCGTCACGCTCCCCGTCAGATGATATCTACCACGTAGTGCCAAGGGCCAGAACCGCCGATATTCGTAGTCTTTTCATTCCTACGACTAATCTATCGCCGCCAACCAGACGGTATGCCAAATGTTGAAAGGTCGCTTCCCATGCGATGACCCCCAGATCCGTGTTGAAATCACCACCCCATGCCAAATACCCGAAACCAGCAATCCCACCACGCGGAGAAATATACACTCATGGTATAGAACCGAAAATCTTCAGAATATTAAACAAGAAATATCACCCGAGCCTCCTCTAGAACAGCCCGTCAATCTCCCGGTCTCGGGGTCAATGTCCACATTCAAGTAACCCGGCGCCGTCGGCAGCCCGGGGATCGTCTGGATATCCGCCGCCAAAGCGTACCTATTTCCCAACTCGATTAGTCTCCGGATCTAATCAAATAACAACGTGCAGACAAAAGGGTGACTTACAGATATCCACCACCCACGGCCAATCGTACGTCCCGGATGGGCACCGTGAACCCGGTCGGCGCCCCCTTCAGGGCCGGGTCGTGACTGAGCGAGTACTGCGTCTTGGCAATACAGATCGGGAGGTTCGAGAACCCTTGCTTCGTGTACGTGTCGACCTTCTTCTGCGCCAGCTCGCTGAACTCGACCGCGTCGGCCCCGTACATCGCCTTGCCGATCCGTTCAATCCGCTCCTGGATGCTGCCGTCCACGCTGTACAGCAGCTTGAAGTCCTTGGGCTTGGAGCTAGCCGCGAGTACGCCCTTGGCCAAGTCCACGGCGCCAGCTCCACCCTCGGCCCAGTGGTTGGCCGCGATCGCGTCCTCGGCGCCCGCCGCGATAGCCTCCTCCCGGATGACCGCGATTTCCGCCTCCGTGTCGGTCTCCATGCGGTTGATGGCCACCACCACGGGGACACCATACTGACGGGCATTCTCAATGTGCTTCTTCATGTTGACGCAGCCCTTGCGCAGGATGTCGACGTTCTCCGTGCGGTAGACTTCGTGGAGAGCGGCGCCGGGGCTGATCTCGGGACCACCACCGTGCACCTTCAGGGCGCGCACCGTGGCCACGATGACGACGGTGTCGGGGGACAGACCGGACGAGCGGCACTTGATGTTGAAGAAGCGCTCACCGCCCATGGTGAAGTCGAATCCGGCTTCCGTCACCACGAAACCGGTCTTGTCCTCGTGGTTCTCATCCGGCTCGGTACCGGCGAGCTTGAGCGCCAGCTTGTCGGCAATGACCGAGCTAGCACCAATACTGATATTGGCGAAGGGTCCGGCATGCACCATGACCGGGGTACCCTCCAAGCTCTGCATCAGGTTGGGCTTGATGGCGTCCTTCATCAGCGCCGCCAGGGCACCACCCGCACCGATATCGTCGCAGGTGACGGGCTCTCCGCTTCGGGAGGTAGCGACCACCATGCGGCCGAGTCTCTCGCGCATATCCGCCAGGCTGTTGCTCAGCGCCAGGATGGCCATGCACTCACTGGCGACGGAGATGTCGAAGCCAGTTTCGCGGCTCAGACCCTTCTCAGTAGGGGCCTGGCCAACGGTAATGCCACGAAGGTGGCGGTCGTTCACGTCGAGGACGCGGCGCCAGGTGATGGTGTCGGGGTCGATGTCAAGACGGGCGAATCGGGTGATCTCCTCCTCGGTCAAGTCGTCGGGGTTGGTCTTGTCAATGCCCAGCTTCTTCAAGCGCTTAAACATGATGGGCTTGAATTCGCGCACGCCCTTCTTGGCAGGCACAAGCCGCTTGTAGAGGGCAGCATCCTTCTGGGTCGACTCGTGGAACATACGGGTCTCAATGGCGGCGGCGAGGAGGTTGTTCGCGGCCGTGATGGCGTGGATGTCACCCGTCAGGTGCAGGTTGAACTCGTCCATGGGAATGACCTGACTGTATCCTCCACCGGCAGCACCACCCTTGATACCAAAGGTGGGTCCCTGGCTGGGCTGGCGCACGTTGGCGAACGCAATACGGTTCAGGTGGGCACCAATTGCCTGGGTAAGACCCAGCGTAGTCGTCGACTTGCCCTCGCCAAGAGGGGTAGGCGTAATACCGCACACCAGGATGTAGCGTCCATTGCGGCGGTGAGACAGACGGTCCAAGACATCGAGGCTCACCTTGGCCTTGGTGTGTCCATAAGGCTCCAGCTCGTGGGGGGGGATGCCAACCTCAGAGGCCACCTGCGTGATCGGCTTGGGGTACTGCGCACGAGAAATAGCAATGTCCGAAGGGACAGGGCGCTCCAGGCGCAGGGGAAGGGGGGTGACATGTCGGTCCTTCTGCTTCTCGAAGTAAGACTTGGCCGAGATGACGACGTTCTCCATCAACATAGCCACAGTCATGGGTCCAACACCACCGGGAACGGGTGTGATCTGGGAGGCCACCTCGACAGCCGAATCAAAGTCGACGTCGCCGACAAGTCTCTGGCCAGACTTCTTGGAAGCATCCGGCTTGTAGTTGATGCCGACATCAATGACAACAGCTCCAGGCTTCAGCCAGTCGCCCTTGACGAACTCTGTCTTACCAATCGCGGCAACGACAATGTCGGCAGTCTTCACGATCTTGGCAATATCGGGGGTCTTCGAATGGCAGATAGTCACGGTAGCATCGGCGTTCTTCAGCAGGTAGCTGACGGGGCTGCCGACGATGTCGCTGCGGCCCAGCACGACGGCTTCCTTGCCCGCGGGTCAACCCCGCTAGCCTTGAGAAGCGCCATCACAGCCTTGGGAGTGCAGGGAACGAAGAGAGGGCGTCCACCTCGCTTGGCCAGCTCACCGATGTTGATAGCACCGAAGCCGTCTACATCCTTCTCGTCGGCGACGGCGGAGGTAACGGTGTGCTCCGACAGGTGGGCGGGGAGGGGCAATTGGACGAGAATGCCGTGGACAGAGGGGTCATTGTTGGCCTGGGTGATGGCTTGCAGGATCTCGGGCTGCGAGATGGTCTCAGGGAAGTTGACGAC
Source organism: Aspergillus micronesiensis (assembly GCA_039763685.1). Taxonomy (NCBI): domain Eukaryota; kingdom Fungi; phylum Ascomycota; class Eurotiomycetes; order Eurotiales; family Aspergillaceae; genus Aspergillus; species Aspergillus micronesiensis. The sequence continues at coordinate 430,440 of JASHHO010000052.1, read as the reverse complement.
CCTGCAGAGGATGTTTGCCTATACACAGAGAAAAAAGAGTCATTAATGGAGGGGCTCATGAAAAAATGCAAGTGCTCCGCGGGAAACCTACCTCATCGGCGGCCTTCAGCTTCATGCGCACATAGGTGCCTTGAGAGCAAGATTAGTCTTGTATGATCATTGTCAGAGTCATACAACGTAGGAAACTCACTGGAATCGGACCGATTGCCCACTAGACGTTGTCAACAGGTCAGTATCATTCTCCGGCATAGCTGATGTCATGGGCCGACAACGCACCTTGGAAGATGACCAGGCTGGGCTTGAACCGGGGATTGGACTCCTGAATCTGCTGAATCTCATTCTTCAGGCCCTCCCGGATGCTCTTGGCAATCTGGGTTCCGTCAATCTTGGTGGCCGCCATGGTGGTTGAGGTAGCGGAAAACTGGCGACGGGAAAGCTGTCGGGAAAGGAAAGGAAGCTCCGCAAAAGCTGACGGTGCGCAGCGACCAAGGTACCAGGCTCCGGGTCCAGCGGAGGGTTGTCGAGGGTGACAGAGGGGTTGTAAGAGGATCGAGGGGGAGACGCGGCGGTGATAATAAAGGCGAGGGGAAGGGGTGTGTACTTTCACCGCGCAGGGGTAGTGTCACTGGTCGGGCGGGGGGAAATGGCATCAATGGTGCTTCTGCAGCAGCCCTCGGCCTATGGAGCAACGAGGAGACTGCGCGATAGGGAAAAGCTGGGGATCCAGCGGAGCGACCACCACGCACTATGGCCAATAGGAATGGCAACGAGGGCGCAGACGAAATCACGCCAGAATAGGAAATGCAATCCAGAACTATATCTCCCGTTATACTCCCGACTTTGCTTCTTTCCACGGCGACTTCTTCCTGTCTCGATGGTGATGATGATCCATCCGCGGGCAGCAAACGCGCATTCCTTAGTCAGACCCCCGGCGCAAGCACATGCGCAAAGGCTGGTCCGCAAGGCTGGCCCCTGATTTTGCCGATGCGCTGATGTCAGCACCCGAGCTCACCGCCCCGAAAGTCTCCCCGATCGGGAAGTAGGGCTGTTTCCGATCACGTGGGTGTGTCGGAACGGATCAACTCCCCGATCCGACGGGCCTGACGGTCCATCCAAACCGCCTCGAACAGGAAGTCTTGGCACGCAAGCCGGGACTGTGCGATGAAATTCACAGAGCGCTAGTCTAACAACGCCGACTCTGAGCAGCCCGCCAGCACCCCCGCCAGCTTTTCCGCCTCAAGGACAACGTCGGTCACAGACGATCTCGCCCGTTATTCGCCTTTCTTCGCTCCCTCGTTTCCCCTGAATCACACTCCGATCGGCCCAACATGAGGCCCATTTTGCTCTCCGGACATGTGCGTTTTTGCCTCGACACCACCCGCAGATTCTCCTCTGCAGCCCCTCAGATCGACCGCAACAGAACCATCCTGGAACTAACAGATCGCTCTCTCTAGGAACGGTCCCTGAACCAGATCAAATTCAACCGCGATGGCGATCTCCTTTTCTCCGTCTCCAAGGATAAGATTGTGTGTGCGTGGTGGACCGCCAACGGCGAGCGATGGGTACCTACAACGGCCACCTGGGTGCCATCTGGACCGTCGATGTGAGCCCCAACACCACGCTTCTGGCGACTGGCTCGGCAGACAACTCTGTGCGACTATGGAACGTCAAGACCGGCGAGTGCGTGAAGGTGTGGGAGTTCCCGACGGCCGTCAAGCGTGTGGAGTTCAGCCCCGATGGCAGCAAGCTGTTGGCTGTGACGGAGAAGCGTATGGGCTTCTTGGGCGCCATCAGTGTGCTGGACATCAGCTACGAGAACAACTTCCAGGGCCAGGCTGAGGAGCCGTCCCTGCGCATCACTTGCAACGAGAGCAAGGCCACCGTTGCGGGCTGGAGTTTCCTGGGCCAGTACATCATTGCCGGACACGAAGACGGCAGCGTTTCTCAGTACGATGCGAAGGTGCGTTCATCCAGCTCCCTTGTAATCGCGGTCATGATTATTTTATGGGCAACTAGAGGGAGATCAAGGTATACTAACATCTACATGAACAGAGCGGTGAGCAACTGGAGAACGTCCAGGCCCACGAGTTCGACAACCAGATCAACGACATCCAGTTCTCCGCCGACCGCACCTACTTCATCACCGCCTCCAAAGACAAGTCTGCCAAAGTATGTTGCGGATTCCTTTCTCGGGCTTCCCCTCAGCGCAAGGATTAGCACATACTGACGTGAATCTAGCTCATCTCCTCCCGTAACCTCGCCATCCTGAAGACCTACGTTGCCGATACCCCCCTTAACAGTGCTGCGATTACCCCCAAGAAGGACTACGTGATCCTGGGTGGTGGTCAGGCCGCCATGGATGTCACCACGACGTCCGCCCGTCAGGGTAAGTTCGAGGCTCGTTCTACCACAAGGTCTTCGAGGACGAGATCGGCCGTGTCCGTGGCCACTTCGGTCCCCTCAACACGGTCGGTGTCCACCCTGCCGGTACCGCCTATGCCTCTGGTGGTGAGGACGGTTACGTCCGTGTGCACCACTTCGACAAGCCCTACTTCGACTTCATGTACGAGGTCGAGCGGGAGCAGCTGCGAAAGTGAATGAGGCCGAGTTGAAAAAAAAAAATCATGAACAGAAAATCTTTGACATTTTGTTTCCTTACTTTACATTGTATGTATGTGTCATGAGATAAGAGACATCCATATTTCAAGATAGATGATGGGGAAGAGCAGGACGGACAGGGCGGTTTGAGAAAGAGCCAGAACCTGGGGCAAGGCAGGGCATGAGTTCTCATTTTATTGATTCCACGGAGTTGGTACCCATTTCATTTTTTGTTACTTGCTACTGGTCGCTTTCTGTGTCCTAATAAAAGAAACCTTTTAAAGAGTTCAATCATGTCCAATTTTCGTAAATCTATTCTGACAAAAGGTCTCGGCCAACAACGGTCTCAACAGATACAAAACGATATCATCGAAAAGGACCATGTACCATTTATCATGTAATTCTTTTTTTTTTCTTTGTTCTTAAATGCCAGGTCAGCGCTCATCCGACCAGCAGAATGATCTCATCTCAGTTAAAAAAAAAAAAAAGATGCATAACGTAACACCCGAAAGGACATCGGAAACATCGTTAGGAGGAAGATGCGGAGAAGAAGGAAGGGAATAGGCGCAGGAGAGAGGGAGAAAAGGCGGAACGTGGTCGTTTGATTTCACAATCCCAACCCCGAAGAGAAAGCCGCGGGCTCACCCCCAGTCCATCTACTTTCTCTTGGGGAACTTGTCCGCACCGATATCGGCACCACGGAGCTTCACGTTGAGTACGCGCTCCATGGCACTGAGGACCTTCTGGTCGGGGGTGGCAGTGCCCTTCTCGAAGTCCTGGATGACAGTGGGGGTGGTGTTGCACTTGGTGGCGAGTTCCTTCTGCGTCATCTTGTAGGGGTCCTCGTTGCGGCGCTTCTTGATGGCATCGGCCACCTTCATGCCGACAGTCTTGGGCTTCACGATGTCGTCGCTGCGGTCGACCTTGGTGAGGTGCTGGCCCTCAGAGCCACCAGAGCGCGCGGACTAGCGGGGTGGAGACACGTTAGCCATACGTCACTTTCACGAAGACGAAGCGACGAAGTGATGAGCCTGGGGGAAATGACTTACAGCATTGCCAGTGGCGTACTTCTTCTCCGTGCCGATGACTAGGCCCTGGCGCTGGGCGGCGTTGAGAGCGCTCTTGCCCTTGACGACGGTCTCGCGCGGGGCACTGCCCCGGTGTGCTTGGCCCCAATGCGGGTGACATTATCCCAGTCAGACATTTTGAAAGAGGTGAGAGGGCGTAGAGGGAGATAGGGTATCGAGTGGTGTTGCGGGTGGGGTGGAGGGGATGGGGAGTGGCGGGGGAGAGAGTCGATCGCGTGAGGTTTGTCGCTTAAGAGGGGAGGGATGTCGCAGCGCCCGCCGAATTTATATCGATGACACAGAAGCTTCTCGAGCCCTGGATGGCGGAGTCCGAAGGGGGCAAGGGCCGCTAGCCCTAATCAGGGTTGGTTCCGGCTGACATCATTCCTCCCGCTCATTCTTACTCATCGTCCGCCTTTCTAGTTATGGGGATCGTGATCTATTATCGCTGGATGACCAGCATCGTGGTGTATGAGTCAATGATATTGCCTGTTACTGTCATTGGTTGCGATTTGATGTTGCTTGTGAATTTTGAGATATGCCCAACAATGCTCTCCCCAGAATCATAGTCATGTCTCGTCTCGAGTACAGCGTTGAGGGAATATCGACACTGCCTCATGTCAAACTGTTCAAAGCTAGTAAGGTGATTTCCCAAGGTTTCCTATAGTTCCTGGAGAAATGTTGAAACTGAATCGTTTCTTTCTCGGTGTTTTATAGCCCCAGTCCATTCAACAGTACGTTGAAATCACCTAGCTGAACTATATATAATGGCTATGAATATGTAACATTGCCCAGATTGTATGGAAAGACGACTACACGCCAATGACTTACAGACCCATGATCCGATGTCGGTTAAAACCAAACAAAGTGACTCGTCCAAGACCAAATTGAATTGGTTTGCCTAGCAGGCCTGCAGGATACCAATCGGCGTGGCATATCTCGCGTCATAATGCATATGAGGCATCGTCTTGCGGCTGGTTGCGGCCACAGAGGGATAGGTTATGCAGGCTTACGGGATGGAATGAAGCATATCTGCTTTGAGCATAGATACGAATCTCTGAAGCCGGTGTCCTCTGTGCCCTGCCAGAGACTGGTATGTTTATCTCTTTCCTAGTAGGACCGCCTTTCGTCTATGCGCCGATAGCCAGTTATGCAATAAGCTTATCGGCGTACAATGCACAAAAGGACAAAGTCTGAATTGTTCCGGCGAAACCTACGGTGTAAGGCCTGGGTACTAGTTTAACGCCGAGCCTTTAGTATGTGATAGAAATGGGGCCATGTTCCAGAAGCTCCGGGCCAAACGAATACGAAGAGAATTCATGATCCATGGATCCCCTGAGGATCTGGAGAAGTGAATGTGGAGGGATCGTTTGACATGGACTCTCATATTCCAAACGGCATAACAGAACAACTGTCGTATGTAACATGGTTGTAGGAAAGGAACCAAAAAGGAAAGCCATCAACAGAAAGTCAGGAACGATGGGGCTTGGCGTCCTTAGGCAGACATGGAAAGGCCTCCGGCTGCGACGGGCGATCCGCCAATGGGGGCGCCCCAAGCATCGTGCTGGGCCTGGATGTTCCTCAGGAACCAATCACTCTGCTCTCGCCGCTGGCTGCCCTCATTGAAGAATCAACGTTCATCCATCAATCATCCCTCCTCCTTCTTTGACCTCTTCTGTCCGCGTGTCCATCCTCCTCTGTCTCCTCCCATCCCTCTTTCGCTCCCCCGCCATCCCATCTGCCTCCGTCATGGCGTCTGAAAGCGACTTTGCTACGGCGATGACCAACCGGTCGCTCCGCACCGTCCGACTGGTATGACTTCTGTTCTCTCCGCATCGACTTCGCCTCATCATGGGAGTCGAAACGTCCATCCCGGAACAACGCTTGCTGATCATCCCTCCCTCTATAGGAACTCGAGTTTCTCGCCGACGCATCCGTCATCACCTCGCAGCAACTCTCCTCCATCCTCGCCAATCTCCCCAAAGAGGCCGAACGCCAGTCCGATGTACCAGTACCCCGTGAACAACCGCCTGTGCAACAGCCCCAGCCGCGCGTCGTGGCCCCAGTGCAGCCCCCTCCGGCCCCCTACTCTCCTCCCACGAACCAGTTTGCCAACGCCTCGTTGAATGAGAAAGCCGGCTATCAGCCGCCCCCGACGCCACAGCAGTACCCCAGCCCACCCCCTCCCGCCTACCCGCAAGTCCCACCGGTCCTATCAGTGGCCTCTGCGCTCTACGCATACACCCCGACCGACCAGAGAACCTGGCTCTGCAGCCACACGATCGGGTGCAAGTTTTGGAACACATGAATGCCGACTGTACGGATACTTTCTCCCCAAGTGCTTGTGCCCCACATTAGCTGACTATTTACACAGGGTGGGTGGTCGTAATGAGCGGACCGGCCTCGAGGGTATCTTCCCCCGAAGCTACGTGAACGTGTTGAAGAGAAGGGCATGTCGGGGCCCCCTCCTCCGTCTGGCTACGGAAACATGCCCCTGGAGGTGAGCCAGAGCGGCTCTGCTGTGAATCCGGAGGAAAAGAAGCACGGCAAGTTCGAGGAACATGGCAAGAAGTTCGGCAAAAGTTTGGAAATGCTGGTATGTTGTCGCTCTCCGGGGATATCTGCTTGTGCACAGGTGGCCAATTTATCGAACCTATGCGGGGCTAATATCCCCTTATCCTCTTGTTTCACCCGATTGAAGTACAGGAATACTGACATGTCTCTAGCAATCTTCGGTGCCGGTGCTACCGTTGGTTCCAACATCGTGAACAGCATTTTCTAAACACATTGGTTCATTGTTTGCTATTCTTAGGGCCCCTCGTGGATACCCGACGCACTTTCCCCTTTCTTTAAACTCATGGATATGGCGTTGGTGGTTGCTTGTTGTTATTCTCTTTCGGCTCGGATTAATGTCACATTATCCAAAGGGTGCGCGTATAAATTGAGATGTCGATATCCCGCGTGAAACAGTAGCAGTGCTATGTGATCTTACCCATTTGTCAAACACTGGTCAAAATAAAGCAGTTGAGACCCTAATATACATGCCAATATCGATGGAATATTCTTTCCATTCCTTTTCGGTACCTGTAAAATTTCTCCCCAAAGTACCGATCTATTTTCGCATTCAGCCACGTTGGATCATTAAGCGCCGGGGATATCCAGCGCCTGCACATGTACATCCGCAGCCACCATCCAATCCGTGTCCGATCCAACACCTCACTACGGAAAGTCAGCGCCTATTATTCCCCTCTCCCCAACCCTTGTTGGTCAGATCACGTTTCGACATGCAGCGCTTGTAGCGCCGAGATGCTGTACCGCAAGCTCACCGCAGCGTGTCGCACCAATGCGTGATAGCGAGCAGGCGTCTCGCAAGGCTGAGGCCCGAGTGTGGGGGCTGTTGCCAAACCGCCTGAGCGACCGTGGTCATACTTAAAATGTCGCGATGGAACTGAGATGGCATCTTCTGAACATAACCAGCGACGCTTTTGTCGCATGGGGTCTTGAATCATATTGACTTGCATTTCCGTGCACGGGTCCGAATACATAATGGATCCATGGGATCAGTTTGCAGATAATCTTGCGACAGACCTGGTAAGCTTATACCTGTCTTCCTTCCATCCTTTGTTTTTTTCTGTCAAAGGGCCTTGTTCTCCAATTCCATGTCGGACCTAAATTAATGTTGACTTCTTACCTAGGCGCCGTTGATCTCCCTCTTTGGAGAACGCCTGACGAAACAATTTCTGTCTGAGTCGGTCAGCCTACTCGACAACTTTATCTTCGCCCTCGCTCCACTGGGTATCCTGACGGCGCTGGTATCCGTCATACGAGTGTGTGGTAGCTCATCACTTCGTGCGTTCGTCGGACGGGCCCAGGAAGGCCCCGGAGAGGCCGAGAACGAGTTGTTATCGTGTGTCTCCGAGACGACTGGTGAGTTATTCAATGATGCCGGGATCTCTCGCATCTTCGGACGACCTCGCATCCTGGAGGTTGTAGTTTGGGAGGACTACGATACGCACACCAGGCAGAAGTGCTGGAAGATTGGCACCTTGCGAGATGCACTCCAGCAGGGAGCCTGGTATGCAGGCCATGGGAACTGGATTCTCGATGAAAAGGGGTACCTTCCCGAGCTTGATATACCTAATCTGTCTTTGAATAAGGGCATCGAAAGGCGGAGTCAGGGGGGTTCTATTGTGCTGCTTTCTTGGGGCTTGCATTGCAAATAGGTACGCATCGGATTCTCCATGAATGAGTGAGAGGTAGCTAACAGAGCAGCTGCAGGTATAATCATGTACGGAGCACTGACGGTGTTCATCTACCCAGACTCCTTTCAGAAGGATGGACGGCCGGTGGAGGACTACGCATTCCCACTGTTCCTTTTCGGGACCCTGTTGCTTTGTACAGGGATGTTCTTCTGTGCATTCATCATAGAGCGCTCGTCAAGCGAGTGCTATCTCCACGCCGAAAAGCCTAGTAGACTGTACTGGCTACAGCCTGGGCGGCAAAACGTCGGCGACCAGGTTTTCGACGCCTTCCTTGGCGTGACTGAAGGATCAGAATCTCAAGCCTCGGAAGATCTTACATACATCAAGTCCGTGCGAAACCACGGACACCATGGCAATACCTCTATACTTCTCACGGGAGCCGTGACTGGGGTGGGCTTCATAGCCCAGTTTGTAGGGCTACGGGGACTACATGCTACTGTTACCCTTGCCCAATTAGGCGCACCCTCTTGATGGCGATTGTTCGAACATGTCTTCGAACGAAGAGAATTGGTCCCGAACAGAACCGACTTAAGGGACATGAGCGACAGCTTGTTTTATATAAACATCAGGAACTGGACTCCTTTGCATTCCATCTCGAGAACGTGAAATCGTTCGGTCTTGTCTCGAATATGACGATAACACCGTCGTCCTCATACCAACCCAGTATCTCATCGACTGCACCCGCAGATGTCTCGATTCAGTCCTCCGGGACTGCTACACGACTCGTCCAAACTAGAGCCCGACTCGCGAAACTGACATCGGAAAACGATAAGAACCCTAACGTCATCGCTTGGGATGACCAGCCCATCAGACAAACAGCACGGAACCTTGCCGATGCGATAGAAATGACAATGGATCTGATATCGACCTGGAAAGGCAGCACGAAAGATACTGACGGCTTTGATTTGTCGCTTATATGTCAGCCTCAGCACAAGTCCATTGCCCCGATATTAGAGACGTACACGATAATGCTAGAACGAGCCGATGATACGCTTCAATGGCGAGTGAACGACAGCGAGTTAGAAGCAGTGATTGGTCTTTGGACCTGGTCGTTGTTGAAATCGGATCCCAAATGGCGACACGATGGACTTGGTCGAGTTGTGGGGTTGAGTGAATCCGAGGCTCGGGCTCCAGAGACGGATCTATACTTCCATAAATGGATCTTCCGTCAGACTGAAGCGAAGATGGTTTCGTCGAAGATGATATCTCTTCCTCAGCAGACGTTCGGATACTATTCGGATGAACATCCCGAAGACAAGGAGATTCTCGTTGTGAGAACGAAAAATCATCTGGAGATGATGATAGCGCAAGACATTTATATCCAGTTCCTCCGAAGCATGCTGGAGGGTTTGAGGAACTTGGTGGAGAGACCAGCATTTTTCCCGGATCTCAAAACCGACTCGTTGCACACAATTCTCGGATAGACGACCTTGTCGGGTTCTTCGAGTCGAGCGGCCTGGGGTCAAGAGAGGATGCGCTACTTTGCATTGTTCCGGTCTTGCGACACCGAGGTCTCTTGCCATCTCTCTCTGCAGACTCAGACTTTATAAGGCGTCATACCAAAGACTTGATCGATAGCAAGAAGTGGTCTGAAGCGTTTTCTGTCGTTTCTTGGCTTTGTGAGCGCTGTGAAGGAGAAGAGTTTGTGCAATCGGCGTATGAGTTGGGTTACCTCTGTCGCCTAGCGATGATAAATCCTGATCTAAAAGCACAAACAGAGGGGCTTCGATTCCTGAAGCTAGCTTTGCAGGGGGATCCAAGAACATCACTTTTCAAAAACATTCCCCATCGTCCAGTGGGCTGGTTGGACACAGTTGACCAAGCAGATTTCTGGCTGGTCTTTCCCAGCTAAAGTGGATGATGTGGCATATTTCCGAAAAGTACAAGGACAGACAATCCATAAGGGATGCTTTGGAGATCCATGGAATCACTACAAACCCCATCTCTTCAACAATGGTGAATCAGTGTGAAGATCAGGGACGAAAGGGGAACAAGCCACGTTGGATTGGTTGACCACGGATGACGAGAATGAGTACCCAGAGACAGATGACCGGCTAGCTCTTCACTGGTGTGCCAAAATGACCATGATGCGATCATGAACTGGTTCATTGCTCGTTTGGTCGAGTACAATGAGCGATCAAGCGGAATCATATTCCATCTCCTGTTATGGGCCGCAGATGGAGAGTACAAAGCCGCAATCAGCTCGCTCCGTCGGCGAGGCATTGACATTGACATGCAAGGCCCGTTGAATGGCTTGACCCCAGTGATGTACAGCTTCGTGGTGGAAAATAGCCCAAAAATGGCGCGTGCTTGCTGGAAAACGGGGCGCATATCGATGGGAGGGATAAGAGGGGGGGTACACCGCGCATGGCGGCCAGTGAGATGGGGTTCTTCGAAACTACGTCTTGGATTCTGCGAAGTAATGCGAATGTGAATGCACAGGACAAGGGGGCGCAGGCCCGTTGGTGTATTCCATTCTCGGAGATTGTGTTAGCATTGCCAAGTTCCTCTTGGAAAATGGGGCAGATGTTGACATGAGAAACTTACAATGGGAAAACGCCTTTGATGTTTGCAGCGGAAGAGGATAGCAGCGTGGAGATGTTGAGGCTCCTGCTTTCCTGGGGGGCTGACGTGAATGCTCATGATGCTCAGGGCCAGACTGCATTGATGATGACAGCCCTAGGGTGTCACAAATCTAAGATGAAGGTACTCTTAGACTATGGGGCTGATGTTCATCAGCGAACGCCTACTGGAATGGCTGCTCTGGATTTCGCGCGAGAGATGGAGTACTTAGAAGGGATTCAGGTATTGGAATCAGCAATGCAAAAGAACAGGATTGAAGATTGCTGACACCTACATACTCTTGAATTGTTTTGGGTATGCAAATATACCTAGATACTTGTGTACAAACATGATTGACCAAGTGTCCATGCCCAATAAATAGTAAACGTAAGCTATATGGGTGCTTCCACTGAGGATACCTATCGCCATGTATGTGCGATGTTTTGACACTGGCCTCTAGTAAGTTGAACAAGACTCATTGTAAAAGCATTTCCAATAGAATAATGCCTCATGATCAAAATCTAGGGCTTTTTGGCCTACGTGTTACTTTTCACCTGAAGCAAGCCCTCCCCAAGATCATAAGTCGATTGTTTCTCTCTATACCTTTAACCACAACCCATGCGATGTCGACCTATGAACGTATCCGAATTTATTTTGCCTCTACAAGAAGAGGCCACGAAGATCTTACACAAACTTGATGGATGTAACGAGAACAAACTCAGTGAACTCAATCGGCTGGATAGCTTTTGGAAGAATCCTAGCGATGTAGCCCAGTCTTCCTCACTTCCAAGCCTTTCTTTGTCGTTGAACCGACTCCCACCCCCCCCCCCCCCCCCCCCCCCCCTCACAGTGAGTTCCAACCGAATCATTGATAAAACAATCACTCTCTCTTATCATGTTTTCCTACCAGTCGGGACGCGAGTCGCTGTGCCCTCGAACGAAATCTTGCAGGACTCCGCCAAGATACCGGAGACTGATCCTTCTACATACAATGCACTGCGCTATTCTCAGATCCGTGGAGATGCTGAGCATCGGGAAACTGCGCAGAAGCAACTTCTCGCCAAGATTGACAGCGATAGCACGGCGCTTGGCTATGGGAAGTTGCATGCTCTGGTTGCCTTTATGCTACCAATGATATGAAGATGATCGTGGCACGTATGCTGACCGGCTTTGAGTTCAAGTTTTCCGAAGGCTGTGGAAGACAATAGAAGTTTACTATCAATGCAGATATATAATCTGATCCTGCTGCTCGCTTGCCGGTTCGGAAGCATCATGTTTTGGATAAAGAACGAAAGAGCTCCCTCCGAAAGTGATAACACTTAGTTCCTGTAACATCATTGATCTATTTTTTACAATGGGAGACACTTTGAGATGGAATCAATGTGAGGAAAGAAAAGCGTATGAGCACAAGGCTCTCGGGAATTGAAACTGTCAAAGGCTGGACCACAGAATAGACAGGAGGCTGAAGAAGATACAATATGTTATTGTGATATTTCCTTGGGTCTTCGTATTCACCTGAAGTCTCATGACCATAGAGGCCTATAAAGAAAGACTTCTATATTGCCTTGATGCTTTTGCCAATGCTTTACGAGCTTCCTGCTCTTGGCAAGTGGATGGATCAGTAGGACAGCACAACGGGCAGTGCAAGCCAGCAACGAACCGCTGATTGAGGCTCAAGGGATGACTATTTAGTTATCTTCGGCAAACTTCCATGTCACTCACTCAACCTTACACACGCCTACTTACACCTGCACATCTGCTCAGCGTTCAGAACCATCAAGTCCCATGGGCGAAAATCCGTGAAATCTCTTTACGTCGGCATTATGGCCACCCAAGTCCTGGTCTGGATATCAGCAATCATAGTTCTTTCCTTGTCTGCAGTGATTGTATCCAAGACCGCTAGTGACGATCCATTACGCATTGCGGCTATCTATAATCTTGCAGCGGTAGGCTCTGTCCAGCAATATTCAGATTATGTATTGGGCTAAAGTATTGTCCTTCGTAGGGAACCTTGCAGTTCTTCCTGACTTTTTACTTTAAGCGCAAAACCAAGAGGAGAAGGGGATGCGCGTCCGACGTTCGTTTCTACTTTTCGTACCATCTTCTGTGCTTGCATGTGGGGCGCGGCCTTCCCTCTCATGTTCGTCTTCAGGAGCAACGATGAGGAATATGAATTTGAGCAAGCGGTTCATTCGGACCGTAGTGGGAGAGATTACGTTGGCCAGTTTGGACAATATCGCGACTGCCTGTGCTGCTTTTGGTGTTGTGGCATTGTAAGTTTCCTCCAAGCTGTTGGTTATCGACGGAGCGCTAACACTATATTTACGGCAGCTCGTTCACGCTTATTACTATCCACTGCATAGTCAAGTTGTTCCGAAGAAAGTTTGTTCCTATAGATATATGGACTGCGTATCATATCTCGGACTGAGGTCATGTGGGAGTGTCGGCTTATCCTGGAATTCATCAATCATCTAATAAATCGTTCTGTCACATAATCGATTGGGTTCTCTGCTTAGCAGCATGACAATTCGCGTAGGGGTGTTTCAAATGGCGATTCTAGGGAGAACAGTAAAAACACCTGGCCTTTTGCCTTGCATGCCTCGTTGCCTCCAACCCCAATGCGCAGCGCGCTGTCTGGTGTATTCTCTACTCGCGTGCCTTCCTACATCTATGCTCATGAAATAAGTAATTTTGCTATAAAATGGCATGCACGGAACATACCTGTCAAAGTCGTCGGCAGAGCTTCAATGGTGAGGACGGCGTGGGGTTCTCGATGAAAGTCCTACACCACGATACAGATGGTGATATAATACTGCCCGGCAGTGTTTGCTGGCATGAAGATAATCAGGCGATTGACATGCCAGTTATACATGTTGCCTCATGACCACCAACCACTCCACAAATCTGGTAGTTTATGTGCAACTGATGGAATTGAGGCATGCATATAGTGATCCCTTTCGGTTACCGGAGCCTGGGCATACATGCAACTATCGACAATATCACGATGCAGTTTCCTTTCCCGGAATATATGGCCAAAAGGCATGTCCATCGGTCTACACACTACCCATCATGGTCTTTCAATTCTGGAACCTATGAGCAGAGATGAACGCAAGATCAGGAACCAAGGGAACCTGCTCTACTGAGCCCTATCTAAATAGAGTTTCTTTGACTGACTTTTCATCAGCGCGCTGGCTATGTATACCAGTATCTCATTTGATGACAGATTACACGCATAAGCGAGGGAACTTGGCATACTCTTCCATACCTACTAAGATGGTACAATCTTCCCTTATCTGTATCTGGCCCCTTACCTAGACGTCCTTGCTGATCCCTGACATTGGTCGCTCAGGAAGTTACCTATGTATATGTGATGCAAAGCAATTGCCGGGTCTGCTAAAACAAAAAGACACACTCGTGCAATCTTCGTCTTGCCTTAACGGTTAGGGTGGGGTTTCCTTGCGCTATTGGTACATATCACATTCATTCGGGCTGACTTAGGAAAGATCAGCCAACCCAGGTTGGACGTTTGCTTTTTTGGCAGGCCAAATAGATCGTTGGCTTGTGGCACCCGTCATGCCACTGAACACATCTCCGCCTCGTGGAATTACTTTTGTTAATGTTGGCCGCCCATTCTATGGGCTGAAAACGCACTAAAGCTATTTGAAGGAGTCCTTCGCTACATTATTCGCTGACCACGTAGTCGATCAAGAGGCTAGTTCTGTGAGGCTGGCCGAACCTTAACATCGGCCGATCTGACAGTCTTGTCGTTGATCATCTGCAAAGAACTGTTTTAGGCCATTCAAAGTCAGAAGAATGGCCCAATGAGCCTGCTTATCTTCAGGGGTGACCGAAGTCAATACTAACCTTGACCACTTACACGGTTCCCTTCTTGATATTGGTCAGTGTTCCCGGATCGTCACACTAAGGTATCCTCAGAACATTCTTGTGTTGGAGGCCATGTTAAAGCTGAATAACAGGAGGCTGGCCATTCAACCTATATGCAGCATTATATTGCCAATGCTTCCAGACGCTTCACGACAGAAACTTATTTAATGACCCCTTCCATCCCAAAGATACTCTGTACAGTACAACAGGACTTGCTCTTTCTTCCTGCGTACCCACTCGTTGATGGGAAGGTTAAAAGCCAGATATTCTCGTCAAGAACGGGAGGAAGAGCGACGTTGAGCTGCTGGTATCGGCTTGGGTTTCGTACCATCGTTCGTTCCCTAAGATCTGTGCGCATATCGAACATGGACGCCCATCTGGATCCCGAGGCAAATGGCTCTCACACCAGATCGATTCAGGCTGACCCACGAGCAATCGGGCCTCCGTTGCTAAATTGGTCATTTCGGCCTTCTCGGTTTCTAGTTATCTGTTTGAAAGGCATCACCCCAGTATCCATGTACATGAACCTTCTATGGCCAACTGTGATTCCGGCCATCGCCCTCAACTATGCAGCTCCAGACCGCCACCTCGCAATCTTCATCCTCAATTACATCGCAATGGTCCCATCCGCAAATCTCATCGGATTTGCAGGTATCCACTTATCTCGTCAGACCCGTGTTGGCCTCGGGGCCATCTTGAAGACCCTCCTCAGCTCCGCCGTTGAAATCATCATGTTTGTCATTCTGATCAAGAACGACACGAATGGAGCTCTTGTCATTGTTATACAAGCGGCTATTCTAGGGTCTATGCTGTGAAATCTGCTTCTTTGCACTGGTAAGATATTTTTGTCAGTGGAATTCGGAACAAACAGGAGACTTTTCATCCTGCCATCACCGAGGTAGGCTCTGGGCTGTTGCTATTGTCTGGGTTCGGCCTTCTGATCCCCAGTGCATTCTTCGCGGGCTTAGAGGATAAAACGAACAAAAGTCCAGATTTTACCTTGGAGATGCTACATGATCATGTCACGGGTATCAGTCGCGGCACGTCTATTATTCTCATCACTGGCTTTATTGTGTAAGTGGTGTCGATGTTTGTTTTGCGCCGGGAGCCTGGCTAACGAGCTAGGTTTATGTGGTTCAACCTGAAGACTGATCGTGATATATACGAAGAGATCTTTATAGCGGAGCAAGACCTCGTAGTCAAATCGGCAAGCGAGCCCTTGTCTCTGACCGAAACCGCCGTGTCAATTGTCATTGCTGTGACCTGCGTGATAATGACTGCCACCTTTCTCGTTCAACAGATCAATGCTGTCGTGCAGGAGACCGGAGTCCCTGAAACATTATGGGCCTTGCCCTAATTCCACTGGGCAGCAGAGCACACCATTGCCGTTGATGAAGCCTGGTGAGTTCCATATGAAGAGCACTTATTGAGGCGCATCCAAGCTGACATATTCAACTAGGAGAGACCAAACCAATCTCGCGCTCTTTCACTGCTTGATGCCATCCATCGAGACCTCACTCTTGAATGGACCTCTAGTTGTGCTAGTAGGATGGAGGCTTGGGAAGGACATGAACCTCAACTTCGAGATTTTCGTCGTCGTGCACATCTTGACGGTGTTGGCGATTAGCTTCTTCCTGCGAGACAAGAAGTCAAATTATCTTAATGGGCTTCTGTGTGTGCTTGTATACATCATCGCGGTGCTGACAACTTGGTATTACCCAAACTCGACTGTTGTACGACTAATGCTAGCATCTCAAATTTTCCGTCCCAATTTGAAGGCGATTTTGGATGGAGATATATGAGACCACGAACAGACTCTGGGTTGTAAACTATCAGTGTCATTGGATCTATATTGAGTGATGATGACTGTCTACAACTTGTGCAACGTTCCCAATTTGTCAAAAAATTGTCATCTAATGAAACAAGGCACATCAATATTGGACATGACACAACGAGACAAGTACCTGATCACAAAGAACACGAATCTACCGGACCCTTCCTGGGTCGCACTGATTTAGGCATAGCTGGTAGGGTCGCAGAAAACCGTGACCCCAAGTGAAAAAAAAAAAAAAAAAGAAAAATAAATAAATAAATAAAAAACCGGATCGTAGAATCGAGATAGATCTGATATACCCTGGTCAGCCATCTAGAAAGCTGGTGATATGATATAGTTGTCCGTCAAGAAGTCTCCACGCATCAGGTTCATAGTATGGCAGCACAAGTATCATAAAGGGAGCAACCCAGACAGGCCCACACCACAGTCTGCGATGCTGGGTGGGCCCAGAACCATATAGAACAACGACATTAACCAGATCAGCGCTAATATAACAGAAAGAAGACACCCTCATTGTATTAAATCACTATCTGGAGCGTGTGAGCGAATATCATAGTGCATAGTCCAGCCAGGATGTAATATGTCTCTATTTGTTGATTTCGGAAGAGATTTGTTCAGCGGTCAGTGGCACAGACAGGAGATATTCTCTTTCTCATTCCCACGAAGCAAAGTGTGTGAGCTTCTGGGGGTGATTGGGTGACACATGATTGTCCAAGCTGCGGGCAGTCTTGGGAGTGACGGGATCGACCCTTGCGGCGCTGCAGGTCCTATCACACATCACACTAACGTCTCTCTAAGCGCCCACCTCCTCCCCGCAGTGCAATCAGCTTGCTGCTTTCCCCCCTCTCCGGCGCCTACAGAAGCCCCTCTGTCGCGTTCATTGACAGACCCAGCTAATCATGGAGGCTATAAGAATAGCACAGAAAGTGCTCCTTCCGTCTGGGACCCCTCACGGCCAGACTTGTCGCGCTCTTCTGCGATATATAACCCTCACTCGCTCCTCATTGATTATCGCTGTGACAGGAACCAGCTGGCCTGACTACCACCAAAATGTCCAACGCATTCCCTCCTCCGCCGTCCCAGGACACTTACTTCCCTCGTGGGTGCCCCGCTTCTCTGAGAAAGATCAATGCTAACCTGTATGACCCCAGCTCCTCCCAACTCTGGGGGTATGTTTCTAGCGATGTTACCGCAATATCCAAGGAATCTTCTTATAATTGATACAGGAATTCAACAACAGTCTCATAGCTCAGCATACCCACCCCCACCCACCAACTTTAGCTATCCTCCTCCTCCCCAACAGCACCCCAGTCCTCCGGTGGAAGCCAACACCGCCAACTTCGCTGCGAACAATCCCTATGGATCAAACGCCGTGTCTCCTCCGCCGCAATCGCCACCTCCTGCCGTTCAGCCACCCCGAGCTCCCAGTGTGCAATCTCAGCAGCTCCAAATGTCCCGATAACCGTTCAAGATGAGGTCGGGACTTTCAATGGTGGAAGCTACAGAATTAGCCACCGGGATACCAATTCTATTGTTACGCTCCAATTGGCAGTCGGTTGCCCGATAGAAGCCAAGCCTGGTACGTATTGCAACCTGCCTGTTTTCCCACACGGGAGGATCCCGGAGGTTTGATGAACAGGTCTAATCGTGTAATAGGTGCGATGATTGCCATGTCCCACACAGTCAGCCTCAGAGGAAACATCAAGTTTACCTGGAAGAAGATGCTCGGCGGGGACATGGCCTTTTCCACCTATACAGGCCCTGGGGAGCTCTTGCTCGCGCCATCCACCCTCGGCGACATCATCGTATTGCGACTTGCCGATCCCGATATCTGGAAGGTCAGCCGAGATGGATTCCTCGCCTGCACAAGTGGTATCAAGAAAGACTACAAGGCCCAAAGCTTGACGAAGGAGTCTTCTCTGGAGAGGGTCTCTTTGTTTACAGCATGTCCGGTGTTGGCCTACTTTGGCTGCGAGTTTCGGTGCAATCATCAAGAAAGATGTATGTGTCGGCACCTCTCAGATAATACTCACATTGCGGTGCTAATAAGTGTCTCTAGCTCGCTGACGGGAAGCGTACTTTGTTGACAATGGCCATCTCGTGGCGTGGAACTGCAAGTACAAGATCGAGAGAGTCGCCTCAGGAGGTATTATCTCAAACATGAGTGCTGGTGAGGGTCTGGCATGCAAATTCACCGGACCTGGCACCGTCTACCTGCAAACCAGGAATATGACCGCATTTGCTGCCCAGCTTGGTGCTAGCACTGCTGCCTGAGTTACCTTCAAGCATGAAGATTGATTTGATGCTGGAACGAACCTTATTTGTTTTTTTTCTGACTTTGGATTTTGCAACGTTTGTTCAGCGGTGTGTTCTTTTCAAGCAATTTGTTATATCGCAACGTGTTTTGGTGTAGGAAGAGTAGTATATCGTACTGTACCAGAAGGCTACCTGACCCGAGTGATACGATTGCTGTCTCATAACATTTTGTCTATCCAACTCAAACCCCCAGCTTATATCCACAGCGTTTCCTGTCAATCTAAACGGGGTAGGGGGAAACAGCCAGATGACCAAAACCAAGTCATTATCATGCCATGCTAAAAATCTTCACCTCGTTTCCTACTTCTTCCACCTTTTTATCCTCTCACGGCTCCTTTCCGCCACAGATTCATCCACATAAAAACATAAATTCTTTATACGAAGAGGGGGAAAGGAAAATGTCATAAACCGCCATAAGAATAGCAACAAAAGGTACAACCACCGTAAACCCCCGACAAACAACATCACACCGCTTAACCCTGACGCTTTCTGCGGCCGACCTGTCCACGGAAACCAGTCTTGATGGCAGCGACGGAACGACGAGAACCGCAGGAGTTGCAAGTAACGAAGTAGAGACGGTTCTCTCCCTTGTTGAGCTCGGTATCGGGGCTGCGGCAGGTCTTGCAAGTGACGTACTCGACTGTTGTTCGTTAGTACAGAGACCCGGAAATATGGAATGAAACAAGAGGGGACGTACCGATGTATCGTCTGAGGACGTTCTCGATCTGCTTCTGCTGGAAACGACCCTTGATGACAAGACGTCGGCTGCCGTCCACACTACCGCTGGTACCCAATTCGGCGAACAGGAACTGCATGACGTGGTCGTCGGAACGCTTCATGCGCTTGCAGATATCGGCGATGTTGGCGAAGATAGTACGACGGTTACCTTCACGCAGACACTGGGGAGGCGGGATCTTATAAGACTTGGCACCGCTGGACAGGAGGTCGGGGTGGTGGCTCTGGATGAGGGAGAAGAATCGGGAGACAAGGAGCTGGTAGGGGATGGTTTGCGTGGCGTCGTGAGCCCAGATACCAGTTCCAGCCTCAAGATCACCCTCGGGGAGCTCCTCCTCCTTCTCCTCGTCTTCCTTCTCCGCGATACCGGCCTCGGCGAGCTTCGCCTCGAAGTCGCCCGCATCCGGCTTCTTGGTCTTCTTCTTCTTCTTTTTCAGGGCGGAGGGGTCGAATTCGCCGTCGGCGGCGTTGGCCTCGTCCTCGGCGGCGTCCGCATCCTTGGGCTTCTTGGTCTTCTTCTTTTTCGCAAGACCCTTGAACAGATCGGTAACTTCGTCGACAGCCTTGTCTGTTGAGTCGATAGAGAGTGGAGTTAGTTGGTGAGTTCTTGATCAGATCAAGCCCTCCTTTTTCTTCGCTTCCTCCGTGCGGTATCCGGGACTTCTTTGTGACTAGACGGTGAGCAGACGAGACATACCTTCAGTTTCGGGCTTCTCGACGCGAGGCGCCTCCGTAACTTCGCCGTTGGTATCCATGATGACTGATCCCTCACTGAATGCGACGGACTTGCGTGTTTTTTGGGTGGTCTGTTCAACCTGTTCGGCCCCGCAGACAATCGGTTAGTGTCGTTGAGACGAGTAAAAAAATCCGAGAGTGCCCGAGTGACTGCAAGAAATCAAAAGATCCAAGCAGATGGTCTGTGGTCACAATCCAGCGCAGCCGGATGTTCACAAATCAAGGTAAGGTGGCAATGCCGATGGGGTTGGGCTGCTGGAGTGAGGGTATGGAAAGTGAAGAAAATGTGGGAGGTGTGATCGGTAAAGGGAAAACAGGATGTGACGTACAGGCTCCGCCATAGTGGAAATCTCTCTGTGAAGCGGTGGGAGAATAGAAAACGCACAACACCCGGACAAGACAGGTGATACTTTCGGTGCAAGGCGACTGATACTTCTTGAGCAGAGACAGCACTCTCTTCTTGCGCCGTACCTTTGGTCTGGCTCTGATGGCGACTCTGTTATCGCGGCTCGCGGTCACGTGGCGGGTGAGTCAGGCGTAATTTACCAAACACGTCACGTGCGGGTTTCCATCGGGTGTTGAGATTACCTAATGCATTGGCTGGTCCACGTGATCTACTCCCCTGGATTACATCAGACAACCCCATCCACAGGCGGCGTCAACTGCCTGCCATATGATCTCACATCGCGACTTCTTTTGCTCCAGCTGTCGCAATCCATGCCACATCCGCCGCTTCCACAGTAGGCAGGTACCTGCTGGAATCTCTCTTTCTCCCTTTCTACTTCTCCGTCTCCTCATTCTACATAATCTGCGGATCTCCTCATCTCGTCCTCGCCATGTCCTTCCCATCTCCCTCCGCGTCCAACCCGTCCCTCACGACCTCCGCCTACATGGTATCATCCGTGGACCATTATACATCTGCCTCCGACGATGAGATTGCCTCACTCCCTTCCGAAACCACCTCCGCTTCGGATCTTGAGACCCCTCCGATGACTACTCCGACGCCGAGGAGGAATGGCGGGAAAGCATCGAGCAGTTAGAGCTGCTGATGACCATGGTGCTGGTGCCTTTCATCGGCAAATACCTGGGCCGTAAATGTGCTTATTGGAGTATGTGCATGGAAGATATCTCTATCTGCTCATCATAGCCATACTAACTACTTGGTCACAGGTTGGACTCGATTCATGGAATGGAAATACCCTGTGGAAGTGGTCGTTAGCAACAAGGCGACCTTCAAGGGAGCAGGTGCCATCGAAGCGGCGGCTGCTATAACCTACTGAAACCGACACGACAGGTATACCGTACTCAACTACCTTTGTACCTGACGGCGAGCGGACCTAAAATCTGGACATCTCCCTGGAACACCCCTTCTACCTGCCAAACACAGCAGATTCACGGCCCATCCATGGCATCCAACCACGCGGATCAATCAGAATCCGTGTTATCGGGCTATCACTATACATTGCATTAGCTGTTCTTCCTTCAAAAATCGGAATTGGCGTCATTGGGGGTTTTAAAACCAGGACACACGCGCGGCTTTGGTTGAAACCACGGATCTATGATGAGAATTGGAGATCACAATTTCAGACTCCCTCTCACTCGGTCTAGGAAGCATACAATGCCGTACTTTATACCCGCCACGCACATAACTCTGGCAGCATGATAGAGCATTTCAATACCATACTCTTATGTTACAAACTCTTTCGTCCCTTTTCCAACTAATCACTGGTATCACAGAACGAATCACGAATTCTACCTTTCTTATAAACCAATTCACGAATCGTTCCAACTTCATTCCCTGATCCTTGAATGATTAGCTGCGGAAACTGACTAAACCTGCAATTACCCGCATTATGGCAACGCCGCAAATTATTTACAGCGTTCATCAGAGCTACCAGCGCTCGAGCTGATGGAAATTCATCTATATGCACACTCCAGGTTTCTCGGAGGTGCCTTCTTCCGCATCAAATTGAGCACCCATTCCCGCCAAAGTAAAAGCGCTCGTATCCTCAGTTCCGCCAGTGGGAGTCTGCTGTCCAGGAGTCGGCACTTCCTCCTGGATACCGGCAGAGATCGCTTCTGCCTGGTCGTCAAGGGCCACATTATTTCCTCCATCAGGAGCTAATGAGAGTACAGTTGCTGGGTGTAGTTCTGGACCTGGCGGCTGTTGTAGCAGCCATGGCGACAGCGGCGGTTGTTGTTGCTGTGCCTGAGGTTGTGGCAGATTTTTTGGCCGTCGAGGCTTGGAATCAACATATCCTGTCCGGAAGTGTCTTCGTGCATGAATCGTTCCGTCACTGCGAGTCCGATGCCCCTCAAGTCAGTATCGATGGTGCAAACGTTCCGCTGCACGTCGTCGCCATTTCTGTGGCCGACGAGTAGCCCGTTATCCCAGTTGACAGTTTCTAGCCAGAGTCGGATATTGCGGCGGCGAGCCTAGAGGCAAACCGTCAGCATTTGCTCGTCATTGGTTGTTGACGATATGAAGACAATGACTTACGTTTCGGGGTCCTTGGTATGCATGGTGAGGTTGCGTATGGTAAGTTTTCTGGAATGGCGGTGTGGGGGCATTCTAATGGCGACGTGGAATGGGAAAGCCAGGAAGAGCATCATAGGTGGGTGTGAGAGAAAGTCGATGGAGACTTGGGGGCCTCATGACGGTACTGTGAACGGTTATCAGGCGGCCTATTGATCTTGGATGAGTACCCCTAACTTACAGGACAATGAATGAAGCTGACAAAGTAGTGTCCATCCGATTTAGACACTATTTCTTGCTAGACGGAGTCAGCCGTGGGATCGATGACCGTGAAGCATGAAGGGTGTGCTTAACCACCTTTGTTCAGATTGAACTGAGGCCTCTCCAGCACCGTCGGAAAGTGGATATACCTCGACAACGCAGTGGTTATCTTTCGACCAGAGGAGTGCTCTAACCCAGGGGACCAAAATCAAAGATCCAACCCATGGCCGTAGATCTGGAACCTGGGCCGTACAGAGACCACCTTTTTAGAAAGACGAAGAGGCGTACCAGGCCCTCAGGCCTCGTACTCACCACTCCCTTATTTAACAATATAGCATCGTTGGGCATCAAGATGACATCGACCTAGTGATCCCTAGGCCCCCAAAAAAGCAACTAGCTGTCATGGAATTAAAAGTACATTTATCATGGATAGCCCGAGGGACGAGTACCCTGTCGATTCCACTTTAACGGCATTCGTATATCCTCCTCAGGAAGTCGATCGTCCCATCCCTCAGGATATGCGGGACTAGCCTAAATGTGTGTCCCGTATCATAGGCTCGGGCGTGTTCCTTGGCTCGAGCTAAGGATGGAGCGCCGGATTATCGGGTCGTCGATCGACATTGATAAAAAGTCAAAAATGTGATCTATCAGCTCCCGTTACTGTCCATGCGATGGCCGCAGACATCCCTCCCACAGTCGTTGGGGGTGATGGTGTAGTGGTGGGCACGGACTCAAAAAGAAAGGACCCGATCTTCGATTCAGTTAGGGTTTCTGCACGAGCTCAGTCACTCAGTCACACAGGCGTTGTTTACGGAGGCAAGGCCAGAAGCAGGCCCTAAATGGGTCCTACTGCGACATCAGAAACCCGTGGGCGGCAATAGATGGCGCAATAATTGTTCGTCAGTGAACCGTCCCCCCTGACGGGACTTCTAGCAGGAGGAGCGAGGACCAGTTACCCACACCCAAGACAGCGGGTCAGACCGATTAGATCGCATCTAGCCATGTCTGTATGCACCCCGAATGCCGAACGTACATACGTACGTACGTCTTTATGTATGTATGTATGTAGGTAGATAGGCAAGGCTAGCTTGTCAAGCCCCTGAACCTCCTCCTGTCAGGTCAGTTCCCCATCCATCAATTGGGGCCCGGCGCACACGCTAATGTATGTACGCGGCCCTCTCGCACCCATGTCAGTATGGATTGGGGGCGGAACAGGATTCCGGGGACTGCTGAATCCTGATTTCGGCGAATGCGATGCAATCCCGGCGCTGAGGGACGGTTGAAGTGGCCCGAATGGCGTTTCATAAGTACGCGCTATGCTGTCTGTAGGGTGGTGGCGTTCTCCGGTGATATTATTATCGTTCTTGTGACAGGGCCCTCCTCGAGCTCAGGATGTTTTTCCCGCCAACCCCTATCACGGGTTGAACAGGGAAAAAGAAAAGTGACTGAGGGGGAAAAAAGAAACCATGGCCCAGGTTCTTCCCCTCTCACCTTATGAATTATGAATATAATTATTTTATTGTTCCTCCGGAGTCCCCGAGACCTCAGAGCCGGGATCATCCTGGCCCAATATTTGGGCTGATATCGAATCGCGACTGGCGGGCCCATCCGCAACCACCGTCTCGGGACGGACGGGACGGCTCAGAAAGTATTTAGTTTCGTGATCGTGCGATCCGATGCAATAATTGCCGTTCGGATGTTTAGTTTCCATTTTCCTCTTTATGAGAGACAATACTCTGGATAGATAGCTGAATAAAGTCACGAAAACAGACACTAGGTATCTCTTGTCGAGACGGCTATTATCAGGGTGTGATAGTGATCCTGCAAATCGGCACTCCCAAGTAACTAGGCGAATACACAACCAGTATAGGCAACGCGTGCCAATCTTTCGCCGGGCCTGTGACACTCATGTAGGCATCTGCAAGTGCGTTCAAAAGAAAACACAAAGCTATCTGGAAATAACTTCCCCATGAATCATGCACGTCAGACGGTAGGAAGACAGAGGTACGACCCCGCTCTCTCTCTCGCACATCATGATCATAATTCTTTTAATAAACCTCCCTCTCTGCCTTCTGGGAAACTGCTCAGTATAGCGCGGAGAGAGGAGAGGTCAAAGCTTCCCAGATTCGTGCCCAATATCCATTTGCTTGCCTAAGAGGCCAGATCGACCGTCCTTGCCACCGCCTCTCATCTCCCTCATTTCTTCTCGGGTTGGGGTTGTCTGTCTATCTCTCTGTCTGATTTGGAAGTTGCCACGCTTTATCTGGATAGCTAGATACCTGGATTTTACATGTAACAGTACCTAGGTGAAGAAGTGATAGAGCCTCTGCGGTGTCAGACTGGTTGGATAAGATGAGTGCCGAAGCTCCTTGCAGGGCGATATCATAAGAATTCCATCCCGTGCAGGATACGTTCCGTGATCTTTCGATCTGATTTGATCTCAGGGGCTGTTCCATTTCTTGCTTGATGTGTGTGTTTTAGGTTGACTTGATTGCGACCTCCCTACCTACCTAGGTACCTACCTGCATACCTACATGGTTATCCCATGAATATGTGAGGAGAGACAGAAAGAGGAAGACTAGCAACAACCCCTGCTGTCTTCCTCCCCAAGCTGTTCCCAACAAGGGGTCGTAATCGGCTGGCTGTCGGGCTGGTGCGTGGATGGAGGACCGAACCAGTCTGCCGGATATAATCTCCGTGGGATGATTTGCGGTCAGTGACTCGTGGGCAACAACTCCCTGAAGAGGTTAATGGAGGCAAGCGCCTTTGGGCACGAACATGCCCTCGTTCAGGTCCCTAATCTCACACATCTGACACCAGCCCCACTGGACCTGCCGTGAGTATGCCGATCTCAGAGCTCGGAAAGGATGCAGCGGACATACATTGCACAGTGCACTTCGGGATCTACAGCAGGAGCACAGCCGCAGCCCGAACCAACCATAATTCCGTTGTCTTGCAGTACAACCCAACTAATCCCAAGTAATCACTATACAATACAGTTACAAGTCGTTCGCCTTTCAAGAGACCAAGTTCAGTACAGTTTGTTTCTTCGCCAGAACCCTTTCAACCTACCATCCTCCAAGTCCGTGTTTACAGCGTCTACTCCGTCCAGAGTGCTCAGACCTAACCTCTCGACTTGCTTCCGCCGTGAATCCGAGGCTCCCATTCAGGCTCAGACCATCCATGCTGAGGCTGGCCCAGATGGTTCTCTCCTTGGGTCAAAAGTAACAATTTTTCTGAGTATTCATCGGCAGGAGAGTGATTTGTGGTGGTGATCGTTTCGGAGGGCCCAATTGTAGGGACCGCATCGCGCACGTATGACTCTGGGAAATAGTGTGTACCAGTACCACCCACTATAACGTTATATGCAGCATCTAGTGTTTGAGCGAAAATTGCTTCGCTGTCAGCAGAGGCAAGTGCAGTTGCGTGGCCCACATGTGATGCGGCGTCCAGACCGTCGGTCTCCAATTCCCTTTGAATGCTCTCTGGGTAGTCAATGTGACAATGGGGTTCAGATGCTGTGGTCACTTCCATAAGCTGCGATAATGTTCTATTCTTGGATGTCGCCCTCCAGTTCATATTTGACTGGCCATCACTAACCCGTCCTAGAGACTCGCCGACTATTGGAGTCTTGAAACTCGAGCAAAGTTCCTCGCAGTCAAAGATTGGAAGTTCACTGGGACTTGATTTGCAGCGCCGCACATGACTGCATTTTCTGATCTTTGGAGCTGGCTGGCCCATCAGCTCGGAGTCTAGAGGAGAGGATAAGCTGCGTTTACGACGACACATTCCCTGGTTTCCTTGAGTTCGAGTCTCCGAATCTACCGGAGCTTGCGTGGTAAGATCCCATGTCTTCATACGTTCTTCAAGGATTTCTTTCAACTCTTCGAGGCTCTTGTAGTTCTTCTCGGTGTCAAGCGCCATACTCTCCGTCATTGGCTCGGATAGCAAGAGTCTATCCGTATAGGCTTCGTGTAATTCATCCGCTTTCCGAAGATCTTGGTCGCCATCGTCTCTATGTCCAGGATCCTGCAGTTGGATGGTATAGTCATCTCTGTCCGAATCTCTTATCGATGGCTGACTGCGTATTTGGAAGGCAGACTTGGAGCTGTGTAAGCCGGTGGCACCTCCATATGGCTGCCTGCACTTTGATAGAGAAAGTTGTGGAAATTGCCCACGAGGGTGGCCTCTCAGTTGGCGGTTGGTTAGCTTCGGCTTCGTCTTGTTCTTGTTTACCGTCTGCACCTTGTTTTAGTTTCTTGTCAAGAAAGTCTGTCTCCGAAAAATGCTAGCTCTCTTGTCAGTTGACTTTCTGGTAAACATCCAGAAACCTTCAGATCGGGCATACTGCGACGACACTTGACTGGGGAAGACGTTTTGCCCTTTGTGAAGATTCCCGTGTTCATGTGGGTGGGGAGCTATCGAGATGATTAAGGTGAAACATGTTTCATCACTTGAGACTCAGCTTACCGTCAACCGCGCCTTGGACACGTTCGGGGCCTGGAAGTTGTCGTTGATTGTACGCCTTCGGTTTGTCGAGGACTGTCGAGTCGAACTCTGCTCTTGTATTCGTAGCGATTTTGGCTTGGTTTTATGACGGAGTTGACGCTCATAAACACGACGCTGATCGTGGGAAGTGGTAGCAGTGATTGGAGCGTCTGATGGAGGATCAGCAGGGACCGGAGGTGAGGTTCCTCATCCCGCTGGTCAAATCCATGGGTACCAGCGTGAAGCGCAGGAGGATCCTCAACTTTTGCGAGCCATCGGTCGATGGTCGAACGACTGAGCGAAGTCATTGGGAATAGAGTGTTGACAACGGGAGACGGGAAGAAGGTAAAGGTGGAGGTGAAGGGAAGGTGAAGAAGATGTATACCTGCAGACGGACTATCAAGGCAGCAGGCTCGACTAGGACTAGCCTCATTCTCGCGGTGTTGCGCCTTTATCGCATTCGCCCCTCCCCGCTTTGTCCAACAATCCTTTCTTCCCTTCGATTCTCTGCACTGCTAATCTGCACTTATTTCTCCTCTCGCATATCCCCTTCATCCACTTCCTTGCTCGGTACGTTCCACTCGCGCCCACTCTCTCCCCAAGGTAGCCCCGTTTCCCTCCCCTGCGATCCATTTTTCTTCACGCTCCACTCTCGCAGTAGTGTTACCCCTCTCTGCCATCTGGACGCGCCGCCCTTTCTTCCGTCCTTTCGCTCGTCTAATCCTCACCTCCCTTCCTTCCCCCCTCCAACAAAAAGAAAATCTCAAAACTTACCCTCCCCTCCAGTCTCAGTTCCTCCATCAAACACGTCGACCATGTCTAAGCTCTTTATCGGGTACGTCTCCTCTCTTCTCCTCCGATGACTCTGACCCCACCACGGATCCCCACGGTGGCCTGGAACTGACCCATTGCGCGACATAGCGGCCTCGCCTGGCACACCAATGACCAGACTCTCAGAGATGGCTTTTCGGAGTACGGCAACGTCGAGGAAGCCGTACGTCCTCTCCCATTCCTCACTCTTTCCCTGTCTTGAGACGTCCCTGCTCACCATCCCCACTAGGTCGTTGTCAGAGACCATGACACCCAGCGCAGCCGTGGTTTCGGCTTCGTCCGTTTTTCCACGCCTGAGGAATGCCGACGCGGCCATGAACGCCATGAACAACCAGGAGTGAGCCTTTCTATTTATTTGCCTTGTTCATTTCTCCTTCTATCTCACTCTCTCCACCTCCTATCTGCGATTTCGCCCACTTGCCATCACTGCTCCGCACGTGGACCGTAAATTTACAAGCGCAGATTCGATGGCCGTACCATCCGTGTCGATAAGGCTTCTGAGCGCCAGCCCCGCAACAACGGCGGATTCGGCGGCGGTCGTGGAGGATTCCAGGTCGCGGCGGCTACAACGCGTCGGCCGAGGGAGGATACGGTACGTGATGCTCAATTCGTGATTGTCTATGAGTATCGCGCATATGCTAACGATGATACAGGCGGCGGTGGTTACGACGGTGGCAGTAAGCGATCCCATGCCTTTCCTTGCGATAGCAGCACTTGGCTGTTGCAATGACGAATCCCACTAACAATAAACAGACTGGCGCGGCCAGCAGTAGGCCGGCCCCTAGCCTCGTTTCAGCCGCTTAGTTGATTGTGTGGACCGGTCTGGTCATGCGTCGTCGTTGCTTTGAGTGAGATCTTTTGTGCAATATGTTTTTCCTCTCCGACTCACGAGATACGAATACCTATGAATATGGCAGGAAAGAACGTCAATTTGATGGTGGATAATGCGTTAGTTTTGAGGCCCTTTACGGTCGAGATAGTCCCATGACATCCAGTGAATGCTGTTGAGCACATGCTCCTTTTGTTCTGTAAACGTGTAGAGGTATAAAGCATATCCATGTCTATAAATGAACAGTCCCATTCGCATCTGTCCAGTCTATGCACCCTACTTACAATCTTCCTCAATCAATCAACCACTCTACTCATCAGCATAATCCCCACCGTCGTCACGACTCAACGACTTCTTCAGATCCCTCTCGGCAGCCTCCTCCTCAGCCCTCCCTCCTCAATCCCCTCGATAGCCTTCACCCGCCTCACTAGATCAGTAACATGCCCATCCGCACTCCCCAACCCGAGCCCCTCGAGCGCCTTCTCCAACAGATATAAGTACTCAGTATTCTTCCCACTCTGCCCATGGCCCCGACTGATCACCTCCGCTACATCCTGGGGCTCACGACGGGCCGGATCCCGCAGAAACTGCGGGTTCGTCGGCTGCCCGATGTAGACCATACAGGTGATGGGTTTAGTGGCGCTGTTGACGGCGAAGTAGTGGTGGAAGGGTCTTCGGCTGTGTTAGTAAAGGGATAGAAGGGCGTGTAGTGAACGCTGTATCCGTCTATCTCTCGCTCGTCGAGGTAGTCGTGGACTTCCTCGGCGTGGGACGCAGGAATGCGGTAGGCGGCGCCCCAGACTTTGGAGGCGGATGAGGGGGTAGATTCAAGGTGGGCGAGCTGGACGCACAGTTATTTGAGCGGTCTTGTTCCTTTGGGGTCAGGGAGGGG
The DNA here is from genome assembly GCA_039763685.1 of Aspergillus micronesiensis. Classification (NCBI taxonomy): domain Eukaryota; kingdom Fungi; phylum Ascomycota; class Eurotiomycetes; order Eurotiales; family Aspergillaceae; genus Aspergillus; species Aspergillus micronesiensis. The sequence goes on along the minus strand of JASHHO010000052.1, from coordinate 400,669 downwards.
GGATACGTACGGGATCATTGAGGGTCTCCAGAATTGACGCTCGATCACGGTTACAACTCGTCCGGGGACTTCGGGTGTGCCTCGGTGGTCCGTACTGAGGGACAGTTAGTTGCTGTTGTTGTCTAGTGTGAAAAAGATGTACTTACCTGGCCTGATATTTTATGAAGCCACGGATGTCAGAATAAGTTGCCGTAGGCATACTGGAGTAGCTGCATTCATGGTGGATGGATGACGAACCTGCCAGAATCGTCGAACGTAGCCGTTGATATAGCGGGACTCGTTGGTCTTGATATCAAAGTAGAGAAGTTAGTTACCCGTCTCCGTTCGTTCTTGCGGGTACTTCCCGGAATGCAGCCGGCACAAGGCCTTCACATACCGTAGTGCGGTGGAGGCTTCCAGATCAAGCTCCTGCGTCGCGTTAGTTTTGTGTCCAGGTATATATTGTGGGAGTATAGACGAGATGAGAGAATCCGATAGCTTACCCATAGCCAAACACCCAGAGATCACCTTCGGGAAAGTAGTTGCGCCAGGTGCGGCCTTCCGGCGTACCCTGGTTTTCCCCATTCGCGGCCATGTTCTCTAGAAAGTTGTATAGAGCGACAAATCTATGCAGATACTTGCTACACCGCAAGTGTGGGATATGATTAACTGGAGTTGATTGTCACCACAGAAGCTGGACAAGGCAAATAAAGATATATGTCTATGGGTGAGAGATAGGAAGGGAGAAGGAAAGGGATGCTTGATCAAGTGACCTGGTATAGAAAGAATGGCCGGTGAGCAATAGTCAATCAAGATCGGGAAGCGATGTGATTTCCCAGCAAATGAGTGGAAGTTACCCGGCGAGTGTTTGTCTTGTTTGCTTGCTTCTCCGCGGCGTGTAACCAACGGAGGCGCTCGCTCTCTCCATACAACATCCATCTCGGCTTGATAATCCGCTGCTCCTCCAGATGGGTCAGTTGATGCAACTTCCATCGAATCAAACGGCCATACTACGTGACCCGAACAACTATCCTCTGTGGTACTAGGAGAAAGACGACATTGTCCATTCCCGCCTATCCACCACCCCCCCTACTCTGCGTCGGAATGCAAGGGGGAAACCAGACGTCGGTTGTCTCCCGTTGAACAAGACTAAGTGTGGCGAACTGGCGCAGTGTGGTAAGACGATTCAGCAATTGCTACTATTCTTGAACCTTGCCTCCGAACCCTGCGCCCAGTGGAGACCCCCTATCTGAAGAAGTGTACCCATATCCAAGCTCCATTCCGTGCAGAGCCGGCGGGGCTGCCCAGACACCGGCCACGGCTCGAGCCAATAGTCGCCCCGACTGCCGCTGTCACGGTGGAGAGGTTCCGACAGGAGATGGAGATTTTGGAAATATCATAACATCTGTGATCCTTTGAGCATTTATCATATTCATTCCATTCTATCCCCCAGACATACACTGCCATGGCAGGCTTAATTCGTCTCCTGCGGACGCAATACACCCCCCGGCGGAGCCAACAATCTCCTTCGCCGGAAAAACGGTCGTGCTCACGGGTGCGACAGCCGGTCTGGGGTTCGAAGCGGCTGTGAAGCTGCTCAACCTGGGGGTGGAGTCTCTCATCATCGGGAGCCGCAACCTTGAACGAGGCAAAGCTACCAAGTCCGAGCTGGAGCAACGCACCAACCGACCGGGCGCGGTACAGGTCTGGGAGCTAGAGATGAACAGCTATCAAAGCGTCAGGACATTTGCCCGGCGCGTGAACCAGGAGATCAAACAGCTGGATGCCGCCCTGCTGAACGCCGGTCTCTGGAACCGCGAGTTTTCCGTGTCCGCTGAGGGGTGGGAAGAGTCGTTGCAGGTCAACACGCTGTCGACGTCCCTGTTAGCGGTGCTTCTTCTCCCCAAGCTGCGGGCGAGCTCGTCTGCAGCGAACCCGACTCATCTGTCAGTGGTGTCGAGCCAGCAGTTTGTGCGGGTCAAGGCAGCGAGCCTGCGAACAGAGGGCCGTTACTGAAGCATCTGAATGATCCGAAGAATTTCAGCGGTCCGAAACAGTACGGTATCTCCAAGTTGTTGCTGGAGTATGTGCTGAAGACCGTGGCTGGGCTTGAGCGGAATGAGGACGGCACCCTCCCGGTTATTATCAACACGATTAGCCCTGGCTTCTGCAAGTCTTCGTTGGGAAGACAGTACAATCGGGTGTATGAGCGATGGCTCGTCTGGCTGGTCTACAAGATATTCGCCCGTACGACGGAACAAGGCAGTCGGTCGCTGGTCAGTGCATTGTATCAGGGGGCCGAGTCGCATGGCAAATGCTGGAGGAGTGATGGGTATTTAGAGTGAGTTTAGTGAGACATTGTGAGTTTCCGAGTATTGAAGCTAATGGGCAACAGTGAATCGGCGGCATTGACCACCGGGGAGGAGGGCAAACGCTTCCGGGAAAAGGCGTGGGGAGAAATCCGGGAGATTCTGGGAGAGCAATCGGAAGATTTCAATAGGATACTCTGAGTAATTCCAATATAATAAGGGTGGTGGTCATGAGTGAATGAAGGTCATGTGTCGGGCGTTTGTATAGATGCCTTAAGGCTGAGAGTAAGGCTGACGAGCCGCTGTTTTCGGGACTCCCCTGACCTCCTCCTGAGAGCTTTTCTCCCCGCTGCATTCTGCACTCTGCACTCTGCACTGCACTCTGTCCGGCCCATCTCCTGGAAGACCCTCGCTAGGACCACTGGCTAGAGCATTTGCCTCTCAACCCCCTTGAGCTCAAGACTGACGATCTCTTGGCCGCAGTAGTCGTGTTGGGGAACCACCGCCCCACGGCTCCGCAGCCCACCTTCAGCGAACCTCGTATGCTAAACGAATGGGCAGAAACTAACTGACCAACTCTCCTGACTTCTCCGACCACCTTGTCGGATTCTTTGTCCCTCAATCCTATTTCCTTCTTCACCTGCCCTACAGCCTTTCTCTTCCTATCTCTCCCGCCGTCTTGTCGCCTCCCCTTCCCCAACTCTTCTCCGACCGCAGCGCCTGGTCTGCTCTCTCCTTACGCGCTCAGCGCCATTACGTCAGCTGCAGCAGGACCATGGCCTACAACAAGTCCTACAACCCCGATGCGCTGCCAGCGTAAGTCGACGGCTCCATTCTGGAAGAGGAGAACATCGCTGACCATGGTTGATCGACACGTAGGCACGCAGAGCCGGAGCAGGTATGTCTCGGAGCGCATCCGTGGTGTCTGAACTCCGCGGCGATTTCTTCCTCCCCCGCTAAGACAGAGAGACTGACCAACACGCCGCTATCACCAGGTCGCTCAGATGATTGGCGCCATGCAAGTTGGCCCGGGCAGTCAACCAAAGCCGAGGCCCTCCCCTAATCACTCTACAAGCGCCGTTCCCCCGCGAGTCCCTGTTTCCAATGCTCCACTACCGTCGCAATACCAGGCGGCGCCTGCGCCCCGTCCAGGACCTGGTTCCTCCCACCCCGCGTACAACAAGCCTCTGCCTCCCACGGGAGTGCCGCCGCCCAGTCGCGCACGCACCCGTTACACCCATCACCGCCGCCGCAGAACTACGGCTTCGGACCTCCGCCCTCCCAGCCCATACGGAATCGCCCCCCGCCGTCCTCCCATCCTCCGCGATCCCCCCAACCGCCCCCGCTAGCCATGCCGAACGACGACCCGCAGCAGCTCTTCCCCCTCTTCCGGGCCGCGAACCGTCGCACTCGGGCTCGCTCACGGAGATGGAACTGGGCTCGGCCCTGGTGAACGGAGACTACACGTCGTTCCACCCGAAGACGGTGAAGATGATGATCAAGATGTTCGACCGCAACAGCAGCGGGACGATCTCGTTCGACGAGTTCGTGTCGCTGTGGCGCTATCTCGCTGCATGGCGGGAGCTGTTCGACCGGTTCGACGTCGACCGCAGCGGTCGCATCAGTTTGCGGGAATTCGAGGATGCGCTGCTCGCGTTTGGGTATCGGCTGAGCCAGCCGTTTGTATCAGTGCTGTTTACCCTATTCGAGAGCAAGGGACGGCAGATGAATGGGCCGGGGAAAGGGCCTGGTCCGGGAGCGGGCATGAGCTTCGATCTGTTCGTGCAGGCGTGTATCAGTCTGCGTCGCATGACGGATGTGTTCAAGCGGTACGATGATGATCGCGACGGGTATATCACGGTGAGCTTTGAGGAGTTTTTGTGACGGGTGAGTTTTGATCCTTTGGTACATTTCAGTTGAAGACAGTGGTTTGACTGACGGAATACAGAGATTTTGCAATTACAGGATTAGACCGGGGGATGAAATGGAAGGCCAATGCATAGTTCGAGATCTTTTTAGCTTGTTTCTCATCGTTTCTTTTTCTTGTTCATGTTTCCTCCGGCCTCGCGTGGTTGTGCTTGTACCTCATTTCGATTATACCCGTTGAAACACGACCATATCATAATTCTAGACAAATGCAATTACGGTGGATGAAGATATTCGAGACTTGCGGAGAGTTTGGTGTAGGGTCGGGTAGGACAAGCGATGCATGCGGCAGGGTCAGGGCGCTGCTGACGGAGATATCGCATTCCAACCCCTTGCGCCGGGACTGAGCATGGCCCCCGACGTAAGTTTTGAGATATCGTACTAGAAACCTCCATCGTGGCAGACATGAGCGAGGACTAGAGGGAAGTAAATGAGACACATCGCATTGTATGGCCCGATCGAGGCAAAACCGTCGCAGCGCCCCACGCGGAAAAAGCAACGACAACTCCCCACGTGGATTCGGACATATTCAGTACGACTCTAGGTAGTGGTATGGACACGCCGTTCGGACATACTACCCACCCAGTATCCAGGATCGGGAGGGAAGAGACGCTCGCGCTGATCGACGGCTTATCTCCGGTTCGTCGGAGTTCTCCATGCGCGGACCGCGAATGAAGCGTTGCTTTAGTGCAGGGAACTTTTTTCCTTTCCTCAACTTTTCCTCTTCCACCGTTCCCTGCTTGCTTCTTCCTCTTTCGTTTCTCTCTTTCCCTGCCCTCTCCCTCCATCGCACACCTACCACGATGACCGCCCGAGAATAACAGCCTCTGTCTCCTCGCCAACCTCGTGTGTCCGCTCTCGTGCGCCCCCTGGACGACCGGCCTGCATCTTGCAGCTTGTCGGCTCTGCCCGCTCTCCAGCCCAACCAGGCAGTTGACTCATTGAAATCCTGCCGCACCCTTGATTTGTGATACACCTGGGAAACTTAAGAGGGAGATACACCGCTATTCTCTTGTCTCGCAACTCTTCTCCGTCACCTCAGTTCAGCAGAGAGAAAGGATACGATGGCGTCGCAACAGCCCCATTCCGATGTGGACCCTCGGACTCCCGCGCCAACCACTACTACACTACTCCAACTACCCCAGACGACGCCGTCCTGATGTCCGAGGAGGAGAACGTCCCGCCTGCATCGAGAGATGCCTCCGCCAGCTCCAACTCGGTCTCTCCCATCGAGGAGGAACGGTCTTCGGCACAGCCTGATGGTGATGATGCCGTCGAAAAGGTTGCCACTGGCGCATCGCTCGCCCAGGTGCCTTCCCAGGCGCAGAAGTTGGGCAAGAAGAAGGTTTTTATCGTGATGTTTGCGTTGTGTGTATGTATAGCCTTCCCTTGTGTCTACCTTCACCGGGGAATTATCTCTGTGTCGACAAGCTAACCTTACATTCCACAGATGGCCCTTTTCTCGCGGCGTTGGATATGGTAAGTAAATTCAAGAATTGCTCTGATATCCGCCTCCCTAACCGACTCTCCAGACGATCGTCTCGACGGCCCTCCCCACCATGGCCGCTCACTTCCATGCCACCGAGAGTGGGTATTCTTGGATGGCATCCTCCTACATGCTGGCCAACGCCGCATGTGTACCCCTCTGGGCAAGATCAGTGATATCTGGGGCCGGAAACCCATGATCCTTCTCGCAAATTTCATTTTTCTAGTCGCCAGTCTGATCTGCGCCTTGGCCATCAACCTACCTATGATCATTGCGGGTAGAGCCCTGCAAGGCATTGGTGGTGGTGGCATCATTGTCCTTACCAATATCAGTGTGTCGGATCTGTTCAGTGTCCGGTTGGTCTTCTTCTGTCTCCATTGGTAAAGACAGCGTACTAACGAAGTTTCCCAGAGAACGACCAATGTACTATGGGCTTTTCGGATCTACTGGGCCATTGCTGGTGCCCTCGGTCCCATCATTGGAGGTGCTTTCACTACCAGCGTCACTTGGAGATGGTGTTTCTATATTAACCGTAAGGCCAGCACTCCTTTCCTTCGTGTACCCTCAAGACAAATCACTAAGCAACGAGATTAGTCCCGTCGGCGGCGTCTCCTTCTTCATCCTCTTCTTCCTCAACATCGAATCCGGCAAAACTCCCCTCCTCGCCGGTCTCCGCGCGATTGACTGGACCGGCACGCTTCTCATCCTCGGCGGCACCGTGATGTTCCTCTTCGGCCTTGAATTTGGTGGTGTCACCTACCCCTGGGCTTCTCCTACGGTAATTTGCCTGATTATCTTCGGCGTCTTCACCTGGGTTCTCGCCATGCTGAACGAATGGAAACTCGCGCGCTACCCCATCATCCCGATCCGTCTCTTCTCAAACTGGCACAATGTCCAAGTCCTCCTCGTCTGCTTCTGCCACTCCTTCGTCTTCATCTCCGGCGCCTACTACCTCCCCCTCTACTTCCAGACGGTCCTCCTCGCGAGTCCAATCCTCAGCGGTGTCTACGTCCTCCCCAACGTGCTCAGTCTCTCTGTCGTCTCCGCAGGGGCAGGCTTCGTCATGAAAAAGACCGGTCGATACCGCGAGCTCATCATAGCCGGTATGCTCTTCATGACAATCGGCTACGGCCTCTTCATTGACCTCAAGGCCTACGCCTCCTGGCCCCGCATCATCATCTACCAAATCATTGCCGGTATCGGAACAGGTCCCAACTTCCAAGCCCCCCTCGTCGCCCTCCAAGCCAACATCCACCCCTCCGACGTCGCAACCGCAACCTCCACCTTCAGCTTCCTCCGTCAAACCTCCGCCGCTATCGCCACCGTCCTTGGCACGGTCGTCTACCAGAACATCCTCGCCCAGCAAATGCCCCGCGTCACGGAAAGCCTGGGACCCAAAACGCCCAGGCCATCGAGAACTCCTTCGCCGGCTCTCAAGGCGAGCTCATCAAGTCCCTTCCCGAGGACCAGCAATCCATCATCTTAGGCTCATATACTTTCGCTCTGAGCCGGATGTGGATCTTCTATACCGCTGTCGCGGGCTTCGGGCTCATCCTTAGTCTGTTCGTACGCAACATCGAGCTCAGTCGGTCTCACACTGTGACCAAGACGGGTCTGGAGGAGCAGGAGCGCGCTCGACAGGAGATTCTTGCCGCCCAGAAAGCTCGACGTGAACAGTCTAGTCCAAAGGAGGAGGTATAATCGCTACCTCCTACTTACCTTACCTTCTTCTTTCTCATTCTTCCCTCTGTCCTCTCCCTCTTAACCTCTTTCTCTGATCTTTCGATCATCTATCGCCTCCGGAAAGAGTAATTACCAGGTCTCTCTTCGTTCCAACACCGTATATATTCATCTTACCCCGTGAACCCACCATAGGTCTATAGGTCAGACTCCTGGTACGGCTCTATATATGACCAGCTCGGCATATAAGCATCTCATCAGCGAAACATGCTGGTTCCACACCAGATTCGGACACCTTCACGCATCAGAATCTCAGAACATATAACTGTGGATAACTCACGATAAACAAACAGACACATCTACACAAAGAAAAGTTCTAGCATATCAGCATAGCATAATCGATAATAAAAAAAATATACATACATACTGTATGTGAAGACAAATTTAAGCTCATGATCATTGTATTCTTAATCAGACACTCATCCATATACCCCCTGGCCACGAGACTCTAAATGTCCAATTTGAGAGGCTTGAGTAATATTGAACATGGCTTATCTTCCACTATCTATTTGCTAGACAGCATATGTGATACTATTTGCAGATCCATTTCTTCCCCACACCACCCACTTCTCAATGTCCAATGAAGCACACGATGACTGTGCTTTGGACACTGGATCGCCCTTCCCTCACTTTTTGCTCTTGATTGTAAGACAGGATTTGCAACCGATAGTCAGTATGAGGTGCATGCATTATATGCACATCATCCGCATTTGGGTGTATACTCCCCTCAGCCAGCATGTCTTGCCGTCGATAGCATATTAAAGAATACCTATAAGTAGCGGCGAAAAGATCAGGCTTCCTGACCACCCGGAACCTACTCCCAAGACAAGACGCAACCTCTCCTGCTCAATATGAAACCCAATCTCTTCCTCGCGGCCTTGCCTCGATCACGGCTGTCCTGGCCGCGACTTCAACCTCCCCTACCTGTAACCAGCTGGCAAAGTCTCAGTTCGCCGTCGATAAAACCGTGGACCGGCTTCAAAACCTCGACGACAAAGTTCTCAAGGGCAAGGACAGCGACGAGCCATCGGGTGGGGACTTCCTATCCGAAGACGACAAGGGCGATGTCCAAAAAGACCAAAAGGACTTCCTCACCACCATAAAATATCTCCGGGATGCGCTCAAGGAGAATAATGCCAAGGGGTCAGGAGTGGATGATGGACCAATGCAGTTGGAGACATTGATGAAATCATTCTCTATACTGACTGGAGCCTTGCCCGACAAGAACATCGACCAGGACACCGAGGACACCGACACCAAACCCTCCGGACACGACACTACAAAGGTCCGTCGCCTCCATGAGGACATCAGCAAACTTTACCCGGTTACCGATCGCTTGAGTCGTGACTTGGCCCAAGCGACCAAGAAAGAAAAGTGCTCGGAAGAAAGCTCTAAGGGCCAGACAGCATAGAATTATTTGAAGACATTCCTGGGTTTCTTTTCAGACTATCACGTCGTTGGTTGGAAGGAGAATTGAGGACATATTTCGCATGCTCCCCAATCACCCCATGTTTCCCCTACTTCAGCCATTCCTGGAGGGTTGACGAACATAATCGCAGCCTAGAAGAGTCGAGAGAGTTAGCCTGTTTGCGCAGGATCGGGTCTCATGTTCTATAGCTACTCTGCGTGCTAAATAGGAGTTTCCCTCAAATCATACTGTGCCATGATCAGATAGACAGTCAGACCGGGACCATAACCATCCTGTGGTAATCAATTCTTTCGTATATACCGACTCCGTGTCAGTGTCGAATTTCTAGGCCAGAATGTGTAACCCCCTCTCATACCCGTGACATTTACTGGCCTTGCGCATATCTTCAGCGCGTGGGTACATGCAGCCAGTACCCTGTGGGCGATTATATCTTGCATGTGCTCTCGGACTCCTAGGACCTAGCTCGTAACTATGAAAGCCTTGCCTCTGAATTCCTCTCGGTTCTGCCAGATTCGGCAAATTTGCTTATCATAGGATACATGCAGGTCCGTCAGTTCTCCATGGTCCAATAGACGGACATGACCAATGACTCCTCGGTGTCTACTGACATCCCGCGGCTTCCTCTACGCGAAAACCTTTTATCCCGAATCACGGATGGCTATCATCGGTCATTGTTATATGGAGTCATGACTTGATCATCTCCGCCGCTAGATAGTTGGCGATGTCATCGCTACGGCACGATTACACGCAAAGCGCACACAGAAAACTTTCAAATCAATACATTTTCTCCATGAATTTTCCACACTTTCTCTTTCCCTTCCAACACAAACACAAATCCCCAGGTATGCCCCCCCTCCTGCATTCCATCTCCCACACATTCCATTCCTCGTTATATTTGAATACACATGTGTCCTAAACATCCAGAGCCTGCTGAAACTAACTACCATAGCTGTGGGGCGTTCTTTTGTCGTTGACGAGAGCCTCTAAAGTCGTACCATACTTGCCTTCATGATGAGTGTCCGTTGGGATGTACTGAAAGGCCCCAGGAATAGAGGCTCTCACACTCTTCTCCCATACATCCCATCCCATTCCCGATATTCTCCTTGCATTGAGATGTTTCAGGACGAAGAAGTCTGTGTCTTTGTCATTGGCGGAAATCCAAGTCGTAGCCGCTTGCCTTCATGATGATATCTGTTGGAATACTGAGAGGCCCGGGCGAAGATGCTCAAACGCATGTTCTCCCACATACATCATCCCTTAAGATGTTCTGATTTATCCGTTCTCCTTGTATTCAGGTGATTGGGAACCCGAAAAGAGAAAGTCAGCCGCAGCTAAGCATCATGGCTGTTGATCAAAGGCGCTCTCATGATTGCCTGAGATCTCTGCATTGGGGAGTCCGCATAATGTTGTTTCATATCGTCTATGATAGGCAGGTTAGCACCTTACTATTATCACAGTGGACTTGACAGCATCTCAATAGTCATCTCTACTGCATAATGTCTGAAGAAGCGTGCGACGAACTCCGGTAGGGCTAGGGCCAGCGGACTAGCTCTGCACGACGAGGGGCGAGATCTAGATATTTAATGAGGTATGGGTTATCCAAGTAGGCTGTGATCAGCCCGAAGAACTACGAGAAAGCCCGAGAAACCTCCTAAAAGTAGGGGCACCGAGAAGAAGGAAAAATTTGTTTCGAAAAATCAATTCATATAGGTACATATGTACAGTTTGAGATCGAAAGAACAGACAACACCATTACCCGGAAGCAAATATATCAGTAGGAAAGTAGAAAAGATAGAGGATCGATCCTATTTAGCTCATTGCCGAGCCCAAAAGAAAAGGTCGAGGTGGGAATACAAAAAAAAACTAATAATGGGAAGCCAGGGATCAGTCTTGGAGAGGGAGGTCTTTCCAAAGCTTGTACAAAGACGTCAGACAGTCAATGGGCGACATTGGAAAGCCGGAGAAATAGGATATGAAAGGTGAATAGAAAAGGAAGTGGGTATAACGTCGAAAAGAAAATAAGTCCACATTGAAAAGAAAGAGCTTGAACCAAGAAGAATCCAAGAAACACTTTCCCACCCAGGATTACCCTCAGCTTCCTAAACGCCATGAGATGCGAAGTTTTGCCCAGACACTACCACAACGTGCAGCCACGTCAATCATCCAGTAATTCCAGCACACGCTCATGTCTTTGCTTTCTTTGTGCTCCCCTCGGCATTAGATCCGCTGTCGGGGCTCTTGCGTTTCTTGTCTTGTTCATCTTCGCGCGAGAACCCAGGGCCACTAGGGACAGCCGGTGTGGGGAATGTCAAAGGGCTAGGGAGCATGTTGCTGTCAGGGCCAGAGCGGCCGAAGCCCCACTCGGGAAAGAAGCTAGAGGGTGAGGGCAGAAGAGCGTCAGAGACAAAGCGACTGGGAAGGGCAGATATCGGCGTCTCTATGTTGTTGTTATTATATGCATTATTATTCTGCGCTGTGGTCCCCGGAGGCGGCGGTCTCGCGAACGGATTCGGTGGCCCTTGAGCCCCGGCACTAAGAATCGCACCCGCAGATGGAGATGGTGGGGGCAGAACGACGCCCGGATGACTACCGTCTGCATTGGCTTTCGCCGGCGTAAGAGTCTTGTTCCCTGCTGAGTCACGCGAGGATGAATCTCCAGTGGCGCTTCCTCGATCAGAGCTTTCGCTCGGGATTTGCACCTTCAATTGCGGCCGCTTGGGGGGCAACTGCCCACTGTTGGTTCGTACAGGCGGTTTGATATCAGCAGCCGACTGCGAGCGCGGCATGTCCTTGGCAGGTCGCGGTACGGCGGGTTTATTCTCATCAGCTCCCTCTTGAGAGCCTTCCACCTTGGATTGCGTGGGCGGCGAAGGTATAGGGCCTGCTCCGAAATGTCGCGCTAGGACAGAGCCGCGATCGTCAATAGGCGTGAAGATGCTGCGTGATTTAGACGACAGTGACCTCTGATGTGGGGGCGATTGGCCCCCTTCCGTCTTGATTTGACTAGGAACTTGTTCATTCGAACCCTCGGGGAGCGACACCGTGCGCTGCGGTTGCTGTTGCTCGGAAGTAAACGAAGGGGGCACTGAGCTTCTACCCTGCTCCTGCATGAATGCATGAGGGACCTGCGGAACCGGCGGATGAGGTTGTTGTGAAATTCCCATGGGTGTTTGTTGCTGTGTGAGGACGTGCGGATGATGGGGGTGTCGCTGCAGATGTTGCGGTGGCGCTTGGTGGTGCTGCGCCATCGAATGAGGAGGCATTGTGTGAGCGGGAAGGGATTGTGGCGCCATATGCTGTTGGGACGGATGATGATGATGCGCCCCGGAGGATGGCCAAAATGCGCAAATTGTCCTGGTCGAGGCTGTTGTTGAAGGTTCGGATTGTATACAGACGGGTTCACGTAGAAACCATTCTGAGGCGGCGGCGGCGGTGGCGGCGGAGTCCCATGATGTTGCTGCGCTCCAATGTTTGAACTGACTCGACGAAGATGTGTCCTCGATGATGGTCTCGAGACGCCTTGCGGTTGGGGTGTACCGTGGCGGGGGTCAAATGGCATGCCGTTTCCGATCGGGGCGAGGCAGAGGGAGCATGGTTGACGTGTTGGAATCCAGGATGCGCGGGCATATGAGCGGGGATCATGGGAGGGGCATTCTGAGGGGGCGTCTGATGTACTTCTTCGGGGGCAGGGGTGGTTTCATCTTCGTCATCGTCGTCATCACGTTTGCCGTTGAAATCCTCGGGGCCTTTATGTTCATGGGGAGCTCCATACTGTTTTCCGTCAGCAAATCAGGCGCCACGGGGAGGGCACAGAATACGTACATAATGATATCTTGTTAACGTATCCTGCATATCCGAGGACGAAAACTCATAGAGCTTCTTGTTATGGCCGAAGATTATGACAGCGACATCGACAGAGCACAAGACGGCGAGCTCATGTGCTTTCTTGAATAGACCACCCTTCCGTTTCAGGAACGTGCTAGAGATAGCGAATTATGTTAGATCCTGAGAATGGAAGAGCTATAGGGAGTTCATCGCAGAAAGCTAAACTTACACTGAGCGGTTGCGATCATCTTTGATCGCCTTGATCTCGATCTTTCTGCGACCCATCGTGGGACAGGATCGCACAAGGGCGAGGGGTCTGTAGGTCAAACACTGGGCGTCAGAGCGATCAACCGGATGCTCTGCTTAATGAGCGCGGCGCGAAGCACACAGAACCCAGGGAACGGTCGTCCAGGAGAACGAGGGCCCGAATGCGAGATCGGCAAGGGTACAAAGAATCTCGGCGTCTGCTTCCCCCTACTTTCCGTGAGAAATTTTTTACCTCCTCGCTCAGGAAATTATCTGGTCTCACCCCTGAGATACCAGGCAGCAGAGAGCCTCTGCTGAGCGGGGATGAAGGGTGAAGCTGGGAGGGGCCCGGAGATACGAGCGCTTGGGCGATGGATGGGGGCGAGCGCGTAGTGACGAGGCTCGGACTCGAATGACCTAAGGGGCCACAACAGCACGCGAGACGAAGGAAAAGCCTCAGGCGCCTAGGTTGGGACGGCAGACGAGCGACCGAGAGGAGGAGAATATGGGACCGCCGATTTGTCGATGAAGAGCGACAGGCAAGAGGATGGATGGATGAGAGGAATGACTGGCGACACGCGGGAAGTGCAGAAGATTCTAAAGATAGACACACGGAAAGTGTGGGAAGGGAGGTGCGGGTTTCTCAGCCTGTGGGCGTTTACCACCGGGCCCGCTGCTAGACGCCGTAGCCGCGGCTGCTATTTATAGCCCCTCTTGCCTCTCATTCGACTGCCAGCCGAGCTGACTCTTCTAGACATTACCTTATGTACATAGTAGGTAGAATCCGCTGAATTCTACCTAGGTAGCGGTCGATCGACGTCAGTCGTGATCCTCACTCTGTCCCAGTCGTGGCATTATCAGGCCTGCCAACTCAACCAGCGGATGACGCGCGACCCACGTCAAGAGACACGGCTCACTTTAGGTTTGTGCTGTCACCCAGCTGCAGGATCAACAATGGCTTCAAGTGTCTGCGGAGGTGGACCGATAGTGCTGTGATGGTTGCAGGGTGGTGACCGCTGTGTGGTGATGCGGTGAGTGACTCTCTCGGATGTCAGTATTATTCCTCTACATCTGTGGCCCTTATCAAAAGTTTCCTGCCTGAGGCATCCTTGAGCCACGCACCGCCACAGACCCCTCCGCCCCTGATTGTCGCTGGAAGGGGATCGGCGGGTTCAGATCCAAGAATGAAGAGAGGGTCGCAAAGGATTCCCCTGGTCCTAGCCCTCCGATCGCGATGGGGTATTCTGTCCTACATGCACCAGCGAATGGAATGCGTTGATCCGTGCTGGTGGTTCTGTCACTTGACTGTCAACCATCGCCCTTTATACATTCCTATAGATACCTTCCAGTAGGTTACCTACTGTATTTACCTACTGTACCTACGGTAGGCAGGCTCAGAGTCTGGCCGGGATTCATTACTAGCGTCGAGCCACCGAAAGGCCCTGAGTCGCCCAGCGGGTTTCATACCGTATGGGGTCGGTAACCTGAGGTATCCGTATCATCACGGAGGATGAGATCGCAGCATCGTCATCGACCCCAGACACCGCGAATTCCCCAGCTGGCCTTCCGTCGGAATCCTCACCTTGCGTCCCGATCGGAGCAGCATTCCTCTCGACCCAGTCAAACGATCGGTCGGGTCAGTCAAACGCAGAGCGGAAGTCAAACGAGTGGGCGCATTGGGGAGGAATTGACTCCCGGCCGCGTGAGGGAGCCATGGCGGGCGTGTTTTGGTATGTATTGGGATTTCCCCCCTGAAACGAGTCCATCCAGTAGATCCTCATCATCACCATCCATCCATCCATGATTCTCCCCGTCGCTCTCCTTCCATTCTCTTCAGTCATTCCTTTGCTTCTCTTCGCTGCTTCTCTCTGTCCTTTCCCTCCTCTCTGGCGGTCGCCTTTACTGTATTTTCTTGTCTCTTCCCTCACACTCTCTCTCATACACACCTCACTCTCTCCACCTTATCGATACTCAGGATCAACCTGCCAGGTCTGCTGCACGCTAGACGTGCCCCGTCCTCAGCTGCAGGCGATCCTCTGGCCACCTGTATGTGGCCGCTTTTTTTTTCTTTTTGATTCGGGCCCAACTGGTTTTTGTTTTTTCGCTATCACTTGCAACCGTGCATTGGATTGTACGAGTCTCAACTCTCTCATCCGGCGCCTTTTCTCATTTCTCCCCGTTCCCGATTTTTCCTTTCCTCCTGCAACTTCTCCCCTGTCCCTCACGTTTCTGTTCTGATACCACTGGGCTTCCGCCTTGGGCAAATCGCGTGGACCCTCTGGACCGGTCGATTCATTTGTGTTGGTGCCCACTTGGGAAGGAAAAAAATACCAAGACCGGCTCTGTGCTGGCGCTTCCACTCCGTGTCTGCTAACCCTGGTTCCCCTCCAGCTTCGATCCCTTCTAATCGTCGCCGCTCGCACTCGCCTTTTATATGGTACGTCTCGCGTGCAACATGCCGTTCTTCACCCGCGTCTTCCGGAGTAAGGACTCCAATGTGGTGAAGAAGACCCCCAAAAACCCCGTCGTCGAAGAGTCCGGGCCCGCTAAACCCACATGGACCGACGCGTGGCAGCGAACGGAAGTGGCCCCGGAAGAAGTTCAGGAGCTTCTTCGAGGCTGCACCCAGGAATTGAAAGCCCGCGGTATGTACTCGTCTCCCTCGGGGGGCTTCACGCCCACGGCCCCGGTGCCTGTCAATTCCGCCAATTCATGCCTGGCGCATTCCTTGCAATCATGCCTGCTGATCATCGTTTCCCCGGTTGTTTACCACAGGCCTTCATACGCCATTCCTCCTCCTCCCTTTCCGTCCCAGCGCCGATGCCAGTGCGGCCCGAACCTTCATCCGGAATTTCTTCAATCAGTCCGTCGAGAAGGGCGCTCCCCCCAGCGGTGATGCCTTGTCGCAAGAACTCCGGCTGTCAGACCCGATGGTGAGCCGACGGCATCTGGATTCCCCCCGGCTCCCTCGACTTACGCAAATAATCTAGGTCCTATGCAGTGTGATGAAATGGTGCTGGAGCAGACTCCCTGGTGGAGTTGTCACATGGGAAGCCTACGAGCTATTCAAGGTCGGCGAGCAAGGTATGGGACCAATGCGCCTCCAAGCCAGCCTTCCGATGCGCCAATGGCCGTGCTGACCTTGCGGAACAGATTCACAGTTTGCCCGGGACGCGTTCTCGACCTTTATTCCCATCAGCGTGGACTCCGATGCGCGGACCAAAATTATCTTCGACTTCTTCGACCTTCTCGCCGCAATTGCCGCGAATGGCAAATCCAACGGTCTTGGAGGCCGGAAACTCTCTCGATACGCCGGATGGTGGGCATTCGAGCACTCGGACACCGGAAATGGCTTTGAGGCAGCATACAAGAACTGGGCCACTGCGGCGGATGCAACAAGCCATCTATTCTTCGCCTACCTCCGTTCCTTGTCGCCTGATGCTCGCGGAATGAGCACGATTTCCACCCTGCCCATCGCCCTTCAGAGTCTGGTCCAGGCGACAGAGTATCCGCCAGAGACGCCCATCCTCCTTCAGGTCGCGACCACCAAGGTCGTCATGATTGTCGACACCGTCTCTCCCACACCATTTGCCCTCCTCCGTCGCGCCAAGAACTTTGAGTATCGGGACAGCGATCAGCATCTACAAGAATTCGCCAGCTACGAAGAGCCTCTGCGTGCCTTGACCGATGAGTGTGTCCGTGTGCTCCGATGCATCTCATCTACCAACCAGTCGCAGGCCGTCGTGGAGGGTCCGACTTCCTCGACCCGGGAAGCTTCGTGGTCTCGGTTCGAGGATATGGGCTTTGGAAGCACTCTGGAACCGAGGCTTGATGATGAGATGAAGTCCACATCTCTCACGAGAAGGGAGTTCGGAGGTAGCCTTCGATCGGCCCCTCAGTCAGGCGGAGGTGACATGGGTCGCCCAACGACTCCCTCCTGGGCCGATTTCATGTCTTCCGGCTTCAGCGACGAGAATCCCTTCAAGGCCCCCACGGCCCCTATGCTCCTTCCTCCAGATAAGGTTCTGCCTCCGATCGCTACCGACCGTGGTCAGAGTTCTCAGTCTCACAAGCGCAACTTGGACAGTGAGCCCTCCATTGACCCCGGTGAGCTGGCCAGCATCACCACACTCGATCTGGACGATTCGTTCTGGTGGGTCTGGATTAGCAGTCTCGCGGGTGAGGAGCCAGTGTCGCGGAAGGCGGTCTTTGGACGCTGTGCGTTGCTTGAGACGGTCATCAAAAACACCAAGTGGCTGGTTCTGGAAGAGCAGGTGAAGGGTGCTGCTCCAGAACCTGATCCGGGTGCGTACATTGTTGAGAAGAAGAGCTTCTTCGGTTTCTCCACGCGTAAGCGACTTGGACGTCGCAAGTCGTCTGCCAAGAAGGTGACTGCTGTTGAAGAAGCCTACAAGCGACCAGATAACCAGGCGCCCCAAAGCAAAACTAGCATCGCTCCCGACCAACATGCCCGTATCCAAGCTGCTGCTGCCGCCCTGCAGAAACGCCACAGGGAGGAACAAGAATCGCTTAACGGCTCGCATCGAAACAATGCTCGTGATACCACTTACTCGAAGACTAACTCCGTCATGACCTTGCAGCCATCGATTGTCAACGAAGCTTCGCAGGCGCTGAAATGGGCCAGCAACTATGATAAGCACGCCTACCGGACCGCCTATCTGAGCAACAGCCTCGCAGGAACTGGAACCTTGTCGGAGGAAGGGAACGAATCCAAGACCGATAAACTTGCACCTCCCGCGTCGCTCTCGCCCAGTACGAGCACAAGACAGCCTCCTCCACCGGTGCCAAAGGACAAGCCCTCGCGTTCTGCGTCGCCTCTGCCCCCCAAGGATGAGTCTGAGGTTCCTGGAGGAAACACCAACGGCCGCAATGGTAGCACCAGCACTCCCGTAGAGCAATCAATAACCACCGACTCTGTTCCTAGAAAGTCCATGGATGAGGCAGATGAGTCCAAGGGCAAGCTGAAGAAGAAGGCTGGTAACACCGGCTTCAAGAGCATGTTTGGCACCAGCAAGAAGAAGGACGCCGAACCCAGGCCTCCCATGAAGCCTACCGGTGCCGGACGTTCTGCTGTTGCTGCTGCACGTGCCGCTCTCGAGGACAAGGCAAAGGCCTCTCAGGAGCAACCCACTCGCCCCTCGACCCTGAGAAAGAAACCTACTCCGCAAACACCAACGGCGGAGACTCCTAAGGCTAGCGTTGAGGTGCCCACGCCCCCGAAGGAGGAAAAGGCTGTGTCTCCTCCGCCTAGCCAACCGACTGCTTCTCTTGCGGAACGGCCCAAGCAGTCTGCCTCGGAAGACCGCCCAATAAACCCGCGTCAGGCCGAGTATGATGCTCTTTCGCGCGTGGATACCAACGAGCGGGCTGCCGCCGACAAGGAATTCTCCAAGTTCGACCAGGGTCCTCTGTTGGATCAGCCTGCCTTCGTGCCTCAGGACTCTCCGGTGACTGAGACATTCCCCCACAAGGAGGAAGACAAGGAGAACGAAAGGCCCACTCCAGCGACTGTAACTCCTGAACAGCCTAAGGAGGTCACAAAGGCCCCGGAGCCCGAGATCCCTCAGAATTCCTCCTATGACCGGTGGGCCCAGATTCGCAAGAATGCTGCCGAGCGGGCTGCCGCTACTGATCGGCCCCGAATGAGTGAAGACGGCAACACAAGCGAAGAAGAGAGTAAGTAGATGCAGATTTCCCCATGTTCCATGGATTGATGCTAACTCTGAGGTACTCTATCAGGCTTTGAAGAACGTGCTGCTCGCATCAAGGCCCGAGTGGCCGAATTGACCGGCAATATGCAAAAGTAAACTACGGGTCATATATATGATTGGTCCGCCCCTCACATTGCTCTTGCCCTTTATTCCTTTCTGCCCCGGTTTCGTCCCTACGATTACCCGGCTACCCGCCAGTGCCTTTTCTTGAACTTGTTGCAATGTCTTGATTACTTTCTCTTCTGCTCGATGCACCTAACCCCTTCTTCTGATACCTTCTCCTTCTTCAATCACTTGCGTCATGTCAAACGTCTAACTCCGACGATATTCGATATATCGCAAGCGATGACAGACGTACGCCGTAACGCCTTGATGGTGGACGAATGTGTTTATTATACCTTTCTCGGCGGTGGTCCCTGCCCTTTCCTGCATGCTCGCTCGTCCCATCGAGCGATCCATGCATGCAGTCCAGGAGCGTGATCACATTTCTCTCCGATTGTTTTCTACCCTTTATTCCACCAGATTTTAGCTTTGTATCGTTTTATTCCCCACTTGTTGTTTGATTGTTTGCTTGCTTGCTTGGTATTTCTTCGAGGCTTGTCTTGTCGACTTGCCTTGCTCTGCTTGTCTCCACCACCGTTGTCTTTAAATATACCTTATCTATCCATATACCTCAGCAGACTTTCGTTATGTATCAATCAAATCTATCGTCTCAGTTGGATCTTCTGCCACTCTGTGCACACATGGGCTATCATGGTATGTAAGAGTGTATTGATATCGTACGAATAAGAATGGGCATCCAAATAGATTATCTGGCACTTAGCGTCAATCAATGTATGCGTTACAGGTCTTCGTCACACGTATGTGCATGTACGTTTATATGGAAAGCAGCCAAAACGTTGGCTAACACAAAATAGATGGATATATAGACCGCAGTACCATCTCCATATTTCCAGTCCAGAGAACAAGAGGCCCAAAAATACACACATCTTATAACTATCTCAAACGAATCAGATATGTAATCTGGGGTATAGAAACCTCATAAAAGACAAAAATATAACCAGGGGAGAACAGGAACAAGAGTCACGGTAACACAGGGGGATCTATAAACCAAGTCTAGGTAGACCGGAACACTGATCACCCTATCCCCGAATAATAAAAGATATATCTTCTTAAATAAACCAGCATAGAAGGAAGTCATCACCAGTGTACAGTACAGAATTCGCGTCGTGACAGATAGACAGACAGACAGACGACCGTTATTATTATGAGTATTATTATAGAACATAGCGTAACCGACGGGTAGCTTCGACGGCGACGAGAGCGCTTAAAGCGCCAATGCACAGACAGATAGAGATGGCGTTGGGCGAACTCTTATCGAGGTTCATCCACTGGGAGTCAGAAGCAGCGTCGTCGCGTTTCGTGCTGCCCGGTTCGAGGATACTGAAGACGATCCAGCTGATGAAGGTGCCGACGAATTGCGGGATGGTGGTGTACACGTTCAACACGCCGAGGTAGATTCCGGCGAGCTCACCGGTGGAGGGGATATTGGATGGGCCGTCCTCGATATCGCTGTCGCTGTCCGGCTCGTGGTGGTTCAGACGCAGGACGTCCATTTCCGTGTCACCGCTACCGTTCATGTCGCTGTAGCCGCCGGAGCGGACGCTAGAGGATGTGATCATCGTTACGCCGGAGAGGCGGGAGGCTTGAGAGGGGCCCATGGCTAGCTTGTTGATCTCGACGCCCATGAAGGCGAAGGGCGCCCAGCAGGTGATGGCCCAGGGGATGCCGCAGATGGCGACGAGGAAGGTTGCGAATGCGCGGGAGCGAGCGAGAGGGGCGAAGATCATGGTTGCGGCGAAGACGACGTGGGAGATCAACCATGTCATTTGGAGGTCGGGACGAACGGCGGTGATTCTCTTCATCAATGCTGCGATTCCGGGGGGTGGTCGGGGGGTGAATCGGGGCTTTTTGGTGTCTGGTGGTTGGACGCAGAAGGGCAGAAGGACGGATCCGAGGAAGGTTATGGATGAGAAGACGACTAGGGAGAGACTGCCTACACGGCCGACTTCTCCAAGCATGTCGGCGGGTTGTGTTGCATATTCGGGCACTTCGTAGCGGAAGTATGTTTCACCCACCCAGGTAGTGCTGTAGAAGAGGAAGGGAAACCATCCTGGGGGTGTTAGTTTTGGAGAACGAAAGATGCTGTACTGGGGGTCTCACCGATCCAGGCCCAGAATTGAGCCCAACAAATGGCTTGAATGCGAGGCGGTAGATCCATGGTGGTCTTGATCAGTTGGGATAGCACATGTAATGCCCCAGCCTTTCCGTCCGAGTCTCTATCAAGGTATCAGTGACAAGTTCGCCTGTGCGCTCCAGTGGTGTTGGCGACTAACCGTGCAGTAATCAATACTCTTTCCTTCACGGAATAACTCGTGACGAGGACGGCTCCGATCAAAGACAGTGCCGCAATGACGGTCATCTGCTTGAATTGCGTATCACCAATTGTCGTGCCAAAAATGCTGACCGTATCAATAGATCCGATGACATATCCGATGAGCTGCCCGATTGCCGACATTCTCGTTGCTATTTCCTGTTTAGCATATACCATCGCATAGTTTGAGAACATTCAACATACCCCATGCGGATCCGGCTTGTTGCGCGGGAATGGGTAACGTATCAACGATCAAACTTCGACAACACGCTTGCACTGGAAATCTGTTAGAAAAGCCAGAAAGCACCGGACATTCAGGACGCACCGATATTGATCGCGAAATCCACGGCATAGATACTCAGAACCGCCAGCGCAATGGTAACATTCTTGGCCTGAACGGAGAATTTCGCACATCAGCAACCGCGCAAACCAGAACACGAATACCAAGCTCACCTTCTCTGCATCCTTCACAAACATGTTCACAATCTCCGTCGTCCAGCCTAGCACCAACAAGCACCGGCGACAATGATCGAGCCGGCAATCATGAACGGTCTGCGCCGGCCCCATTTTGATCGCGATCGATCCGCAATGACTCCGATCAGCGGTTGCATGATCAGTCCCGACAGGGACCGGCGATCCAGACCAGCGACGTTCGAGACTTTGTAAGACCAAGCTGGAGCAGGTATGGCGTGCAATCTGCGAGCGGGAAGATTCGTTAGAGGTGGTTAAGTTCTGGCGACCTGTCCGATGAGGAGTCCGATCTTACAGGTCATTTCAATGCCCCATGTGAATCTATTAAAAGCGCAAGCGGCACGTCAGTCTGGCTGAGCCCTCAGATAGCGGTACAGAAGAAATCACTTGGTCAAATACGTACTGTAGTCCCAACAAGCTGAACGTCAGTAGAGCCATGCGCGCCGACTCTGTGCGCCCCTTGATAGAGGGTGTGCCCACCCATCTTGCAGCCTGTGGCATCCTGAACTATACGCTGGATGCCTGCATGCACCTGTCCACTTTTCACCTTCGACTGTGTTCCATAAACCAAACGTTTTGCCGTCCTCGTGCCCGCGATCGGGACCAGCGTACGATCTGCGCGGTCGAGCTGGCGCGAGGGAGATTCGATAGCGATGCCAGTGAAAGATTGGGGACTAATTGGTCGAGCTGCGAAGTCTCAACGGTGATGGCTCGGTCGGAGGTCAATTGAGGGGGGCCGACGAGTCGTAGGATAAAAATAGCTGTCAAGAATGCGGCGGAATTCGGTGCCGCAAAAAAAGATTCTCTGGTTTTCTGCAGTCGTGTTGCGTAAAGGATCCCAACATACGGTTCAGCAGAGAGAGAGATCGAGGGGAGGTTTCGAGTTTCGACCAAGGGAGGATTCGAGCGATGCGAGAGACGGAGGGAATGGGGGTGGCCGTGTGCAGAGAGAGGGAAGAGAGAGAGAGGAGAAAGGGCCAGAGAAACCCACATAAACAGAACGCATGCGGGCCCCCGGGCCGCCAGGGTGTCGTGGGCTTATCGGCAGCAGGCGACCCACCCTGGCCGCGGCACTTCCCCCCGTTATTAATAGAATGCGCCCTCCTACACTACATACTACATCTGAAACCACCCCCTTTCCCCAGGTTTCGCATGTACAAGACTCGACCAACTACGAATTGCGCGATAGACGCGATAGTGCAGGGAGAAAGAACGAAAGAATCACCATCGTGGAATATATGTCAACCCAAAAAGAAAAGCTAACCCGCAAATACCAAGAAGACCAAGCAGATCACGCAATCACAAAAGGAAATCGAAGAGATCAAAACACACAGAACTCCATCTACAGTCGCCGGCTCCCAAACAGCCCGTCGCAACCGCAAGGAGGAATCAGGACCGCCGGGTAAGATTCGTAACAGTCACTGCATTCGTTTCTAGGAACCGAGTGGAAGATCTGGTCCGTCACGGCCGGCTGGAAATCCCGTCTCCAATGCCTTACCATACCAACGCAGACCGTCCGATAATGCTATGGAAAACCCAGAAGTGCTCACATTAACCCATTTTTCCTCCTGCCGTTTTCATTTATAAAGAACATTGTCGTGACATTTTCTCATTTACAGTCTGTTGGGGGCCGAAGTCAGAGGCCACTGGTAGCCAGCGGCATCACTGAACTTGTAGCCGAAGGACGCGGTGAAGTCATCGAGCACCGCAGGTCCGCGAGAACCTAGGAATAGATTAGTACTGGTTCAATGCCGGAGGTGCGTCACATAATAGCTCACCATAGGGGTATTCCATCGGAATGATCTCCTTGTTGTCGTCAAGGTAGTGGAGGAGGGGTGAAGATTCTCCAGCTGGAGTCGAGCTCATCGTCACGCACGAAGTTGGAGTGGTCGCCCTTCAGGGCATCCAGGATCAGAGACTCATAGGCCTCAGGGATCTTGAGGTCGGAGAAGCGGCGACGATAAGTGAGGTCGAGCTCGGTCACGACCGTCTGCATGGACAGACCAGAAGCTTGGAGTTCATCTTAATGTATACGGACTCGTTGGGCTGGACGCGGATGACAAGCTCGTTGCGGGGGATGTCCTTGAAGATGCCGGAGGTGACATCACGGAACTGGATGCGGATTTCGGTCTTTTGCTCGTTCAAGGCTAGACAGTTGTGAGTATACCAGGACAATTCTGGTGCACTGGAGAAAAGAACGTACCTTTACCAGCCTTCATGATGAAGGGAACACCATCCCATCGCTCGTTCTTGATGAACGCAACCATGGCGCAGAACGTCGGGCAGCGAGAATCTTGGGGGACAGTGTCGTCCTCCTTGTATGCGGGCTTGCTGCCATCCAAAGACTTGCCGTACTGGCCGATAATCACGTTCTTGGGCTCGATAGGGTCCATGGCGCGGAGGACGCGCACCTTCTCATCACGGATATCTTCGGCGGAGAAGGAGATGGGGCGCTCCATGGCGAGAAGCGTCAACACCTGCAGAAGGTCTAGATAGCGATATTAGTCTTTCATCCTATGTCAGGATATTGTTTTTTTGGATCGGCATACGGTTCTGCATGACATCACGGATGATACCGAACTCATCGAAGTAACCCCCACTCCCTCCGTGCCGAAGGGCTCCTTGAATGTGATCTGCGCCAAGGAATTAGCAACTACCTCGGTTCTCCAAACAGCTCCAATTCATACCTGGACGTTGTCGATGTGATGGCGGTTCCAGGTGGCGTTGAAGAATTCGTTGCCGAAGCGCATGATGATGGATGTTCTTGACCATCTCCTTACCCAGGTAGTGGTCAATACGGAAGATCTCCTCCTCCTTCCAGTTGGGTCGAGGGCCTTCTGGAGGTCACGGGAGCTCTGGAGATCTTTTCCGAAGGGCTTCTCAACCTGTAGAGACGAAGGAAATGCGCATGAGCGTGTATTCTGGCTGAGACAATGGCATCGCGATGGCGACTTACAATAATCCGGGCAATGCCGTTCTTCGGGTAGCAGTTCTTCTTCAGTTGCTCGGACACCGTGGTGAAGACGCTGGGGGGAGCGCCATGTAGAAGACTCGGTTCTGCTCCTTGTTGCCCTTCTCGACCTCCTCGAGGTGCTTGTTGAGGTTGATGAACGATTCATCCTTGTCGTACTGACCACTGATGTAGGTGCACATCTGGCAGAAGCTGTCCAGCTGTTCCTCGATTTCCTTGGTGGGGGTCTTGATGTAGGATCGCACCCGTTTCAGGTACTCTTCGTGATCCATGTTCGTCCGGGCATATCCGACGATCTTGATGCCCTTGGGGAGGAATTTGTTACGGTACTAGAAACCCAGTCAATTTCCGCCCGCTCCGATGAAACCCTGCTCGGGTGCTCATCCGGGACTTACCAGGCCGAAGAGGGCAGGGAACTAAAGGACAGGGTCAGTTTCCGATCGAATTCACCGGCCAGGCCGAGATTTTCGAGGGACAGACGGATCACCTACCGTCTTCTTCTTTGCGAGATCTCCCGATGCACCGAGAACCACAATGGCGGTGTCATCTTTGAGTTCGACGGTGCTACGAGAGGCATCCATGTTAGCCACGAATGAGGGAAAGCTGGTTGAGCAGGGGTGCTGTATGGCTGTCGATCACAGGGTTTTGCCAGCGCGATCGGGACGGAACAGAGAATTGGAGAGCAGGAGCAGCTAGATGGCGATCCTGACGGTGCAGATGAAAGAGAGATGCAAAGCGATGAATCCGGGACAGGATCAACTTGCGGGGGATCGAATTGACTCTCCAGAAGGTGGTTGAGCGAGCGGGTGGCAGGTGGGCAGAAAGGCAGAGGGGCGTTCGAGGGGAGCCGAGGAGGGGAGTGATGTCAGAGAGGGAGGCGGCGGCAGTCAGGACTCACCCAGCGTTCTGGCGCTCCTCAGTGCGAGCTATTGTGTTAGCCATGGCGACGGGGAATGTGTGGGCGCAGACACCGGACAGCAGTGATTGAGGAGAGAGAGGAAGTGAATGGGACGGTGAAATCGAGACGAGACAGCGACGAGGGAGAGGGAGAGGTTTGTTGGAAAAATCCCCAACAGTTCCGGCGGAGCAAGTAGTTTTTAACGCCGTGAGAGGGACTTGCTTAGTAGCAGTCGAGGAGCTGCAGTTGCTGCAGGGTGACTCTACATTACCGTACACGGTGGGGCACCCTCGTCTTTCCCACGACATCGATGATGGCCACCCGCCGGTATTATCTGCGTTTCTTTTTTACGATCGCCGTGTTCCTTTTTCCTGCCGTCGCGATGGATATGCATCCCCGGAGATGTTGTTTCCTCTGACCTTCTTTTCTTCGGGTCTGATTTCTATGTTCGTGTTTCCCTCCTAATCTGATCGGATTTGACTCTCTTTCCTGGCCGGATATTAGGGTCATCGTCACGGTCATCCCCCATCGTGGCAACACCCTGGTGTTAGTCGTGCTCATTATATCATCCATACCCCTCCATCCACCGTTTCCCTACATCCGTTCCTAATCCATCACCCCCCAGCTCACCCCAAAAAAGCAAAATAAATGTCTCCGATGATCGTGCCTGTAACTTTGTATTACTGTCCCTTCCCCAACATACATACCAACTGTACGAACCTCCCCTCCTCCAACCTCCCTCCCTCCCCGATTGATTTTATCCGAGCCAAGTCCACTGGAAATTTCCAACCACAGAGCTCCACCGGGAACCGCACTTGGACCGCGGACGGTGCTTTCGATTCGAGGCACATCTGAGGGAGGCTGACCTGCGAGCCCCGCGTGCATGCTCAATCTAGTAATCTTACGCCTTCGTAGTGCTTGCATCTGACAGCATTCCCCTTTTTGATAGGTAAACTCCAGCGGGGAGGATCGGGAGCAAATAAAATCCAATCCAGGGGCAAAAGAAATATAAAAAGAAAGAATATCACGATATCATAATCACGAGCGGAGTTATCACCACCCAACTGTGCCTCGCGGATGTGCAAGGTGTCCGCGGAGACGGCTGTCGAACTCCAGGTTACAATCATCACTTCTTCAGGTGAGGGGTGGAGACGAAGCTTCCAATCACCTCCACCCACCCTGTCTGGAAGCTGTGTGACTTCCTGCTTTGCGCTGCGCTCGCCTTGATTTTACCTAATACCAAGGGACTCCTCACAACGCAGGCCCGTCTGGGGACAGAAGAATGCCCCGTGGACACATTACAGGTACATAGATAATGCATGGATGTATATCAGATGGCGAGGATCTTACCGGCTATCCCTGGAAGCCCATACATCAACTTTACATACTCCTGTACCAATGAAATACATCTGGAAAAGCGAGTGCGACTTCGGACTACCTGCTCCACTCAAAAATACGCAGTACAATGGCAAAGATCGCGCCAGAAGCTGCGGCGAAGATTACTGTGGAAAGGGTGGTCAGTCCGGCCTGGAGCACTCCCTCCCGGTGACCCAAGTCGTGGAGATGGATCGGCGGGTTTCCCAACGACGATACGGATTCTATTTTCCCGTGCGCTTAGTGAGGAACTAGCAGCTTAGGGAGGGGGTTGGAATGTATCAGACCGAACGTCTGGCACCGGTCAGCCTGGGATTTGATGATGACACCCTGGTCGCAGCAGGAGGTTAATATTGGGTCACTGCTTTTGTTGTCGTTATCTGCAACTCTAACTTAATTTATTTGCCTTTTTTTTTCTTCTTCTTCTTTTCTGTGCGGTTTTCTTTTTCGTCCGATATACATCTTCGGACGACAGGCCAGATACGAAGACAGAGTCAACCGCCAGATGGCGTGCTGATCGAGTATGTAAAACTCATGTCAAGCTCGTTGCCGATAATCCCAGGATGGTGGGGCTCCCCTCGCTGTATTTCCAAATGGGTGTCCCGGTATGATCGCGCCGTCAGGATTTAATCTTTCTAGTTATATACTCCGTCCGGAGAACATCCAGCACGGTGCCAGGTGGTACCATGGAAGCGATCACATCACATTCACCGGCTGCCTTCAACATTCTATATCTATTTATTTTTTTTTTCCCTCCTCTGTTACTGATCTATATTCATTCTACGGAGTATGAGGTTGGTGATGACGGATCTCAGGCGAGGTCTAATGCGCTGACCACTGCATGGAACAGAAAGAATAAAGTCCGGTAGTTCCAGGGCGCGGATCAAGCTGCACGGGGATGGGGCGCTTGTCGTCATGGGACAGAGCATTCTCAGGTCTGTTTTGTCAGCTAGGGACGCTCTAGGCATGCGGTGCAGCAGCCGCCGACCGGCCTCGGACCACAGTAGCCCGACGGCAAAATAGCTGGCGATGGTGGGGTTCCATGATTCCAACCCCGAGAGGAAAAAGAAAATCTGAAAAAAAGGGAAGATTATCTCGGAACGTGGAGGATCTCTTTTTCCGGGATGTGTCCGAAAGAGGACTAGTGCCATCCCGTCTTGGATGACTCCCATCACGGGACTTCGCTTAGCCCTGGGGAGGGAGTTGCTCGCTAAGCGTCCCGTTTGGGGTTAGGGCGAGCCGCACCACACCCCGCAAATTGTGAACATTGTGCGTCGACTCCATACCTACGAAGCGACGACAACCACGACAACCCGGACGACTTTTTGCGGGTCATTTCTGCCTTCCATCGACTTGTTTGCGTTGCCCGCTGTTGCTCAGAATCGCCGTCAGGATGCCTTCGGAACAAGGTCACAGACGTGAGTTTCACCGTGTTGAGTCCGATTTAATGTTATGTTGCGCGGATGCCGATCGTCGGGATGGGATGGAGGCCCTGGGAGCGCGCGAGGAAGCCTCTGAGTTTTGAACCATGCTAACGTGAATTCTTCTTGCAGTCTATGTCAAGTAAGTTGCAAACCGTTGTCCTCGTCGTGTCGCGCACATCCGATTCGTGATATATACAACTCGTGGAATCATCATGGTGGAGGGAGGAATCGAGATACCGCACATCACGACACCACATTTCGATTCGAACAGAAGGATTAATACGAATGTCTCTCTATGGGGTCGCCACCTGAGCTACCAGCGCTCCAAGCGCCAGGTCAACCCCAACACCAGGTACGACCCGGATGGATATCGAACAAGGCACATTGGAAACGAGTCTGACGATGGGATACAGCTTGATCAAGATCGATGGTGTTGACAACACTGAGGCCGCCAACTTCTACCTTGGCAAGAAGGTCGCCTTCGTCTACCGGCGAAGCGTGAGGTTCGGGGTTCCAAACATCCGGGTGATCTGGGGCAAGGTCACCCGCCCCACACGGTACGTCGACCAGCATACCCGATGCGTCGGAGATGGGATATGCAACGGATGGACAGATTCGCTGGAGTCTGATATCCCGATGGGTTCAATGAACTAACAACTCTGCTCTGCACAGGCAACTCCGGTGTCGTCCGTGCTCAGTTCCGCCACAACCTCCCCGCCAAGTCCTTCGGTGCTACCGTCCGCGTTATGCTCTACCCCTCCAACATCTAAGTGACTCGCTTTTTGTTATGTGTTAGTTGGCACTCCGGAATCTTCGCGCAGACGGTCGGGCATGGAGTCGACGGTATGAGCCGATGTTGAGATGGAGTTGGCGGGTTGATATGATAATGTTCGTGGGAGATGCAGGGCCGTCCAGCCCTACGAATTGAAATAAAAGAATTCTCTGTCTCTTTTCCCATGTTTATTTGTCAGTTACTAGGCATATAGAAAAGCTTGTCCTGTTTCTATTACCGGCGAGCCTGATGTGCCTTGGTCTGACAGCATGACTGCTCCCAAGTGTACCTGACGCTCATACACCAATCACACCATTTCAACAAAGAATATCGTTTGCATAGGTGGATGGGATGATTATCATGGAATAGCCTTGGGCGTATCTTCTAAGCCTACTACTAACTTGAGCATGCAATCTTTGCGACATCACACGATTGACCATAAGAACTATGTGCGATCTTGACAGCCCTTACCACGCCCGTTCCTCTGTCTCCATGCTCTTATCAACGAGCACATGAGTGGACTGGTGAAGTAGTACATGACAAGCAATCTAACATGTCTGTAGCGCTTGTCACTTCTCTGCGTCGGTCTGGAGCTTCTGCAGCCCTACCTACCTACACTCCACATAGAAAGCCATTGGCAATACTCCCCTGAGAAGAGATGCAAGTACCAACCCACGGTCCAAGTTTTCAACTAAGGCGCGAGACGTAGGCAAGGTCATTGGCAATGCATCCCTGACGATACAACACCAAGCAGCCGACGCAACATCTACCCTTGCATGGAATTCACAATAGCCCAACAAGTCATCCGTATAGACCTATACTCTCAAGGACCTAAGTAATTTCAAACTGCGACAGACTAACGTCCGACAAAAACTCGTCTTATCTACAGAACACTCACTCATTTACATATTCAAACCCAAGTATTACCTGTGATCATTGTACAGTACATGGCCCTTGCCTGGCTCCCTGCGGACAACAACATCATATGCAGGTTTGGATTGGCTTTGAACAAGATCGGTGTACCTCACTGTTTGTATGGACCTGTTTGAAGGTAATCGTCCTTTGGACATCCTTGGGTAAAGGAAGTTTTGTCTGCCGCTAGAATTTGCCCAAAGAAGAATATAAACCTTAAGAACAGGATATCTGAGAGATTGTGGTACGTGACCTCAGCTCAAGAGACTTCACATGACTGAGATCTGAGAGCAGCAAGATTGCCAAATTGGATTGGGGTACAGGTGTCTGCATCCGATCTATTATGGTGCAAAAGTAGGCTTGCTGGTCGTTTTAAATTCCAGGGTTATTGCTTGATAGTCGTGGCTTCTTGAAGAAGTATCCAAGGAAGGAATAACTATAGATAATGAGCCTTTTCCACCCCGTAAGTTGTGTGTATAAAGTCACCCAAAAATGAGAGGACTCCCAAAACCGGCCCGGAATATATCTGAACTCGTAGAAGCCAATCGCAGTTTACAGCATTCATTCACGAATTCCAGTGCAATCGAGGCCATTGACATCCAGAACAGCCTGTTTACACACATAGAGAGGGAATTACATATTTACCACCTGATTGCTCCATTCCGATATCAGCATCAGCTGGATTTGACCTGGATCTGACCCGGATCTGCCATATTGTTCAATGACCCCTGAGTCTACAGTACGTAAGCTCAGATGTGACAAGATCACCCGAACACGACCGACTCCATCCCAACAATCAAGCTAGGGGAGCTTCAAAAATCAAACCTGAAAAACAGCTGGACAGGCACCCTTGCATGATCTTCGTGAGCTGTTACTGAAGTTTATGAGAATTAAAGTAGGCCCATCGCACCCCCACCGTGCAGCGACCCACCAGGCAACCCATCGGAAGATCATCGTCGTTCCTTCCTTCCCCGATCACCAGCGCCCTCCTGCCTCATTAATTAGTCGTCTGGTGTTCGCGCCAGGGTCTCTCTGGTTGGAGCCATTGCGATTCGCAAATTTCCAAGGATCATGCCAAATTTGTTTTTCTAGCGGACAAGCTGGTCGGGACGTGAATCGGGGGTGAAAGGGAGGCTGTCCTAGTATCGTCCGTACTTTATGGATAGTCCCTAGGTAAAGGAGTGTCCATTTGAGGGAGTCTTTGTTGGGGATTTCTGTCACGTCCAAGCGATTACATGCCTGCTTTCATGAACGGGGACAAGAAGCATTCTGCTGTCGGAGGACCCACATTATTGGCTTGACTCGAATACCCCGGATCTGGGTGTTTATTATATGGAGTCCTTCAGGGTGATCGTGCGACTTTGTTGTTCGCGCATTGCGTGGTGCAATTCAGAAGTACGTTCTGTGGACCCTCCCTGCTTATTCATGATTGCAATATCTGCCGGATCTGCAGGATGGAAGGTGGTATTACGTATGGATGATATACACCGGTAGCCCAGCGGCTCGTCTTTTATCCAGGGAAGCGAGCTGGTGTGAGTGCGAGAGGGCACGAGACACCACAGGATTTTCAGTCTAGGAGAAATGTCTCAGTCAGATCCTACCAGACCAGAAGCGGCCGGGTTCCATTGGAGGTGCGAGAGGCGCGAGAGGTTTCAGCGTGTCGGAGTTGTCCAGGATCGGGACATCCGGGTGTGTGTGTGACGGTGTCTGGTTGCCACTCCTTCAACTCGCTAGTGCTAGGGCCTTCAGTGCGACTTGGTTGGGAGGCTAAACGGACAAAAAATAATCACAGCGGGAGCACAACAACCTATGATGAGTAACCCCATGCAGACCACTGGGCAATAACATGTTGGGAATCGATTGTGTTTTCTCCAGCGATCACGCAAGAGTCGGATGGGGCAAGATCTGCTCGATGGCCGTCGCGCAGCCAGCACAGCATCTGTACATCGATGCTGGGACTTATCAGCGGCCAAGGTTTGGTCCCTGGGGCAGTCACACGGGAGCCACTGCGTTCCATGGGCTGCAAAGGCCAATTGTGAATCCGACGTGGCTGGGCAGGTCTTTGTGCCGCCGATTGGTTGCGTTGCGTCAACCGGGGAGGGGGACTTGCGTAACACATGGTTCGGTCGGATCGTGCCTTTCTGTCCAGGATTCTGAGGATTATATTGGGGTGTCATCCTCCGCCGGATTGGAGACGGGAGAGAGTGGAAGCGGCGGATGAGCTAGGCCGGGTGGTTCGTGAGATAGGAGGGGCTGGCGAGTGTGGCGGGAGGACCACCACTATGTGCAGTAGTGGGATAGAGTTCAAAAGTTCTGCCTATTTTTATCTGACACGTGCTAGGAGCTTCAATCGGCGGAATGTGGGCTGCGATCTGCTGGAGTATGGCAGAACAAACGTTGATACCTAGGTAGTATCTGTAGGAGTAGATAGCATACCTATACTAATAGGTAGAATGCGTAGGAGTACCAGCGTTCGATCCATGTTCGAGAAAAGCGGCGTTTGCGCGGCAGCCAGAACGGCCTCATCCGACAGGCTGCTCGTCCATCCAATTGCGTGGCGCCCGTCGTCAACTCTTCCCGCCGCTTCAAGTCAAAAGCCCGTCGCAGTCCGCTTTCTTTCTTCCCGATCCTGCTTTGCTGCCTTTTCCTTGCTTCTCCTCCACCTTCGTTTGCAATCCGCTGCATTGGTGTCGCCTGATGCACCTCATACCACTTCATTCCCACGCAGAACCGGTTACCCTCCGTCCACTGTCGATCGCTGATTGCTTTTCCTGCCGTCCCTCGACTAACAGGCTCCGTCTCACTCGGGGTCCCGGGTTCGCCTGCTGCTGGAGGTCTGATACCTCGCTTCACTGACGCACCCACGCACACACCTCGCGTTCTTGTCAGGGCATTCTCGTTCGACCCGCTCGAAGCTTGTGCTTGAATTGGCTTTACAATCTACCTGATACTTCGTCGTCGGCGATACCCGTAAGGATACAATAGAATCTCGCTTCAACCTCCGGACAACCTCTTGACGGTGTCGTCCATATAGATCGGCTTCCCCCACACAAACCAACGCGCCCAAACGTCAGCCCAATTTCAGGGCAGCGGATCCGATCGATCAATCCTCTCGTTGGCTGCCTTTTCAGCGGTGGACATCATTATTAGTCAATCGTTATTAAATTGCCTGCGATCATACATTCCTTGGCGGTGCCCACACCATCGAAACTGCGCTCCACAGCGGCCGCCATAGTTCAGGGCAGATCGTTGTGAAACCTGCCCCAGCCGTGGTTATCAGGCGCTAAGAACGACGGTTCGACGATAAAAATGGCAAGCCCCCAGGCGGTCGCGTCTCCCAGGCGCAGTCGAGGTTTCAGCCTGAAGTCCGAGAAATCTCATCGTTCCAACAACTCTGGGAGCCAGAAACACGTCCCCGTTGTCGAATCGCCTGAAGAGAAACGCAGACGCACTCATACCAAAGCCGACCCGATGGTTGTATGAGCGAAGCGCAACCAAGTATGTGCCATCACTCTTATCTTCTCGATTTCTTTCGGTCTCCTCTGCCTTTGTCCCCTCGCTGCTCAACAGTGATACTCTCCCTGAGACCCCACGTTATTTACATATTTTCCGACTCATTCCTCATGTTCCAACTAACACCCGCCTTCTAGTGACGGTTGCACTCGAAAAATCAAAACCTAGGAAACCTCAGAGAAATGCAGCACAAAGATCAGAACGGGAATGTCATAAGTTCGTCCTCGTCCTCACTATCACAACTTAGCCAGGGCCTCTCAACTGACTACAGCTCCAACAGCTGAGCCCGACCTTTCGAATCCCACCCGTCCTCGTTTCGAGCGCCCGTTGGACACCATCCGATCGTTCGAAGCGGCAATCTACGGGTCATACGTTAGCCGGCCGGTCTCGTACGCGAGAACAGGTGCGTCGGCCAAATCCGCCTGCGTGTCTCGGATTGTTAACAATGTAGAAGCAGAACAGGGCTATCGAACAGACTACAGCCGACGCAGTAGCTATTTTGGAGGTAAAACACTCCTTGCACAGGGCATGCGATGTGATGCGATCGTTGTGCTCTGTCAAAATCGATCACGCTGACGAAGACTCTCCCAGGGCCCAACGGATACGCAAACAACAGAGGCTACAGCGACCAAGAGGCCTATCACGGCGGCCGCCCAACGTATTCGCGACCGGACAGTTTTATCGATAATGGTTATGGCGGCGGCCCACCCCCGAGAACTATTACCCATACAACCAACCAAGTGGTCGACCGCGACCACGCCACGGGTCGCGCATGAACTCGGATTATCACGGAAATAACAACGCACCCAACGGATACACGCACGCCTATGCTCAGAATGGGTACGCCCAGAGTAATGGATACGGACAGAATGGCTACGCGCAGAACGGCTACCACAAATCTTACGAGAACATGACGGCGGCTTCGGGCTCTGCCAGCAACACGGAACCCTGGGGCAATTCAACCGACCCAGCTCAGTCAACAGCTCGATCGACCACCTGCAACAGCAGCAGCGGATGGAGGAGCGACCGGTCGCTGATAGTTTCGGCTTCCAAGGATTCGGACCAGGGCCAAATCTCAACAACGGGAAAGCCATGGCCTCTGGTGGGGCTGGTCCTGAACGAATCCCCATCGCCCTGGGCAATAACAACAGTAGCGTGGCTCCAGCCACCGCAGCATCCAACGTCGGTGGCCCCGTTGGCGGTGGTGGAGCGGCGCCTACCCGTCGCCATCTGCGCAAATCAACAAATGTTTCCAATAATGTTCCCGACAAGAGCGCCGGCGATACGAAGCGGAAAAGTTGGTTTAAACGCCGGTTCAGCAAAGACTGAATTTTCACCATATTTCTTTTTCGTCTTTTCCCTCTAATTATTTCCCTTCGATGTGTGTGTTCAACACTCATTCTTCCTTTTTACGATGTACGTAGTTTATTTGGCGTTGGCATCTATTTTCGAGCTCAGCAATGGGAAATCTGGCTGGGATGTGTGAGGCATTTGTACTTCTTTGTTCATCTTTGTCCCGGATTGATTGTTGTTCTTCCTACTCGGATATGCGGTTCATGAGTCTACGATGCACGATGGATTTTATTTCATGGAATATTATTTACTGGATGATCTCTTC
The DNA here is from genome assembly GCA_039763685.1 of Aspergillus micronesiensis. Lineage (NCBI taxonomy): Eukaryota > Fungi > Ascomycota > Eurotiomycetes > Eurotiales > Aspergillaceae > Aspergillus > Aspergillus micronesiensis. The sequence continues at coordinate 365,610 of JASHHO010000052.1, read as the reverse complement.
GATGAAGGTACATAGTGGTGGTTTTGTTCTCGAGTCTCTGTAGCAATCGTCATTTACATTTTACAGTGTCTGGCACTATTGCAATCGAATTTTGCGCATTGTTTGTTTTTCTTTCTCTGGTCTCGCCCCTTTCTGATTTATGGGTTGTTTTTACTCCTCCGGTCGAAGATTGGCTGGGCAGCTGACGATGGATCTTCGGATCAGCGTGCTCAATGTGAGGTGTCATAGCCACCGGGTTGTCGATCGATGCGGCTGAGCCACAGGCAACCGATGGCGACAAATAGTATATATGTATGTATGGATGTATGGAGTAGGCATATCTGAATATCAATATGAGTGGTTTACACGTACTCTGACTCTGATATAAGCTTAGGTTCTGTATCCCAACTACCTTGATGGATTGAGGGCACGAACATTCGAAACAGAGAAACACGATAACGATACTATCCATAAGATAGTATTCATTGAAACTAACTCACATATTGGGAATCACAGAAAAGCACATGAACATACACGGGGTAGTGACAGCTGCAGTGGCGTGGCACTACCTAGCTAACGGCAGAGAAATGCACGAGCAGTCAAATCGGAAACACATGCGCATCCATCCATACAGCTCAATCCATCATCGCCTAACTTGTTACTCCTCTGCGCTGGTGCAAGGGGACATCCTGGACAGGATCCACAGATGGGAGGAACCGAGGAGAACCGAGAAGACACAGGGAGTCGACTACTTCTTGAAAAGCTTATGCTTCAGCTTGTCGGCGAGACCCTCGTGCACGAGTGACTTGCGGTTCTTCTTCTTCTCTTCCTTCTCCTTCTGGTGCGCTTCGTCGAGGTGGACGTTTCCTTGGCCGCCGCGCTGTGGTGGTATATTGTTAGCTTTCACTATTGTACCTAGGTAGGTCAGAGGGCAGGGGGGGAGACATACACCAGTGTGATAGTCGCCGTCCATCGACTTCCGAATCGACATCTCGGGGATGATCTCGGCGTCATGCGGAGTGGCAGATGTCGGACGGACATGGGGAGAGCCGATGTTTCCAGCTCCTCCACGCTAAGCATCGCATCGTCAAGGACGCATTAACTGAATGTCTGCAATGTCTATCTGTTACGAGGATGGTCTACTTACGCCGGCGGAGTAGGCGCCATCACCCTGGTCGCCGTAGGGACCCTCACGGACAATACCGCCGTCGACGTATCTGCATGTGGTTAGAAGAGTGATTGATCGTAGATCTTGCATGGGATGTGGAAGGATCAGGCCATCGTACTGGGTTGAGTCGGCGCCGATGTTACCTTGGCCTGGGGAGCGAGGTTAACATCTGGAGAGGGAGGAGACGAGGACAACGTGGGCATTGACGCACCTCCGCGGCCATGCGACACAATGGGTTGTTCGGTTTCGCCCATTTTGGAAGATTCAACTAGTGGGGATTTGGGAGGAGTCTTCAGGTGCTGCGTGGGGGAGGCCGGGTTCGTCAGCATGCAGAAAAGAAAAGGGGCTAGCTAGTTAATGCGCGTGATGGATCCATATGCCTTGTCGGTACATATGTACCTATAGGCCGAGAAAAAGAAACTGCCAACGTACGTCTATGGAATGGTGTTTGATGGGTGGTGCTTGGGAGTAGGTTCGGTAGATGAAGTAGAGAACACACGAGGAGGCCCGGGGAGATCGAGCTGGGGCAGCTTTTAAGGGTTCACGCCCAGGAACCGACTAGACCTTGCTGGACCTTGGCCGGGGTTAATCAGGACTCGTTAGCTGATTGAAGGCAGTATTAATGGGAATAAGTAATGTGCTGCCCGTGACGTCGAGGGGCGTTCCTCAGCCCGCTGATAAGATAACGGCCCTGCAGGGTGTGATTGGCTGCGGCCGCGATAACCCGCGGGCTTGGCGGAGATGATCGTATTGGGGTTCGTTGCTTTTTACTGCGATCCGGTTTCCAGTTACTCCTTAAGTACTGAATTCATTCCATACCTAAGTGTTCATTCCGTAAATATACACCAGCTATCAGTCTGCCGTGGCTACAATCTAGCAATCCTTCCATTCTACAAAGCCATGCAGGAGCTACGAGCATACCCCGAGGATATATATCCTCACTAGGGCAATCACCTACTCCTTTTTTTCTCGGCAACTGGACCTCCACCAGTCGTGGGCAGCCCCATGAAGATCTTGAAGGAATCATAGCTAAACACAGTTAGTGGGAATCACACGGCCAGGTTCCAAGAGCAACACTTACATCATCCATTGCAGGCCGGTCTACAAACGGGTTGGTTAGTGATTGGCGCAACTCAGCAACGGCCAGGAGTACTCACCAAAGTTCCGATCATGACAATTCTGACTGGCAGCCCGTTCCACAGTCCACCGAAGCCAATGTCCTTGTAGATCCGGCTCATCGCAGCGCCAAAGGCCTCTCCGGCCTGTCGGTTCGCGTTCAACTTACTCACCATGACATCGGCGGGATGCGACACAACCGCACACAGGATACCAGCCAAGTAACCACCAGAGAAAGCGACACCGGTCTGTGCAGCTTTGCTGTAGTCCGACTTCTGACCAGGAAGGGATTTGTAGATCATCTCCACGATGGTTTCGAAGGAGGCGAACTTCATCATGGTGTATGGGATCTGGCGCCCCCAGAGGGGGTAGAGACCTTTGTAGAGTCTATGTACGGTCAGTACAGCCACAGATATCACGGGAGAAGAGCTCACCCAGCAGTACCCTCCTTTGCAACAATGCTGGAGATACCACCGAATGTTGACCGGAAGTCAGGTGGGATCGTCGTCTGCATGCGCACCTTGACGGCCTCAAATGGGCAGAGGGCGACATCAGCAATGAGCTCGGCCGAGGCACTGGCGGTCAGATACACGGCAGTCTTCCATCGGTTGGCATTTTCCGCTCCAACCAGGTCGCTGTAGAACTTCTTGAAGTATTCGTAACCTCCGTATTTGAACGCACCTTGGGCCTTTCCGCTAGTTAATAAAAGTAGGGATCTGCAGCAGGAATGATTCTCCAACTTACGCTGTAGCCGAAAAAGGTCGGGCTCCAACCGGTAAACACGCCTCTCAAGCCTTCTGTCGCGCGGATCTTGCCAAAGGCTTGCATGTTGCCTCTGTAGAGCTGGGAGTCAACCTGACGTCGACATTTCACCAGATCCAGCGGGGTGACAGCCGTGTGGGTGAGACCCTATTAATCACAGGCAGATCATGAGATAGTCAGTAGCGAGGGTATCAAGTGAGAGTACTACTGCATGAACTCACACAGGCCAGCAGTCCACCGACGGTGCAAGCAGCGTAGTACTTGGCAGTCCATGGCTCGATTTTGCCCGTCTTAGCCTGTACACTCTTGCTTGCAGCCTCAATCTCGCGCGTTGCTTCTTCAGCGACACTCCAGGCGGGGAAAGGCTCACGCCGTTTCAGAGCTGGGGTGTCGGGCTGCGACTTGGGTGTCGACGGGGTCGAGAAAACATGGGCGATCACGTCTTCTGAGGGAAACATGGTGAATCAATCGTGACTGATGGATGGAGATCAGCACTGCAGAGAGACCTGATTGTTTCTGCAATACAGAGAACCACTGGGGACATACTGGTGGCTCCTTATCTAGAAGATCTTCCCCACTTCTAAGGCTGTCTGCGGGAGGATTAGTCCGGCTCGACAATAGACAAGAAGGCCAAACGATACCTCTTCTCCTCGAAACAATGACTCTGGACGAGTTTGGAATATAACGCTGAAACGCAGGAGGGAAAACCGGAAACGCCGTGATATATAAGCCCCGACAAGGAAAACACTCCTGTCAGACGCTGCGAGTCGGCGGGCGGCCCCCCATGACGTCGCGGGGCCAGGCAATCAGGTGCACCGCCGATCCCGATCCGTTCACTGGCGGTGGGTCGCCAGAAGCGACAATTTCGCCATTATTGGGCCGGCCGGACACCGCAGCTCGTCCTCTCTTCCCCCATTCCTGATTCTGCTTAACTGCTCCCTTCCCTCGTGGAGTTTCCTTGCGCAACAAGTTCCTGGAAAATAAGCACTAGCCATCGAAATTGGCTCCATCGCCCTATCACCTGCCGACCGACCCGAGCCCCTCCACGAGCGTTGCATCTCCGTTCTGAGTCAATATGGCTTCATACCTCACCGGCAGCGAGGCTTTCGCCCGCGAGAAACTCTCCCCCAATGCAGACAAGTCGACGTCTTCGGCCTCATGGGCCGACAAATACCGTGGTGTAAGTCCCCGACGGACTGACCGGTCATCTGGGTCGTCTCAAACAGCATCATATTGACCCTCTTCACAGGCGACTGTCGAGGACCTCGACCCCCCTCCGGCTCTCTCCGTCTCCTCCTCCGATGACTCGATTTCCTCCGCCATGCTCGCGGCATACGAACGCGACTTCACCCACTTGACCGTCGTTTCGTCCACAAAGCGTTCCCTCCTCGGATACCTCAGCATCCCGCGCTTGAAGGAGCTGCTGAAAGATGGCGCCGTGAAAGAAACCGACCCCGTCTCGGCTGCGATGCAGCGATTCAACCGGAAACGCGGCACATACGAGGTGATCACGATGGAAACCCCGCTGGAGGATCTGCAAAAGTTCTTCGACAGCGAAACGACCCCCACCGGGGAGCGAGAGAGAAGCAGGACTTCGCCGTGGTGACCGATGCGTCGCGGAAGTTTGTGCTGGGCGTTGCGACGAGGGCAGATCTGGGGGAGTTTGTGAAGAGACGGCCATAAGGGATTCTACAGTGGGGTGGTGACGACTTGCGGTTTATGCCTTTCGTTCAGTGATTTATTACCATCTAATTGGGCAGTGCATTTCCAGGCGCTTTATTCAACATGACTGGATGGGGTTTCTTGAACTTAACATTTCGAGGGCGTGGGCACTCTGTGATATGGACATGGCTGTCTCTTGTGAATATGTTGCAACATAACGAATCTTCATTGAAACATTTTCGAGTGTATGCACAGTCCCCGTGTTGGATAAGTTCATTTCGCAAGATACCCCGTCATTCAATCCATACATGGCCAACTTGTAAACTAGAGAGCTACCTGGCAACGCCGTCCAGTCAAGTGAAAAAAAAACATACATAGACTCAAAACAACCTACCTGAAGGGAAGCATCGAGATGATATTAGAGATACAAGATAGTCTGGTGAACAAATCGACAGTGAACCACTCATTGCGCCTTCTTCGCTTTTTTGGCCATCAGAGCTTCCCGCTCCTCCTGATCTTCTTGCCATGCCACGTAGATATACAGGAACAAGATCACATTAGCCATGATCGCGGCAGCAATGCCGGAAAGAGTTGAGCTGACTGTAGGTGGTCAGATTCGCGTTGAAAACGGCACAGAAGAATAAAGTTGGGCGACGAGCTTACCATCGAACATGTTCAGTACAAAATATGTGCAGAGGGCGTGGATATCATGGCGAGGGAGAATCCTAGGAGCTTGAAGATTACATGTCTGTACCCGATTAGTAGCCGTTGACGAGTTGTGTACATTGTCCGACGCAAGCAGATCAGTGTGTATGATATCACCAAGGAGCTTTCTGGGACATGTGGCCTGAAGGAGCTAGACGTACTTGGGGACAGCAGGACACATCCGAGTCTTGCGCTGGCTGTTCCACCACTGAAGCAGGAGCTGCATCAGCAGGGGTTTCGCGAGTCCGGCGAGTGGCCATGTTGGAGACGGAGACGGAGATGGAGATGGGTCGGGTGGTCGAGCCAGGAACGGACGGGGAGCACGAGGGATCGGATGTTGGGAGATCAATAAGATGTGAGAGGAGGTGCTTGACTTGGATAGTCAAGATCGCACTTCCTAGACCCTGTGTTCCTCTGAATCTCGAGAGTGAAGAGCGGGTTCAGAGAGAAATGAGATGGGTGACTTTACTACATGCGGTGGCATGCCGTGAATGCGATAGATGCAATCACGGGAGGGGCCAATGCCGGCCGCTCATTGGTCACTGCCGGGGGGAGGAAGCATCAGCTCAGGGCCTGCAAGAAAGAGCATAGAGCGCTGGGAGAATGGATTTGTACAGAGGACTCTAGAAACCCCGTTGGTCTTCTCATTTATACAAAAACCACTCCATTAAACGGCGTAGAGACTCAATGCCCGATTTCCCCGTTGGTCTTAATTGAAGCGCCAGGACACGTGACCAGCGCGTCGTGGCGCGTGTTTTTCGCCTCTGCGGAGAAGCCTCGAGCTGATTGGCAGCCGCCGGCCAGGCTCTTCTGTTCGTCCCAAAAAGTCCCAGGCTGGACGCTGCCAGGTCGATTTCTATCTTCTACGCCTCCCCCGGCGAGCAATTTCCTGCCGATCATGGATGACACTGTGCCTGATACCCCCATGAGGGACAAGAAGCTGGTCCCCGGGACTCCTCCCTCCGTTGCGAACGACGCAGAGGACTATGAGACGGTCGCCACCGTCCCTGTCCCTCTGGCAAATCTCCAACCGCCCACGCAATCTCTCACCCTGCCTCCCAACGGACTAACACAACCAACTCAAATCCTCGACCATCCTATTCTGCCAAGAGCAACTCGGTCGTTCAGGTCGCTGCTTCGTCACCCCCCGGTCCTGCTTCCTCCCCCTTCGCCCCTTCGTGACCGGCGGTCGTCTGTCCAACCTCATGGCCCCAAGCGGCACGCAATTCCGACCTCCTGCCGCGGCAGGTCCTGCGAAGCGCCCCCCAGCCATAGACCTAGAAGATGACGGGCCCACCTACCGCGGAGGATCCTCTGACGAGGACGGCAATACCAGGAATACCGATATCAAGCCTGCGATGTTCACCAAGTCTTCGCGGAGCCCCGAGAAGGTCATGGAATCCCCAGTGAGCGCAACCAAGTCTTCAATCGATCGATTCAAGGAGATCACATCATCCGCGGTCTACAATCCATCCATCGCAAAACGGCCCGCAGCGCAAATGGATCCGACGCCGAAAGGAATTCCTGTTAAGAGGCCTCGACAGGATGGCCCCTCGCGCGCAATGCCTGTGGAGGTGAACATCTCGTCCCTGGAGGAGATCGATGATTATCAGACGAAAATCAAGGTGGAGCGGATACGCGTGGTCATGCCCCAGAAGTCGGTGGGTGCATGCCTGCAAGCTCTGCTGATGAAGCGCGGCAACTTTGACGATGCGCTGGAACACCTGGCCCAAGCGGACGAGGCCGCGCACGAATCTTCGGAGGATGAGCTGTCTATTACCAAGGCGACGTCGGTTGCTGCACCTGCAAAGCAGCAGATCAAAGCGAGAGGCACAATTCAGGACAAGTGGTTGGGCATGAACATGCAAAACCGCAATGCCCGGAAGTCTCCCGAAGAAGAATCGAAGCCCCGGAGACGCTTGATGAGGGGCCCCAAGGGCCGGGTAACTTCGCCGAGTCCTGTTCGCTCTCAGTCCCCTCCGAAGAAACTTGGCCGACTTGTCCAGGGACGAAAGCGTCCTTCCCTGATCGTTCTGAATCGCCCGAGGCCGTGGAGATCTCGATGATTCCGATTCGGGTATGGAGGCGGTGCCGCAGGACGGTAGCTTGGAAACCAAAGTGTTGTCATTCTTCAACACTTGCGATGTTCTCAATCTTGCAGACATCGCCGCGATTACGGAAGATGTCGCGAAATACATAATCTCTCATCGCCCATTTTCTTCCTTAGAAGAAGTTCGCGTCGTTCCTGCACAGGTTGATCCGACTCCAAAGCCCAAGGGCAGTCGAGGACGCAAGACTCCAAAACCCATCGGCGACAAAATCGTGGATAAATGTATGGACATGTTGACGGGGTACGAAGCGGTTGATTCGTTGGTTGCACAATGCGAAGCGTTGGGCAAGCCAATTGCCTCGGAAATGAAGAAATGGGGTGTTGACATCTTCGGAAAGCGAGACGGCGAATTGGAGCTTGTATCCATCGATCCCGGCAGGTCGCACGATTCCGGCATCGGAACTCCAGCCAGCCAGCGTTCGGACGAAGATAGTGACGGTCCTGGCAACGGATCGAGCTCGCGCAGAAGTGGCTTTATCTCGCAGCCTAAGGTCATGGCCGACGACCTGACCATGAAGAATTATCAAATTGTCGGGATCAACTGGTTGTCTTTGCTTTTCAACAAGGGCTTGAGTTGCATCCTGGCAGATGATATGGGACTGGGAAAGACCTGTCAGGTCATTGCCTTCTTGGCCCATCTCTTCGAGAGGGGCATCAAGGGACCGCATCTGATTGTCGTACCCTCTTCGACCATTGAAAACTGGCTGAGAGAGTTTAAGAAATTCTGTCCCACCTTGTCAGTCATGCCGTACTATGCTGGCCAAGCTGAACGTGCGCTGCTCCGAGAAACTATAGAAGAAGAGAGGGACAACATCAATGTCATTGTCACTACCTACACCATCGCCAAAGCCAAGGTGGATGCTCACTTCCTTCGCAACATGAACTTCTCGCTTGCGTCTACGACGAGGGACACATGCTCAAAAGCTCCACGTCAGTTCTTTATGAGAAACTGATCAGAATCCCTGCTCGGTTCCGGCTCTTACTGACGGGTACGCCACTGCAGAACAATCTGCAAGAGCTTGCATCCCTCCTCGGATTCATCCTCCCGAAGATTTTCCAAGAACAAAAGGAGGAACTTCAGTACATCTTTGCAAACAAAGCGAAGACAGTTGATGAATCTCATTCGGCTCTGCTCTCTGCCCAACGAATTGAGCGCGCAAAGTCCATGCTTAAGCCTTTCGTCTTGCGGCGAAAGAAGCACCAGGTCATTGATCTACCTGCAAAGATCTCTCATGTAGAGCACTGCGAACTGAACGAGTCTCAAAAGCAGATTTATGAATACGAACAGGAGGAGGTCCGCAAGCTCTTGGCCGACCGAGCTGCTGGAAAGAAGACCGGCAACAAGTCCGCCAACATTCTGATGAAGCTGCGTCAGGCGGCCATTCACCCTTTACTCTACCGCAAGAAGTACGACGACACCGTCCTCAGTCGCATGGCCAAGGCCTGCCTGAAGGAAGAGCAATGGGCCTACTCCAATCCCGACATCATCTTCGAAGAGCTCCAAGCCTATAATGACTTCGAGTGCCACACGATGTGCGTCAAGAACCCCAAGTCTCTAGGCAAATTTGCCTTGAAGAACGACGAGTGGATGGATTCCGGCAAGGTGGACAAGCTCTGTGCGCTGTTGAAACGGTTTGCCGAGAACGGCGACCGAACCCTCGTCTTCTCCCAATTCACCCTCGTCATGGACATCCTTGAGCTTGTTCTCGAACACATCCATCTTGGCTTCGTCCGATTAGACGGCCGCACGAATGTCGAAGACCGCCAATCCATCCTCGACGCCTTCCACGAACGGACCGATATTCCCGTCTTCCTCCTGTCCACCAAAGCCGGCGGTGCAGGCATCAACTTAGCCTGCGCCAACAAGGTGATCATCTTCGACTCTAGCTTCAACCCGCAAGAAGACGTACAGGCGGAAAACCGTGCTCACCGCGTCGGACAAACTCGGGATGTCGAGGTCATCCGGCTGGTCACCAAGGACACCATCGAAGAGCAGATCTACGCGCTTGGACAGACAAAGTTGGCGCTCGACCAGGCCGTTGCCGGTGATGATGCTGCCGAATCGAAGAAGAGCGAAGAAGCCGGTATGAAGGTTGTTGAAGATATGGTTCTTGCCGATATGAAGCAGGATAAAGAGAAAAAGCCAGATCCATAGATCTCGTTTGATGCATTTGTGTTTCGTTTCTGGTCGTCGTTTCACCCGCCGGCTTTGTTCTAGATATCCATAGATCGGGATCTCTGTGGAATGTTTCTGTATCTTATCTCATTATGTTTTCCTTTTCTTTTATGATTCTTGGAACGGTTGACTTGACGAGTAGTCAGTCACGTTTGTTCTCTTCATGGCCTATGGGGTTTCTGGCTATGTGCATTGGCGTGGAGTCCTTGTGTCGACCGGGTTTCTTGTTTAGATTTACCTTACTCGTGGTCGACGTGTGTATGGATTGGTGCTTGAAAAGCCGATTTTGTTGATTTATTATTAGCATTGTTTATCACTTCTTTTCATCGAATTACCATAAACTACGGAGTGTCTACGACTGGTTACTTTTCGCACCAATATCGACGAGTATATGAAGGCGTTTCTGTTAGACTGATCTATGCGTAGAGTTAAGATTACGGCGAGAGCCAGGTACGAATTTGATGTGATAAACGCTCAAGAACAATTCCAATTATATATTGCCAACTAGGATAACACTGAATTAAAGAACTGAAGATACCCATGGGAATCTAGAACAAACTCCAACAAAATTTCAAACGCAACACCACTGAGTAAAAGACGCTTAGCCTGTGACCAATCACCAGGCATACAATGCAACAAGCCCCAAATGTATATGCAATAAAGAGATGAGTTTTGATAAAACGATCAGATATTCCCAAGGCTGACTGTTTATGCAGCGAGCTCCTGCTTCTGGCCTGCTTCCGGTGGAGCAGGGATATCAGTGGGGATATCGGCAGGAGTTTCAGAAGCCGCCGGAGCCTCCGCGGAAGTATCCATAGGGGCTTCCTCTGGCTTCGTCTTAGCGGGAGCGGGGATGTTGTTGGTGCGAATGGGACCTCCACCGCTAGGAGCAGCAGGGGCGGCCTTGGGTCGTGTAGCGCCGCCCGCAGCACGAGCCGACTCGTTGTTCTCCATGGCGTTCTGGACGGCCTTGCTGCGTGGGGCGGCAGCCGGGGTGGCATCGGCGTCTGCAGTCGCAGTTGCATTCACATCCTTGGTGATGGACTTTTCGGTCAGGTTGTAGAGCGCATCGACGGCGAGGGCGCCGGGGAGGAGGTCGTCGAATTTCAAGGTACGGCAGTAATCCGCGTAGTTTTTCAATTGCTTGACGTTGTCGTAGGGTGGCCCTTTCCGGGACGAGCATGTTCATGAGGTACTTGGTGTTGCCGAAGCGGTTCTCGGACTCGATGCAGGCTTGGAGGTAGTCGTGCACCAGCTTCTTCCAGCCCACCATGCCGCCGTCGGCCTTGCTGCGGAAGCAGGAGAAGTTGGATTCAGCGGAGGTGGCAATCATGGCGCCGTCGACGCCGTACTCTTCCATCAGGGAGAGGGCGTGGTCGCGCGAGGAGACGTCGCCGTTCATGAGACAAGCGACGCCGGCGTTGTGGCAGTCGAGACGATCATCTTGACCTGGTCGCGGATGGCCTTATGGCGGGGCCGCATGGCAGTCGTGCGACAGTGGACAGTGAGACCGGTAATGCCAGTCTTGACGAGTCGGGAGACGAGGGCTTCGGTGAGCTCCGGGGTTTCAAGCACGCGAATCTTGACCGAGATGCCAATCTGATAGGGGGTGCCGACCTCGCGGACGAGCGCCTCCAGGATCGAAACAAGCTTATCCGGCGTGCGCAGCAAGGCGGCACCCATACCACCGCTGGTGCTGAACGGCTTGGGACAGCCCGAGTTCAGATCGATACCCGAGACATCGCCCGCGACGACCTTGGCCGCCTGGACGGCCAACTCCGGCGAGGCGGATCCAATCTGGAAGATGAGCTTCCCCTTCTCGCGCACGGGGTCGATGCGGTATATGATCGATTCTCGCACGGGCTTGTTGGGATCGGGGCCCTTTCCACCGTAGGAGGGGACGCGGGCGAACTCGATGGTGCCGTTGCGGGGGTTGATGCGGCGGGTGACTCCGAGGAGGGCGCGATCGATGGTTTCGGGGCCCCAGACCAAGTCTGCGCCGTATTTGAGTGAAACGAGACGGGAGGGCAGTTCGCCGGAGCGGACCATCGGCGCCAGGACTACCTTGCCACGGTAGTCGACCCCGTTGGCGGGGATGGGGACTCGAGGGGCGGAAGTGAGCGAAGTCATTGCGGAGCGAAGGAATCTGAGCATAGCATGCTTTGGTGGGTGGGAGTGTGGGGGGAGGTAGCCTGTCGAGGCGTGAGTAGCTAGGGATCTAGACTACTGTTCGTTTGGAGTTGGGTGTGTTGGGAGGGAGATGAGGTATCCAGAAGAACTGTTTGCTCATGGTGATGGACGAACGATCTGGAAGGCGGAGGGAAAAAGTGGCGATCACGTGAAGATAGCCGATAACTTTTTTTTTTTCGGTCCAACCTTACCTAAACTCTAAATTACCACACGCGAGACGGTATTGTTACAGTCCCTGCCAAGGCTCTGGCAGAGCAGACATCCAAGGCAGAACAAGACAGGAGAGTCGCAGAGGCCATCTGCAGCGCTAAGGTAGGTAGGTACATATGTATGTACTCCATACTACGGAGTATGACGGGAGGAGAGGAGAGGAGGTGCAGTGGATAAGGTTGGCCAACACCCAGCCAATTGACCAGGTCGAATGGGATCCTCCGCTCTCGGCATGGACATGGAATGGACATGACCAAGTGGATGGATCGATTGCGAAAGCGACTGCGCCAGACACCGTGCGAATTGCGGTGGTCCGGGTCGAGCATTGGCACTGTACAGAGGAGAGAGAGCTGGAACACCCAATTGAGCATGGAATTGCGACAAAGACCATGGCTAGCATGTCCGTCCTAATTCCAGGGCAGGACAGCAGCCGAGAGCGCATCGGCTGAGAGGGACCAGGAGAGGTGGTGGGACGGAGAGTGGAGACGGGCCATTGGGATTCACCGAGGGACAATACCATTCTTACGCTGGTGTTAGGAGGTAGACGGAGGGGAGTAATAGTATGTACCTAACCACTAGACACGGGAGGTGCTAGACGGAGGATGGGAGAGTATGTAGAAATAGAGTACCTGTGACAGCCCGAGGGAGTTCCGACTGGGAATTCCGATGGCAGCAGAGTCAGTGTCGTGTCAGTCACGAATGAACCTCGGAGGAACTTCCCGACCCCGAAAGGTGCTGCCGACCAACTCTCTCCCTTTTTTATAAGACAACCCGACAATCGTCACGCTCTCTCCCCGGCGACTCGCTGCAGATTAATTGCGTGCTCACTTGACCTCTCTCCCCCTACCCAATACCCAACAGGGATTGCTGACCCTGTCCAATGTCCCTGGCGCCCAGACTGCGCGTCGTTCCTTTGCCCCGACCAGTCCGCTGCGCAGCGTCGCCCACCGCCTGTCCGATCCTCGCCCGATTCTCTCGCACATCCGCAACGCTGGCTCCCCCCACCAAACACGCCCCTCCCCCCTCCTCCTCCTCCTCCTCCTCCTCCTCTCCTCTCCCCTTCCCCTCTCTCTCCTCTCCCTCCCTCCCCATTGATCGCTCGCTCTCGTCGGCATCATCCCGCGCTGCTCTTCTCTCCAAACACTTTTCCTCCGCCTCCCCCGCGCAACCACCCACCATGTCGTCGGAATACACCGTCCGCAAGATCGGCCAGGCCAACACCCTGGAGCACCGTGTCTACATCGAGAAGAACGGCCAGCCCGTCTCGCCCTTCCACGACATCCCCCTCTATGCCAACAAGGAGCAGACCGTCCTCAACATGGTCGTGGAGATCCCCCGCTGGACCAACGCCAAGCAGGAGGTATGACGTCCCCTCGTTTTTGTTTTTTTTTGCGTTTTGTGTGTGTGGTGATGGTGGTGGTGGGGTGGTCGCAACAATTGATACACATCATGCTGACCCATCCCAAAGATCTCCAAGGAGGAGTTCCTCAACCCCATCAAGCAGGATGTGAAGAAGGGCAAGCTGCGCTACGTCCGCAACTGCTTCCCCCACAAGGGTTACCTCTGGAACTACGGTGCCTTCCCCCAGGTACGTCCTCTCCCGCTCCCTTTGGTGGCAATGGCCCCTCAACTAACCCCCGCCAGACCTGGGAAGACCCCAACACCGTCCACCCCGAGACCAAGGCCAAGGGTGACAACGACCCGCTCGACGTCTGCGAGATCGGTGAGCTTGTCGGCTACCCCGGTCAGGTCAAGCAGGTGAAGGTCCTCGGTGTCATGGCCCTGCTCGACGAGGAGGAGACCGACTGGAAGATCATCGTCGTTGACATCAACGACCCTCTCGCCGCCAAGCTCCACGACGTCGAGGACGTCGAGCGCCAGCTCCCCGGTCTCCTCCGCGCCACCAACGAGTGGTTCCGTATCTACAAGATCCCCGACGGAAAGCCCGAGAACCAGTTCGCCTTCTCCGGCGAGTGCAAGAACAAGAAGTAAGCTCGCTGCCTGTCCAGAAACGATGCGATGCGGGTGCTAACAACGCTACTAGGTACGCCATGGACGTCATCCGCGAGTGCGCCGACGCCTGGGAGAAGCTCATCACCGGCAAGTCGCCCAAGGGTGACATCAGCCTGTAAGCACCCTATCCCCTGAAGCCTCGATGAATGTAGATGCTAATTTGATCAGTGCCAACTCTGCCGTCGAGTCCTCGCCTGACCGTGTCGAGTCTGCCCAGCTCGCCAGCATCCCCAAGGGCGAGAACCTGCCTCCTGCCCCCATTGACGGCAGCGTTGACAAGTGGTTCTTCATCTCCGGTGCTGTGTAAATTTGTTCCTAGCGAAAGTCTAAAAATATCATTGTAGATTCGCCCTGTGGGTGTGATTCAATGTGTCGTACGTAGTTGGAGATATTTACCATGTCATTCAAAACAATGAATTTAATATTTGGAAGGAACAATATAAAGTGGAATGAATATCCTTGACGGCTAATATATACATACAGCATAAACGGTATCATGATGCAATGGGCCAACATACCCCCCTTCCTTTGCTTCACACCTCACACCTCCACACTTCCACCTACCAAGTGGAAGGACCCCCAGCAAGAAAGTCTATCACAACCAGAGGTCCAGTCCAGTCCAGCCCGCCGTTCATGAAACACTCAAGAAAACATAGATAAAAATACACCCAAAAATACACCCTGTCACCCACCCATCCAACCCAATCTCAAATCCAGCGCAAGCAAAGCAAAGAACCTATCCCTTCAACGTCTGCTCCCGCTCAATCGCCCGCCCAACCCGCGCAATCTCCTCCACCACATCCCCAATCTTCATCTGGCGCTTCCCGACCTCGATCTTCAGCTCCTTGCCGCCCTTGAAGCCGACGACGACCTCGGGCTCTTTCGTCGACGTCCGCGGCAGCTGCGTGACCTTGATATCGACGAATGTGGGACTGGAGGCGGGCGTCGTGGAGGGGTTGCGGAGGAGGGAGAGGAGGATTCGGCAGGGTCGGGCGGACCGCGCGAATGGGTTGAAGGTTGTGCGAAAGGAGGTGATGGTTTGGAGGGGATGGTCATGGTGTCGGGTCCCCGTTGGGATTGGAGTCGGTTGGTGAGAGGGGTGATGGGCTGGGGGAGGTTAGTTGGTTTCCAATGTCTGTTGGTCTTTGTCTGTATGGTTGAGATGAAGTTCGGGGTGGAGAGTGTAGTGGATTGGATTGGATTGGGTGGCTCAGGAGATGGGGGGCGTACCTAGTCGCTCGAGAAGTCTTCAAGGTAATGACGGGTGAGATCCGGTGATCTGGGAGCGTCACACACGGACAGAAAGGACAGGGAGGAAGGCAATGGCGCAAAGGAGATACTATCTATCGATCCGAGAAAATTGGCTGGATGGAGTCGCTCTCCGGATGGGCGGTGTTTGTCTGCGATGCAAACACTCCCGCTCTGCTTCTGGCCTCAGGAACGATGACATGACGATGCGGCCAGATTGACCACCTCTCGCCTACATCCTTTTCCACGAAGCATTTGTTCTTGTCTTTTAAGATTGAATATTTCGATAATATTACACACGTTAGGATGTGGTAATCCCTGCAGCCATTCTTCTACCCTATCTCAACACATCGACCTCCCTGCACTCCTACCTACCTCCGTCCAAACACCGAGACGACACAACCATGGCCTCCACATCGGCCCTGCAGTCGCGGCTGAAGGAGCTCTCAACGACGACGCTCTCTCAGATCCACCCCCTCGTGGCGCGCCTACGAAACTTCACAACCGCCGTTGGACAAGGCGACGTAGCTCGCGTTGAATTGGGCACCGAAATACACAGTCTACTGAAAGATGCGGAAGAGGAGCTGGAGCTATTGAAGGTCGAGGTGGAAGCCTTAGAACCGGTGACAGACAGCCGACGGAAAGCGGCCGATAATGAGAAAGAGCAGGAGAGAGAGAGGATCACGGCATTGGCGGGGAGACTAGCGGACGATCTGAAAAAGTGAGCCTCTCGCTCCTCCTCCCCTCCATGACACGAACATGCTTCCGTCTGGAATCGTGGCTAACAAGTGGGTATGGCAGAACGAGAGGAGACTTCCGCACCGCCCAATTACAAGCCAAGCGCAACGCTGAAGCCGCGCGGCGCAAAGAGCGCGAGCTACTCTTTTCCCGATCGCAAAGCGCCGAACGACGGAAGTCGTCGAATGAGAAACTGACGCAGGATGATATCGTGCTGAACGCCTCGAACGATGTGACGGATGCGTTGCGACGGACGCATCAGCGCATGCAGGCTGAGCTCTCGCGGAGTCGGTTTGCGCAGGAGACGCTTGGTATGTTGTCCATGTCACATGGATGGTCGTTGTCGGGTTGCTAACTGTGTGCACTTGTAGAGCAATCGACCGCGGCGCTCTCATCTCTATCGGAGTCTTACACTGATCTCGACACCCTCCTCTCGTCATCACGCAACTTGATTGGGTCACTGCTCCGCTCACAAAAATCGGATACGTGGTATCTGGAGACGGCGTTTTATGTGCTCATTGGGACTATTACGTGGCTGCTCTTTCGACGAATATTGTACGGCCCGATGTGGTGGCTCGTGTGGTTCCCGCTGCGACTGGTATTCAAGTTGTGTTTGCGGTGTTTGGGCGCCGTGGGGATCACCGTAAGAGTGTGCAGGCTATACCGAGTTCCAATTCGGTCAGTGATTCGCCTGTTGTGGAAACCCCCGTGGTGAACCCGAAGGTGGGCCGGATGTACAGAGCGCGGCAGGAGATGCGATGTGGGATCAGGCTGCGTCTGGAGATACAGATGGTGACCGCATGATTGATCAGATTGGAAAGATGGCGGAGGAGAGTGGGAAGCAGGAGGGGACGAATGTTGATAATATATCGCCAGAAGAGAGGGAGAGACAAGATGCGCTTCCACGCAATCCTAAGAAGAGGATGTATGAGGCTACTGAGGCGGCGCGGAACAAAGGATGAGTTATAGACCAACCAAACATTACGAGACAATGCCATGTACAAGACTAAGTTATATTCCATCTTGCTTCTCTACTTGCTTGGGTCTTTCCTCCTGGTTGTGAGTAGTCGGACCTGTCCGTACAGTGTTGAATTGATTAAGTGTAGTGAAGTGAATGGTTAGCTGTAGTCATTCATGCCATACGTCTAGGTCTAGTTCTATTTCAGATCTATAAAGTAGAGCATGATAGCTCCGCAGGGTATAGCAAGACACCTCAAACAACCGTCATCGCCTCCTCAATCTTAGCCCGACTCAACTTCTCCACCGAGATAAAATGCGCCAACGCATCACGCAGTCTCTTCTTCGTCTCCGGATCCTCATCATTCGCCTTATCCAACACCGCACCCCCATCCGCAAGCCAGTCGATATCCGTACTAGCCAGCTCCCCATTCCACGTCTCAGGCGCAAGCGGATCAAGCGCCACAATCTTCTGGAGACGAACCGGCGTCGGCGCCGCGTTGATGTATGGATGAGCTGGCTTGGCGACGCCCTCTCCGGGTTGTAAGGACGCATCATACGGCGTCTCTGCGAGCTTTTTCAGCACCGCTGGCGGCATCGTTGCGGAGTGACAGGCGATTTCGCCGGTTGCCATTGCCTCTTCTGCTGAGAGGAAGCTGGTCAAGCTGTTAGCTTCGATCTGATGGACAACGGAGTGGACAAGAGACATACCCGGCATGTTTGATGAATGGCTGCTCCTTGCCGGTTTCCCGGTAAAGACGCTATACGTCTCTAGAATCTGGATCAGTCGGGACGAGAAGGGGTGGAGTAGCGCTGGGTCAGCGGATTTGGGCCACAGAGATTGATCTAAGTGTGCTGCTATTTCTGTGAACAGTATGAATGTATTAGCGTTGCGTGACCATTCACATCTTCAGGAGGTGGCTCACCATTGTAGTAAGGACTGATATACAGACATCCAGCCTGGCTAGCTGCAATGGCTTGGTGCACGCTGAAAATCGCAGTAGCAAGAGTGCGAATGCCCTCGGTCAATAGAATGGGACATGCACGAAGAGCAGGTCCAGTAGACGGGATCTTAATGCAGAATCGGTCCTTGGAGATGCCGACTTTCTCGAACTCGCGGGCATAGGCACGGGCGTGTTCCAGTGTCTCCTCGGTGCTATAAGCTGCGGTCGGGAGGGTCTGGACCAGAACACGGCCTTTGATGTTTGTCGATGTTGGCCTTGCACATCAGGGCTACCTTTAATTCATATTGTTAGGATTGATTTGTCGATTATGGTCGGGGGGAAGGGCATCATACCATGCGGTTGTAGATTGCCAGCCATCCCTGCTCCTTGTACTCTGCGACGACGGCCTTGAACAAATCCTCGTTGTCGGCATGACACATCTGCTCGTGGACATAGCCCTGATTGCTGGTCATGTCATCGGGGATGATGGGGAGAAGGCTCTTGGTGAACGCTGGGTTCATGTAATCGACATCAATGTTGACTGGAGTACTTCAGTTAGGTACAGAGGCCATGTCATGAATGATTGACTTACTTTGCTGGGACAGCACGTCCAGCCACGAAGGCGTATTTACGCTACCCATTTTAAGCTAATTGGGAAGTCTATTGACGTCTGTAAATGTGAGAGAGCAGTAGATTGAATAAAGATTAAGACTTGAGCTGTTAGACAGCGGTTTATATCATGGATCCTGGACCGACACCTATATCCGTCTCCTACCACGGCCTCCTGCCGCCCGATGGGGTATGTCGGGTCACAAAGCGCCGATGCAAGTGGAGAGAGCTGGAGAAGAAGCGTCTCCTGACAGATCGAAATGTCTTCTTCTCTCCACTTGGGCTGCGGACTTTCTGTCCCTCATCCCACTCACGCGGGACGATCTCTGCATTAGGAAGCCTTCCGCCTCCGGAATCTTGCCCCATGCGGACATCGCAGCACATCCCGCCGACGAGCGGTGTGCCTCTGTTTCTCAGAAAGATATGCGGCGTTCTCCTAGCCGAATAATGGAGGGGCTCTTTCGGTCGAACTCCGTGTAGGTAGCAGTGGCACTCGGGAAAGTTGAGGCACAATAGACAATGTTTCCGGGCCGCACTCCCCACGTTTGCGACAAGATAGGACCCCCACAGTTCATTCAATATTCCCAAGTGTGGAACGAACGTTGTTAAACAATAATTAGAATTCTCATACTTCCCCTTGTTTGGGCTGGCATGTATACTCTTGTGGTCTGCCCTGTTGGAGAATATGAATCGCGATGATAGTATCCGTCACCATCAATTCCTGGCTTCAAGTATATGCGTCGAGTTTCATTGATCAACTCACTTCTTGACTTGACTTTTGTCCACGGTGTTTGCCTACCCTTTTCGCATGCGTGTCCAATTCCCAGAAGAACTGCACTAGCATCTCCTGTACAATCAGAATGATCCGAATAGTATATCTTTGCGCATACAATATACAGAAACAAGGGGAATCCTGGAATTTGACGATAGAATTGTTCCCACGAAGCGCTTGTGTCGAAACCAACATGCTTTTTCTATGAGGTAAGCTCGTGTTGATGCCTGCAATGGTTGGCAAATGATTCTCAACTAGTATGTGTAGATTCAGGTAGTTGAGCTGGCTCGATGCTCAATCTCGAAGCTCATGGAGGAAGTCGAGCACTTCACTATCTTCTCCAAATGATTGGTTGCAAAACATCATCTTAAGCGAGTTCCAGAGATGCTTTGAAGCCAACCCTACATTGATTAATTAGTTGCGTCTCATAAAGTTCGGATGACGGAGGGTGGCAAATCAATGGGAGAAGGGACGCAGGGCTGCGTGCAGGACAGCAAACACCATTCCACACTCCAACACTGCTATATCCTTTACCTGTTCTGGTCAATCGCCTGACCAATTTGGTTCTCTCCCATTGGGGGTACTCGATCCACCGACTCGGCTGGCAACTGATGGTCCTTGCATGCGCAAGAGTCGGAGCACAGTGAGCCGCGGAACACTCCATCCCGATATACATAGCGATGGCCTCGCGCCCTGGACACAGACTGACCTGGACATTCACCAACTGCGTGACCGGTTCGCCTCATCTCTGCTTCTATCCCGCACCATGTTACGTTGATTGGGGGTCGACTGGGATTGCCGTGGAGGCTGCTGCGCATATATCGAAACATCTATACGGCGCATTCCCCATCCGATTCCTAAATGTAAAACTCTCGCCTCACCGCATCATGATCATTTAGTTGACAACCTTTCAGATGAAATCCGAGTACCGCAATCTAGCGGAGTCCATCTATCAACAGGCTCGAAGACATCCCAAGTCGCGCTATGTGGTTGCCATCGCTGGTATCCCGGGTCTGGGAAGACCACATTAGCTGAGGCCGTGGTTCAATTGTTGAACACCAATGCAGACCCAAAAGTGCACGCAGCCCTTCTCTCAATGGATGGGTTCCATCTACCACGAGCCGCTTTGGACCAGCTGCCCAACCACACAGAGGCACATACCCGCGCGGCGCACCGTGGACCTTTGATGTCGAGCGCTTCGTGCAATTTTGTCCGGCGACTGCGTGAATGGAGCGACGAGACACCATTAGCGACCCCATTCTCGGGCAATTGGACTGCTCATAATGTCATCCGTGCCCCGACTTTCGACCATGAAGCCAAGGATCCAGTGGAAGACAGTATCTCTATCACACCGGATGTTTCGATCATCATCGTTGAGGGCAACTACCTTCTGCTCGACCAGCCAGGTTGGAGAGAGCTCGCAGAATTGTTTGACTACCGGATCTTTGTTTGAGGCGGACTTGCAAGAAGCACGCGAACGGACTGCCAAGCGACATTTCAATGCTGGCATTGAGAATACCCTGGAAGACGGCTATCGGCGAGTAGATAGCAATGACTATCTCAATGGAGTATTGATCCAGGATAAGCTTCTGGCTCCGGATCAGGTAGTGAAGAGTGTGACGGCGGAGTGTACGTTATAGCATCAACCAAGAAGAATACGGTTAGTTTCATGCAATACAATATGACATAATAAATTCAAAGCTTTAGAGCATGCGTCTGGAGGTATGCGAGAAGAAACCTGCAAGTGAAGTTTGTATAAGTCGGCCATGCCAAGCATTTGGCTGGTCGATCTACCTGATTAGTCAGAAGCTAATAAATGGCCCGTCGCGTGTCACGTGTTAACGCGTCCCAACACGCTCCTCCGGCTGTCCAGCCTAGCTCTCCTCCTCTCTGGGATCTTCTTTCTGGCGCAAACCTCAATTCGACCCCATTCATCCCGCTCAACACTGGGGCACAAACTGGTCACGTCGCCATGGCTTCCAATTTCTTCAGTAACAAAGCCCGTGCTGCAGCTGCAGCTACGTCCGGCGGGTCTAAAAACAAGCCCACCGATGCGAAAGACGAACAGGCCCGTCACCAGCCATGGGTTGAAAAAGTATGTCAAATTCGCCATGCATATTCCACGAACTGCGCTAATTATTACGTTTTCTAGCCGACCCAAGACCCTAGATGACGTCGCCGCGCAAGACCACACGACAAAGGTTCTCCAACGAACATTACAAGCTTCCAACGTATGTTCATCGCGTGACGATAACGCCAGACACCTACTAACCCCCTCAAGCTCCCATATGCTTTTCTACGGTCCCCCAGGTACCGGTAAAACCTCAACGATTCTCGCCCTCGCCAAATCCCTCTTCGGTCCTTCCCTCTACCGCTCGCGCATCCTTGAGCTGAACGCCTCCGATGAGCGTGGTATCGGCATTGTCCGTGACAAGATCAAGAACTTCGCCCGAGCACAACTCAGCCACTCCTCCGGACTGGGTAAGGAGTATCTGGCGCAATATCCCTGCCCTCCCTTTAAGATCATCATCCTCGATGAGGCCGATAGCATGACGCAGGATGCGCAGTCGGCGCTCCGTCGCACCATGGAACAGTACAGTCGCATTACCCGATTCTGTTTGGTTTGCAACTATGTCACACGGATTATTGAGCCCCCGCCAGTCGATGCAGCAAGTTCCGTTTCAAGTCACTGGACAATTCCGCTGCCGGTGAGCGGCTGGAGCATATCGCGAAATTAGAGAACCTGGCGTTGGAGGATGGTGTTGTCGACAAGTTGATCCAATGCAGTGAGGGCGATCTGCGACGAGCGATCACATACATGCAAAGTGCTGCTCGTTTGGTGGGCGCTGGCCCGACAGGTGGTAAAAAGGATGGCGATGACGATTCCGAGATGACAGACGCCACCCCGCAGCCTGTGACCGTCCGGATGATCGAGGAGATTGCTGGTGTGATCCCTGAGGATGTCGTTGACCGGCTTGTCGAGGCTATGCAGCCTGTCAAGTATGGCTCTTCTTATGAGGCTGTCTCGAAGGTGATTACGGATGTTGTCGCAGATGGGTGGAGCGCAACTCAGCTCCTCCTACAAGTACGGATTCCCCCTCCTTCGCCATGCTTCACTATAGTATAAAACGCTAACATGTGGCCAGTTATATCGAAGAGTGTTTACAACGATGCCATTCCTGACATCCAGAAAAACAAGATCGTCATGGTGTTTTCGGAGATGGATAAGCGACTAGCTGACGGCGCAGATGAGCATCTGTCTATCTTGGACACGGCGCTCAAAATCCCCGGCGCTCTTAGTAGTGTCTAATCATGGGCTTGAGACGAATCGCATACTGGCAATATGCATACCGATCCTACCACGCTTCCCCCTTCGCCATAACGGCGTGTCTGGAATTGCCGATCTCGCTCTACCTAGAACGAATATCAGTCATGACCGGTCAATTTAGAGACGCCCTGGGACACCCGGAGGGCAATGGGCCTCATCCTAGTACACTTCGAGTTCAGGATCTGCCGGAGGGTTGCCTTAGGCAGCTTGGGGAGGAAGCGGACACAATGTTATGAGTAAATGAAATTACATGTTCAGATGACGCCAGGAGTGTCGTCTGGATGCTGCAGCATTAATAAGTCTGATATCTACTCGAACATAATACAATGCATCATTAAGATCAATATGTTGGCGGCGATCTTGTTTTCCGCTCTGATCAACCGGAGTAGATCGATGCGGGCCGCCGCCGGCACCATCTCGAGAGTACACCGGCGGAGTTAGTCAACCTTCCTTTCCATCACGCACCCCCAGCTTTTTCTCTTTCAGCGATACCTCTTCCTTCTCTCTCCCTCTCCTCTTCCTTTCGTCATAGGTTGTTTTGCTTTGCTCCCGCGATCCAAATTCTCGAAGAAAGAACCATAGAAGCCCACGTCCAAGACATACCCCACCATGGCCACCTCACCCCACTATCTGACTGGCGACGCCGCGGGGATTCGGGAGTTTCTCGACAAGTTTGATGTGAGTGCCACCCAGCTCTAGAGGGAGCTCAATGCCTCAAGTGGCATATACAATGTCTACCGATTTTCTACATGCATGTATCAGTGCTGACAAATCTAGGTTTTTCCTGTTCGATTGCGATGGTCCGTACCCTGGCCCTTCCCTATAAATGCGACCCCTCGACACAGGCTGAGACAAGATGTATATTTAGGTGTCCCTGGTCAGGCGATCACCTCTTCCCCGGTACAAACGAGACGCTTGAGCTGCTGAGAAGCAACGGTATGCGCCCCAGTATTGAGCAACCCACCGAGCTGGAGATACTGGAGACAGGCACTGATGCGGCCTTTCTATCCTCTGATCTGCAGGAAAACAAGTGGTCTTCGTCACGAACAACAGCACGAAATCGCGCGCCGACTACAAGAAGAAGCTCGAGGGATTGGGAATCCCCAGCACGACGGTACGCCGAGAACCATACCCATACAGCAAACCGGCCCATCCTAACCAACGACCATACAGAGGAAATCTTCTCCTCTTCATACAGTGCCTCCATCTACATCTCGCGTATCCTCACCCTCCCCGAGAACAAGCGCAAGGTCTTCGTGATCGGCGAGACCGGCATCGAGCAGGAGCTGCGCTCCGAGAACGTCCCCTTCATCGGCGGCACGGACCCGGCGTATCGTCGCGATATCACCCCGGACGACTACAAGACCATCGCGGCCGGCGATTCCTCCCTCCTCGATCCCGAGGTCGGAGTCGTCCTCGTAGGCCTCGACTTCCATATCAACTACCTGAAGCTGGCGCTCGCGTACCACTACGTCAAGCGCGGCGCAGTCTTCCTCGCTACGAATATCGATTCCACCCTTCCCAACTCTGGCACTCTCTTCCCCGGTGCTGGGTCGATGAGCGCCCCGCTGATCATGATGCTGGGACAGGAGCCCGTGTCGCTTGGCAAGCCGAATCAGGCGATGATGGATGCTATCGAGGGCAAGTTCAAGTTCGATCGCTCTCGGCGTGCATGGTTGGTGACCGTGCCAATACTGATATTCGCTTTGGTCTGGAGGGTCAGCTTGGTGGTACCTTGGCTGTTTTGACTGGCGTGAGCTCCAAGGAGGACTTTGTGTCGGGGCCTATTCGGCCGTTGGCTTATCTGGACAAGCTTTCGGATCTGCTGGGCTCTAACTAGGAGCTTAGGTTGGGTAGATCTATGGTTAGACGATTTACGATACAGGATATAGGTACATGGCTTTGTTCTACATGTCTGGAGATATTCATAGATTATATCATACTACATATTTGCTATCCGGGTATTCAGTAGGTAAGGAGAGATTGTTATGTGGCTCTTGTGTATTGTTTATGATGGTATAGGAGCATGTGAGGTCAGTCACCCTTGACAAACCATGGAGCTTCCACAATATCAGCATTGCTTCAACTGTCACGGAGTCATCCGGTCTGAAAAACACTGCTGAGCCCTGGAATCGAGGGTGGATAGCCCGTATCTCCCCTAGATCCGCGGGAGAAAGAAGTCTCGTGAGGTCAAACACGGGAACTTTAGAGTCGGTCTGGGGCACAGTAACAAACTCAGGGAGCGTAGTCGAAGCAGGATGTCCTCCCACACTTTGAATCGGCTCTGCCATATCATCACCTTGCGGAGAGCCCAAGAACAAAACTCCGCCGCTGCCCATGCGCTCTATCGGGTCCAGGGTTCTGATTCCTTCAACAAGAGTAGCTTCTGAGCATCCATCCATCTCGAAAGCTCTCCACATCCTTCCGGGTCATCCTCCCTCTTGTACTTCTCGCTAGCCTTCTTCAGCTGTTTCACAACACTCCGTCTCATCTGCGCAAGAACAAACTCCGGCATGTCCTCCCGCCAGATAACCTGCTTCTCCTCATTCGCAGTAAGGCCCATGCGGATGCTTCCACCGAAATGGGAAAACCCTGGTAATAGGCGAGTTTCCTCCCCGGCGCATGGCCATACATCGCCGCCGTCATCCGTCGCAGAAGAGGAAGACGATCGACAAGGCGCAGGATAAGGTAGTGGAAGGACCGATTCTTGAATCCGCTCCGCTCAGTCTTCTGGGACGGATCTGTCGTCGACACCGACGCCGACGCATTCTTGTCCCGCGAGGGAATTCCAATTCGTCCTTCATCAGCCCCACGGGCATCATCCATAACCCTTCGTCTGCATTGCGTTGTTGCACATCCCCCAGTCGCCGAGGAGGTCGCGTGGAACTCGTGTCCCGGTTAATGCGCACATGCGCGGAGGCGAGGCGAGGGCTTTGGCCCATGGGTTTCGACGGAGTTCATCGAGGTCGTCGGAGGTTGGGGTCGTTTCTTGCGTTTTTTGGCGAGGCCCGGGGTGGTCGGGTCAGGACGGGGGATTGTGGGAGAAGCTGGGAGGGTCGGAGCTTTTGTGCGTCACCTTGTGATAGGGTGAGCCCTGGTGGTGGTTGGTGAGCCAGGCGAGGTTTGTCTGCGGTGCGGTGTTTGCGCTGGAGAGGTTGCTTCTGTCGAGCTTGCGATTGAGCGGTGTGAGGCGGTTTTCGAGGGATTCGGGGATGTCGCGGTCGGAACAGCTGTTGGAATACCCGGAGACGCCATGAGGAGTATGGTAGTCTGCCGTGAAGACAGCCCATGGTGTTGATTTGGGCGACAGAAGGAGTGACTGGCGAGAAGACAGTGTCAACGTCGCAAACCACCCGCAGGTAACCGCGCTAAAAGCTCCGATGCGGAAGTCCGCTTGGCGGCCGACAGCTCCCTTCCATCCCACTCCATCTCTCCCTCTACTCCTCTCCTTCTCCGTTCCCACCGACCGATTTACCCCCTCATCTCCTCGCACATCATGAACTCAGCTCGTTCACTACACGGGTAGCTCGGCTTGCCTCCCGGGCGCCCTCGTCCCTCCTACCGGCCCTATCGCGGAGCTTCGCCAGCTCCAGCCCGTCGCTATCCAAGAGCAGTCCGCCGGGGCGTGGACTCCCACACCATTCGTGACGGAGACAATCGTGCGTACCTGCGACTTCTATCCTGCTGTATAGACATGCTAACTATGATATCCAGGGAGGTGGCTGGCACACATGTGCGTTCCCGACATCTACTCACCCTACCATCGAGCGAAGCTAATACACTCCATCAGACGACATATTCTCCCGTCTACTCAAGGAACGAATAATCTGTCTGAACGGTGAAGTCGACGAGAGCATGTCCGCCTCCATCGTCGCGCAGCTCCTTTTCCTCGAAGCCGACAATCCCAGAAACCCATCCACCTCTATATCAACTCCCCAGGAGGCTCAGTAACAGCTGGTGCGTGCCAACACTCCCTGGACCGTTCCTTCCTTCCTCAAGCTAGCTAAAACACATCACCCTGGCTACAACCAGGCCTCGCCATCTACGACACAATGACCTACATCGCCCCCGTCAGCACCATCTGCGTCGGCCAAGCTGCCTCCATGGGCTCCCTCTTGCTGTGTGGTGGCCACCCCGGCAAGCGGTACTGTCTCCCCCACTCGTCGATCATGATGCATCAGCCCTCCGGCGGATACTTCGGCCAGGCCAGCGACATCGCGATCCATGCGAAGGAAATCCTGCGCGTCCGGGAGCAGCTGAACAAGATCTATAAGCTGCATTTGACGGGGAAGAAGGAGATGTCGTTGGAGGAGATCGAGAAGCTCATGGAGCGGGATTACTTTATGGGCGCTAAGGAGGCGCTGGAGATGGGCATTGTGGATGAGATTTTGGATCGGAGGGTTAAGTCGAAGGATGAGGGTGGGGAAGGGGAGGGGAAGCCGCCGGTGCTGTAGATGATGATGATTGCTTGGTTGGTGGTTTGTGGATATCATTTCATACCCCTCTCTTTTGCCTTAGGCGTGTAATTTTATGATGACTCGTTATGGTTGTTGTGAGTTGGTCTATGGATCATTCTTTTAGGAATGGTTGAATATTCACTTTCGTAGCATACGGCGTTGGCGGCTTCGGATAGCGCACTTCCACTCCAAATAGATATGCAAGCAAAATGCGGAGTACAGTGCTACAGTACAAACGGTCACATTTCATCGTTTATGTATGAAGATTTTACATGAGAACCGCCAAACTCCTGCCAATATACATACAAGAGATATCATGCGCGCATTACTGGGCTATCCGTTCGACACGTCCATCAGCATTGACCTGAAGACCGAACCGCTGCCGGAGGAAAGCCGCTGTGTCTGACGGCGCGTAAGGGGGCGATCGTCTCG
This sequence comes from Aspergillus micronesiensis, assembly GCA_039763685.1. Classification (NCBI taxonomy): domain Eukaryota; kingdom Fungi; phylum Ascomycota; class Eurotiomycetes; order Eurotiales; family Aspergillaceae; genus Aspergillus; species Aspergillus micronesiensis. Next base: position 338,034 of record JASHHO010000052.1, on the reverse strand, counting down.
CAGTAGAGGGCTATAGCGCCATTGGTCTCGGAGACGTCCCACAAACCGAGATCCATGATGATCGCCTCGCCCGAGCTGAAAGAGTCCAACGCATGGCCATCTTTCGCGCCAGACGCAAGTCCATTTTCGGACGGATCTGCCAATAGCTCTGTCCGTTCAAAATCCTCCCCTGCACTGGACTCTCTGCTGGAATCGTGGGAGCTCAGGTCGCTGAGTTCGATTCCGTCATTGGAGGCGGGGGGTGTAGTTGACTCGGGGTTGTTGCGGAGGACTCCGCGTTCTTCGGAGTCATGGTCTTGCGGCCGGGGGGTTTCAACGGCAGTGTCTTGTGTGGTTGGAGTCGGGGCGTTGGCTTCTGTCGTCTTCACTCGTTCGACAACGAGGCCCAGCAATACCAGGTCGAGGGCTAACACGATCAGATCCGAGAGTAACAACCGAGCCAGCGGTACGGGAGCCTTCTGCCCGATAAAGTCGATCAGGAGCCCTCCATGTAGATATCCTCGTGTCGCCTCTCCAGCCTCGGGCTGGCTGAAGAAATAATGAAAGGTCATGCAGAAGAGGTTGCTGAGAAAGATGGCGCCGATGAACGGCTGGTTTCGCGTAGGGTCAAAGGGGGGTGCCTTGGGCGTGAAGAATATAAGTTGTACAATGGCGCGAATCGCAAACAATATTATTGAGCAGCTGTAAGTGATGTCCGTTAGCATCCATTGCTCTGAAGCTCGGTCGTGTGAGCTCCCCGGAGGTGAGATGGGTATTGCGGGGAGACCTACTCCATGTAGTACAACGCGGAAAGCTGGCAGTAGATTAGGATATCGAGATCTCGGAGTAATCGATCGATGAACGCAACCTTTGCAGCAGACTGCACCTTCTTCATGCCCATCCTGGGGTGCAAGGGAGGGAGTCTGCTGCTCGGGGAAGTTGACGATGCTTCCATCAGGTATGCCGGACACGTCAGCGATGTATTCCGCATCTCGAAAGACATCTGGAGTGGTCATAGAGGGTCATGAGGGCATCAAGGGGTATATCGAGGAAACAGACGGGAGCGACAGGAGATAGTGGGGATTTGGGAGAGCCGCCACCGCAGAAGCACCACAGCGATGGATGGAAGGGGAGATGATGATGGGGTGACAACGTGGGCGGTGATCATAGCATGTCAGGTGCCGGCGGACTTTCCTCGGCCGATGGGGTCTGGGGTGGTCTTTACACCACAACATCGGGGTTATTGTAGTAGTCGCTTGAGTGTGTAAGACTAATCTACAAAAGCTATTCCATTGATATGTTCTCTGACTTGAATCCATGCGTTGTGGTGGTTTTGCAGACCGAAAGTGTCATGGAATTTCCTTCTGCCTAGCATAGCCAGTTGAATCCCCAATGTAACACCACTCGGTTCTTACTTTGTGTATTTTGGCCTATATTCAAAATTGTTGCAATTCTTGCTATGCAAAACTATAATGCTTCTTTCGCATCAATATTAATCCACCAAGATTGTCTTGGAAAGGCTGGAGTAGTGCTTGAAGAAGCTAGCAAAAAGGCGGATGGAGTGGCCCACGTCATATGTACCTCCAGTCTCCCGGATACTGTGCATGCTCAGCTGGGGATTGCCGAGATCCAAAGTGCGTGCTCCAAGGGCAGCCGAGAGCATAGGTCCGATAGTGCTCCCACAGCTAGAATCGTTGCGGACCACAAACAGCTGCAGGGGCACACCTTCTCCGCCATCCTCCGCAGCCTTGCGTGCTACCTCTTGCAGAAGCACAATACCAGGCGAGTTCGTGGCATATCGCGCGTTGGCGTTGATCTTGATCACAGGACCCTTGTTAATCTCAGGTCGGTGGTCAGACTCGTATTTGCCCGTGTAGTTAGGGTGAATGCCGTGGGCCATGTCGGCTGAGAGAAGGAAGGAAGTCGACAGAGTCTCTTCGTACGTAGTGGAGACATCGTCGTTGCCGGCAGCAGCAGAGGGCAGAACCGAGAGGCGACGAATCACCGCAGGGAGCATGTTGGAGTCAGCACCCTGAGCGGTCCGGCTGCCAATCTCTTCGTGATCGAACAGGGCTATCAAACGAATGGAGGGCTCCTCATCAAGTGCAGACGCATCTGCAACCGAATCGATCAGCCCAACAGTGGCGCAGAAGGAGCTGTTGAGGTTGTCCAGGCGGGGAGAGAAGATGAATTCTTCCAAAAGACCACCTAGAGAAGATTTCTGCGTATCGAACAAAATCATCTCGAAGTCAAGGATGTCGACTGGCTTGACCGGCTTCAGCAGCGAGGAGCTCCACAAAGTAAGGATGGTGACGCTCAGTAATCGCCTTCAACGGTGAGAACTCAGAACTTTCGTCCTTGCTGTCGGCCGCATCCTTGGAAGATTCTTTCGGCTCGCCACCAGTGCGATTGAGCTCTGCAGAAACGAGACCGGCAATGGGGAACAATTGTGTCTCCTTGTTGAAGGAGAAGTCACTTGTGCGGTCGAGATGAATGGCCAAGGTCGGAATGCGCGCAGAACTATATTACTTATCAGTAGGAGGTCTCTATGTGGGGAGGACGCGAGATATACTTGGTCGATCGATCTTGATCAGCTTCTGCACAATGGATCCGTCGGCAGTCCGAACCATAGCACGACCAGCAACTCCGAGGTCACGGTCGAACCCTACAAGGTATTAGCCAAGGTTGTTACATGTGTTGTAGCGGGGAGTCGTCCACTTACATGTGTGCCAGATACCCCCGCCATAAGTTTCAACGCCGACTTGCACGAATCCCTCACCGCGCTTGTTGCTGACGGGCTTGACTCTCAGGACCGGGGAGTCGGTGTGAGCTCCGACCATCGAGATTGAGTTACCCGGCTGAGAAGACGGTACTTAGTACTGGACGGAGTGTATTATCTGCGATTCAGAGAATATACCTTCCATTTCTTGCCAACAGCAAAGGCCACAATGGTTGAGCTGTTGCGGGTCAGGTAGTATTTTCCGCCGGGGCGGCACGTAGAAGCCCACGAGTCCTTCTCCTGCAGTCAAAACGCATGAATAAGCTGCGCAATTTTCGTAGGTAAGATGATATTTTACGTACCTTGATTTCCTGGAAGCCCGCCTTCACCAGGAGCTCCTTTGCTGACTGAACAGCATGGAAAGCTAGGTTGTTGGTCAGCGCCAGAGGGCGTCGAGCTCAGATAGGTAGACGTACGGGTTGGGGAAGCATTGACGAAGGACAGGAAGTCCAACGCGGGTTGCTTCAGGTTCTGCGCGAGCTTGGAGGTCATATTGAATTGAGTACCCCTGGGACTGGCGAGGATCACAGAGCAACTGGGCGACTCACGTTACGCAGCTTGCAAGAGGAAAAGAGCGGGGAGTGGAGAGTCGCGGACAGTGGGCATGAGATCATGTACCGCCTTGGCAGGCACTAGACCTGGATTTGGTCAAGTCCCATCGGTGCCCTGATCTCAATGTGAACACCCCAACCCGTGCTACCTACCATACATCAGGTCCCGATCATGAGTAACGATAGATCCGATGATGGGTCAAATCGCAGCTTAACAGTTCTAACTTTTGGAAACCAGTTTCACCGAAAGAACCGAGCTCTATCATTCATGCACTCACTCGAGTGACGAGCACATAGCAGAGCAGATAGCAATTTCAGGTCTTGCTATAGACTTGGTTCAGGCCATTGATACAGGATGGGAGTTTGGCCTGGAAGAATCTATCTAGTCATCTCACATCGTTATGGTTGCTATCCTATTTGGTTGCCTGGGAAGTAAGCCTCATGATTCTCACGGTCAGATGCCACCTTGATATAGTGGTCAGCCTCACTGTTCTGGCACACGCATTCTATGCTTGCCATGAAAGTGGACAAACTAAAGACAGACACCCCGAGATTTAGAGCAGGAGTAGTAAACCGAAAGAATGCCCGACCCCGTAGTAGATATCCCTGCATCGCAGCAGTCCAAACAATGCGCAAAAAGGCGATGGTTCGCAAGTATCAATCGGTGATATCATGCCAGAGTTCGGTCTCGACTAGCGTAACAATTCAATTAATCTTGGGCATCATCCGTATTGATCACGGGGATCAAGACCCAAGAGTTTCATGGTATGGAATCCCACTGCAGCCGTTGCCTGGGGCAATCATCTCGAGTAAGCTTGGCTGGTCAAGCTGTCTCCTCACTAGTGGCTGTAATCCACTGTACATAGTCCTACTTTAGATTGCGACCGCGTCAAAACATATATTCCATCGAGAAACAATGGCCATTGGACATGCCAGGCATGTCCAGGTCAGGGTTCTAGCGAAAGTATTGGCTCTGAGTCTTTAAGCCTGATGAACCGCCGCCTCGTCAACAGGAAACACAGGGAATTATGCGCCACGAAGAACCGTTGCACTAACACCGTTCAGTAGATCGACAAGAACGGGGTTGAACAGACAAGGGGATTTCTTTGGCTGGAAACTCTCCTCGCGGTGTGGTCCAAGCTTCCGCTCTTTACTTTTTTCGATTTTCGCGTTTCCCCGGCGCGTGGAATGAGGGGCGGTCGCGAGACAGCGTTTGTGGCACCGCAGAATCGGTCATGGGCGCGCTGACCCAATCACCAGACTGGCGGTGCTTCGCGTCACCCCAGGGGCGTGTTGTCAAAACAATAACAACACCCCCGGGCTCGACACAAGGAAGATTCGCGATTTCACCGCCATGTGTTGATTTCTGCAGATGTAGTTTGCCCGTTGTTTCGTCCGGCCCTATCTGAGCGTAGATTGTCTGTTAATGAAGAGGCCGAAGAGGGTTAAATTGGAGTGGGGGCCCATAGTCGCCCGTAGTACGGGTAACCCGACACCAACTATGGAGGAACCACCATGACCTGACAGATCTCATGGACGGGGGGACCACATCATTCTTGGGCCAACGCTGAAGGAGACGACTCGGACGACCGGGTCTAGTGGGATTGATCGTTTCATGTGAAGGAGCGGCACGTTGAGCAGGATTTGGTGACAGCGACCAGCGTCTGCGCCGAAAGTCCAACCTCCTCCCGTGGCCCGGAAGGGATTAGCGCGGCCGACGCGTGACTGGGCGGAATCCCCTTCCAACTGCCGTCACCCAAAAGAGGTCCGTCGCCAGCCCTTGGATCATCCTCAACCCTCCCTCCCTCACCAGAACGGTGGTTAGGTCGGCCTCAGATGACCTCCACACCCTGCACGTTGTCATCCAGTCTGTCTTGGGTCTGGTGAGAATCCGTTCGACCCTTCCATTGTCTCCTGTTGCACTCCGCCTGGTCCTTTATCTGAGCATTGTTCGGAGCGGAGCCCATCACTGGTCTGTTGTCACGAATCGGCCGTCGCCCTACTCACCAACAGAACGTCGCAACAAAGAACCTGCGCAAAAGCCCTTTCTCGCCCTACCTATTTCTTCATCCGACATCACTTTCCGTCCGTTCCTGGCCTGCGATCCGATCCCTGCTTTCCGTCGCATTATCCCCCCTTCCTGTTGACCCTGGGCGCGACCGCCATTTGAACCCCAGTGGAGTCTCCTACATCAAAATCATGGCCGGTGATAGCAAAGAACAGAAGGCTCCAGCGACCCGCAGGACAGCGGCAGGTCCGTCGAAGGCGAAGCCGTCTGTCAATGCGACGAACGGAGCCAGCATCGTATCCCCTCCAGGCTCGAGGACACCGCCAAGCATGCCATCAAAGAAGACCCTGTTCTTTCCAGACACACTCGGAGGGCGACAAAAATCTCAGTCCGGCTCCGAACCCATTGATCCCGATGCGCTGGCCAAGGCCCTCAAAGACTACGAAGACGCTGGGCGTCCTCGTGAGCGGACACCGGGAACTAGTCCCAGTCGAAAACGACAGAGAGTCTACGGCGACAGGTTAGTGATTCCAGAGGGGGTTCTCCATGATACGCTGGATACATCAGTATGTCGCAATCTTCTTGAACACCGGCTAATCAGTTGCACATCCAGATTTATACCAAACCGAGAAGGACAAGATCTCCAAGCAACGTACAGCTTGCTCCATGAGGATGGCTGCCCTTCTACCCCATCGAAATCTAAAAGACGCGCACCGCATTCAGAGTTACATTTTCAAAAGAGTTCGTGTTGCCCGCCAGCTCCTGCCATTCTTCCCCTTTGCTGACACCCCTTCCAGCCGAAGAAGCAAACAGAATGTACTCGCGTGTCTTGCGAAGTGAGCTCTTTGGAAATACCGTCCCTCAGGCGGATCTGGACTCCCTGTCTCCGGATCACCTGCTAGGTCTCACCGGTGGAATCAACGATAAGACCCGCTCACATACCCCTCCATCGCACGTTGTTTCGAACCTGCCCCCCGCTAGTATAACACCGTCTACCCCTCACAAAAACCTCTTCAACTACGCATCACCCCGGCTTGGCTCAGGCCAGCCGACCCCTTCAAAAACCCCGCGAAGCCAGCACGGGCCAAACTTGAACGTGCGATCCGAACTTTACAGCTTATCACCCATCCGTTATGACAGCCAGCGCATTCTTGAGACGCCACGGAAACAGCCACGCTACGTTAACAAGGTTCCCTTCAAAGTCCTCGATGCACCTGACTTACAGGACGACTTCTATTTAAACCTCGTCGACTGGGAAGTAGCAACGTCCTAGGAGTAGGCCTCGGGAACTCGGTCTATATGTGGAACTCTTCGAGTGGCCGAGTAACAAAAACTATGTGAGCTCAAGGATGATACTGTGACAAGTGTCAGTTGGATACAAAGGGTATGCATCCGACCCATTCAGTGCAGACCACATCGAGGCTAATCACATGGCCACAGGGTACACATCTCTCCATCGGTACAGGAAAGGGACTCGTCCAGATCTGGGACGCAGAACGATGTCGACGTCTGCGGACAATGATCGGCCACACTAACCGTGTCGGGGCCCTGGCTTGGAACGACCACATTCTCACATCAGGTTCGCGAGATCGACTGATCTTCCACCGTGATGTTCGCTCTCCAGATCAATACCTGCGACGACTATCCGGCCATAAGCAGGAAATTTGTGGCCTACGATGGAACACAGAAGATGGCCAACTCGCATCCGGCGGAAACGACAATAAGCTTATCGTGTGGGACAAGTTGAACGAGACACCATTATACCGATTCTCCGACCACACTGCAGCTGTCAAGGCGATCACATGGTCCCCACATCAGCACCACCTTCTAGCCTCAGGTGGTGGAACAGCTGATCGAACCATCAAGTTCTGGAACACGGCAACCGGCTCCTTGATCAAAGAAGTCGACACCGGAAGTCAGGTGTGTAACCTGGCGTGGTCTAAGAATTCGGATGAAATCATCAGCACGCATGGCTATAGCCAAAATCAAATTGTGATCTGGAAGTATCCCCGCATGGAACAAATCGTCTCCTTGACGGGGCATACCTTCCGTGTCCTCTACCTGGCAATGAGTCCAGACGGTCAAACTGTTGTCACAGGAGCCGGCGATGAGACTCTCAGGTTCTGGAAGATCTTTAATAAACGGCCTGGCAGAGAACACGGGCGTGAAGGTAGCAAGTTGGCGGAATGGGGTACCATTCGGTAATCAGACGATATCACAATTGAATCGACGACTCTGGTGCTTTAGCACCATACGCATCCCCTTGTGGGGTTGCGAAGTGCATTAGACACGGCGTTCCATGGATTTGGCGTTCCTCGGTCCCAGATACCATTCTTGGTGTGACTGGGAGGGTGAATTCCAAGATGTGATTTGGCATCTCTCGCATTTTGTGGGTTAGCATGCATTTTCCAGGCGACTACCAGGTGCCTTTCTTCTTTGACTTTTGTCTTGTTCTTGTTTCTTCTGCCCGCGCTATTTCCTCACATCTTCGGCATGTACCTTGGCTGTTTCCTCGTTGCTTTTGACGTCAGCCATTGATTCGCATTTTCTGTTTTATTGTTTTTCGCATGCACGATGGACTCAGACGTCTGCATGCGAACGTTTCCCCTTGAAATGAATCATAGCGACGGCGCTCATGGTGTTCCTCTGGTGGCCTGGTTAAGGAGTTGCTCCCAACTGGAAGGATGGCTGGACGGTTGGACTTTATGGAGATCCGGTTATTACTGCACTTCAATCTCACTATTGTTCTGGCTGCTCGTTTACCCTTTTCCCCCTGCACTTCCACCACTCCCCATTGATGATGAAACGATTTGTCTTTATGCGTGCATTGTACCTCCTCTCCTCCTTACCCTTATTTTAGTGACTGCGCCAGCGCGATTGCATTGCTACGTATTTGGGGGATATCTGCGAAATGAGATTGCATTATTCATTGAGTCTTCAATAATAATGAGAACGAAACTTGCACATGTGATTTCTAAATGATCATAATTGCGCTTGAGTACATGGCTATGTAATTATAAAAACAGAAAGGGAAAAATAGTCCGGTCCCAACGCGACATTCCTTTTTAACTTAAAGATACACTGGAGACAAAAGTTAGCTGTGCTCTACTCGGTCTCTTGCTTGTGATGGATTGGGTCGTGAACTCACATTATGGAGATGAGAGAGGAGAGAAATTTCTATAGGACCAACCGCGCAGGCTCAGCCGTCAGGAGGGCCTGAACCCGCTCCAGGAACGTCCGGGCCCGCTTCTCTTCACCGACGGGAACCGTTACACTGAAGACATTCATCGCTGCGCCCGTGGGCTCAAACACCTCAGCCTGAGCGACGGGCTTGGATGCCTTGCCGCTCAAGAAATCAATGAGGTCCTCCTCAACGGGAGCGACGGGGGCTGCCTCCGCCGCGGTCTCAAAGGCGTTGAGTTCAGGGATATACTCGCCCCGGGAAGTCAGGACAGGCTCACCACCGAGGATCTCATCGAAGAGCTCATCGGCGGAGGGCTTCTCGTTCGCCGAACGGGGGAGGTCGTCGTTAGCGAGGTCGGTGGCGCGCGCGAGGAAGGTCGACAGCGGCACGCTGACGCCGAGCGTATCCTGGATCTTCTTCTGGGCGGAGAGGACCGTCGCGAGGGAGATAGCGACGGCCACGGAGGTGGTAGGAGGGGGAGCGGCGACGATGGGTTCCTCAACGGCGGCCGGGGCCGGGGTCTCCTCCGGCTTGGGGGCCGGAGCGGCGATCTTGATGTTGCTCAGGTCGAGGTGGCCGAGCTTCTCGATGCGGGAGGCCTGAGTAGCTGGGTATTCGGCGGCAATGAGGCCGAGATAGGCGAGGACGTCACCCTTGAGGAGGCGACCCTTGGGGCCTGATGCGGGAATCTTGGACACTTCCGAGTCGGGGATGCCCTTCTCGTGGAGGAGCTGGGTGACGGAGGGGTACAGCGGATAGGCGGGGTTCTGGGTCTGAGTGGCGGAGGAAGAAGCCAGGCCTGGTGGATATGAAGCACGAGGCGTAGATGTTAGTCCGGTGTGTTTTGTTGCTGTGAGGGTGGGTTTTTGGTGGTGTTGGGGGGGAAGCTTTTTTTTTCTCGGGCCTAGATAGATAGGCATGCCGGAGATGGATTGTCCGCGGGCAACTCACGTCTAGAAGAGGGAGGATTCGGGGCTGCTGTCTGGCGAGCGAAGCCGTGACGCGACGAATTGGGAAGCTGGAGGCCATTTTGATGTGTCTGGGGTGGGGTGTGTTTGGCGTGGTGGACTTGCGATGGGATGTTGTTCTCTGGGGGAGGGCGGATGCGTTCTCTTGTAGGGTGGTTGCGATGCGCCGCAGGCGGAATTCGCCGATCCAGGAACACGGGCTCAATTAAGAACCCACCACCGCGAGATTGAAGGCTGCAGATAGTTCGGGATAGGTCGAGGAGGGGGTGGAGCGAGGGCGATCGGTGGTCAATGGACAGCTAGCTGGCAGGCGGGGGGATGGTAAGGAGATGGGAGGTTTATCGGAGACGGTTGAGGTTGTTGGGAGCTCACCGGCAGCCCGGACGGGGGCGGTGGAGTCCGCGCATACAATCGGTTTTTTTCTGCCCGTTTTTTTGCTGACTGTCGACGGGCTTCGGGCGAAGATTGTCCGGGAGGTACACCACTGGGTAATGGCAGCAACCAACCAATTGGTGTAGACAGTAGTCAACTGGAGAACAGTAGAAATAGCCCTAATTTACCTTGATTGTCATTCTAAAGTCATCCGTGAATAGAAGACATACCAGTCACTTGCTGGTCCCCAGATCGCCCACAGACATCTTGTGTCACATGTGGGCGAGCCGCATCATTGGCTGCATTTTCCTCAACTTCCGCGACGACTTCAGATCAAGCTCAACCGCATCTCCGCCCATTCACACTTCCATCTGTACGTCCCTCCCAGTGCCGGGGCTCTACTCAATTGCTTGTATAGCGTGTCGCACGTCGATTGTCCCCTACTGACCCACTTTACTATACACAGAACTCAAGATGTTCGCTCGCTCACCGGCCCTCCGGATCTTCCTCCAACAATGCCCTAGGGGCTATACATCGCCGGCCCCTCACTGCCCCCTCCCGTCTGGCGCTACTTCACAACGAGTGCTTCTCGCGCCAAAGGCCCCACGAAAGTCAAGAAACCCAAGACCATCAAGTCTACCCCGAAACCGAAAGCCAATCCCGAGCCCGAGGAGACCCTCAAGTTCGCCGGCCGACGACCGGAAGGATTTGGAAAGCTCGAACGGAAAGTCGCCAAAGAAGGAAACATTCTTCTCTTCAAAGCCCCGTCGCATCGCAGCTATGTGCTAGGCGCCTATGGAATCACAGCATTTTGCTTTGCCTACTCCGTGTACAACTCCAATGCCGTCTTCAGAGATCCTATTGTCCCGCTCCCAATGTGGCAGCAAGGTCTTTTTGGGGGTATCTGCGTTATGATGAGTGTGATGGGCACCGTCTTCCTCTTCAAGACCGGTCGATTGATCCGAGCTGTCAATGCTGTCGAGGTGAATGGGCAGGCCTATTTGCGCTTCACGGTCCGAAGCATGATGCCCTTCAAGAAGCCGTATGAATTTGACGCCCTGCCGCGGCAAATAGCCTTCTCGCGCCGATTGGTGGTCACGAAGGACTCGATGCAGCGCATGCAGAACCCGCAGATTGGGCAGGCGACCCAACAGCCGCAAGTGAGCATTTACAAGGCGCCGCTGAAGAAGATGAGCATGCTCATGTGGCGGTTGTTCCGCTCCGTTCGTCAGCTATTCACCCAGGAGGATTTCATCCTGTTGGAGGTGGAGGGTCAGAAAGGTGTGTTCCGCATGGACTCCGCTGGGTATGTCTCAGAGGACTTCTTGGTCATTGGAAACCCAGTGAGCATCGGTCGCTAGACAGCGTGCTGTAGCGGTGTATAGTATGGATCTTTCTGCCAGTGTATAACTATCTGTGTTTGCTACTTTTGTACCTTGTGCGGTGCTACCTGCTTTGTGCTGCCGACATCCACCTCACTTCTCGAGCAATATTTCTGTATATATAGCATATATCTACGAAAGTGTACCATGTGTTGAGATATAAAAGTAGTATGTTTGTAATGGTCAACCCCGTTCCTGGCCATTGTATGGGCGGCCACGTGACCGGCGGCGCGTCCTCCTAATCGGCCGTGACGCGACCTCCGGCTCGCTATCGATCGCGCGGGCCCCTCCAAACACCTCGACCTGACCCAAGCGTTACCCCAGACGCTCTGGCTCAACCAGCGCAGACTCAGAGCTTTCTGACCTACACATCTGATTTCTTGCCCTCGCCGTCGCTAGGAAAGGCGACTGCATTGTCGCAAGATGGGGAAACTCATCCGCCTCGAGCTTTTTAGTATGCGCCGCTGGCCGAAAATCTGCCATCCGATGAAATCAATCGCTAACACATTCTCTCGCCAGACTTCAAGTCCTACAAGGGCCACCATACCCTCCTGTTCGGCGATGCGTATTTCACCTCAATCATCGGGCCCAACGGGTCGGGCAAGTCCAATTCGTACGCCTTCCACCGATCCAACTTCCGTGCCGTGAGCTTACTTCGCGCTAACACCCTGGGTTAGGATGGATGCCATCTCATTCGTGCTCGGAATCAAATCATCACACCTGCGATCAACCAACCTCCGCGATCTTGTCTACCGCGGCCGTGTTCTGAAGACGTCGAAACTCGATGCCGATGGGAACGTCATCGAGGGCGAAGTGAACGGGGAGGACGACCACGCGCAGGACGGATTGGACGGAGAACAATCGCAGGATGCCAATGGCTCGGTTGACCCACGGACCGCCTGGGTTATGGCCGTCTACGAGGACGATGCGGGCGAGGAACAGCAATGGCGTCGATCCATCACCAGCCAAGGCGTCAGCGAGTATCGGATCAACAACCGCACCGTCACGGCGCAGCAGTACAACGAGGCACTCGAGTCGGAGAACATCTTGATCAAGGCGCGCAACTTCCTCGTCTTCCAGGGTGATGTGGAGGCGATCGCTTCACAGTCTCCTAAGGATTTGACGCGACTGATCGAGCAGATCTCTGGTAGTCTCGAGTATAAAGCTGAGTACGAGCGCCTGAAGGCGGAGGCTGAAGAGGCGGCCGAGCAACAGACGGTGCAACTGAACCGCCGCCGTGGTATCAACTCCGAGATCAAACAGTACCAGGAACAGAAGCGGGAGGCCGAGAACTACGCGAGAAAGGCTGAGGAGCGTGACCAGGCCATTATTACACATATTCTGTGGAAGCTGTTCCACTTCCAGCGCCTGATTGATGCATCCAGTGCAGACATTCTGAAGTACCAGGATGAGCTCAAGGAGTACCGACGAGGCGTTGAGAAGTACGAGAAGAACGTCGAGGATGCGAAGAAAGAGCATGCTGGTGTTGGTCGCAACGTTGCCAAAGCCGAAAAGAATATCATGAAGAAGGAGAAAGACATTGAGGAGGCCACCAACGCGTTGGTTCCTGTCGATGAGAAGGTCGAGATCACTAGAAAGAAGGTGGAGCGCTATGCCTCTCGGATCGAAGAGATCGGCAAGGAGCGTAGCTCTCAATCGGCCAATATGAAGCAGCTGGAGAAAGACCTCAAGGTCGTCGAAAAGGCCCAGTCGCAGTGGGAAGCGGAATGGCAGAAGAGCATCAGCAAGCAAGGCCGACAATTGAGCGAAGCCGACCAACAAGAATACAACCAGCTCAAGGAGGAGGTTAGCAAGCAGTCTTCCGCCGAGCAGCTGAACCTGGATAATCTGCGTCGACAGAGAAAGACCGAGGCCGAAGCGTACGGCAGCCTCAAGAGCAAGTTCGACTCAACTGAGTATCAGCTCAAGTCTCTAGAGTCTGATACCCAGTCTATGTCCGAGCGCAAGACGACGCTTAATGACACGGTGAAGACGACCTCGAAGGAGATTGAGCGCAAGAAGAAAGAACTGAATGCCCTTACGTCTGAACGCCTGCGCGTTTCGCAGATGAGGACCGAGCTGGAGGAGAAGCTCCAAGTGGTCCTGAAGAAGCTCCTAGAGGCCGACGATGGCAAGAAGCAGAACGAAAAGGAGCTCCGGGTAAAGGAGCTGATTTCGACTCTCAAGCGCATCTTCCCAGGTGTGAAGGGCCGTGTCAGTGACCTGTGCAAGCCGAAGCAGAAGAAGTATGCTGATGCAGTCGCCACTGTCTTGGGTCGTCACTTTGATGCCATCGTTGTGGACAATGAGAAGACGGCGAAGGAGTGTATCCAGCATCTCCGTGACCAAAGAGCCGGCCAGGCGACTTTCATTCCCTTGGAGACTATCCAGGTCAAGGCCTTTAACTCCAACCTCAAAGGCATGCACCGCGGAATGCGACCTGCCATTGAGACTGTGGACTACGACGACTCCGTTGCCAGAGCCATTAGCTACGCCTGTGGCAATGCTATTGTATGCGACGACCTTGCCACGGCCAAGTATCTCTGTTATGAGAGGAATGTAGATGCGAAGGCCGTGACTCTTGATGGAACTGTCATTCATAAGGGTGGTTTGATGACTGGTGGACGCGGTCCGCAACCACAGCACTCCAAGCGCTGGGAAGACTCCGAGGTGGAGAACCTGTACAAACTTAAGGACAAGCTGATGACTGATCTCTCAGCCTCCCCAAGGGCCATCGGAGAGGCACCGAAGAGGAGACACTACAAGGCGAGCTTGTTGGCCTTGAGCAGCGTCTTACTTATGCTCGGGATGAGCTGAAGGCGCTTGAAAGAAACCTGCAAAGCAAGCGCAGTGAACTTGACTTCACCAAACGCCAGCTTGAAGATCTGCGGCCGAGATACACCGAGAAGCAGGAGACTCTGGAGGAACTCGACCAGACTATCACGACATCCCAAGAGTCCGTCAGCAGCGTTGAAGATGGAATCTATCGCAAGTTTGCAAGCGTCTAGGATACAGCAACATCCGAGAGTACAGATCCAACAAGGTTCTCTTCACGAGGAGGCTGCCCAGAAGAAACTCGAGTTCACTACACAGAAGAGCAGGATCGAGAATCAGCTCAGCTTCGAAAAACAACGACTTCAGACAACGATTGATCGTATCTCCGGCCTTGAGGCCCAGCATCAGCGGGATGTGAACATGATTGAAGAGCTTCAAGCGGAGCAGGAGCAGATTCGAAACCGATTGGACGAGTATAACGCCGAGCTCGACATTCTTCGCGAACGCCTGGAGGAACAGAAGGAAGCCTACGCCAAATCTGCGGAGAATCTCTCTCAACACCGCAGGGAACTCCAGAAGCGGAGTAGAGAGGTCGAGGGTGTCTTGAAAAATGTCAATGCCCTGGAGGCAGAGATCCAACGTAACTCGGCCAGCCGATATGCTCTCCTACGTCGTTGCAAGCTTGAGGATATCGACGTTCCCCTGGCTGAGGATTCCAACCCGCTCGACCAGCTGCCAATCGATGATCTCGTCCAGGCTGCTGATCCGGATGCAATGGATGTAGATGAGGACGGTGTTGGCGGCGGTGGGACTGCTGTGCAGGACTACGGTATTGAAATCGACTTTGACTCCTTAGGAGAGACCCTCAAGGAGGTGGGTGATTCAGCGATTCAGATTCTCAGGTGTTGATGCTAATTGCTTCCAGGAATCCGACGAGAAACTTGAGGAGGAGCTGCTTGACAAAGTCCGATCCCTTAACAACGAGCTGGATAAGATGGCTCCGAATACGCGAGCAATGGAGCGTCTCGAAAACGTGGAGAACAAGCTCCGATCTACAGAGAAAGACTTTGACGACGCCCGCAAACACGCCCGCCGGACCAAGGACGAATTCGAGGACGTTATGCAAACCCGCTCAGATCTGTTCAACAAGGCCTTCTCTCACATCTCCGAGCAAATCGGTCCCATCTACCGTGAACTGACCAAGAGCTCCAACTACCCAATGGGTGGACAGGCGTAAGTTTCCCCTGGTCAAATCCAATCCACTCCATGCTGACGGCGACACTTCATAACAGCTACCTGGACATCGAGGACTCAGACGAACCCTACCTGGATGGAATCAAGTACCACGCCATGCCGCCACTCAAGCGGTTCCGAGACATGGAGCACCTCTCTGGCGGTGAGAAGACCATGGCAGCCTTGGCACTGCTGTTCGCCATCCACTCCTACCAGCCATCGCCGTTCTTCGTGCTGGATGAAGTCGACGCTGCCTGGACAACACCAACGTTTCCGGATCGCCAACTACATTCATGACCACGCCGCCCTGGCATGCAGTTCATCGTCATCAGTCTGAAGACCGGTCTCTTCCAGAACAGTGAGGCCTTGGTTGGAATCTACCGAGACCAGGTGGAGAACAGCAGTAAATCGCTGACGCTGGATGTAAGCTTACCTACCTATGACCTACCCCTGCCCGATTTGTGAACTCCCTTGTTGAGTGAATGACGTGGTGACTAACGAACCTCGTTTTCCCTCTCTAGCTCCGGAAATACAACTAATTAGCCTCTCGACGATGATCATGGGGAGGTAGTACGACTGGGATACCATTGTCTTTATTCAGTGACTTGTAGAATAGTTTGTTGATTTCACTTCAGTTGCTTTCTCTTCTTATTTTCGTGGTTTATAGCTTGCTGGGCAGGATAACGGTATGGTATAAGCCAATTGAATTTCTTTTTACCTATGTATGGGCTGCATTCAATCCTTAAACCCGAGCATCCCCCTTGAGGGAGGCGAATTACTGCCAGCATTGTCAGAGCTGGAAGTATATAAATAGCTCGTCCCGAGCCGCAGACGCCCGGGCAGACAGGGTCTGGTTCCGCCTTTCACCCTCCCTGAACGTCACAGAAGGAGTCACCACTTCCATGGAAGACGGAAGGGTCCTTCCGACAAGAGGGAGGTCGAGGAGCAGATACGGAGTAGTCCCTGAACTTTAGCTGATACGAGACTCGGTCGACGTTTCCCTGAGAGGCAAAACCCTGACAGTGGATGTTGTGTTACCCTTTTCCATCGTCGATCGGCTAAACCCTAACAATCTCTCTCCGGGGATTGTCTAACACCATAATAATACCCCATACAGTAGGTACGTAAGCAGATCGATGTCCGCTTGTCGTGACACAACATGAGGCACTAGTGAACGCGGCAGACGGAGACAGCTCCCCAGTGTGGCGCAATCGATTATGTAGCATTAGGCATAACTCAAGCTCTGACTTTGCCATTGGCGTCGTGTTGCGTGGCGGTGGGTTGCGGTCCCCAGGGGCTCACGGGGAAACGAACAACCGTATTAACTTCCTGTGGCACCGGGATACTGCGCCGGGAACGTACCTACGGAGAGCCGGGTGCCTGCCATTCATTACGAGGAGAACGGGTCTGGTGGCGTGGACTCGAGAGCCACCATCACGCGTTGTCGAAAGGCAAAATATGGCAGGGCCGCTGCATGGCAGCCTATCAATGCCGATAGACGGGGAAGGGGAAGAGGAAGGTGGGTAGAACTGAGCACGCTTTCCGTGTCCATCAAGAGGCTTTGTGGGCGAGGGTCAGGTTGGGCTAGGTTTGCTTGTGTCTTTCATTCTCTCAGAGCCCGGGCTATATGTGATTGGCGGTATTGTGCCGATGACCACCCAGAGCCCTGGGACTCAGATGACCCTATTTGATACTCCTATCTTCTGGTTGCACCCGGAGACTCGCGCAGAGGACCAGGTTGCTTCCGGTTGCCTTTGGCTATTATTTTCATCTCTTCCAATGTCCACATACTTGTTGATGATGGCAAATTGGAGGGTTTTGTCGGGGTCTCGGAGTGTAAACAGGAGACAAGAAGTGGCGAGATCGTCGAGGATGCTACCCTGTTATCTCAGTGCTCTGTGATGGTAGGGGATGGCCGCGTATGTCATGTTGGGTGGATGATAGGGTTCTCTCCCAACTGTTGTCGTTCTGGTAAGAACGCCAATTCCCATGCAAAACCTCATAGGAGCACCAAAGGGCTGTCACTGAATGGAAGGCAGCGGAATCTTCTGCTCCTGAATAGGAACGCCACATGGCCATAACCTACCCGCTAGTGTGTCTTCATACGTACACAACCGTGAAGAGTTCTCAACAAGAGATAAGCTCTTGAGATATTAAGTCTGGGGGCTTAGTTAGAAGCCGGGGATTTCGATAAGACCCTGCGCATAGAATGGTAAGCTTCCCATGATCAGGCAGAAGAATGCATCCTTTTCGGGTACTGCCAGCCTTAAGCAGGGCAAATCAGTGGGAGGTAGATTTGGAGGCCGAAATCATCAAGCCATGAGAGGAAGAAGTTTATCAGCCACGGCTTTCAAGGGTCGGATGAATCCTATTGTCATCATCGCGATGCATCATTTTTCCCTGATACCCGGCGTGACCTGCAGGCTTCGTCTCCTGGAGTCATCATCAGCCTGTCCGACCCACGATCGCAGACCAACGAGCCCACTTCAGTCGGAATTGACCGATGACACTGGCTGATTCGCGTCAATATCGCCAAGTATGAAACCAATAGTGCAAGCACTGTAAGATAAAAATAACTGGGCGGATGGTGGTGGGTAGGCATGCACATCCAGATTCCGTTCGGAAGCTGTCAGTCGGGACTGTCCCGGAGTGTGGACTTTGCCTTTCCATGACTCCATCTGGGATCGTTCAGCCCCAGTCGTCAGGATTTTATTGATCAAATGGTCGGTGTGGAGGAAGCATTGATCTGCACCGACGGGTGCGATGTCTCATAAAGCCGCGGACCAATCAGTGCGGGCGGTGGACGACAAGTGTATAGGTGCTCACGACCCAATCGATTCATCGATTTTCCCCCCATTCAAACTTCGATCTTCGGCAATGCCGCCTGGTTGACGATATTGCGAGAGGTAATCGGTGGGTACGCCGGGATGATGGCTGAATCTCTCATTTGCGGATCTTGATCTGGCGATAACTTCAACAATCGGACCAGAATGGGTGTAGATAGAGTTCCTATTCGTATTAAACCCAGCAAATAGGAGAATGGCCCTGTCAGAGAAGAATCTGAGCATCAGAAGTGCTGGTTGATGGTGTTCTTCTCTCCTATACTCATTCATCCAAGGGATCACGTAATCCGGGCGTTGAAGGATGCAAATGTGCTTGTCTATATTATTGGAGCTGCCATTGTTATTCCATCACCGTATACGTATGTGGCTGTTCTGCCGGACAGATGTCAGTCCGGCACTTGAACCTCAAGCCAGAGGTAGAGAAGCAGAATGATACAAATCGGAGGGCAGGCCTGAGTCGAAAGAAAAAGAAAACATCAGTCCATTTCCCCGCAAAGAAGCGAGGGGGCGTTGTCCACATATCTTCCTGCATCCTTCCACCATCCCTAATTCGTCAGCGTCTTTGCTGCGACAAAAATCTTGCTCAGCGTCCAGAGTGGCGTTGGCTGGCTGACTGAGTGATTGTTCTCCATGCTATCGGGAGCCTGCCGGGGCCAAGGCCCAGTCCAGTTGGTCATTTGGTATGTAGCCAGGAGGCCCGTGTCCCGGCCATGATAACATTTCCTCTTCGACAGGACCCCCCTATCCCAGGATGTGACCGTCGTGACGCAAACAATCTTCCAGGCCGATGAGTCCCCGCTGTTGCACATTTGTTTTTTCGGAGGGGCCCCAATAGGTAGCCGTGGATATGTTATCCGGACGGATGGAGCAATAGGACCCGAGATCTGGAAGCAAACACGATGAAAAAAGAAAAAAGCGTCGAGGTGGAGTATCAGCAAACGGTTACTGTAGCCCCTAGGCACTCCGCACCAACACAAGATGACTTGCGGGTGTGTGTCGATCGATGGTTTGGCGTGGATCGCAGGAGCGGATGGACTGGGTTTTCTCTCGGTTCCTTAACGACCTGAATGGGAAGGAACTGCCAGGGAGCTGTCGCTGTTACAGCCGAACTTTAATCCACTGAAACAATCCTTGTAGCCGGCATCCCAGGACTATCCTGATCAGCGGTCTGGGCTAGAGCTTCGGAATACGGTCGAATCTCTGCCATGACCCACGGTGTCGAGGGATTATTCGAAGCTAGCTCTGTTGGTCTAAAGGAGGAATCAATCCCACTGGCGGACAATACATCCAGAAAGCAGCGGCGTTTTGGTTTGGCGTAGTGCTGCCCTCCAAGCTGGGGTTGGGCGCAAGTGGCTGGCCGAGAAACTGCCAGCACCGTTGCTCGAGCTAACTTCGTGGATTGTTCCGACAGCCTGCATCTCGCAGGACCAAGTTGACGTTTTGATATTTCCATGTGACACTAGTGCCTTTCAATGGTGCCTAAGCGCATCTAGGCTCTCAGATGATATTGTATTATTGTATTTTATGGACAATTCGCTTGGGATCTGCTCATAATTCACGCGACAGCGGACAATATGTCGGTATGATTTCCTGGCGATGCAAATGAAGGCACTTGGCAGTTAGAAACCAACACCGAATAGGACATAATTGTGGCAGAGAACTATCGGAGGAAGGATGTATATGCATAACCTTAGATGCGTAGAAGTGCCACCATCATGGTGTTCCTCAAACTAACGACGAAGCATTATTGACCGAGCAGATTTGAAGCCGGATTTGACATGATGCGCCGTGCCTTCAGGATTGGTTCATGGTAGCCAGGTTGGCGTTCCTAAGTAAAATTAGAACTCTACTAAGCCTGGATGACCTCGAAACACCGTTATTGCTTTTGGCGTTGGCATTGGATGAACAGAAGCGATCCGAATCGATGGAGTGGACTCAGCTCTTGTTGATCATCCGCCCTCAGACCCCAGGGGCGTAACTTTGTTTCGCTGTTGATCACCTGGGAAAAGCGTCTCCACCGGAGGGTAAATGTATTTTTCCTCTCTCTCTTTTCGATGGAGCACTGATTGTCAAAGGGGATCATGAAGAGGGTTTGCAGGCTTTTCGACTGGAAAGAGGGGAAATAAGAAAAAAGAACGCAGGCGAGGGCGCCATTCACGCACGAATATGGAGACCGGGCGACTCTCGATCGAACCCAGACAGGCTATTCTCCTCTCTGTACTCCGTACCTATGCATTCGCTTTCCTTGCATGAGTTTCTCAAAATCGTTACAGCCACCAGTCGCGTCGGATTGGCCTGCCATGACCCGTTGATCGGGACCCGTACTTTTGCGTCTTGGTCACTGCTGAAGAGTCCAATAGACGCATTTATTTTGCCTTTGACGTATTTTGTTTAGATTTTCACGGGCCATTCCAAATATCCGCGTATGCCTCGCACAGGGCCTTGAAGGTTCTTAAGCTCCAGTCGTTCCTCTGACTTGAGTGCCCAGTTCATCATCAGACACCAGCCATCCTCTGCGAGAAGTACCTACTAATAGAGTACCAAAAGCCTGGTCTCCCTAACCGCCTGACTTCACCCCGTGGAAGTTATCCTCCTTGTGTGCGGGCCCCGACAAGTCTCAAGGCGGAGTAGTATGGATACGATAGGTCAGTCTGTGACCGCGAAAGCAGACGACCAGCATCATATTCTGCCATATACTGATATGGCTGCGCGACCAAAGATGACGGTAAGGGCTCATCATGCAAGGCAAGTTATTTCCATGGTTAATGTGATACCATAGGAACTGCAATGCCCGCAGCCAATGTCCTTTAACTTTCCGTTCTCTCACTTCGCCCTCATGTATATCAACCGTAATGGTGAACTGCAGCTGGAATCATCCCCCTCAATTTCGGGATGTGAGAAGGGTATATTCACGGAAGATGTTAAGGAAAAGTTCATGAGATCGGCTGCGGTAGGATGGCAGCCCTCCTTGCAGTCAGGTAAGTCTGGACGCCCAACTGCTTATTTTAAGAAGTGCACGCACACTGACAGAATGTACGACAGGATCTGTTGGCCACCTGCATGGCGATATCACGGGCAAGAGCCAATCATTCCTGGCAAATCCTAACCCGGGAGCCGGTGGCTGGTATCAGCAACAGTCGACTCTCATTCCCTGCGAGTGGCAGTCATTCCAGAATAAGCGTCACCGACGAAGTTTGAGGCGCGCAGGCTCAGCCTATGGTCCCGACTCCGATTCGATCTCCCCTACTCCTTCACTGAGGTGGTCTGCGCTTCGGGTCGGACACCGGGAACTTTGCGCACGTTTACGACAAAGCATTCGAGAATTTCCAGCAACTCAACTGCCGAGCGATCGCCAAGGCCTTTGTTAAGCTGGTGGAGCCTCGGAAACAGGTGAATCATCCTTACAATGGAAGAAAGACCGCTGCAGGGACGTCGCAAAGAGTTGACCCCGAGTTGACCAAACCCAAATGGTGGCCTGCAGGTGTCACCCACCGAGAACCCGACCATCTTTGAAAGCAGGTATGGAGGGGTAGTTCTTTGATGTCTGGCCGTATAATACCAGGTTCTTTCGAGCAATTTGCTGACTTCAAACGAAAATGTATAGATCGCATCCGGTTGCTTGTTCATATCCTCTGTGAACTGAGAGAGTCCCATGGCATTACAGCTGGCAAGCTGAGAGAGGCTGGCCAGGATGTTCGCCGACAGATCGTCCCCGCAGAACGCTCTCAAGTGTTGGATGAGATCTACTATGTCCGAGAGATGGAAGAGCTCTTCCTGGAAGGAAAAATCAGTAAGACCTTGATGCAACCCACCGCAATATTGAACATTTCTGACGATCTTGCTCAGGTGGAGATACCATTATCCATGTGTCTCATGTTCACATGGGAGAAGCTTGCATTGACTCTGAGCTTCGGGCTCAGGTAGCTGATGGCAGCTTTTGCGAGGCGTCCCTGACTGGATTCCCTGCGAAGAGAGACGCCTCCAACATGGCCGAAAGCCATTACCCGGGCGTGGGCGGCGAAGCCCACCCATCCCCATTTGACAGACAACATCACACGGTAGAGGGGAGGTTACCGACCCTCGACTGATCAGAATGGTCAAGCTCCTTTGTCCCCAACATCATCGCCGTCGATCAGCCGCAAGAGCTCTTTGGAGAGTAGCCTGACTACCTACTCCAACGACATCAACCCGTCCATGATCACATCGAGTGAGCAAGACCGATCTCTGTGTGCACCGAAGGACATCAACCCTCGACCTCATGCTTACCGGGCTACTTTACCCAACAAATGACCGCTCAGCCGACTGCAGGTGGACCGCATGCTACCCCAGGGTTCTGGAACCCGCTGCCTCCAACACACCAACCGTTAGCATTTCAGGGTTATTGAGGAATCAATCTGCACTGACCCACCTGAGTCTTTTCTTTGCACAGTTTTATGGACACTCATTTGGATCATGTATTGGGAGTTGGCTTTTGTGCCGGGGTGCTTTGAGTTGGGGCTTGGGCGGTATGAAGACTGTACTAATAGCAACGCTGGGGCATGTATGTGGGCGTTTCCTTTGTCATTTCCTCCATAGTTCATATAGAAGACGTGGATATTCCGGATCAACGAGCCCTGTAGTGAACGATGAGAATGTACCTGTAGGCTGTAACCTAGGTAGTAGAAGTAGGTAACTTGGATGGAGAGATGCCAAGGGAAGGCCCGTCGATCCCGCCGGCTGGACCACGGAACCCACTCGGCCCTTGCAACAAGCTGACCAGCTGGCCACCGGCCAACCACAAGCTCCCGCGCACGCACACGCAGAACTGTTCCCTTCGACTTGCTCTTCGCCCTCACCTGCATCCCTCCGGTTCCGTTGCCAGACCTCCATCCCCGCACGTTTTCGCCTCCGGTTGCTTCTCGACGTGGGACTCTGGGTCATGCGCCGTGCGCAGTGAACGCGACTGGCGCGTTGAATCATCGTGAGTGCTGACCCGAACCCTGGAACCGTTCCACCCCCGTCAGTGGGTATGGACAAAGAGGACTCGTGATGGAGCGCGCCTCCCCCTCCTATATATCGTGTCTCTCGAGTCTCGCGTGTCGCTGTCGTTCTCTGTCCTCTCTGTCCTCTTCCACCCAGATCTTCTGGCTTCTGGCGATCGCTGCATCTCTTTTTCCCGGACCGCGGAGCAGACAGCCGACTCCGAGTACATACACACACACATTATGGGGTTGCTAACGTTTGGGCGTTTTCTTAGTCGACCTCTACCCCACCATCGCGACGGGCCTACGATCTTCACCTTCCAGCAGAAACTCATCATGGAGGGCGGTGGCTCCTCTTCAGCAGCCTTGGGCGACTCGCCCGTGCTACAACCTTCGATAGGCGACGACATGTCCGACGCCGACGATATCGCGGGGGATAGCTTCTATTCGCCTCCTGCCTCACCCGGGCGACTATCCCGTAGCCCATCGTTCTCCTATCAGGACGACTGGGAGACTTTCCCCTCGCTGGATCAACTCTCCGTCTTTGATCTCCTCGATAACCTGTCTCTGATGCAAAGACTCGAGAAGCTCCAGCGCACGTTGAACCTCCAGAAAGAGAAAGTCAAGCAACAGCGGGAGAAACTCAAATCAAGCTCGGTGAATGCGAAAAACCGCGTGGTCGGCGAACTCAAGAAGCGCGTCCCCACCGCAGACGAACAACTCGACAAGTATCGCCGGCGGATGAACACTAGCGTCGAGCGCTTGGGGAAAAAGTGGAATGCGGCATCGACCGTCACTCTGCGCGAGAAGATCTCTTTCATCGCCGGTGTCTTGAATATCTTCATCAGCGGCTACCTGATCGGAGCCCACCCAGAACTCTTCTACATCTGGTTCAGTGTGCAGCTGCTATATTTCATGCCCATCCGCTATTATAGATACCACAAGAAGGGTTATCATTACTTCCTGGCTGATCTATGCTACTTTGTCAACCTGATGTGCATGTTGAGCATTTGGGTGTTCCCCCAATCCAAGAGACTGTTCATCAGCACATTCTGTCTGACATTTGGCAATAATGCGGTTGCGATTGCCATGTGGAGGAACTCCATGGTCTTCCACAGCATGGATAAAGTTGTTAGGTAAGGATGCCGCGGATTGAAAGTATTTATATGATCGATTGCTAATATATGCCATAGTCTGTTTATTCATATCATGCCCCCGGCCACGCTGCACTGCCTCGTGCATTTGACCTCTGCCGAGATCTTGAAGGAGAGATTCCCCGCCATCCACGCCATCAAATTCAGCGAACCCGGCTCCCCAGAGCATTTCTCTCTCCTGGGTATGATGGGATGGGCAACCCTTCCTTACGTGATCTGGCAGCTGGCATACCACCTCCTGATCACCGTGCGTCGTGCAGAAAAGATTGCGGCAGGCCGCCCGACAAGCTTCACGTGGCTTCGAAAGTCCTATGCGAAGACATTGCTCGGAAAGTTTGTGCTGAGTCTGCCGGAGTCGCTCCAATCCGTCGCTTTCATGATGATACAATATCTCTACGCGATCCTGACGATGATCCCATGTCCGCTTTGGTTCTGGCATAAATGGGCGAGTGGGGTCTTTTTGACTGGGCTATTCATCTTGAGTATCCATAACGGCGCCACCTATTATATCGACGTCTTTGGCAAACGCTTCCAGAAGGAATTGGAAGAGCTTAAAAAGGATGTCGCCCGGTGGCAATCATCTCCCGAGGGTTCTGCTAGCCCAACGATACTGGCGGGATCTGATAATACCTCGGTGGGGGCACGCGTTCTGGATGATTCGGCGGGGACACCACCTAAAAATAATGGCGGATCCGACAAGGCCAGCCTGGACCAAATTCCGCCACTGGACTCTGAAGCCGCGTCGACTGGTGTCCATAACACCGGTGACACTATGCGCGAGAGGAAGTAGTCGGTACTTATTCACATTGACCTGTGCTCCGCTTTATTACCACCTACGTGCTGCTTGGTTGTTGCACCTCCACGCTTGGATCAACGCCATTCGGCATTGATAGTATTTATTTCTCTAATTTGTTGACCTTGAGCTTTGATACCCAACTGTATAGTCGATCGTTTGCTTCCCAAGTGGGAATGTGGATATGTTTTGCCTGTTATTGATCCTCATATAGACGTTTGAGAGGGTTTTACTTGCGAGATAGTTTATACTGCTTATATTCTGGCCTAGTTCGTTTGCTTGCTTTGCTTTCTGTGGATTTTTGTTTTGGATTTTCTATACATACAGTACAGCGCGACTGCCTCTAATTCTAACGACGGTTTTATGATGGTATTGTGTGCATAAGCAGGATCTACGTAGGCCTCGATGCCGAGACCGGAAAGCTTAGCTAACTCCGGCGGCCCAACCAACCGTAAACCCCGAGCACCGATCACGTGCCGAGCCACTTTGCCTCGCGGGCGTCGGAGGACAACGACCGCCCATCAACAACTTCCGATTGAGTGACGCCTGACTTTTTCATTTTCGTCGCCTCACCCTTGTCAAATCCATCTGGAATTATCGCCATCTGCGTGTGTCGAATTGTTGTGTCCTCCTGTTCCGCTCGCTCGTTCTCTCGAGCACCTCCTTTCCTCGCCCTTCCGCCATGTCCGTCACTATGAGATCGGCTAGCCTTGTGCGCAACAATGCTGTCATGCGCTCCGGCCTAGTTGGTAAGACCTCCATACTGCTGGAGCTGCCTGCTGTGTTACATAGAGGGCAATGGCTAATTGTCTTCAAATAGCCCGCCCTCGCTTTTCCGGGGCCCTCGGCGCCGCTTCCGCCGCAAACCTCCGCTTCAACGGCAGAGGTCTCCCTTCGCATGTCCAGGCCATCGCACTCTTGGTCCCCCACCGACGCGGATATGCCACTGAGCAATCGACCTCCTCTTCGAACCCGTCGGACCTCCCCCCTCCTGGATTCAACACCGAACAGGCCAAGAAACCCATCCCCGTGAACACACAGCAGGCCGAGCACCAAGTTGCCCGGAAAGCCGACCAGAAGGTGGCTTCGAAAAGCAAGAGCGCGTCGGAACTCTCCGTCGCCAAGTCGGGAGAAAACAACAAGGTGTCGGAGGAGAAGAAGGACCAGAAGAAGTTGACCATCGGCCAGAAGATCAAGAAGGAGGCCCAGCACTACTGGGATGGTACGAAACTTCTCGCTACAGAGGTTAAGATCAGTACGAGGCTGGCATTGAAGATGGCTGGTGGCTATGAACTAAGCCGGAGAGAGCATCGTCAGGTATGTTGATCCCGCAAAATGAAGCGGATTTTGGATTGTTTGGGCGCTGACCGTCGGATGCGAATATAGCTTCAAAGAACGGTGAAGGACCTTGGACGGCTGGTTCCTTTCTCGATGTTCATCATCATTCCTTTCGCTGAATTGCTGCTCCCCATCGCGCTTAAGCTCTTCCCCAACCTCCTCCCCAGCACCTACGAGGGCCATAAGGCCCGCGAAAAGAAGGCCCTCAACCTGAGCTCCACGCGAAAGGAAGTCTCTGCCTTCTTGAAGAACACTCTCCGGGAGAGTGGACTGCCTGTCACTGCTGCGACGGTCAAGAACGAGGAGTTTTGCCGAGTTCTTCAAGAAGATCCGACCACCGCGAAGCCCCCTCGACCGAGGATGTCATCAAGGTCTGCAAGATCTTCAAGGATGACCTCACGCTGGACAACCTGTCGCGCCCCCAGCTGGTGGGCATTTGCAAGTACATGAACCTCAACTCGTTCGGCACCGATGCTATGCTCCGGTACAACATTCGTCACCGCATGCGCCAAATCAAGCGCGATGACCGGCCCATCTTCTACGAGGGCGTTTCGTCCCTCTCGGTCCCCGAACTGCAGATGGCCTGTGCCTCCCGTGGTATCCGCACGCATGGTGTTTCCCCTGCCCGTCTGCGGGACGATCTCTCCATGTGGCTGGATCTCCGTCTTAAGCAGGTGTCCCCTCCACTCTGCTCGTCCTGAGCAACGCCTACGTCTACGGCGCAGGGTGGCAAGGAAGCCGAGATGTCGTCTCAGATCGAATCCCTCCAGTCGGTGCTGTCCAGCATTCCTGAGGATCAGAGTTCCACGAGATTGAGCTGGAGGTTCACAACGCCGAGGGGCGCTGCCACCAACAAGCAGCGTCTTGAGGTCATCAAGGAGCAGCAAGAACTCATCGAGAGTGAGAACGAGCAGAACAGTGAGAACGAGGAGAAGGGAGTTGCCGCTCCCAAGGATATCGAGGACATCGATGTACAAGGAGACGAGGTCAAGTACAAGACTCAGTCGAGTGAGAGCCGAGGAGGCCATCCGCGAGGGCGAGAAGGCGGAGGGAGCAGGCACCTGCTACCGGCAAGGATGAAAAGAAGAACGCCTCTAACTATGAGTGTCCTGATGACCCCCCTCTACTCTCTTTTCTGTCGCGCATCACTCTCACCTGACTCCGACTCTTCCTCTCTTCTTTTCTCCCTTGTGTTACTGTTGACATGAGAGACTTCTTTTCTTGTTGATCCGGTTGGAATCTGGTTGCCACGGGCTAGGTGGCGACGACTGCCTTTTTATATTTTCTTATTATCGCTATATCTTTTTATTGATGCTGGTAGTTGTTTTGTGATGTACTGGCTGCATAGAATTGGAATTGGAACAGCATATCAGACCGATGGATTTGCCTCGGGCACCCGACGGAGAATGGCCGGGCGTTCATAGACGATATGCCAGATATAAAACACTGTAGATAGGGACAGAATGATATACTCTAGTTTAGTATACTCCTGATTTCTCCTACGTGTCCCTATAATCATCATAAAGCACATTCCTCCGTCCGTGCCTCCTCCGTCCCCCATCAGAACTCCGCAACTACTAACCTCGGCAATCTCCCCGCGACCAGCACCAGCCAGCGTCAACCGAAACCAGTTCCCATCCCCACGAAAGGGTAAATAAGCGCGGATGCGCCATCGATCGTCCTCTTGCAATGTGGAGTCGCGGTTTCCGCTCTATCCTGCACAGTAGTAGTCGCAAATTCAGCTCGCAACGTCCGACCATGCCACGACTGAACGCCGAGTCCCAGGTACGTACGTCGCGAAATCGGTCTATCTGATCTGATCTGATTGATCTGATCTGGCATTCGGATAACCACATGTACCCCGCATGGAACCCATGTCTCTGTCCATCTTGTCCCATGTTCTGATCCGTCTCTATATCTCTTCCCTGGGGTGTCCGGATAACTGACCCTTGTCGATGGTTTCCGGCACACATCGATGATGTATGGTCTGGTCGATGGCTAACGCGGTGTCTGACTACCTATAGAAAGCGATTGATCGCTTACGAGCGTTTAAACCGCCTCCGACGAGCTACGACCTAGTCCCGTTGTCGCGACGGGCGTCGGTGTTTGGTTTTGTTGTATGCGGATCCGAAGGCGATTTGCGGGTGGTTCTCACCATGCGCGCGAAGACTCTCAGCTCATGTACGTCTTCCCTGCCCTTGACCATACAGAATCTAACCATATGAAATTACAGATGCCGGCCAAGCAGCCTTACCCGGGGGTACATTCCCCTCAAACATATCTTTCTCCTCGACAACACCCAGAAAACTAACCAAGGTACCTACCAATGTAAACGAACAGGCCGCGCCGACTCTCTAGAAGAAACCCCCTTCCAAACCGCCCGCCGCGAAGCAAACGAGAAATCGCCCTCCCCGATATCCACCACCATCTCCCCCCCCATTCAAGGTCGAGCATCTCTGCGAGTTACCGGCGAGTCTCGCGCGGACAGAACTGGTCGTCCGTCCCTGCGTGCGCTGCTGCATTCCTTCGACGAGGCGACGGGGCATAATGCGGACCCGAGGTCTCGTTGATTCCGCGTCTCGATGCTAGGAGGTGTGCGCGGTGTTTACGGCGCCGTTCCGGAATTTCCTCCGCATGCGGGTGAGGAGGAGGGTAAGTGGGCCAAGTGAGTGGTATCAGGGGGCGTGGACGGAGTGGCATCAGTCGAATTGGCGGAGTATGTCCTTCCCTTCCTTTCTTCCTTCGTCAATACTGGTGATATACGGCACCTATCTATACCACGGTCATATGGTTATGCGTTTGTGACATGCTAATGTTTGAACGAAGTGCACCAATTCTTCGTCCCAATCAAACCCCAAGCCGTCGTCAAACCGCGCAGCTCCAGCCCCGTAGCAGAAGGAAGCCGTCCACCAGCTCGAAGAAAAAGAACGCTCCGGAGAGGTGACGCGGTACCGGGTGTTTGGGATGACGGCACGGATGGTGGTGGATGTGGCGCGGGTTGCGTACGACATGGAGCCGGAGTTCGAGCATAACAGCCACTTTGGCGATGAGAAACTCATTGCGCAGTTGAAGAAGATGGGGCGGTTGAGTCCGATTCGGAGGCCGGGGGATCAGCTTACGACGGAGGATTTGGTGAGGGCTTCGAAGTTGAGTTGATCGTCCATCATCTTACAGCTGCCTTAGTGCCTACAAGTAAGGTACAGGAGGGAGGATGGGGTGGATGGATGAATATACGTGGGTTTTATACATATATGTATATGTTATCCATAGATAGAAGCAATACGATACTCATACTCAAGACAATGCTCAATGAAGGTGGTCAGTCAAACCTTCACAGCATCGCTGGGAGTAAAAGGCGCCGCAAACCCATACTGTTTCCACCCAACAGAGTAGTCGACATCCTCCTCTCGCTCTACCATCACCATCAGCATTAGCATCATGACGCAAAACACCTCCCTGGCCTGTAAGACAGAGATAGAAGAAACATACCATGATCAGGCGGAAACATCCTCCTCCGATGCTCATAATACCTCTTCCAACCCCTCCCCCTCCCCACCATCCTCATCCTCATCCACACAATCATCTCCCCTCATAACAAAAGTAGCATAGAGACTCCTCCTCGCCCTCTCCGTCCGATTCCCTGCGATCGATGCGCCAACACACTCCCAAAGAAAAGCACATCCCCCGCCGCCAACGGCACAGACACCCAGTTCTGGCGCGCCTCCCACTCGCCACTGATCCGTCCACCCTGCGCAAAACTCGATCTCCATCTTGTGCGAGCCGGGCACGACCTCCAGACACCCGTTTGCGGCGGTGGCTTCGTCGATGGCCAGGTTGGCGGTTAGGTGGGGGATAGCGCGGATGTGGCTGTAGGCGTGGTAGTCGACGTGGGCGTGGAAGCCGTTGCCGCCGGGGAGTTTGTAGTTGATTTTGTCTTTGAAGAGGGTTGTTCTCTTGCAGTTTCCTCGGTGTTAGTATTCATCTACTACGGTGTATGATGTGTAATGTCGTATGGTGTGTTTTATTTTTGGGGGGAAGGGGAGGGGGGTTATACTTCTCCCGCTAATTGCGCCAGTATATCTCCAAGACCATCCCCACAAACTAACGCCTTCCACTGGGGGTGATAGTCGACAAAGTTCTCCGTGCGCATTAGTTGCCGTTTGCCTTCCGGGGTGACTTCAAATAGGGCATCCATTTGCCCTTGACCAGCGGCCAGGTGCGGACCTCCTCGGCCCATTGTTGGAGTTCTGTCACGGAGACGAGGTTGTGCTCGGCGGCTGCCAGGTGGAGGTAGCCGTTTTCTTGGTAGAAGCTTAGTTGGGAGGACGTTAGGGTCGTCATTCTGCTAGGTGTTTTTGTTTTGGGTTTGAATTTGAGGGATGAGGGGAGGGTAGGGTTCTTGACGATCACGATGTGTCTGCGAAGGATTATGGGTGGGAGATCGTGTCTATATAACCACCCGTCTTGTGCTTGGAGGATATGAGTTTATGAAATGGATGAGGGAAGATTGTCCCGGCCGAACAGCCGAGTTTGCGGAGAGGACAGGTCTTCGTGCCGGTTTAGGGGATACGATGGCCGGACTTCGCACCGGGGTTGATATCTGTCTATTTAAGCCGACGAGGACAGCTAGGCTTTCATCGTTCTTGAGAGATTTGCATGTTTCTCTCTTCCGAGGCAATGCACTTTACAAAGAAGAATGCAGTTTCCTATCAATCACTTTACAATGCGTTTATATCAGATAGAAACGGTACATGCAACCCATTATTCTAGCGGAGACTGGAAAGCCGAGTCCAACGATTCCAGCCCCGAAAGTGGTGCTTGCAAATTAAACAAATCAAAGTTACTCAGACTGTACTGTTCACCCATTCAATGTCTCCGCTGAACAGATCTGGAGCCGCAGGAGACACGCTGAGCGAGGGAGTCTCGTATGTGGGAGGCTGTCCATCTGATCTCACACGGAGCTTGCGCATGCCACTCCCAATGCTAACTAGCAGATGATGCTTGTGCATATCGCTCGTAGTATTCTGCAACATGGCTATCGCACGATCAACAAGGGACAGGATCTTATGGGTGTCCATTGTGACGGTGTCAGAGTTTTGTCTTTGCCCTACCTTGATCAGGAACACCATAGCGAACGCGATCATCGTGTCGAAACAGAGTGGAAGTCCATTCAACAGGGACTGTAATTCCTCGTCCGAAGTGATGACCCCTAGGATCGACGTAGCGCATAATACCGCTGTGTTCGCGATCTCTTCCAGCTCAGCCGACGGGAATCCTTTACGCGAGGCGTAATTCTGCGCGCCACGAAATGCGTGAGAACACAGGTAGAGTTTGGCAAAGTGAAAGTGCAGTCCGACTCCTTTGGCGGGATAATTGCCCACTTTTTCGTTTGGTCCGAATCGATCGCTCCAGTCTGCGTACCAGGTGTCTAGGGAGATTGAGAATCGGCGCAGCTGAGCTAGCTTGTTCGGGGGCACTGGCGTCTCGACATCGACGCCGAATGTGTCAAATACTGCGGCGGAAATTGACCAGATTTTGACCTGTGTGACGAGACGCACGTCATCTTCGGTTGCATTCTCTGTGTCTAGGAACTGCATGGAAGCTTTGATGCTGTCGCAGTCTCGGGACATGGGGGGACGGCCGTAAAGTACGGAGCAGTGGTGGTCGCAGACATAGACCAAGTAGTATAGTCGGGTTTGTAGATAGGCGAATCGGTCGCCTTTGAGAGCCTTGTAGATTCCATGATTGAGCTTGATCTCCAGGGCTATTCGCACGGCTGTGGAGAAGGTCAGTAACGATGACTGCTTTGGAAGGATTGGTGAGACTGACCTGTCCCTGCCAACGCCCAAGACAGTTGGTGAAGCCAAAAAGCTCCGATGCACAGTCCACGTACGTCGTCCAAATTGTGGACACGAGAAAGCGTCTTCTCAGCTACTAGTTGCCGGAACTCACCGTAGCATTTCTTGAACAGGTGGCCAAGGGATGACGAATGGAGCGCAGCCACTGTGCAAATTGCAGCGGTTAGAAGGGGTGAGCTTGCGACCACGGTATGCAAACTATTATGATCTCCGAGAATACGGTATAAAAGATGATCGAGCCGTTGGTGGTAGATATTGAACAGATGATCCGCCTCTTCGGGGGAAACAATCCCCTGTGAGATCAACGTAGGTCGACCGGGAGTCACTTTCTCGGACAGCTCAAGGCTTCGCGGTTCCGAGATACACGACGCTGGGATGGATGCCGGCTCGCATTTGGGGTCGACCTCCCATGTTTCTTCCTGACTGGCGTCATGTGGTAGTGCAGCAGGCGATGCCGGAGTGGCTTCGATTAAACCGACACTCTGTGGTGCAGCTGTGCTTCCGCCTGGTAGGGGACTAGTGAGAGTCCCTACAATTCCCTCTAATCTGCGTATCTTCTGGGAGATGCTATGCTTCCAGCTAGAAGAGCCCTCAGCTTTTGTTACGTAGAAGGTGAAGCGATAGGAGATGCCTACGTGATGTCATCTTCCAGTAGCATCTGCAAGCTCCTGTTGACGGTGCAGGACAAGCCTCTCTTTTTGCAACGCGTGCAAGGAGGGCGGTCATCTTGCATGTGGCATTTGATCTAGTGCGGATCAGCATTGTGGCTCGCTATGTGTCGCGAGGGATTAGACCATGGCAAACCTTCTGCTTGCGACAAGCGACACACGCGGTGATTTTCCCTCGATATGTCGGGTGGTTTGCGATCTCCGAACGAGTCTCTTAGAGCTGCTATCTCAGGAAGCGACGGTATGGACTCGGTCATGGTGGCTTGATCACAGTGACTCTGTGTTTATCGCACGATATGCAGGGAGGAGTCATGTCGCTCAGAGGAGTCAGATTGTCCAGTCTGATTAAGCAAGCCACATTATCCAGTATGGTAGTATCAGAAGCCCTGACGCGATGCGGGGAGCCACAGGACCGATGACTGATAGACGGACAGACATTGGGTGAACTTCCCAGTACTAAGTTGAACTAACTACGACTAAGATAGTGGGCACGAACTACGGCCTTCGTCCCGGGCCAGCAGCCGCACGTGGACGGGCGGCCGCGCTGGACTGGCGGAGACTCTTCATATATCGCGACTCGCCCTGCCAGCCTGTGCGCGCGCTCGCCTGTCGTGGTGGAACGTCGGCTGCTGATTGCTTCGGCTTGTCGCGACCGTCGTCCCTGCGTCTTCCTTCACCCTCGCCAAGAGGTGGTGGTGGTGCGGGCCTTCGTCCCGAACATGTTACATGGTTCCCTGGGGATGCTTCACGAACAATGGGACAGGGACGGGCATGATGGACATTTATTTACCGAGTATCCCATGGGGATGGGGCGAATAATGGGAACTCCCAAGTCGCCGGCGACAATTGACACTTTTGAAGGCCTCAATTCCAAACCGTCCACTTTGGATAGCTTCAAAACTACCAATGGCTTCTCTCTCGCAGAAGCTAAAGTTCCTATCCATTGCCGGAGCAGGCTTCTTCACCGATGGCTATATCAACCTGACAATTGGACTGGGTAGGTTATTCTCCTCCCTTGCAAGTTGCCGATGAACAGAGCAGTGATGCTAATCTTCTCAGTGGTCCCGGTCCTGGGATACCTCTATTTCGGGGATCATGACTCGTCGGTACCGTCCGTCGACAGCGACATCATGAAAGGAGGCTTGAGTTTAGGCATGATTGTGGGCCAGATCCTCTTTGGCCTGCTCGGAGATGCCTGTGGACGACATGCAGTCTACGGCAAGGAGTTGATCATCACACTGTGCGGCACACTGCTCGTCATTCTGCTGCCATGGAAGCGCATGTCTATCGAAGGCATCGTGGCCTGGATCTCGGTCTTCCGAGTTCTGACAGGTGTTGGCATTGGAGCTGGTATGCTTCCTTCCATGACACTCTCGGTGCATATGTCTGATCAACCGTGCAGATTACCCCATGTCATCTGCGCTATCCGTAGAAAAAGCTGCATTGGGCTCTCGTGCCGTTCAGGTACTGTCGGTGTTTGCCTGCATCGGCGTGGGAAACTATACCGCCAGCATCGTGTTCATCGTGCTCCTTCGCGCCTTCAAGTCCGCCGTATACAGCGACATCCGTGCGCTGGAATGGGTCTGGAGATTACTACTGGGCATTGGGATGATCCCCGCCGCCCTGACCCTGTACGCTCGGTTGACCCTGGCCGAGACGGGGCCATACCAGCAGTGTAGGACACTCTGCCCCTGAATGCGCCAAGTATGACTGACCTCGAGCCAGACGTTGCCAACTACAGCGGCAAGCGAGATCTGCGTAAGCAACTCGAGGACTTCCGGGAATACTTTCGGGAGTGGCGCCATGCGAAGGTGCTGTTTGCGACGTGCGCCACATGGTTTCTCTTGTGAGTCGGTCTCAGGGCCCCCTTATCCATCCTCCTCGATCCTAAACCAATCTCCACATCCATGCAAACATGCTCCGTCCTGACGCCAACGCAGCGACATCGCCTACTACGGCATCAACCTCAACCAGAGTGTGATCCTCAAACAAATCGGCTATGCCAGTGGCGCGGACCCATGGACGACGCTGTGGAACACCGCAGTGGGGAATATCATAGTGCAATCGGCAGTTCGTATCCCATTCGTCTCCCCGACCCTCCCCAGTGGTACTCCCGCGAGGACGGCCATGCAGCCCCAAGCGGACGGTAATCTCACTCACGATCTATTTTAGGGCTACCTGCTCGGATTCTTTGTTGGAATCCCCCTCCCGGACCGGATCGGGCGGGTCCGACAGCAGTTCTACTCGTCGATTGCGGTGTGCGTGCTGTACGCGATCTGGGCGGGGTGAGCACCCCGTCGGCTGGGACGTCCACGGGGGGCCTCATGGCGCTGTTCACCCTTTGTCAACTCGTCATCTGCCTGGGACCCAACTGTACGACCTTCCTGATCCCTTCGGAGGTGTTTCCGACCCGGGTACGCGGCACGGCTCATGGCCTGTCTGCCGCGGTGGGGAAAGCCGGTGCAGTGGTGACGGCGTTTGCGTTCAATACGGTCCAGGACCGGATTGGCCTGTCCGGGGTTCTGGGGCTATTCTCGGGGATCATGGGCTTGACGGCGGCGATTACGTTGATGATTCCGGAGACCCGGGGGTGGACGGTGGAGGCGATTGAGGGGGATGAGCAGTATACTGGGTCAAGAAGACAACATGTAGATTATGATGGCAATCGGGACAAGGGGAGGGTTTCTGTCAAAGTGAATGGAGCTGAGGGAGTTTAATGTTGGTCGAGCATCGTATATATATAGAACGTTGGGGGGTCGGAATGTATTTCGCGAGCGTTAGACGATATCTGTTCCTGTTTACTGTTTGGTAGGTGGGAAAGACGGTGTATGGCTGTATTCTGGAAGACTCTAATCATTCCATCCCAAGAACTTTCCATCAGTCTCTGGGTCTATAGCAGAATGTGTAAGTGGTCCCGAGAAGTATCCAGTACATAGTCGACTGGCTCGCGTTAATAAATACACATGCTACATACATATGCATCCAACTACCTATACTATACACATAGTGCATGCGGAATAGATTTGTAAGAGGATGCTGGATCGGCACTAAGACGAACTACCGGGAGCCCCACCGCACCCAAAACTGGGAACTCCCAACCTGTCAGATAGCCAGCACCACGCAGGGGCCACGTTGAGTCCGCTTGTCACCTCTGCCTGATCCATCTTTCTGACTCTCCAACAGGCCTCCCCAAAAGGAGTCTGGAGTCATCTTGCAAACCCAACCAAGGACGAACCCCCGAGAGCTGGCTCGTCCGGGCAGAAGCGAAAAAAGCAACGATCGAACGAGTGGAAGCGACCAGGAACCGAATGGGAGGATGCCTCCGATCGAGAATGTTGGCCCCGGCGTTCACCGCCAAAGCCTAATGTGATAGATCAGCCCGACGTGGATGTCAGAAGCGAGGTGAGGGAATGTCCACACCACCGCATGGTATGTGGCGGGCCCCAAGTTGGGCCGTCTGCTGTCACCGACCGGACCGTTTGTTCAGGAAAAGTAAAGGACCGAGCAGAGGAACGACTGAGTAAGTGAGACAACACAGAGGGGAAGTCGAGGGGAAGTCTTTGTTGGCATCCGGGCCAACTAACGCAAGCGCGCAGGAATATCAACCCAACTGTACGACATGAGAGACCGACCCCCCCCCCCCCCCCCCGCCAAAAAGCAATGCCTCCGACACCAGATTGTGTCTGCGACAACGCTGCCCGCTCCAGGGTGGGTATGGGCAGTGCAATTGTCCCCCTTGCATCCCCCTGGGCCTCCATGAGGCTATTGCCGGCCCATGATGACCACGACGATCCTGCAGGAGACCCGGCACTAGCTCACGCCCACCCTTTGGATGGATCGTTTTTGGGACGCGACGGCCTTCTTTCTTTTTCGAGCGTTCCTGTTTGGGCGATCGTCTATCAAGGGGCCCGGCTGAATCTCCCTCCCCAGGCCAGCATGCACGCTTCGCAACGCTGCTCGGGACGATGTCCATGTCCCCCTTTCTTATTATATCACATCGCCCACGCGTTTCTTTGTCGTCCTCGTCGCGGATGACGAGGTGATTGTGACTATTCTTATCGGAGCCTGCGTCTTGCCTTTGCCACCAGGTGGTTTTCTTTGTCGGACGACCACGGTCTTCAGCCCCAGCCGGATTCGGGCGGTCGTTTTGCGGGGAGACGAGGGTCTGGTGATCCTGGCGAGGGGGAGGAATAATAAAAAAAGAAAGTTTCGCGTTCAAAAGAAAGGGCTGCGGAGGGAAATCCAAAAAGAAATTACTCCTCCCATCCATACATAATTTGGCGCAGCGCAGCCTGGCCTAAATTTACTGCAAGTGACACAAGGCGTGCTGGTCACTTGCTTACAGTCGTTATCAACCCTCTCTTCTCGTCGATGGCCGGCTCTGGGACTTTCTCTTCTACTCACTCCCTCTGACTCTCACCACTCGCCCACGTGCATCTCGCTCCTTATCACCCGGGCTCACGGCTTCCTCTTGCTGCTCGACTCCCGTCCCACTTCGAGTGTCGGTGTTTGACTTCGACTCGAGACAACGTGGAGGTGTCGACCACAGCAAACACAAACACACCGACCTGATGCTGTCCCCGTCGTCCTGTGCACGGCCCCGACAGGCGCCGCCTGTGAGGCCGTCTCGATCCCTCGAGGGCCTCGAGCAGGTCATCCCCCCGAGGGTGCCGCTCCCTCCAGCTCGTCCGACCTTGCATCTGGACAAGCCGCTGCCAGAAATCCCCTGCAAACCGCTCCCGGAGACCCCCTCGATGGAAGGGTCCACCGCCTGGAGTGATGACAGCAGTATCGATGAGAGCTTCCACACCAGTCGACGCCAATCTGACGTCTCCACCGAGAGCTATCCCGTCTTTGTTCGCTCCCAGTCGGACGACCTCAGCGACCTCGAGGAGCACCCCGACCTCCCCGGCCTGGATCCGGCGTCGTCGGTGGAGGCGTTTGAGAAACCACGCCCGTCGCCCGTGATTCTCGCCCCATCGCCGGCCGACACCTGCGAGCAGCCGCCACTGTGGACCGGCAACCGCCGCGGTCCCAACCACTACTTCCGGGAGAAGAAGTGGGATTTCTTCCCCGAGCTGGCGACGCCATCAGAGCTTCAGGCGAGCGCGCCCAACAAGTTCGCGCCGAAGCCCCAGAAGAAGGATGGCGCGCTGTTGAACCTCTCCACCTTTGACTTCACGCGGAAAGGCAGTCGCCGCAACACCACGGACCGCGGCGGACTCGCTCATGAGATGCGGGTCTCGATTCGCTCCTACGTCCAGAGAAGGCTGTCGAAGCATTCCATGGACAAGGAAAAGACCAAACGACCACCCCGGCCCGCGACAGCTCCATCCGAATACGTCCAGCGACTGTCCAGTCGAGCCCCCTCGAGCAACTACACCAACTACTCCGATCGGGGAAGCATTGGACCGCAGCAGCACTCACTCGACATCGCAGACCGAGTGAAGCGACTCTCCGTCTCGACGCTGTCCAGTGTCGAGGAAGATCCCCAACCCGCACGACCGATTCCCTTCCACCGCAAGAAGCAACTCGCCGTGCCCATGTCCCCGTATCAAAGATACGGCGCCACGATCTGGGAGAAGTCCGGACGCGAAAAACGCATCAGCTACCGGCACCGAGACCATGTCCGGTTCCCCCGATACCAACACCACAAACCTCAGACCCCATCCTCACGAGCCGGCCTCGTCTCCTCCTCCCAGCCGACGCCACCGCTCTCCCGGCCTGCGCGGTTGCAGCTGCAGAAGAACACGCGAGAGTGCGTGCGGCGACTACACCACGGGACGAGCAATGTGTTGCTGGCGCTGGACGGGGCACGACAGCGAATGATCCGGGCGCGAGTCGACCGCCGACGCAAGCGACTCAAGGCGCAGATTCGTCTTATTGGGCCGGTGAACCCATACACCACCTACGGACGTGTTGATCCGTGGGTGTGATTCCTTCCTTTCTTTCTCGTCCGATCCCTCGATTTTCTTCTTAGCGGTGACTTCATTATCCTCTTCTCTTTGTCATCTTGAGTTAGCCTGTCTGGACGGTGTCTTCTTTCTGGTCGTGTTCTTTCTATGCATCTTCTGGATTTTCTTTCCTACTCTCCTTGGGCTTTTTGATACACTACTTCTTTTTATTACTATTGCTTCTGATCTCCCCTGGGTACGCTGGGCGCTCTGGAGCTGGACGGGTGGTTACGAATGGAACCGAAGATTGTTTGCTGATCCCACTATGGCTCTCATGTCTCATGCATTACTAGTATATTACATTACCATTCTCAATCCTACCGGGACCATCTTTTGACCGTTGAGATCGATCGCCATCAGCCGATTGTGTCGCAGGAGGTGATGAGAGGACTGTATTTTGTTTCAGACCGATGTAAGGGCGGAGTATCCCTTGCTGACGGACACTGCATGGAGCCGACTGTGATGGGCCTGGAGAGAGTGGCACTAAGACCAGTACTGAGTAGGCGGGCCACCTGCGCGACGCAAGGAGGAGTCGACCAGGAAGCGACAATTTGCGCGTGGACTCGGGAAATTACGCCGACGTTGGCTGCAGGTGAGTGTGATGACAATCTGTCGGAAGGGAGTTGGAAGGGGAGGATGTAATCCGGAAGGATGTCGTCGTTCTCCGCATGCGACCCCAACGACGTCACCTGCCCTTCCCCTCTCGTGCCTGTCTGTACCTGACTGGTACCTGTCCCCTTTCTCCCTCTCCCTCTCTCACACACACTCTCCCATCCTGTCCACATCATCCCTTGATTGCCCCTCTATCCCCCTTCGTCGAATCGTCTACTATCACCGCCATCATTTTCTCCCGATTTGTCCTTCCCTCCCTCCGCCCCGCCGCCATGGGTGGAGACGCTCCACGACAAGCCCCCAGCTCGCTGCCCCAGTTGTCCGATCGCCCCGTCGGTCAACGCATCAAGAGCATCTACACGGATCGCCTCAAGCAGTTCACAGGCGGGGGGCAGTACGAACACCAAAATCTCCTCGGGTACGTCTCGCCTTCATTCGCTCGCGCCCATCAATGCATCTCCTGCCGCCTTCCGTGTCCTACCCCATCTCATCCTGTACTATCTGTACTATACGACCGTGCTTAGTTTGAGGTCTCAAGCTGACCCCTCACTCACAGCAAGTTCTACGAAGCCGTCAACTCCGATCCGGAGCATGTCAAGCTATCCGTGTACTCCGTCCCGAACCTGGACCGTCCTCCCTTCAAAGAGGCGACATCCCATGACTTCACCCCCACCCGTATCGGCGCCTCCTTCGGTCCCAGCTGGTCAACCCACTGGTTCCGCATCCGTCTAACTGTTCCGAACGAGTTGCTTCAGAAGGAACGTCTGGAATTCCACTGGGATGCCAATAATGAGGGCATGGTCTGGACGGAAGACGGTCACCCGCTGCAGGGACTCACCGGTGGAGGTGAACGGATTGAGTGGATTATCCCGGACGCCTGGCGCGATGGGAAAGAGCATACGTTCTACATTGAGATGGCCTGTAATGGCATGTTTGGGAATGCCCCCGGGGGTGACTCGATCCAGCCGCCCAACCCCAACAAGTACTTTACTCTGAGTAAGGCTCAGATTACCGCGGTGAATCTGGAGGCCCGCGCGCTGTTCTATGATTTCTGGATTATCGGCGATGCGGCCCGTGAATTTCCCGGAGACTCGTGGGAGTCGCATGAGGCGAATATGGTCGGTAATGCCATTATGGATGCTTTCATTGCCGGCAATGGGAGCAACGAGGCAATCAAGAATGCACGCAAGATCGCGCAGAAGTACCTTGGTGACAGAGTGGACTCTGCGGAGGTGTATGACACCGACACCAATCCCATCGTCTATGCTATCGGTCACTGTCATATCGACACCTGTTGGCTGTGGCCCTGGGCGGAGACGAAGCGTAAGGTGGCCCGCTCCTGGTCGAACCAGTGCGATCTGATGGATCGGTATCCGGAGCACCGCTTCGCTTGTTCTCAGGCGCAGCAGTTCAAGTGGCTCAAGCAGTACTACCCGTCTGTGTTTGACCGTGTGAAGGAATGGGTGAAGAAGGGCAATTTCCATCCTATTGGAGGGAGCTGGGTGGAACATGATACGAACATGCCTAGTGGGGAGTCATTAGTGCGTCAGTTCCTGTACGGCCAGCGCTTCTTTGAAAGCCATTTCGGCGAACGCAGCACGACCTTCTGGCTTCCAGACACCTTTGGATACTCAACGCAGATCCCCCAGCTGTGCCGGCTGGCAGGGATGAGCCGCTTCTTTACCCAGAAGCTGAGCTGGAACAATATTAACAACTTCCCCCACACGACGTTTCAATGGGTCGCCCTGGATGGAAGCCAGGTCATGTGCCATATGGCGCCGTCGGAAACCTACACAGCCAGTGCTCATTTCGGTGACGTGAAGCGCAGTGTAACGCAACACAAATCGATGGATAACGATAACACCTCGCTTTTGGTATTTGGCAAGGGAGACGGAGGCGGAGGTCCTACCTTTGAGCATTTGGAGAAGTTACGGCGTTGCCGTGGCTTGAGTGACAAAGTGGGCTTGCTCCCGCGGGTGAAGATGGGGGAGTCGGTGGATGACTTCTTCGAGAGACTGGAGAAGAAGGCTGCAGAGGGCACGCAATTTGCTACGTGGTATGGCGAGTTGTACTTTGAGCTTCATCGCGGTACATACACTACCCAGGCCAACAATAAGCGGAACAACCGCAAGTCGGAATTCTTGCTCCGAGAGATCGAGTATCTGGCCACTCTTGCGACGCTTGCTCCCGATAACGGCGACTATAAGTATCCGAAGGATGTGATTGATGAGATGTGGGAGGATGTGCTGCTTTGCCAGTTCCACGATTGTCTTCCTGGCAGTTGTATTGAGATGTGCTACGACGATTCCGACAAGCTTTATGCGAAAGTCTTTGACATCGGTCAGAAGGCTAGGAAGCAAGCACTCAGTGCATTAGGTCTCTCTGGCTGTGCTGGCTCAGAGTTGGTGGCGATCAACACCTTGCCGTGGCATCGCTCGGAGATTGTCAAGGTTCCTGCCGAGCTTCGGGCCCTCGGTGGTCCGAAGTATGCTGTGGCCAGCGGCAGTACCGGGCTTGTTCAATGCCAGCCTGTCGGCTCTCAGGTTGCCTCCGCGGTGACTGTAGCGGAGATCAAACCTGGCGTCTTCCGCCTGGAGAACTCTAAGCTACGAGTCGACGTCCACGACGGCGTCATCACATCTCTCTACGACCGTGAAGCTGACCGCGAAATTGTTGCCAAAGGCGGAAAGGCAGGACAGCTGGTGATTTTCGATGACAAGCCACTGTACTGGCAAGCCTGGGATGTGGAAGTGTACCATCTTGAATCCAGGAAGGAGCTGCACCCTGGCAAGACCACCATTGCGGAGAAAGATCCGTACCGTGCCAGTGTCGTTACCGAGACCCGAATCAGCGACAAGAGCTGGATCAAGACGACGATCAGTCTTGCTGCTGCCGTGGATGGCGTGCCTTCACACGTCGAGTTTGACAGCGAGGTGGAATGGCAAGAGACGATGAAGTTCCTCAAGGTTGAGTTCCCTGTGGATATCACCAATACTGAGGCCTCGTACGAGACTCAATATGGAATTATCCGCCGGCCGACCCACTACAACACTAGGTATTATCCCTTATCTTCCGTATGTATAATGATACTGACTTCCTTCTAGCTGGGATATGGCCAAATTCGAAGTCTGCTGTCACAAGTGGGCCGATCTCTCGGAGAATGGATATGGCGTGTCGGTTCTCAATGACTCTAAATACGGCTTTGCAACCTGCGGCAACCTCATGCGTCTGTCTCTCCTGCGTGCACCCAAGGCGCCCGATGCACACGCCGACATGGGCCGTCATCGCATCCGCTATGCAGTTCTGCCGCATGCTGGGCCCCTTGACGCCCGCATTATCCGCGCGGGATACAACTTCAACCATCCTTTGGTCGTCGAGTCCGCGCTGGGAGGTGCTGCTACCTCGTCCTCTGGCATCTTCAAGGCTATCAATATCACTGGCGCCCCGTCGCTTATCTTGGATGTAGTCAAGCGTGGCGAGGACGACGAGGATGTCTCGCGCGATAACCTGCCCCGTCGCAAGGGGAAGAGCATCATCCTGCGGGTGTATGAATCCCTCGGCGGTAAGAGTCGGGGAACGATTCATACTACCTTCCCGGTGAAAAAGGTGTGGAAGTGCAATGTTTCTTGAGATGACGAGACTGCTTTGGACATTTCGAAGGGCAAGGACGATGGTAGTGTACGTGTGGACATTGAGTTGAGGGCGTTTGAGGTGGCGACTTATCGGTTGCAGCTGTAGCTGTTTCTTAATCTGTCTATTGACTAGTCAGTGAGTGGAGCAAGTGATATGTAGTATGTTGTATGTAGTTTTAGCATATCTGCCACAAAAACTGCATGCAGTCAATAAGTTCTATCAACATATCCCTGAGTTATTGAAGAAAAGCATAGTACAATAGAAGAAGCATCTGAAATATACTTCGTATCGAGTCATGAATATCAGATGATGCTATGCAAACCGAAGCTGTAAAAAGACGATTGTGTCCAGCTAATCTCCCCCCAACCCGAGTCGCATGACGCTACAGCGGGCTCAGATCTGGAAGTTCCACAGGGCAGACCGCTTGAGAATTTTCTTGCCTTTGATGACAGGAGTAGAACTTGAGGTGGTGAAGCTCCGAGAATATGGATCAAGATGGCGAAGAGGAGGAATGAGCCAACATAGTGCTTCTACCAACGCCTGAGACTGGCGGATATTGCCAATATACACCTTTCTCCGTCTAATACTCATCTGCAAGAGCGAGACATCTGACGCATATTTTTATTGAATGTCTTTCCGTGGTGCTGGGTAAAGACGACAGCTGCGGCGGAACCTATGGCCAATGTTTGAGGAATGGTCAGAACTCCCATGGTAGATTGAATTACTTGCGTAGCCTGACATATTTCTCAATCGTACTGGAGTAAAGAGATCACCTGGTACTCGTAGGACTAC
The DNA here is from genome assembly GCA_039763685.1 of Aspergillus micronesiensis. Lineage (NCBI taxonomy): Eukaryota > Fungi > Ascomycota > Eurotiomycetes > Eurotiales > Aspergillaceae > Aspergillus > Aspergillus micronesiensis. The sequence goes on along the minus strand of JASHHO010000052.1, from coordinate 294,197 downwards.
GTGCCGGATGGCTCATTCCCTCGGTATGAGTACCAGTACCCACTGGAACGGTCGATTGCATTGCCTTCCTGGGGAGGATCAATAGATACTGGCTTCGATCTACATGTCTCTCATGTACCTTATTCCCTGGCGAGAGAAAACATATGTTACACAAATTGTGGCTCGTGTCATATTGAAAATATCTCATCGTCTACCTAAGTAAGGCCTATGCGCTGGTGATTCTGCCACATATACTTCGTACTCCCTAACAAGGAAAGGGCGAAATCTCAGCCAATTCAATGCATTACCAGCTACGAGAGATCGAACATTCTTCTTTTTCTGGCCAGGGGCGGGGCGGAGTAGGTATCTGGGATCCCAAGCCCATAATTAGGTCTTCGTTCTTTGGGATCCGAACTAGTGTGGGGGTATGCGAGCTGACTTGATAATGAGATAGGCTGGGTCGGTGGCTTTCGTATTGAACCTTAAATACCGTTCTATTGTAGAAGTGAAGTTGCCTCTCACGAATTCGTACACAACCGTCTTAGGAAACTCAGTACGCATGGAAAGAGGATGTTTTGAGCAGAAGGGAGTTGTGTATATGTGTATATGTATCTATGTATGGAGTACATAGTGCGGGTTATATTCTCCGCTGGTCTGTATGACTGCATATAGGTACTGTAGTGCCTGCCCCTTATCGTACCTGCAACATGGAGATCACTAGGTCATCTGGCTGTAGCCCCTGAATTCGCAGAAGATGGTCAGACATGCCGGACGATAACAAGACCAGTCGCAGGATTGCCTCGTTCGAATGACCTATCCGAGCGTGTGAGAGCTCAATTGCAGCTCATATAGTCACTTCCGATTATGCATTATGCGATGCTGCCGTGCATGCACACTGTACCTACATATGTACACCCTCTGGCCACGAAATCGTAAATTCCCGAAAAAAAGCCACATTGGTATATATTGAAATATGCTTACATTCCGCCCAGGCTTAACATTGAAGCCTCATTCTGCCGTTAGTTTGATATAGCAAAACTTAGGCGGAGAGTACTTGGATTACATCAAACTATTGTACCTCCAAAATCGGGAATTTACGATTTCGTGGCCAGAGGTGTAGGTACATCCACGCATCTGTCTACCGGTATCGACGCCCGTGCAGATGGGGACCGGCCGTCTTCGTATCTTCTCCACCAATATTTGCCGGCTATGAGCTCCGTCGAACCTGTCCCTTGTATGTTCAGGTCCCTTGCGTGGAGAGGTCGTTGAAGGCGGCTACATAACCCGTACTAAACCAAGTCCATGTCCATCGATCCTCGTCATCATCACTTTGCTCAGCACGGTATGGCTCCGATCATGGTTCAACTCCCTCTGTGTATCCTAGCTCTTGCTGGGGGTGCTTTCGGCCTCGCAGTGCCCCCCAAAGGCAAGGTCGAAGTCCGCAAGGAATGGTGAGTGGGAACATATCCCAACTCCGGCCGAGAGACAACTCTAACACAGTCCAGGAACGACTTGACCACGGATGAGCAAGTGAACTACATCGACGCCGTCAAGTGTCTGCGCACTCGTCCGTCGGCTCTTGCCAGCGATGAGCTTCCAGGGGTGAAAGATCGGTTGGACGATTTGTGGCGTGAGTGCATGCATGCAGATACCGCTCGGAAATCGGGGGTATACTAACTCAGCATGATAATCTGACATACCTAGCACACACATCAACTACACCAGTTCGATCCATCTGAATGCGCTGCTGCTCCCGTGGCATCGGCATTTCCTCTTCTTGTGGGAGAGGACGTTGCAAGAAGAATGTGGGTTGACAGGCATCGTGCCGTACGTGATACTTCCCCTTCGACCTAATCATCTCCCCCCCAGACAGAGCAGCGGGTACTGACCGGAGCAGATACTGGAACTGGGTGACTTCCACCCCGGACTCGCCCATGTGGGCTGATACTCCAACGTCCATCGGTAGTAACGGAGTCGACGACCCCAACGCCAACTTCCCTGCGATCTACCCACCGGATGCACCCCTCCAGGAGGCGGCGGATGTATCAAGTCCGGTCCATTCAAGGACTTCCAAATCCACATGGGCCCAATCGACATATCATACTTCCAGCCCGGCGCGCCCGTCCCGCCCAACGCCTACGCCTACAACCCGCGCTGCGCCCAACGCAGCGTCAACTTCGACATCCTGTCCCGCCGTAACAACCAAACCACCCTCGACAAGCTCCTCGCCGCACGCGACATTGAGGAGTTCCAGTCCGTCATGGACGCCAGGTTCAACGCACTGGGTGCGCATGTGGGCGGGCATATGACGATTGGACACGATGCGTGATGCCTTCTGCTCGCCGCAGGAGCCCATGTTCATGTTGCATCATGGTATGATTGATCGGATGTGGACGCTGTGGCAGGCACAGGATCCGGTGGCTCGACGGGTTGCGCTGAATGGGACGGCTCAGCTTGGTGATCCGTTGGGGGCGCCGATGGCGACGTTGGATACGGAGATGCAGTTCGGGGTGTTGGATCGTCCGAGGAAGGTGAGGGAGATAATGGATACTATGCGCTTCGACTATATGTACACATATGACTCCTGATTGGAGCAATGTATATGAGAGCTGGAGTCTGATGGGCACCAAGATATAGATATCGACGGGATTCTGCTGTGAAAAAAGAGCATCGTCGGTGTCCCTACGCTTGAAAAAGCCGGACATTCTGTGTATAGCCAATAGCGTTATTTGGGATGATGTTTCCTTAAAGTTGCATTGCCGGTTCAATGGGGGGTTTCTGGAACTCCCATTCGATTTTGAGGTCTGAAAGCATACCAGTGCCTCTATCTCAAGCAGGATCGGTGGGGTGTTGATCCCATGCTCAAAACTTGAATCTACACGTCGTCCACCTAGATCACTATGCAGGAGTCTGAATGTGGATGAGCCTTTTTGTAGTCGTGTAGAGCCTCCAAGACATGATCGCCATGATACTTGTTGCCTCTAGCTGCTCGAAACACAGCGTCTGTGATGTGATGCCTCCACTGTGCTGACGAAGCAACAGAGCGATACCATCTCTTCCGTGGGCAGCAGCAGATATGAGCACACTCTCGGTGATCCGAATGCTGTAGCGCTCCACCAAGAGAGCTAATACCTCGCTGGTTCCCCATTCATTTCCTGCGGCAGCACACGCTACCGCTTCGCTGATGTACTTTTGCGGTCCCCGATGGTGAAGAAGCAACGCCATTGTTCCTCTCTCGTCGCTGGCAGCAGCCACTTGCAAGGCGGTTTCTGAGACACTTACACGCCCATCGTGCTGGAAAAGCAGCTCCAAGACATCTCTTCCGTGTTTGCAGTTGCCTGCTGCTGCTTCGACTGCCTTTTCAGTCACGCCGATGCAGTGCCCGTGCTCTCTCAGGAGCAACGAAACGATGCCAGTACCGAATAGTTGACATGAGGCTTCCAACGCGGATTGCTGTATTTGCACCTGAGCATGTGATGAGTCAAGGATCAAAGCGAGTGTGGCCTCTGTATTGGCTGCGGAAGCTGCCCAGATAATGCCCGGGGTAATGTGGATTTCGACGCTCGTATGATGGCACAGGAGCCGGGCTATGATGTTCTTACCACATTGATCATTGGCAATCGCCGACTGGAGGATGCCGTCAGTTAAGAAGTTCTGGTGTGGATAATGATGGATCAGTAGCTCGATCAGGGCTTCTCCTTGTAGAAGATTGGAGGCAGCTGCTTGGACTATTTGTTCAGCTATGCTGTCGCATGCTGTCGACTTCAATAACGTCTTCATGATCTTGCTTCCAGACAACTCATGAGCCGCTGCCTCCTCCAGCATAGCATCTGTGATCAACATTGTGCTCTCACCAACGCCGTGGAGTAGCTGGATCGCATTTTTTGTATCTGCCAGGTCGGATGTCGCTCCTCCAGTGGCATATGCGGTGAACGGAACATCGTCCTTGTCATCTAGAAAACTCCCCTGTGGTGACATGAGCATTCCTTTCGTAACATGACCCCCTGAGTCTTTTAGCTTTCGCAGGAATGAAAAGATCTCTCGATCCCATGCAAAATGTCGGCAGACCGCAGCTGCCGTCTCCGCGGTCAGTCGTCCAGCGCAGCCAGACTTAGCGAGGAGCATGAGTACTACCTCCCGTCCATATAGCGTGTTCCAAGATGCTGAGCTGACAATCTCTCCGGATATTGCTATATTGGGAATCAGATCGACAACGCTCGCATCGAAATGACGACAGATCAAGGGAATCAGCCTGGATTCAACGTTGGCCGGGAGGTTAGAAGTCAGAAACCTCCTCATGACTTCGTTGCCACCCGTTCGATTCGCTGCAGCTGCCTCAATCAGAGCGTCGGTGATTCTGGGGACCCCAAAACGCTTGATAAAGTTCTCGACAACGCCTGCGTCATACCACTGGAAAAGCATCATCTCGAGTTCCGGTGTCATGTCGATTCTACCCTCGTGTTCGAGGAGTGCCAACATGAGATCGCGATCTCCACTTGTCACTGTCACAAATGCAAGGCTTCGGGGGATGCGGAAATCGGGTTGTTTGCGTAGGAAGATACGTACAGCTTCCACGTCGAAGCACTCCCAAATCACATGCACTAGCTCCTCGCTCAACCCTACCCGTTCAGGATATTGTAGGACCGCCATGATCATTCCGTTAGGGTTATTCAAGTTCCAAGAAATAGCCTCAACAATAGCATCGTTGATTTGTATATGGCTTTGTTGATCCAGCAGGGCGCAAACAGTGTTAGTGTCGAATTTGCGGCAGATCGCAGCAGCGACGCTTTGGTCAACTGGCGTTTGGCTTCGGTGCAAGAGTTCCTTCATTGTCTTCCCATCGTTTGGGATTGCCTCAACCAACCCGTTGGTAATTGTTATTTCATGTCCATGTTTCTCGTGTAAAAGGTCGACGACATCCGAGTCGACGAGGTAACTGAGCATGCATATCTTCTCGAAGCATCTTTGAGCAGAAAGCTCCCAAGAAGTACATCTCTCCAGCAAAGCCAGTAGCATTTTCTCCTGCGCCCCCAGGATTGACCAAGGCTGCGCCCACGGATTCTTCTGTCAACCGGATCTCAATATCTTTCGGTAACATACGAAATATGCTCACATCAAGACGTCGGCAAATGTTCTCCACAACCCCCTGATTCAGAAGTAGCTTAGCACCAAGTTGGTCCAGCAACACTGCCATAATTGCGCCGCCATTGCCTCGATTTTGTATTGCAGTATCAATCACCGCTTCTGATACTCTGACTGCATCTCCCCGTCGCTCCAAGAGCAAGCGCATGATTTGACCTCCATTCCCCGGGTTGCGTGCAGTAGACAGGAGCGCCTCCTCGGTTATTTCAAGATCGGGAGATGCATCTAGGAGGACGGTCATTACCCTTGACCCACACCCCGAGTTTCCGACAGCAGAGTGTACAACATGACTAGGAAAGTTGGTATTGTACGTTCCGTGGCGAAGCAACAGTGAGATCATCTCTGCGCCATGCTCCTCATTCCGAGCCGCAGCCGCCAGCACATCGTCTTTTATAAGCATGTTGTCCACGCCTTTCTGCAGCAAGGCCGCGACGACTTCAGCATGTCCGTACATTGCAGCAATCTCGAGAGGTGTGGGAATATCATCATTTTCAAATAAGGCGTTGTCAAACCTTACAGGTAGACATGGCCCAGATTCTTCCGCGGCATTGCTTCGCTGCGTATCGGCCAGAGCAAAATCAATGACGCTGGCCAACCCGCAGAATGCAATAAGATGAAGCGTAGTCCACTTATCTGCTGGCCAGGGATATCTATCCTTGTGTATTCTTTCAACCATGCCATTTGCTCCCCCGATTTGCTGCGGAAAATCTTCTCATGTCTGGGCAACACGCGAAACTCATGTTTGGCATAGCGAACATGGTGAAACCAATAGTTGCTTGCATAACTGAGAAAGACTGCTTGCCCATTGGTCCTCTTTTCCAGTATATTCAGGAAGTCGGGAGAATTCCTAGGCACACCAAGACTCCGATACACGTCTATGCAATGCGACCCCACATCAAGGCAGCGATATGCCAACGTAGCGTGTGCGGTCATTTTGTCAACAAGACATGTCTCGCTTTCATCTCCTCGAAGCAGAAAGTCTCGCACAGACTTGTGCAGCAGTCGGACGATCCCATCTCTCACAATCACCATCAGTCGGCACATCTCAATATCTTCTTTTGTGAACCTGAACCTCGACTCTGTATCCGCATCTGGGTACAGACCGCAGGCGATAGAGAGCTCCTCTATGCTCAAGGGCTCCTCGGCAATAGCAACCAAGCCTACTATCTGCAGAATAACCTGACTCTCGTCCCCATTATGCGTGAGTGCAGTGTCTAGCAGCTTCTGATAGAGAGAATGAAGTCCACGGGGTAAACGTTGCAAGGTCCTGACGGCATCCCGCGAGCGGACATTTGCCAGTTCTGAGCACGCGATCCCCACCCATAGAAACGTGCCCTCTGCCTTGTCCTCCACTATAGCGGTGATATCTTCAGTGACTTTCTGCGAATAATGATTTCTTGTGCCCAGATCTGCTACTTTTGATTCGATGAATATTCGAAGATCTGACTTGACTTTGGCATAGCTCAGCAGATTCTGACACGGAAACAGAGATAGGTGTCGGCCAATCTCCGGGTACGGTCTGCTAATGATGAGGATATGCAGGCTCGAAGGACCCTCTGAATTCAGGGCATGAAATGTCTGACCAATCTGCACGAGCAGGGTTTCCTGCGACTCCAGGTCGCATTCATCAAGTGCGTCAATTACGCAGTATTCTCGCCACTGTCCGTGTCGGCACCGATGTTCACCAAGACTGACCACAGAGTATCGAACGAGGCAAAAGTGGCTTCTTTGCGCTGCTCGTACTTGGCAAAAAGAAACCGTATGAGTTCCGGCCGATCCTTTATGAGCTGGTATAAGAGACCTCGGAGGATCGCGAGCGACGTGCGACGCACGCCAGTGCCCGACTCGCAGAAGAAGTACGCAACTGATCCTTTGCCGGCTATTTCTGGGAGCTTCGGCAGTTCCTCAGCCAACATGATGGCCATCATCGATTTGCCCATCCCAGGGTTCCCATAGAGCCATAGGATGTTGGAATCCATGCTTTCCTCACCAAATTCGGGCTTTCCGCCGGAAAAACAAGCCATGACCTTGAGCCTCGTGTCCCTAGGGGCAGACCAAATTTCGAGCTTTCCGCCGGCAGACCAAGCAGCGATGGATTTCGTGTGTATCCAGCAGCCACTTGCATGTGTTCGGGGCTCTGTCTCCTTTTCTGCGCTTTAACGCGTTCTTATCTCCTCTGGGTCTGATTGGAACAACATGTTAAAACAATGCCTTTCTTCGGCGTTCATCTCCTCTAAGAACAGAGCCATCGCATTAGTTATGGTGAACTGGGGATCATAGGCTGGTTACCCACTCGGCTTGCCAAATTGCCGTAACGTGCGAGGCGCAAAGGTCGACAGCAGCATCCTCGAATACACTGCGGCCGTCAATGCGGCATATCCCTGCCATCTCTTATTCTTATGCGAATCTGCATAATCACAGATACCTCGAATCACCAAGGAAGGTAGCAAGTTCATCAATCCGGCAGCTTCCATTTCAAAACACAAGATGCCCAAATCTTGCGCCAGACGATCTCGCGCCTCTGAATCTTTCATGACCTTGTCACCCGAGGCAATGATTCCATAATGGACATGCGGCTCCATGGTCTCTCTTGCAGTGCGCGATACGGCCTGGGTTCGATCGCACTTCCCGCATGTCTCATTGCCTTCAGCATGATGGTAGTGTGACTGGAACAGCACGTCGTCTTGTGGTCCGGGGGAGCTGAATCCATCTTGCAAACTTGAATTCTGGTTCAGTGCACTCAGAACAGCCGGGTACAGGATTCCATCACTGTGCCTCAGTCTCTGTGCCTGGAGCTGCGCCATGTGCGTCAGGAGCAGTCGCGGGGGAGAATTGAGCATTCCTGTCGGCTCAAATCGACCTCCCTGGATTGCTTTGCCGTAGTCATATTGTACCACCCCGCTACAGGAGCCTGTGGGCTTGCTCACGACCACGTCTCCAAGGCGGATATCGTGGTCCCTGCTGGGAACACCACCTCCGATGCCTACCATCAGTCCAAACTGGAGCTGAGGGAAGGTGGAGGCCATCTGCGAGACCACGGTTGCGGCCGAGATCGTGCCATAGATGCCGGTGGGAAGACAGGTGAGGACCACATTATGGCCGGCGATGGAACCGAGGGTGTAGGCATTCTGGTCGGTGGGTGGATATGAGAGCGGGGGATGTGTCGCATCGAGCATCGCAATGGCCGCGGTCATTTCCAGTGGCAACGCACAGACCCATCCCACCGTATAATCGTCGTGCGTCCGCATCTTCGCCGACCATCCTGTCTATTGCCCACGTTGGAAGGGCAACGGGTGATGGGGAGGTGAGGTGAGCAAAGGCAGTAGCGGATTGTCGAGGGGGCTGATTAGCGCGAGGCTGGTGGCTGTGGCTCGTTAGCGCTGCCATAGGGTGAGTTTGCATGTAGAACCTATCAGATCTACTACTTTACCTAGGACCAGGCACTCGGAGGTGGTTGACTCGGTAGTTGAGTAGATCGATCAGATAGTACAAGTCAATGATCCATATAATACAGAGGATATCATAACAGAATTGAAAATTCAACAGTTGAACCCAATGCAAGCAATGCCATGCCAACACCAACTCCATCGCCATTGAACACCTAGCCAGCAGACCCGGAACCGAAACCTATACCGCCTCAAAACTCCACATAGCTTAACAGATAGCAAGATAGAAAACCCGCCAACATCCAACCTAGGTACCTAGGTTGATGGGCAGTCAAGCAGGGAAGGGCATTTAGTCCCTCCCATAGCTAATCTTTAACCGTTTCGCAGGCGGTTTATCCCCCGTATCGTCATCGTCATCGTTCTTTTCCTGCTTGGTAGACCCAGACTTCTTCTTATTCTTGGAGGATGACGAGTTTCCGCCCTTAACGCTTCCCGAGGCAGAGACGTCTCCGTTCGGTTTCGTTGCAGAGCCACTATACCCTGATGTTGGTGTTGGGGCGTGCGAGGGGTGGTTTGGACCGAGGGAGGGAGTGGAGTCCTATATCCACATATCCTGTTAATATCATACACCGACAAGAACAGCGGGAACAGACCCGAGGATAAGAATTCAGGGACGCAGAAAAATACATACGCGCATAAAGCTCGCCGACGACCGCGAAAACACACGGTCCGCATCCGTCACCTGAGCCTTTCGTCGGCCGGCACCGCCGCCTCCACCGACGCCTTGGAGGGCGAGGGAACCCGCGCCGACGGACCCGCTAGACGATCCCTTGATGTAGTTGTCGAAGCCTTTGATGATGTTGCCGGCGGTTGTCTCTTCCAGGTAGGATTGTTCGAAGCGGAAGATTTGGTCTTCGAGTTGGGCCTTCACACGCTCTCGTTAGCTTCGCGGTCTATTTCTTGATCCGTCCGTATACCCAATGCTCTGAAAACTGTGGGGGGTATGGTGTAATTGGGTGCCTGAAGAGAAGGCACGGGGGACATACCATGCTCTTATCCATCAGACGCTTCTTCTGCAGCGTGTCGCGTAGATCGCGACGGAGTTTCTCGTAGTAGGGAAGCCCGCGATTCGTCGTGGATTGGTCTGCGCTGCCATTGTTGTTCTGTCCTGCGTTGTTTGTGCTTTGCGCGTTGGCATTGTTGTTATTGCTAGAAGAGGTTCCTGCTGTAGCCCCGGCGGAAGAGGCTCCTCCTGCTGCTGATGTTGCGCCAGCGGTCGCAGAAGCTGCCGATGATGCGTTTGCAGTTGTCGAGGTATTGTTGTTGGGGAGCGTAGGAGGCGGGGCGGTTTCGGCCATCTTGAGATGGACTTGTTGTTCCGGGAGCAGTCGCGAAGGTATTCTTGGGGTTTGCGCGCAGTTGAGGGTTGTAGAGGCGGGATTGGCGCGATTGATTGACGGGATTGTTGGTCGAGTTGATTTGCGGATGTGGTGGTGGAGCGGGTAGCGTACGGATAGAGAGGCAGAGAGTCTTGGAAGAAAGACAGTTTGTGTGGTTTGCTTTGGGGGCTGCTTTAGGGAGGCGGTGTGGCTTTGTCGGCGATTAGATATTCCTCCGATTGTCATCATCGTTGCACCTCTTGTCGTCTTCCCCTTGAACCATCTAGTAGCCCTCTTACTTCATCTGTTTCCACGGACTGACTGTGGGTTGGTTCGTGTGGTAGATTGTTGTACAGTGTCTTTGTTGATGATACTGATTCGTACCTGCTTGCTTGTCCCGTACACGGTCTTCACCAGTACATCAGCTCATAATGGACCACTCCATGCACCATATGGACATGGATATGGGGAATGGCCACGGCCATGGTGATATGGATATGGGAGGTGGTCAGTGTAGTATGAATGTGAGCTCTCCATTTCTCTTAAAATTATCCACCATGGAACTGGGGGATTGTTCGTTTCCAGCAATGGCGCTAACAACACTACTTAGATGCTCTTCACATGGTCCTCGAAAGACCTCTGCATCGTCTTTCGCAGTGGCACATCACTGGCCCCTTCTCCCTCATTGCTTCTCTCGCCGTCATCGTGCTGCAGGCTGGGCTATGAAGGCGTCCGTCAGATAACCCGACGGTACGAAGCGGCGCACGCCCAGCGCCTGAATGCATTTACTATCACCACTGCAACGGGAGGTAAGCCAGTCCCATCTTTCCTTCATTGCCTTTGTCTATATCCTTTTCTATCTATGCTATATGCGTATATATATTGTTGGGGTCATACCATGCCTGTCATGTCGTTGTCAGCCTGGGCGTTGGTTGAGTCCATCTCACTCATCTATCTCAAGACAATGAGATCGCCGACGAGTCTCTCCGCGTCAACGCCGCTGCTCGACCCACGCAACCTGCCCTGGACGCTAGCTCACCGCTCCTTGTAGGCCGCGATAACCGGCGGATTGTAGAACAGAGGGGAAAGGTGGTTTTGGTTGGCGTTGTATGCCGTGCAGGTGTTTTATAGTTTCTTTATCATGTGAGTTTCCTTCCCCCCCTCCTGTCTGTGTTCTCAGGGGCATGGGAGGCTGACAGATTGTCCGCGTAGGCTGTTGTTCATGACGTATAACGGGCCGGTGATGATTGCTGTTGCGGTGGGTGCGTTCGTGGGATATCTGGTGTTCGGAGAGAGATGTGTCTGCTGCGAAGGACGGTGGCTTGTCATTGACAGAGATGCGTGTTTGGTGTTAATTTCATTCAGAGCGTCCTCAAGTCGCCATTGTGGCTGTAGCGTTGATCGGTAGCTAGTCCGCTAGCATAAGAATATTGCTTTAGCGAGTGAAGTGCTTCAGGGAACTTCAACGTCACTTCCATCGTCTCCGAATCCAAAGCTGAAGCCGCCACCGCCTTCACCTGCGTCTGTGGCACTGTCCTGCTCTGTCTTTCCATGCACAATCTCATCCCATTTCCTTTTCTTTCCCTCCGCCTTCTTCTTGAGCTCGTCCGATGCTTCCTGCAGCAGCTCTGGATGGAGCTCGCTCATCTTCGTGACGAATCGTTCGTATGGATTAGCCACGTCCTTTCGGAACCCGGAAAACCTGATCCGCCTTGTTTGACAGGAAGTCCAGGGCGGCTGTCAAATGCCCTCGGGGAATAAAGTTCTGGGTAATCGCGATGGCTGGCTCCAGGTTTACCACCAGATGCCACCATCCCGATGGCACATGGAGGATCTCTCCCGAGCCACAGACTCCCTCAATGCAGCCAGGGGCGCGTCGTGCCTCCGCATGGAATCCCAAAAGCCACTCAGCGATGCTGAGTGGCGACGTCACTTCACTCTGGTCGTCGGAAACGTACACTCCCGGTGGAGGCGGCAGTTTGGACGAGGAAGGGAACATGATCCAGTACTTGGAGCCACGGATGACAGCATTCCAAGCGCTGGTGGCATTGGGGTCCTTATGGAAGGTACTTCCGGAGCGCTCGGGGCCGATAATCAGCCACTGTCGATCGGGACGGTCATTTCCAAGGACGGAGAAGAAGTCCTCGCCGAAGCAGGGAGGCGTCCAATACGTCGCGTCGGGGACCTCGTTGAGCGGACCGACTTTGAGACCCATTTTGGACACAAAGGCCCGGTCGAACAGGTACAGCGGGCTCTCGTCGGAGTTGTTTTTCATGTCGGTACGTAGGTGCGCAGGGTCCAGTCGACGGCTTCGGCGCGGAAGACGACATCGTCGTATTGCGCGCGCAGGGTGTCCACCGCCCAGGTCTTGTAGGCGGGCCATTCTTTCACGGGTTCGGTCAGGATGAAGGGTGTGTCGGTCCATTTTTCTTGGAATTCTTCGGGGATAGGTTGGGGAGACGGGCGATCTGGTTGCGCGAGGGGATGTTTGCAACGTAGGGTTGTAGCGAGATGTGAGCGCAGTAGAAGGGGCGGTGCAGAGCGTCGGAATAGAGGTTGGAGCAGTCGACGAGGGCGACCTTGGAGGGTGGGAGGTTCAGGTAGGTAGAACGCCAGGTACCCTGCCAGGTGAAGGAGTTGGGCGGGGATCTGTTGGGGGATCAATACTGAAGACACTGAACATGATGGGATGAACACTCGACATACGCGATGAATAGAGCCTTCCAGAAGTCCTCGGCTCTGGTGAAAGCATAGAAGGCCTTACATGTCAGACCTATTTGCAGCAAAACTAGGCCCGTCCAGCCATTCCAATAGACTCAGTATCAATTCGTCCGGCAGCCCTTGAAGGTACCAATGGAATGGGCGCAGATTCACATCAGCCAAACAGGGCATTGCCACGGCTTGACCCCCAGCGGGATGGCCAGGTTATAGTGTCTGGTGCGGACAGATCGTGCAGGCTGTCATTGGGGAGCGAGGAGGAGTAGAGCGCCGGTCACTACCTCACCGTCGCGAGATAGGTCACCCATGCCAGTAATATCAGTTTTTTCATAGTTTTGTCGGGAGACTTTGCGGTGGGGGAACCGGTCCCGGTGAGCGCACGAGGACTTGTACAGTATTCACTCGAGCGTCGAGCTACAGTCACCATACAGCTGGCACCCTCATTGGCGGCGACAACACCGGTGTGATGAAAGAAGAAATTCCCTTTAGGGCTGGCGCATCAACAAATCACACCCGACGCCATGCGCAGCCTGAGGCACAACGTGGGGAGGTTGCGGTTGTGGCAAGCGGTGGGGTGTCGGTTAGGCAGAATGTGGTGGGCGCTAAACCCAAAAAGAAAAAAAAAAAAGCGTGAAAATTTGACGGCATCCGATCAGGACGGGAAAGCGCCCAATCTCGCCCGTCCTTTTCTTTCCCTCTTTTTTTTTCTTCCCCTTCCCGCTCTCATTATCCACACACCACTGTGCAATCCCCTCTAGGTATGTCGCTCTCCCCCTCGTCCCTCCTGACGCTTTCCTTCGAAATTCTTTCTCTTTCTCGCTTGTCGTCCCTTCTCGAAACTAACTTTTCTCTCTGATAGCGAATTCACCCCTCGCTAAACTTCTGCAACTTTCTGCTCATCCCCCCGTACATCCGTCACAGGCAAAGGCTCTGTGACCTCCTCATACAACCGCAAACATGGCTGACAAGGGTTTGGAAGATCTTCCGAGGGTATGTACTGGGCTATCTCTATTCCGACCGCTGTTGCTGGTTTCGACGGTGCTGGTGGTGTTCGTGGTGGTGTTGGTTTAGGCCTATCGGTGTGGCGGGGCCTTTTTTCGCTCCCAACGTCCGACGTGAAAATTATGATGTGAGACGAAAAGGCCGAACAACGAGCGACACCACCACCACCTATCGAAACAGAAACAAGTCAAACAATACGAAAATATGAACTGCAGGCTAACGGCTCTCTTTTCCTTCTACAGGAATGATCGAGTCCAACTACGACGATGTTACCGACTCCTTCGACTCGATGGACCTCAAGGCTGAGCTCCTCCGTGGTGTCTACGCCTACGGTTTCGAGCGTCCCTCTGCTATCCAGCAGCGTGCCATCATGCCCCATCAAGGGTAGGTGATCTTGCGACCGTTTCTAGCCAGAGAATATCAAACTAAACGCCGCGCCACAGGTAACGATGTCATCGCCCAGGCCCAGTCCGGTACTGGCAAGACCGCCACCTTCTCCATCTCCGCCCTCCAGAAGATCGACCCCAACCTCAAGGCTTGCCAGGCCCTGATCGTCGCTCCCACCCGTGAGTTGGCGCAGCAGATCCAGAAGGTCGTCATTGCCATTGGTGACTTCATGAACATCAACTGCCACGCCTGTATCGGTGGTACTGCCATCCGTGATGACATGAAGGCCCTCCAGGACGGCCCTCAGATCGTCGTCGGTACCCCCGGTCGTATCCAGGACATGATCACCCGCCGTGTCCTCAAGACCGACCAGATGAAGCTCTTCATCCTCGACGAGGCCGATGAGATGCTTTCTGTAGGTTTCCTCCGTCTTCCTCCCCAAGTCGGTTGACGACAACCACTAACAAATTTCCAGCGTGGTTTCACCGAGCAAATCTACGACATCTTCCAGCTCCTCCCCCAGTCCACCCAGGTTGTCCTGCTTTCCGCCACCATGCCCCAGGATGTCCTCGAGGTCACCACCAAGTTCATGCGCGAGCCCGTCCGCATCCTGGTCAAGAAGCAGGAGCTGACCCTCGAAGGTATCAAACAGTTCTACATTGCTGTTGAGAAGGAGGAGTGGAAGCTCGACACCCTTTCCGATCTCTACGAGACCGTCACCATCACCCAGGCCGTCATCTTCTGTAACACCCGCCGCAAGGTCGACTGGCTCACTGACAAGCTCACTGCCCGTGACTTCACCGTCTCCGCCATGCACGGTGACATGGAGCAGTCCCAGCGTGACATTATCATGAAGGAGTTCCGTTCCGGTTCTTCCCGTGTCCTGATCGCCACTGACCTCCTGGCCCGTGGTATCGATGTCCAGCAGGTTTCCTGGTCATCAACTACGATCTCCCCGCCAACCGTGAGAACTACATTCACCGTATCGGTCGTGGTGGTCGTTTCGGTCGTAAGGGTGTTGCCATCAACTTCGTCACCGCTGATGACGTCCGTATGATGCGCGAGATCGAGCAGTTCTACAGCACCCAGATCGAGGAGATGCCCATGAACGTTGCCGGTAAGTCGATCATCCCCAGACTCTTGCCAGATTGAACGTGATGCTAACGCTGCCTCCAGACCTCATCTAAACTCATTAACGATTCCCTTGAAAAAATGTCGATGCGGATTACGAGTGCAGTTGCCAATAACGGTCCAAGGGTAAGCTGCGGTGGAAATGGCGTTTAGACATCGTTCTGCTTCTCTTGGTAAAGGAGAATCCTTCAAAAGTGGCTTCCTGTGTGTCTCCAGCATTTACTTTCCGCTGGCAGCGGTGGGCTCATGCTCTCCATCGCTGTTCATGGTTTCCTTTGTTTTCTGTGCCTACGGAGATGCGACATGCTTGTGCGATTCCTTGCTGTAATTCACGGTTCTTCTTTCTCGAACTCGCTTTTTTTTATTCCTATTATTTCCTCATGCTATTATCATTTCCCTTTTGTGTGCTGCTCACTTTGGTTAAGGATGCACATACATTCTGACTCCCGAGGTCGAGCCCAAAATGTGATTTGTTCGTTCAGGTTCTTTTTCTTTTCGAGCCATGACTGATGGACGAATGCATGATCATGACTTTGGGGAGGTTGTGTACCTGCCGCAGTACAATAGATAGAGGTGAATGTGTTCTGTTTGTGGTTACTGCATTCGTTCATCCCGTAGTGGTTCATCGTAGACCGACTCCCTCCCCCTCTGTCGACATATACCTGATCCCCACTTCGTTCATCCTCTGATTCTTCAACACACCCCATGGACCAACAATCCTCTCGACAATGGGATCCAGCCGCCCCATCCCTCCTTTGGGCCCATGCCATCCGACGGGAACACGTTCACCTCGTGGATCAACTCGATAGCATGCGAGCCGATCAAGCCGGCACCCTCGCCGCGGTGAACACGCTCAAAACACGGGTCGAAGGCTTGCAACAGGAGATAGCGCAAACACATGTCGACTACGTGCACGTGAATGCGCGATGCGAGGCCCTAATTGATGATGTGAAGCGACAATTACAATCGGTCGTCGATCGATTCGCAGCCCTGGAAAAAGATAACTCCCAAGTGAAGACAAGACTGGAACGTGTAGAGGAGAACTGCGCTGCTCAGCCGGCTCAGTCTACCCACGCTGGACAAGCAATACCTGCGAAGCACAGATTATCAGAGGCGCATGCTGATGCTGCACGCTCACACTCTGGTCCGTGGGCTTCTTCTCTTTCTTCTACGACTGATTTTCTCATTGGCTTTGTGTCTGCTCATCACTGACTGATGATATAGATACAGGGATGAGGATGGCTTCCGATGTTCTTGTACCCGACTCTATGCCTGTGGACGAAAAGATGGGAGTGTCGAGTTTGCTGCTACGAAAGGGGTCGATTCGGGGTCTCTCTGATACTACGTGGAGTTCCTCGGGGCCGTCTGAAGGGTCGATTGAGGGTGAGAAGGGAGGGGTTCATTCCTCGCTGGACGTGATGAGATGTCCAGTGTTTAGGCAAGATGGGAGGAGTCTTATGGAGTATCTTGCTGTTGCTGTTGGCGGGATGGGGCTCCTTCCACTGGACGAACCAGCCAGGGTCAGGATGTTTGTTAGCGGGTTGGATGATCCTAGTATGAGAGGAGTGGTGGAGAGACGGCTGTGCGCGACTGAATGGTCTTGGGGTTGCTTGACTGCCATTGTTGGAGACCTAGCTCGCAGACCTGGATTGTCGAATGAGGTGATTGAGGAAAAAGTGGGCCATGGTGATAAGAACGCCTCAACCACGGTGATAACGAAACAGCAGCAGAAGAAGAGAAGCAGCGTCGGTGTATTCCAATCATCCCGGCGGATGAGGAGGATCTCATGGCCCTGTTTACTAAAATTTGAGTTCTGTCGCATGCACGCATGCATACATACATATATGCCGGAAGAGATAAAGCCATGTGAGATACGCTTTTAATCGCAAGTATGATATACTATATACCAAGTCTATCTTTAATCATATACAAATCACAATATACACACAACAACCCCGCTCAAGTCTCAGCATACTCATACTTTCCATCGCGATCCTTAACCAGGACATTGATGCGACCCTCCTCAATCTCCTTCCCACCGACCTCGATCGACGCCTTCATGACATCTCCAGCCTTGACCTCACCAACACCCTTGGGGGTACCGGTGAGAACCATATCGCCCTTCTCCAGCGTCATAACCTTGGAGATCTCAGCTAGCACGCGGGGAATGCGGAAGAGCATGAGACCGGTCGAGTCGGCCTGGCGCTCCGTGGATCCAACGCTCAGACGGAGGAAAGCATCGTGGGGGTTGGGAATGCTGGACTTGGGGATCTCGTTCGAGATAGGGAGGAAGGTGTCGAAGCCCTTTGCGATGGACCAGGGAGAGACCCTTCTTCTTCGCTTCGTCTTGGACGTTGCGGGCGGTCATGTCGATGGCGAGGAAGTAGCCTGTTACATTTTCCGACATTGTCAGTGAGCTGCGCTAAGTTCTTCGCACGGTGTTGGGGCAATGCGCACTGTGAATGGCGTCCAGAGCAGTCTTCTCGTCCTTCGGGTCGAGGTCCCGAAGCGTCTTGCCCATCACCAGACCCAGTTCCACCTCATAGTGCAGCGAGGTGCCGCGGGGGCGCAGCACGGGGCCTTCCCCGGGGCAGAGGATGGAGGACGTTGGCTTCAGGAAGAAGAAGGGCTGCTTGGGCTTGGTGTTGTTCAATTCGGCGACGTGGTCGCTGCAGGCCGTCAGTCACGTTAGCTTTGTGTTTCCCGCGGGGGTGATTCGGAGACGGCAGAGAATGGAGGAACGTACGCATAGTTGCGGCCAATGCAGATCACCTTGCGGCAGTTGGCCTTGAGAGCGGAAGCCATGGCGAATGGGGTCTGGGGGGGTGGGAGAGGGGCTAGCAAGCAGAGGTAGAGAGGACTGGGAATGCGAAGAAGATATAGCGGCGGATGGTGAGCTCGTCGGAATACACCCGATGCGGAGAGGGCGGAATCTCCGAGATTCGGCTGCCCGGCGATTGGCTGGGCTGATCTCTTTCCCCGCGTTCAACCACCGCGTCTGCTGGCCATTATCTATACAATTCCACTCGCTCCACGTTCACCATGCAGGTCGCGAAGATCCTGTCCGATCTGACATCGCTTCGAGTCTGTGTATGTCTTCGCTAAGTGTCTATAGCGGTGATGTTATCTATCTCCGGAGTGGATTGCAGGTCTGCTAACATTGCACTTCCTGGACAGGATCACCATGACGCTCTGGCGCTCGTCACCGTCAACGAAAGAGTAGCCTCTGGAGTCCCGGAGGATGACCAGACTACTTCAAAGACGCAGAGGAATGATACAACCAATGATCAACTGCAGCGCGCAAAAGAGCTGGTTGAGTTGCACTATGAGATGAAGTCGCGACATGCCAACGGGACGGTAGACGAAGAGCTCTCTCGTGCGAGGGACGGGGTGAATCGTGTTCTCAGGGATCTCCAGTGGTAGACTGTCTTGTGTATGAGATGCATCTGGGCGTTATTGGGTCGGTTTCACAGGGCTTTAGTGGATACGACGGGATGGTTTTACATATAACGGCATTATGAATGGGTCAACGGGGCCTATGGGATTACTCTGATAGCGCTTGTCTAACAGTCCACAAGCCAAAAACAATTGTTTTTCATCCCTAGGTCTTCGACTTACCCTCCCTTGTCGACTTGTAGCCTCCTGGCTGGATATCGTTGGTGCCTTCTTCGTCAGGCAGCATATGCATCCTCGGTCCGACTCGCCGCCGACAACCTTTTGCAGTACGGCGGGCGAGACAAGCCACTCTGGCAGTCTTGTGCCTCGACCGATCGATTACTGCAGCTTCACGCGTCCATCTTTCTCGACAGCATCCTCCCTCAACCACTCGGTACCGTCAGGTCCCCCCGTCGCAAAGATGGCGTCTAGCGTGGATGCCAAAATGCTCAAGCAGACCAAGTTCCCTCCCGAGTTCAGTCGGAAGGTGGACATGACCAAGGTCAACATTGAAGTGATGAAGAAGTGAGTCTCGTCGTCTGCCCTTGTGTTACTGTTCTCGAGGGTTGAATTCTGACAATGATTTCCGACCGCAGGTGGATCGCCGGAAAGATTTCCGAAATTCTGGGAAACGAGGATGACGTTGTGATTGAACTGTGCTTTAACCTGCTCGAGGGCGCTCGATTCGTATGTCGCCAACTACAAGATTATGCCGCTAGTTTGGAGATCTGTCGGGCAATTGCTGACTATGCGCTTTTTCTGTTCTAGCCCGATATCAAATCCCTCCAGATCCAGCTCACGGGCTTCCTCGACAAGGACACGGCAAAGTTCTGCAAGGAGCTGTGGTCACTATGTCTGAGCGGGCAGGAGAATCCTCAGGGTGTTCCGAAGGAGCTTTTGGAAGCCAAGAAGCTGGAGCTTATCCAAGAGAAGGTATGGAAATAACACTTGTGCAGACTATCGGATGCTAACTCGCTCCAGATCGCGGCGGAGAAAGCAGCCCAAGAGACTCGTCGCCAAAAGGAACAGGAACGCATTCGTGAACGAGAACTGGAAGATATCCGCCGGCGGGAACGCTCTGACCGTGGGGAGGTGGAAGACGCGGTGGTCGTGGAGGAGGCCGGGACTTTGACAGACGTCGATCTCCGCCGCCGCGGCGACACAGCCACGAGCGTTTTCGAGAGCCTCCCTCCCGGCGCGAATTCGACTCTTATGTTCCCGGAGGAGGTCGTCGGGGTCGCTGGCCATCTCGGTCCGTGAGTCGCTCGCGATCTCGGTCGGCGTCATCGTCGCGGTCACCACCGCCTCGCCGACAGCACGGCTACTCGGGCAGAGGCAACAGGAACAACCGGCGCCGTCGATCCGTGAGCGCATCGGTATCCCCTGACAGAGGCGATCGTAGACGGGCGAGGAGACGCAGCCCTGATTACGGTGATCGAGCTAGATCCAATTCCCGCAGTGATTCATCGCGCTCACGTACTCCCAGAAGAGACCGAAGGAGACAACGATCCCTTTCTTCCCGCAGTTCCTCTCGTTCGCCTCCCCGACGCAGCAGAAGAGATGATTCGGTATCGCGATCGCGGTCTCGGTCGCGAGGAGCGTCAGAAGACCGCGACGGCGCCGCCCGACGGCGAGGATCTTATACTTCCAGAGCTGATAAGAGAACGTCCACCGCTGATGTTGCCAAGGCCCGCCAGTCCCGTGATGATGACCATGATGATGACCGCCGCGTGAAACGCAGACGTCGCTACTCCAGAGTGTCAGTCGCAGCCGCAGCCGGGGCCGCTCGCGCAGCACCAGCGGCAGCCCTCCCCGGCATCGTGACGACCACAAGCGGCGTCGCTCTCTGCAGAGATATGCCCCGCCGCCCGAAGACGGCGTAATACCTCTTCGATATCCGTGCGTAGTGAGAAGCGACAGAGGATGACTGATCAGGAAGAGAATACCCCCAAGCGCTCGTCTCCGCCGCCGGAGAAGCAGTCCAGCTCTGCCGATCGTGTGATGAAGGATACCGAAGAGGTGGGTGAATAATCGCTTCTGAGGTATTTCTTGCACCCGCTCTACACTACACACTTGTATTATGTGGTTCTCGATGTTTGTCCGTCCTGTCGTCCACCATTATCTTTGTCTGATGCGACACCCCGCTAACCTGACCGTGTATGTACAGCCTGTTGTCTCCACTGGGAAAGCTTCTCGCCCACGCATCTCCAGCACCGAGCTCCGTGAGAAGATCCTCCGGGAAAAGTTGGTAGCCATACGTCGCACCTCCAGCGACAAGGTAGGTAGCAGCTCGACGGCATCCAAGTAGAATGAACGACCCGAGAGTCAGGAGGACCGCCTCGGTGCATTGAGGCAATAATGGGAGTGATGACATGTAGTAACGAATCAGAACCACGCTTTACCAATCATATCAATCATTTTCTTTTGCATTTTACGTCAGTCTCAGCCTCTTTAACCTCTGCTGACTCGAGCACGGGATCATAGCCACAATTTCAGCCACGGAGGCCGATAATCACGCACCTGTTGTCTCCTATCAGTGACTGCAGTGGATCTCAGGCAACAGTCGTCATCACCGTGGTGGATAAGGAGAGTCATTGCAACAAGAAGAACAGATTGTGTGCTCAATAATGGATAAGGAGAGAGCGTGATAGTCAAGACGGCACAAGCATTCATCCGTGGAGAAGGGAGACGACGATGTTCAGCGCAGATTGTCATGATGATGGGCATTGATCTCCACGGTCTATCAGTAATAACCTCTGAGTAACGCCATGGCGGTTACTGTCGGTCCACGCCTGATCAACGGTTGAAAGTCCATCCACATACAGTACTAGCATTTGGGTTTGATAATGACCTTCCCTATTATGATTTCCCCCGTGCCCAACTCAATTTCCGCCTCCTCACTGACCACCTCCTATCCACACCAAATAACCACTCAACCGTTACGACAACCTCTTCCTATCCCAGAAGATCATCATCATACTCCGGAAATTAAGCTCTGCAGGCCACAACGTGATGTGACAAACCCAGTTCCAAAACCTGAATTCCCGTCTAAACAAAATCACCTGCTCATTTACTCTTGCAGGGCAGAGTCCCGGCAGCGAACCCACGGTACGTGCTGTGCTGCCCGGTTCCTGATCCGTTTCGTCGCGGTCCAGCTAAGCAAAAACAAGGATAAATGAAATTAATCAACGCGATTAATATCGAGTAAACAAGATTATTATCATCTCTACAGTTGACGTCATTTGGCTGGGGGGTTGTTTTCTCCCCACCCCACTGACCGCAAGTTATATTCATCTGCCGTCCCTGTCAATCGCGTGGGTGGGCAAGTCACTTTGATTAGGATCGGCTGCCGGGGACACATCAGCTGCGGGGTGTTGGTTTGATGGATGTTCAGCCGTTTTCGAGTTTTTATTATCATTCTATTTTTTCAGAATTCAGGCTGTTGTGATTTTACTTGATTTGAGTGGGGAATTAGGCTTACGGTCTTGGCGGATGGTTATAGTCTAAACAAGAAATGGCATTCGTCAAGTGGTAGGTAGAGAGATGGTAGTATACAACAGATGCAACAATGTTACATCAGCTAGTGGTATTAGAAAAGGAATGTACTCCATTGAAGGGAATCGGCATCAGCGGCCAAAGAGGATAGAATGAAATCACAAAAAGAAGTAAAATATCGTCTTCCTCCTGGGGAAGAGGCCACAAGCCCAGGAGGCAGGCACCCACGCCCAGGAACAGCGCTGGTATATGTAGAATTAGAATTACTTATGTCACGAGTATATTCACCATTTCTACCATTGAGATCGTCTCGAGAGGGTCGGCCAGGTCAAGTGTTGTCGCCCGACGAATTTAAGAGGGAGGGCAGACAGCGACGCTGACGACGGTGGTCAGGTCACGACCGGACGGGGCTTGCCGGTCATCGAGGGAGCGGGAGTGACCTGGGAGCCTCGGTGGAGGTGGCGACGGGGACCTTGGTCTCGGAGGTGATGGTCTCGCAGGGGGTGGATCCTCGCGGGGGCGGTAGGGACGACACCGGCCTCGGTGGAGGTCGAGACGGGGACAACGGTCTCAGAGGTCAGGGTCTCGCAGGGAGTGCTGCTGGCCTCGGGGGTGGGCACAACGGGCACGGTGGGAGCGCCAGTCGGGCCAGCCTCCTCGGTGGAGGTAGAGACAGGGACGACCGTCTCGGAGGTCAGAGTCTCACAGGGAGTGCTGCTGGCCTCGGGCCGGCGGAGGAGGGAACAGGACCACGGGGACGCTGGAGGAAGCGGTAGGGACGGGAACGGGAGCCTCCTCGGTGGAAGTAGAGACGGGATCACGGTCTCGGAGGTGAGGGTGTCGCAGGGGTGCTGGAGGCCTCAGCGGGAGTGGTGGTGGGGATGGACGGGCACGCTGGGGGTGCCAGTAGGGCCGGCCTCCTCGGTGCTGGTAAGACGGGAACAATGGTCTCTGAGGTCAGAGTGTCGCAAGGAGTGGTGCTGCCTCGGGGGCAGAGGAAGAGGGGACAGGGACCACAGGGACGCTGGAGGACCAGTGGGGACGGGAGACTCCTCAGTAGAGGTAGAGACGGGACCACAGTCTCAGAGGTGAGGGTGTCGCAAGGAGTAGAGCTGGCCTCAGGAGCGGAAGTGGCGGGGTAGGCACAACAGGAACGCTGGAAGCGCCAGTAGGGCCGGTCTCCTCGGTGCTGGTGGAGATGGGGACAACAGTCTCGGAGGTCAGGGTGTCGCAAGGAGTGGTGGTGGCCTCAGGAGCAGGACCGCTGGAGACGGGACAGAGGGAACCTCAGTGCTGGTACCAATGGGGACGACGGTCTCGGAGGTCAGGGTATCGCAAGGAGTAGAGCTGGCCTCGGGAGCAGCGCCGCTGGAGCAGGGACGGAGGGAACCTCAGTGCTGTGGCGATGGGGACAGCAGTCTCGAAGTGAGGGTGTCACAGGGAGTGCTGCTGGCACCGGCGGGGCCGGAGGGGGAACCATGACGACAGGGACAGCGGAGGAGCTGGGGAGAGCGACGGAGGAAGAGGGGCTAGGGCCAGAGCCAGACACAGAGTGGTGTCACAGCCAGTGATCCAGCTGATGATGATGAGCTGAATCTTGGTGTCATCTCGATGCCAGCAGCACCACCGCAGAGAGCAGCGAGCTGAGCGCGGGCATCAATCGACAGGGAGATGAGCTCTCACCATGAGTGAGCAGAGAGGATACCAGAGAGGTGAGTACCAAGGAGGGAGTCGACAGTGCCAGTGATGAAGGAAGTCAGCTCGCCGATAAGGCCGCCGGGCAGGTCAATGTTGATCTCAGCACCAGTGGCACCGAAAGAGAGCCAGAGGAAGAGAACGGACTTCAGCTCAACACCAAGACGGCAGCTGGAGCTAGCGAGCCACTTGGCAGGAGAGTGCGGACCTCGATGGTAAGGTCAGAAGCGTGGGCGCCCTTGGCGCAGGGGTAAGAGCAGCGATGATCTGCTGGTCGACATCACCAGCCAGCTCGGACTTGAGGAAAGCAAGGAGGGTGGCCTGGACGGTCTCGACGAGGACACCGACCTCGCTGACCAGGCTTCCAATGGCGGCACCAGTGGAAATGGTGGACAGACCACCGGTGGGGAGAGTGCTAAGGGAGATGCAGTCGCCCTCAGCCTTACCCTTGAGCCAGTTGAGCACCGAGGCCTTGAGGGAGACGCTAGGGTGCAGTCGGAGCCAGTGAGCCACTCCAGGAGGGAGGACTTGACATCAACGGCCAGGTCAGCGGCGACACCACCGCTAGCACAGAGGCCGAGACCAGCCTTGACCTTGGTGTCAAGAACGGATGCGATGGTTTCCCTGGAGGAAGGAACCCAGAGAGGATTGGGCAGAGGCGTTGAGAACGACGTCAGTGAGGAACTCAACAGCATCGAAAATACCATCCAGGGTCACGATCAGCTCGCCCTGGGCCGCCTTCTCCGCGCAGGTGGGGATGAGCATGGACAGCACGGAGGTAACATCCACAGGCAGGACGGCATCGTCCACCGCCATCACACCAGCTGAGGACGGACTTCTTCACGGAGTGGTCCGAAAGCACCGGAGTTGGAGTGGATCCACTTGGCCAGTCCTTACGAGCGCTGGAGCGGACAGCACTAGCCTTGCATCCGAGAGCACCACCCTCCAGGGCAGCGGCTGCCGGAGCGCTGATGCTGCTGAGGAGAGTAGCAGGGCTCTGGCCACCCCCACCGAGGAGAGTGCTGACGAGGCCGGTCAGGTCGTTAACGACTTCGGAGACGATACCGGTGCGGCGGTCCAGATCGGCGGGGAGGGCGAGGGCATAGCTCGCCAGACTGGCGAGCAGGAGAACGTTGTTAGAACGCATGATGAAGAATGATAAAGCGTATATAGTCGAGAATGCAGCAAGTATCAGTGGGGCGCTTGGGAAATCTATCCCAAAAATCGAAAAGAAGGGAAACGGAAGTTTCAGTGGCTGAAGACAGCCAATTTGGTTAACGACAGACTGGTGAAAAGAGGGTCAAAAGAGAGGCACGTCCAAAAGGACAAGGTCAAGACGAAGCGATTGACAGTGGCTTGATGGCTCCCAGAGCGAGGTGATCATCCTTCATGTTTATATACCCCTGAGGATTTCTCCTCCCTGCTGACTACACCTGTGGGATGGAGACTAACCAACACCCCAGTCTGGATCCCACGACCCGAGCGGCGTCCCTGAGTCGAGCAGGCAAGCCATCTGTGATCGAGGACCCGGATCTTCAAGACCAAGTTAGCCGAGTGGAGTCCCGGCTGCCAGTGGAAGGCAAATGATATCGGACTAAAGCTGGGTGTGGAAACCGCCGAAACATACTAAACGGGATGAAAATACTATTTCAGGCAACGGAGGTGCTGACTTGGAAAGTAGGAGTTCCGACCTCTGCGGGTCTTGCCTATGGGCCTACTGTCTTTAGGCAGCTTCGAAGTATGGAATCAGAGGGACGAGTGCATCATCAGACCCAGTCTTCACCCAAGCCAAGCGTTCTTGGGCATTTCAATTTCCCCAGAAACCCTCTGCATGGAACGAATCTCGTCACCAACGCATCTGGCCCATTGGAAGGTGATGAAAACCGGATAGGAGGGGGGGAAACGCTTGTGGAGGTTGGTGGACCAGGCACACTGGACGGAAACATGGGAAGCGTGGATGCCAGAGAGCCATACTCCATAGGAATGCAGTGCATTGCCTTGCAGCAGCGCCGCGTTCAGGGGATGTTAGTAGCTCTGCCGAATAGCCATGTCGTTCCGGGGGGACCAATGACGACAAGGTGGGACGGGCTCCATTTGGCAATGGGCTGGAAAATCAGCGAACCGGTCTTTTGCCAAGCCGACCCATGGATGATCAGCACGAGCGATGTTTTTGTCCCCGTGAAAGTGGTGTGCAGCTGCTTTGTTGAGTGAAAACATCATGAAACGTGGACTTTGTGATAGCTTGGATTGACCATTCAGGAATAGGAAACGGGCTGGAATGGCGGCGGATGGGGTCATCGTCCTCAGGAGGTTGAGAAAAAAAATTCATACTCGGGTTGACGATTGATACCTCGGCCCATCGCACAACGTGCCCCAGATTGATCCCGTTGTGAACAAGGGAATTGTTGACGAAATCGATTACAATAACACGAGTTCGTGCTACGTATCGTTAATCACAAACGGTCCAGATAATACTCCGTCAGGATGAAGACTGTCATATTGAAGTTACATGGCCACCATGGAGTCTAGACGGGCCAAAGGAGGCTATCACTCGTGGGGACCGCATTTAGGCTGTACATCCGGTATGGCCAAGCCAACAAAGGCTGGGGTTTGCAAGTCCAGATAGACTACGGAGTCATTCCTCCTGTTCAAAAAGTACTGGAAGCCCCCTGTTGAAAAGGAGAAGGAGAATCACGTTCGTTGTGGTTGTGTCGGAGTGGGTTTTTTGATTGATTATTGAGATTGTGTTGAGCTAAACTCGCTAGTCACTGGTTAGTCAGGGACAATATGGAGGTCGCAGGCCGCTAGTATCTTTAGCCTGCCTTACGGCTTGGAGGACAAGGACGAAGCCGACGATAGTCTCGACGAGTCTTTGGAGAAAAAGGCCCAGAATCTGCATCTCCTGAAACGTGCTATTTGCGATCGAATGCCGCGAGGCGATGGAGGCTCGGTGACCAGGCCGAGTCGCATAGGGGCGTTATGCTCGTCGAAAAAGTCTATCCCGCCGTCCCGAGTGTGATGCATGTGGGAGATCATTGCCCGAACAGGCGTTCCTGGATTGTTCCCTGGTTCCTGCGGCAGTGCTCCACTCTCAATGGCCTGAGCTGTCGCCCTAACCGATGGAACCACGGTGAGATCAGGGGTTGGACATTGGGGCCAAGTTGGTTGGGGGGCGGAGGGGGGCTTTCTTGATCAATCCATTCGAGGAATCAGCTGTGTGGTTCGACTTTCAAACAGCGGTCGAAAGCTTCAGCGACTGGTTGACCCTGCCCTCGCTATTTTAAGATCTATCATCATGGTGACGGAGTTGTGCGGAAGGGCAAACAATTCAGCAGCCCCATCAGACGGTTTAAAGTTGGTCATGTCTCGGTCCATCATGTGGCCGGGGGCTTATTGGCTGCCGTCGTATCTGGGATAAGCTGGTGAATTGCGCTTGGAGAAGGGGTGGGAACAGGAAGAGTTTTCTCTCGTTTTCGGTTTGATGTTGGACGGGGAGAGGTCGTGTCAGGTGATGTCAGGTGCCCTCCAGCGTCGACGCATCGCGCGGAAGAACTTCGGACATTCTCCGTCGATGCTAAACACAGGCATTGAGGCAATAGTGAAAAGTAAAATGCCGCCTATGCTCCGGAGTGCCAAGCATGCTGTTGGGAGTATTTGAAGATATCTCCCGTTACAGGCCTTAGGACATAGTAACATTGATCAATGGTGTTCAAGCATATACAGGAGCTCGGAGGGACCAATCCCACTTCACCAACCCGTCGACTTGATCTACATATGCTGACATGCTTGGGAGTGCCTTTCAGAGTGTACACTGTGTTTGGTTCCAATCGGCCATGTCAGGGGACTCGAGCTGCTTCCGTCGCGTCCTGGTATCGAATACAAGCCCTTGAATCGGTTACTACTGAAGGTTTCCTTTAACCGTTGCGAAATGCACGTTACTCGGGGTCTATCAGATGAGGGACAGGCGAGGTAGAGCCTTATAACACGCCCTGTTGATATTTGCCAAGAGCGAGATGTCGAGGTTGATGGCCGCGGGGTAGAAGCCGTCTAGACTGAGACTTAATGAAGAAGCACCATTGTTCCAATATACAAAAGAGTGCGAAAGGTGAAATGATCATGCAGTTACGAAATCCAGAGCATCTGTGGTCGTGACTTGTATGCATTGGGATGTATGCGGAGCAGAAGTGGTCGCATCCCTCGGATAATAACGTCATAGCTTTCAGGTTCACTGTTGATAGCGACTTGGGTATCTGATGACTCCTGCCGGATTGTGTGTTTAGATAAGATAAAATCAACCGGGTTGAAATAGAATAAAGCAATAATACTTCATTTGTCCTATGACTTTGGGGATTGGTGTTGGTGTTGGTATTGTATTCACACTGCACCGAAGTATATGCGCGGATGTTTATATATCGACGGCTGGTTGTTGATATACGACAACACAAAGAAATCGGCAACTACGCACACAGGGAGAACCCATTCAAGTTAAAATAATGCATTACAGAAACAACGTATGATGATCTACTCTGCGCCATCATACAAATCCCCAAATTCCGAAAGAGTCTCCCAAAGAGCAGTTGTTATGGTGTGGTCACCCTGGCAACGGGCCCAACACGTGACCAGCCCGCCGACTTCCCAGCCTCCCGCGATGTTGACTCTTGTGCATTGCATATCATATCAATCAACACGCACAACCCACGTCCACCACCGCCCTACCACCCGGGCCCTGGACGGAAGATTACAGAGGCACATTCATGTGAGCTTCTCCGACTTCTCACGATGGCCTCTCCGAATTCCCTCTCCACGGCATACACCAGCGGCCTGCAGCGACGGCCTTCAACCCGTCAAATGTCTCGCGCTTCGATGTCCCGTCCCAGCTCCAATCGCCCCTCACCGGAGCTTCATGGATCTCTTCCCCTCCGAGGCCATGCGACATCATCCAAACGATACTCCGCCGGCGACAGCTCCGACGATGAAGTTCCCGAACCCAAGTTCAGCGCCTCCGTGAAGGCTCTCCTGGATGAAGACGGCTTGGACCCTTCACCTCGCCTCCGGAATAGCGGTGACGGCCACAGGCACTTGAGTGAACGTGCGACTTCCGCATCTTCCAGCCAAGGAAGACGGTCGCGCACGGCGTCGCCACACGATTCATCGAACGGGAGCCCGGCCCCTCGAGTCGTGCGTCTCGGACCCGCCGTGACAAGCAGTGGCAGTTCAAGGACGCGACGGGAGGGGTCGCTTCTGTCGAACATTGAGAATGCGGAACCCGAAGAGAACAAAATTCGAACGATTTTATCACACCGGCCCCGAGACATCGCAGCGTTCGCATCAACGGCTCGCGAAGTGGTACACGGTCCCCGGTATCAATTTCACCCTCGCAGAAGAGATCGGCCGATAGAAGCTCTGTTGAGGACCACGGCAGCGCAGAGCGAACTGAGGACGACAGGAGAACACGATATGAAGATGACTACGCCCCCCGCGTCGGCACGTCATCGGTGTTGCGGTCCCGTAACCCAGATGACATTGGCCTTCACAGCTCACTCCGTGTCAAGCGAGTCGGAAGACTTACTGGCTCGTTCTTGAATGGCCCTGCGAGGAGAGGCGTACTGAGACGACAAAGCGAGGAGAATAATGAACAAGACTTTCTCGGCACCGATGGAGGCAAAGATATCCTGGCTGAACACAATGAGAACAACCTTGAGGAATACGACTATAAGAATACACGCGCAAAGCCGTCCTCACCGAAGGTATCATGGCAGACCCTAGTCCCCCGGAACGATCTGATCGAGAAAGACCTCTCGATCTTGGCCCATTCTCCCGGTCCTCTTCTCCAAAATCATATGGATCGCAGTCCAAATCGACCCCTGGATCTTCATCTGAGATGTCATCGAAGCCGAACTCTCGAGAACAACCTGTATTTAAGGTCCCACCACCACCAACACTGCCTTCTGCTCGGGATCAAGAGAACGACCCGCCACCCACGTTCAAGCGAACAAAACCGCAAGGGTTTAACCTACTGGATAAGCCTGAAAAGCTCTCCGTAGTTTATGGAGACGAAAAGAAAGAAGAACCGCCAGCAGGCAATACTCCACGAAAGATACTTGCCACGCGAAGCAGTAACACTCCCCATCGACCAGCTCCGCCTCCTCCACCGAAGATGTCAGTCCTCGAGACTGCTACTGCCACAGCTGGGGCGGCCTCGGCCTCTCAGTCTCGCAAGAAGCGCAGCCAGGTCTCTGTGAATCACAAACCCTTTACCCGACTAGACTGCATTGGCCGTGGCGGAAGCTCCCGCGTGTATCGAGTCATGGCGGAAAACTATAAGATATTTGCACTCAAGAGAGTCAATTTAGAAGATGTCGATCCCGTGACTTTGGCTGGCTACAAGGGAGAGATCGACCTTCTTAAGAAGCTAGAAAACCTTGACCGAGTGGTCCGTCTTTTGATTGGGAATTGAACATGGACAAGCATACCCTCAGCGTGCTCATGGGATTGGCGAGTCTGATCTAGAAAAGATCCTCACATACCGGCTGAACCGAGGATGCTGTGTTCGATATGAACTTCACTCGTTACTATTGGAAAGAGATGCTGGAATGCGTTCAAGCTGTGCACGACCATAACATTGTGCATTCTGATTTGAAGCCTGCAAATTTCCTCCTTGTCCAGGGCCGGCTAAAGCTGATTGATTTTGGAATTGCCAACGCTATCCAGGACAACACGGTCAATGTCCATCGTGAACAACAAGTTGGAACACCCAACTACATGTCTCCCGAAGCTTTGGTCGATTCAAACGCAAGCCTTGGACTTCCCTCAAGCGTTGGAAAAGTGATGAAGCTTGGAAAACCCAGTGATGTTTGGAGTCTTGGATGCATCTTGTACAAAATGGTGTACGGACAACCTCCGTTCGCCAAAATCGCCAAATACTACGAAAGAATTTTGGCTATTCCCAACCCCAATGTGAAGATTGACTTCCCTGCCTTTGGCGTCGGGGAGTTGCGGTCCCTCCGGGGCTGATCCGGACGTTGAAGGGTTGCCTGCAGCGTGATCAGACGTTACGACCGACCGTGGACGAGCTGCTTGGGCAACGAGACCCCTTCCTCTACCCCGATGCCCAGCTCGAAGGCGCCGTCCCCGTCACGCAAGAGATGCTCAATCGGATTTTGGTCAATGTGGTCAACCACTGCCGGGTCCGTGGCATTCCAAGGGACGAGGAACTCGCCGCCTGGCCCGCTGGATTCTTTGCAAAGATCAAAGCGGCGCTAGAAGAAAACACTTGATGACAATCGACTGGACATTTCATTTTTCTTTTGTTTTGGGGTTCTGGTGCTTTTCACTCTTTCCAGTTTGATATCCTGAATGATCCGATGACCGGCGTTCAAGTCCATGCTTATTTGGTTTCTTTTGTGGTACATACTTACTTCGTTTCTTGTGGGATCTATACACCCTCCTCTTTTTGGGCATATTGGTTTGGTGTTCGAGTCGCGTTTGAGCATTGCATTGGATGCTGGAATCCTGCATGGATGGAGTTGTAAAGAGCTATCTATAATAATTTCTGCATATCATTATTTTGGTCACCAATGATTTCCTACGAGCTTGGAATTAATTTCGTATGTTCAAAGTTCACCCGTTGACTTGACCTGCATAATGTATGACAACATAGCTGCGCTGCTAAGGTCAGAATCTAGTTTGCACCAACAAGTCACAGGCGAGTGGCAAATGTGGCACAGCCCAAGCTGAGGTGCTAATGATCCTTGGGCAAGAGTGAACGAAGACAGTTGAAGTGAGATTTTGACCAAGGTCCTGCTAATCCCGGCTATGCAGTTGTCTTGTCCACCGGAATAAATCCTACGGCCACTGCCACAAAAGTGCCTTCGTGGGACGCCCAGTCATTCAACAACCAGGTCAGCTGCGAGGTTTTCATGTCACCACTGTAACCCGGTTTATTGACGTGATGTTATGCAGTGTGCCTTGCATCTTTAGCCCTACAATAAGAATAGCGGCAGGTGGCCTTACTTTCGTCATAATTTAGTCTCCGCTCGGCAGTGGGCAGGGGTGAGTAATAGTAGATTCAATCAGCATCTATTCAATGAGGCTATGAATAATACAGACAATACAATATGTGACACAGTCTACGATGATTTATCAATGCCCTAATCGAGAGGAACCCACTCCCCCAAGGCTCCGACTACCTTTGTGATCAACCGCCGACCTCCTGCTGGAAGACCCGAGTCGGGGAACCATCCCACCTGCCAAAAGACACTAGCAGTCCAAGTTAGCTAGATGATGCACTGCTGAGATGATGGGTGCCTACTTCACGTCGGTAGTTGTATATTTTGCCGTCGTCTTTTCCTTGGGTTCGAACCTTCATTCCGAATCCCACCGAACCTGCACGCCACTTCATCGCTGACAACCGTGACAGGGTTCAGGAACTGGAAATCAAGGAACACATATTTGGAGCGGCGCTCAAGGAGGAGTTTCTCATAGCCTGGAAGTTGAGGAGCTCCTTGTTAACCCTGGGCTATGTCAACGGTTTTTTTCCGTGGTTCTCTTGTGTAGAAATGCGGCGAGAGACATACTCGAAATTGGCCTCAGGACTGACATGGTCTCTGAGCGAAGCGACAGCATCAGTGTCGCTGATAACTTCATGTGTTTCCCTGTTTCGCATGAGATAAGATTCACATAAGAAGTCCATTCGTGAATGGCAAGACACAAACCTTTCGACCTGTTGGATCCAGTAGAGCAGAGGGATGAGGGCTCTGGAGCTGGAGGAGTCGCCATTGCAGATAAGCAGTATATGTAATTTAGAAAGATAATAAAGCAACTTCTGGAGCCTGAACTCAATGTGTTTCAAGGGTAGAAGTTGAAGAAAGAATGGACATGTTATTGATCCTTTATATACCTTTTTTCGCGGCGCAATACCATTAATGTTGTATGATATGATGACGCTCAGCAGGGTATATGAGATCCTTGCAAGGCTGATAGCTATGTAGAGTCAGACCTAATATACCCCTGTTGTTCAGCCGTCTTTTATACATGTGACGATGTCATGATTGATGTGTTGGGGGCCTTGCCCGATGGCATGGACAATGACTATTTTCGGAGATCCTGCCTATATACCAATTCAAATCAAGTGGCCAAGCTGACCCTCTTGATTGATTACATTGAGATTACATATGGGGCCATAAGGACAATGCCACTACGGAGCTGTAAGCTCGCCGGCAAGGATGAAAAACCATGTTGATTTGGGCTATTGTACTCAGCGTGACGCTCGATAAGCGGTTCGATAATAGCCCCGATCGTACTACACATTGCTCACATTATTTACAAAGGATATGTATAGATGTCTGGACTTGAATCACTTGATCAACTGTCTTGTGAATGGCCGACCTTTTTGCATATTTAGCTTGTGGCCCCTTCGATGATCCGAACTGCTCGTGAGCGGTCCTCTTATACATGGGACGATAGATAGTCAAACTCTACGCCGGTTGCTGTTTCCATCATCTGCCAGCTCATTTCTTCCTGTAATGTATACATGCCGGCTCGAGCCCCTTGAGTAAGCACGGACAGATTCAATTTCATCTCCGCTCGGCGATACGATACCTGCGTAATCTTGGATATAACCTTCAAGTCTGATACGAAATAACCTGCAAGCGACTTCATTTGGAATAGGGAGCTTCATCATGTTGCATTGTAGAAGTCAATTGGCCTGAATGCAGAAATAATCTGCATGCAATCCGCCATATGGGGATTATCTTGCAGGGACTTGGTGTCTTGACCACCACGCCAAGGACTGAAAGCCCCCCTTACTGCGAAAGAAAGTATGCCGTTTTCAGGTTCGTTTATTTATGGGATTTAACCCCTTCTGAAAGCTCGACGTACCATTCATCCAGTAGCAGAGAATAGGCCTGCATTCACACTCCCTCGGAACAGTATACACAATGAAGAGATTATTGCCAGTACCCGATGATTTCAGAGCTCGGGTTGAATCAAACTTCCAGGTCTTGAGATCTGCCGCAGAGAAGGTAATATCCCCATGAGCAATGCACTCCAACTATTGCAAGGCCCTTGCACATTGGATCCTGACTATTATAGATCTGGGGCCTTCCGCTCGAGAAGTGCAAGCTGCACGTAGAAGCTGTGTTCATGGACAAAGCACTAACCATCACTTTCCGTCTAATCGTGACTTCAGAAATGCTCAACGGGGCTGGCGCGCTTCATGGAGGGTGCGCAGCGACGCTGATCGATGATCTGACCACTGTGTTTCTTGCAGCTATCTCTCAACCGGGTCTCTACTCGAAGTATGGAGTGAGCAGAAAACATACGACTGACCTTTTTGGAACCCGTAACGTCGGGGGCCAA
Organism: Aspergillus micronesiensis; assembly: GCA_039763685.1. Classification (NCBI taxonomy): domain Eukaryota; kingdom Fungi; phylum Ascomycota; class Eurotiomycetes; order Eurotiales; family Aspergillaceae; genus Aspergillus; species Aspergillus micronesiensis. The sequence continues at coordinate 260,089 of JASHHO010000052.1, read as the reverse complement.
CATCGGGGTTGTTTGCAAGATGGGGCTTTGGAAGACGTCTTGTATTGCTACGAGCTAAGATTTATGACACCAAGCATGGGAAACTGCTGTCCCCCCATAGGTTACCTTCATTACGCACATCAGTCGTGAGCATGTGAGCTGCTCCAGGATGTGACCATGCACAAGGTAGAAATTGGAACTGTGGCGTTGGCGATCTTACAGCGTAACTGTCCCTTGCATGGTGTACGCAGTCTTGCGCGGAGCTGCAATTCCGGTGTTGTGACCGACATAACATACTAGGAGACAAACAATCCATGGATAGCCACCAGACCCTACAAATCATACCAAGCCATATTCAAAGTTGCAAAAGACCAGTGAATATCACTGCCAACAGAAGATAGGAAGTGAGACCCTTCATCGGACCCATAGTGCTTCCAGAGCTGCTTGCACTGCAAAGCAATGCTTCGAGTCGCGTAGGATTCCGAAGACATGTCTCAAGAGCCGATTGAGTCTCCTTGGTGGCATTGCAGTAAGCGAAACAGTTATCCGGACCAAAGTAGCTGTAGTGATCGGTAGGACAACAGTTCTTTATGATAGTGTAAGGATCCTCATTCGTAACATTGAATCCTTGTTGCCAGATAGTAGTGGCACAGAAATTTGGATACTGGAGATCAGGTATCCCGCTCTGACCGGCGCATCGTATTTGTTCCAGGGTATTGTTGGTGCTGTTCATGTTGCAGGAATTATCTACGATTGCATTAGTAAGATATATCGAAAGATTAGCAACAGTGTCCCTTGGGAAACTTACTAGGGCGAGGAGTTATTTGTCCTAGCAGTATAAGCAGCAGTATAAGCAGCAGTATAAGCAGCAGTATAAGCAGCAGTATAAGCAGCAGTATAAGCAGCAGTATGAGCAGCAGTATGAAGTATGAGTAGATCAGAAACCCTGTGGCATGAGAGCCTCGGTGTCCGGTAACAGGTTGAGAGATTCAGCAACTGTCAGAAAGCGGAGAGATCCAGAGAACAAGGATAGGATGGCGCTGAGAAGTCAAGCAGTATTTCTACTTTCAGCGCCCAGTCGGCCAAAATCCCAATGTAACCATGTGGTATTGATACTCCACCTGCAAGACGACTGGCGAAGTCAAGACCCCTGCTACCGATCACATCGATCACATGCCATTCGTCCATCACACAAGGTATTATTGACTAGCTGTGCCACTATTACCCTCGCACAAAGATCCTGGGTCGCTTGTGAGACCTAAGCGGTTGGGCGAAGAAGCCCCAGGTTTAGCGCTCCGGGGTCGCCGTTAGAGGATATTTTAATGGCTTGGCAGTATCTGAGCCACCTTCGCTGAGGTCCAGTAGGTAGTGTGCAGCGTCTAATACGCGCTAGGTGGTGAACGACCTCCACGATAGTGCCACTACTTAGATTTTCACGTTAGCTGTCCGACTACCACATTGGTCCTGGACATTCCTCAGCTCGGTCGATTAAAGCTCCACATACATCAGTATTCATGTATACTAAATAGAAAAGAAGTGGTTGGGCACGGGATGTCATCAACGGCATTCTGCGACTTAATATCTCGCAGTGGCTATTGTCGACCCAGAAATATCAAAGAATATCAAGGTAGTGCCCTAGATACTAATGACCGTTGCATTGAACCCCGAGAGACCGACGATCATAGGGCGTAAGTCCAATCTAGCCACTGCTCAAACCCAATAAGAACGTCGATAACGTCGAGTAGAAATAGGGCCGAGTACATACCTAGTACAAATGTCTCTCAACCATCTCAAGGGTCTCATAGGCGAGGAGCTTGATTGGTTGTGGGTAGAAAGGACTTCAGATCAGAGGCACGAGATCAACACAGCCCCATGGGCCCTGGGCTAGCCTGCACGCATCGTCCCGAATCTAGCAGGATGAAACCAATCGAAAGCTTCCGTTACCCATGCCAACATCGGCTGGAGAAACGTACATGCGTCGAGTACTTCCAAGGTTGCCATCGTCATGTCAAACTTTCTGAATCTACCTCCTCAAACCTCAACTATTACACTGCTCCTGATAGCCCACGGTTTTTTGATTCTTCTATATAGTAGTTGTCAATTTCATGTCCGTAACTGTGTTGGTGGTCTGGCTATAGAACCATGATATTACATACTCGACGCAAGTTGGATTTCGGCATCTCCAGTTAATACTCGAACCAACGGTATCATTGCGTTACTGAGATCAGCTTGATTTGAATGTTGTCTGAGCGACCACGGGGACGTCTTCTAGGAACCCCAGACTTCCAAGTCACTGATTATTTTGCCAGCTTTGTTCTTAGTACACAGAGGTCGGACTCATATCAGAACCAGCTGGTCACTAGGTAGAAAACGATGTGACACCGCTTCTAATGCTGGTCGATTTATCAGCGATGATCGAAAATGATATCCCATCATGGCACATGATGAAGTGCCCGACAGGAGTTGACGGTATAAATAGGGTCACCGTGGCGGGATGGCCCCTTAGAAAGTTCAGCATTCCATCAATATCTTTACCAGTCATGAAGGAATTTATTCTTACACAGTTGCTCACTGCCGCAGCCTTGGCTGTGTCCTCGCTTCATGTTCGGGAGGATATCAGATACGTGCAAGTCACAGTGCAGCAAGATAAGATAACCCTGGAAAAGGAGATCTTGGTGAAGGATAGAGCTACGGTAGATGTCCTTGCATCCGCCTGCTCAAGCTCCTTGAAAACCGGGGCATTCGCCGACTTCGCTATCATTGCAGATGCTGGGCCAGATGGCAATGGCAATATTACTGCAGGGCCTTCTTCGTTTATGGTCCATGAAGACCCGAATTACTCTGGTGGAATTAGTTGCTACAGGATGTATAGTGATTAAGAATCATTCGTCGTGTGCGATGATGTCCCTTTGCCCAATAGTATTCAGCTGAGCCCTGTCCAAGAGCACGATAGGCCTTCTTGCTTCATGTGAACCCACCAACATGAGCTTACACCGGGCAATGAACACAATCAGGGACGGGAACATCTTTCCAATGCCTGTTGATGAGGGTACTCATACGTCTCCAGTACCTGTGAGTAGATTGGAGGAGCGATAGACCGGTGGGTCAGTCAGTGGTCCGCTACCACACGGAAAGTCGGAAACGGCAATCCTCATCAGAACTATTTCCATAAAAGTTGAGCGTGAGTTTGAGAGACATTTCTAAGTACTGTCAGGGGCTAATGAATACTTGACAGGAGAATCTGTCCTGTGAGAGTGCGGCCACTTGCACTGTTGGCGCCTCGAGTACTCAGTCAATAACATCGGCTGGACAGCGTCTGCAAGTGCATCTAAGTGGATCTCAGGGGGTTTCGCGGTGCAGCAGAGCTGGACAACTGGGAATACTTACGCGTGCTCAGCTTACTCCCACCAGACAGTTTGTATCTGGTATAACACTGCTCATACTGCATACACCGTTCAGAACGGAGTCTACAACCAGTGTACGGGCTTTAGTCCAAACAAAGGCGGCAGCTTCGTCATATTTTCTCCCAACAAAGGAAACAAGGGTGGTAAACACTACTGAGGGGGAGGAATTAGCAATTATTAGGGGAGAATTATTGGGACAAGAGTGGCCGTGCGGTGGACCTTGATTGGACTCATTCAACTTTTGAAAGATGCGGCGCCTCTCAATGTGGCTCTCAATGGTGGAGTAAGTTAGCTAGACGATGAACATGGAAATGGACGGCATTATTCACTAAAACTTGCGAACAGTATTGGGTATATCAAGAAATGAAACGTCTTTCGAGCCTGAGGCTTCGAAAAAATCCCCAAGCAGCAATAGCTGCTTCTATATAACTGAATAGCAACATATTGATTGCACATAGATCTGGTGCTTATCCTGTGCGGATGAGAATGATCTCGGATATGGCTTCTGTATCATAGGCGAGGATTCTGCATGTGTTGACATCAGTAAACATTTGGAACACCATGAGGGATGCATAATCCTGAACAAGCCGTCTGGAAGGCTGAGCCCTAGATCTTAATCTTCAGGGCCAATGCATATATGCCATTGTTCTAGGGTATAGCATTTCAATTGATGTATCGCAATATGTGCCAAACTCAAGGAGCTCAGCAGCAGTGGCGGGCTTCAAATGTTTTGGTATGTTTAGGGTATAATTGAATGTATGCTCACCTTGAAGGATTCTTCGATGCCTGGGGTTGAAGTGATGGCATTGTTTTGCGCTGGTGGGGTTGAATTAGGAAGATTGTGCTTGGGGTTCAAACAGCGATTGCGTGGCTAGCCAATGTACGGGGATAATCAACAATTACTTTTATACTCCTTTCGTAGCATAGAAGACATTACCGAGAATCTACTTTGCGTGTTTATAGAGCCGCTTATATGCGGCCCAAAGATGTGCACATCACGTGATGCACATAGAACTGGCCTGATCAAGACCCAGTGGGTTTCGAGAAACAGTTAGAGCAGCCAGGCATATTAAAAACGCCTAGAGATTTCTATTTCACACTGTACTCGCCATGGATTCCTGTTCTGCAGCGGTACAATCCGATGGAGTGGCCGTGTCCCAGCCATGAGCGGGTCACGTGCCGGCCCGTCGGCGGGAATTTCTTTTGGCTTCAACTTTCACCTTCAACTCCGACTGTCCAGCCAAACATCCAATCGCGCCGACTTCTCCCGCCTTTCCTTCCCAAACACGTCCTCCAAACAACCTCAGGATGTTCTCTCGAACGGCTCTCGCCCGGGCCTTCGCCCTCCCCCTGGAGCAACCCTCCACGCTCCGCGCCGCCAGTTTCCTCACCGCAGGCCTGCGACACTCCTCCACGACGACGACCTCCCAGCCCTCCGAACCGCTGAGCGCAACGCCTCGCGCGCAATCCTCTCCCCCGACCCCCCTCCACCAATATACTCCTCCGCTCAGACCACAACGACCTCCGCACAAACCGCCCTCCCCGAAGCGAAGCAACCCGTGGCACCCACCTTCACCTCCCCACTGAAAGTCACCCAGTCGCTCCTGGACCAGCTCCCGCTGCTGACCGCGCAACAACCGCACTACATCACCGCGCACCTGCACGACCGGCCCTACCTCCTCACCGCGGGCGACGACCTCCGCCTGCCGTTCCTCATGCCGAAGGTCAAGACCGGCGATGTGCTCCGGTTGAACCGGGCGTCCGTGCTGGGCTCGCGCGAGTTCACGCTCAAGGGCGCGCCGTACGTTGACGAGCGTCTGTTTGAGTGTCGGGTGCGGGTGGTCGGTGTGGATTCGGAGCCGCTCCGCGTGAAGGAGAAGACGAAGCGGAGACAGCGGCATGTGCGCCAGGTGCGCAGTAAGCATCGGTATACGCTGTTGCGGGTGATGGATGTGAAGATTAAGACCGCCGAGGAGGTGTTGGCTGAGGGTGCGGAGGTTGTTTCTGCTTGAGGATCTTGAATCGGTCTACCTTTGCGATTTTGTGTGGGTGATTCATTTCGATGACGATGAGAGGAAGGAAAAAATGGGGAAGAGATTGATTGCATCGATTGCCCGTTTTACTACTGGTTTAGGGTTTTGTTTCTGGGATATGGAGACGGCATGTACAGATAGATCTCGCTGCACATTGGTTCGTGCGTTGTATTGTACTCTATAATTGCATTGGATGTTTGACTTGTCTTTCTTTCTGTTCTTTCCTGGTTTTCTGGAAGCAATGCGCTTGAATTCGATATGGATGTGTCTACAATGCTAACAATATCACCAGAGACAACTTTACAGTTCCTGCAAAATCTCATCCGCAATTTTCTCCGCCAACGCATAAACCACCGACTGAGGATGTCCCGGAGGCAAAAACGGGAAACTGCTACTGTCCACTACTCGCAACCTTTTCGTCCCATACACTCGTGCGTGGCTATCAATGACGGCCATCGGGTCTTGTCGTCGGCCCATCTTGCAAGTACAGGAGGCATGATACACAGTCGTCATGCTTTGCCGAATGAACTCGTGAATCTGCTCGTCCGTCGTGACGTTGGCTCCGGGGAAGTATTCCACTGGATCAGCAGCACCGAGCTCAGCTAATTTGTCCCAGATCTGACGTCCTCGTCGGAAAGCTTGGATGGCGAGCTCTTGATCGGCAGGATGAACCAGCCACTGCGGGTCGACAAGAGGCAGCGTGTTCATATCCGGCCCAGCGAGAGAGACAGTGCCACGGGACAACGGCGCAACGAGACCTGAGCTGATCGTACCGTAGTTGTACCCATCTTTGGGGTCCACAGGCTTGTACATGCCGTACCCGTTGTATGCACCGATGGTGAGCCATTCGATCTCGGGCCAGTCGGCTGGAAAGCTTGACAAAGCGTGTTTGGCCCGATTTGATAGCCTTGAGCGATAGGGCTCCGGCATCTTTTCCCACCCGAGATACCCTGGGCCAAAGACGGTCAGTGGTCCGGCAGCGTTGCGGACATATTGCTCCACGGCCAAAGCTGCCAAGGTCGCATTGTTCGCAGTCGCTGATGCTGTTGGGAAGTTCACACGGTGGGAAGCACCGAACAACACGTGGTCTTCCATGTTCTGGCCAACCCCTCGCAGGTTTTGCAAGCATGGGATGCCAAACTTGGCGAGCTCATTGCATGGGCCGATGCCCGAGACCATCAGCAACTGCGGAGACTGAAATGCACCGGCTGATAGAATGACTTCTTTGCGAGCACTGAGAGTGAAAGTGACCGGGGGTGTACCGAAGGTTCCAGCAGTGGAGACTGTGACACCGGTAGCGGCTTTGTCAGAGTCAAATAGGATCTTCTGCACCAGGGAGTTTCTATAGATGATAGGTCCTGAGTTGCTATTGAGAGACTGCCGCAAGAAGCTACTCTCGGAAGATGAGCGATGAGCATTTCTCGGGTCGATGGTCGATGTCACAAACGCAGAACCTAAGAGATGACCACTGTTCAAGCCATCAACCTGTTCATCCCGAGTGCGATATACGCTTTGCGAGCCCATGTACCAAATGCAAGCACAATGTTACTAAACGAGACTTGCAAGGGACCTCCTTGAGGCGAAAACGCCTCTGGAGCCCCGTGTTGGAGGTATTGGCATATAGAGTCTGGTTCGGGGGCGTATAGGTGAACTGATTTTTAAAGTAAGGAAGCATATGGTCGAATGTATAGCTCTCATCGCCCACTTCAGCCATCGTGCATGCTGCCGATGGTTGGTCGATGGTACACCATGTAGTTCCGCGCGGAACTGCCACCGAGTGTCTTGCCACGCGCATAATGGACTCGTCTGCCCCGAGGCCTTGCTGCGGCTGAGTGCTGATACCCCAGTCAATGAGAGGCTCGTAGTCATTGGGATCAGAGCCCGAGAAGTACACAGTGTACCCTGGAACGACCGATAAGTTCCCATTGTCGACTTCATAGAAGCCACCTGCCTCTACGACGGCGATGCTCAGGTTGTGGCCACTCTCTGCGAGGCGACTGGCAATGGTCAGACCGGCGTTTCCTCCCCCGACAATCACGTAGTCGAAGGTCGCATTCCTCCCTGGAATGCCGAAGGAGGTTCCGAGCAGCGGGCCCGTCTGGCCATAGTCGAAGAGATTGACCTGGGCAGTGACTGCTCTGGCTGTTGCCAGGAACGATATGATATTGAACATCCTCATGGCTGAGGTTTAAAGATGGAACGAAAAGAATTAAGCGCCGAGGGAGAAAGTCAAATGTCCGAAGCAGGACAGATTTATGTGATACGATGAGAGGGAAGAATGCGTGGTGATGGTGTAACTCTGGCGGTGAAGTCAGTCACAATCAGCTTCCACGCGCACGTTAGGAGTCCGGTTGCCCTTAAGAGCAGTGAAATTGAAAGGAAACAAAACTGAAGAACCTGATCCCACGCGGAGGTGATGGTGCCCTACAGGATGCACGATGTAAGATCGGATGTGGAGAATCATCGCTGTGTGAGTGGCCGAGACTGGAATGTGTGCATGCGGAGATGCCCCGAATCAGGAAAGTCCAAAGGAACATCCAGGAAAAGTCACTGACAGAGTCAAGATTCCAGTGGCTTGTGCTGAATTAGGGTTTCCCTACTGCCGGCGCCCGAATGAGGTTATTCCCAAGACCCAAACCAGTTGCTTCGGGTTGGCTCCATGCGCATATGGAAGAGGGAATTGTCACATTGATTTATAAGTATCTATACAGTATACGCACTTTTGAAAGTCACGTCTGCGTCTGATTCCGACGAAGACCCCGTTCTTCATCCCATATCACATCCCCCAGCGAAGAAGACTCTCGCTGTTGTTGGTCTTCCTCACTGATGGGCACATCCTCGCTGAGACGCATCAAAATCCGATCCTCCAGCAACGATGGCAAAGAATGGATATGATACAGATCCAAGTGCGCAAACTCCGACACCCCTCTCGAACTACTGGGCCGGGAACCCCTGGAAGGAGGAGTAGTGACACTCCGAGATGACGGGGCGTCTGCTCCCTTTTCGAGTCCCCGGGTGATTTCTCGTAGAGTCGTCGAAAGAAAGGCCGAAGGGTTGGCAGACATGCGCACAGAATACCGACAGACTGCTCGATGGATGACCACGCGGCGGTATCGATCGTGGTGAAGGTCGGATCCTGGCGCTTCTGGACTTTGAACGCGATGACCCGGATAATTGATACGATGCAGACGCTGAGAAGTTCAGTCAGTCTCATAGCACACAGTAGCTTGTCATATGGAAAGACTGCGAGGGAAACGTACAAACCACCCAGCAGAAAAATCCCCGTCAAAACCAGCTTTTGCCGTGTACTCGTCCGCATCCGCCACAGCATCGGGAGCGGGAGAAGCAGGATCAGAAAATCAAGGAAAATATTCGCCACGCCGTTCCAGCGAAAGAAGTTGACCTCATCCATACATGATCCTGGTTGATTCTTATTCCAGAAATATGACACCGGAGAGCAGCCGAATATCGCGGCGATCGAACATCCGATCCAGTATCCTGTTACGAGGAAGGCAGAGACCCAAAGCGCCCAGCGAAACCGCGAAACGACGCCGAAGATGCGGTGGTATAGGAGGAGGATGGAGGTCTTGGTGCAGATTGCATTGCTAAAATAGAGGATCTGGACGGCGAGGAAGCTCTGTTCACGACGGTAGTCGTTCGTGGTCAGCCTACTGTCTTGGATACACGCTCTCATCATATCCAGATGGGTAGGACGAGTGATGAACAGCTCCATACGTACCTTTTGATAAGCAAAGGCCTCCTCCTGTGACAGGAAGTAGACATGTCGCCCAAAGCCATACCAAAGGACCTGGACCCATCTCACAATGGCCATTGCCCAGTTAAACACCTAGGAGCCATCATTAGCACAACGCCTACACCCTCAACCAGACAGACAGATAGATAGTCACTGCAAGCCAGCGCAGGCAACTCACCAACGCAATGGCAATGGTATAATCATCCCACCACAATCCCACATCGGAGATATGTCGGCCGACGAAGCGAAACACGACGGCCAGCGTCGCCGGCACGACGGTCACGATAGTCCCGACCCATATTCGATAGGAGATATTGGTGTCTTCAGGATGATTATCATGCGGTGCCATGTCCCGTGGAGCCCATCGTTGACGTCCTCACAGGCAGCCGAGAGTGGAGAGAGGGAGGTGTCAGGTCCAGGAGAGAGGGGGATAAAACGTGGACAAAGGCCGGGTGCTGTTATCCATGGTTGACGGCTGGAAGAATTCCATAGGGGACTGTGGGCGAGAGAATCATGAGATCAGGGTGGGGGCGAAGTTGTCCGGTTTTTCTGGTTATTGGTGGCGGATATCCAAGTCTTTGGGTCGGATGAAGCTTAATTGATTTCCTGTTCCGGCAGTTTGTTCCCCTGGCCCAAGGACATGGGCATGGATTCGAAGACCATACTCCTATTCATTATTGCTATCATATAAGACATACATAACATCCATCGACCTATACAATTTGATCCAAGCCTAGCTGTTTCCGACACCGCTCCAGACTATCCTGTTGCATCTTCTCATATAGATGGATCTCATTTGTCACAGACGTCCCCAACATCCGCTGGAAACCATCCAGATCCGCCTCCGCCTGCATAATCAGCTGCATCGTCTTGGATGTATTTCCCAGATTGGAGTTGAAAATCCCTCCCGCCGACAGAGGGAGGAAGTCCTCGTACGTGATGGGCTCAAACTCAAGCACCTTATCCTGCAGTAGCTGTGACAGCGCCGCTGACTTCCCACCCATCGTCGTGGCCTTCTCTTTACCCCCAGGCATCAATCTGTAGCAGAAAAACGCCAGATCCTGCGCCTGCAGCTGCACCAGATCATCCGGGAACCGCTGGAACCCCTTCTCCAGCAGATCCTCATACCGCATCCCCCCCTCCGACCGCTTTCCCGCCCACGCGCGGTTCACCTCATCCAAGACCCGATCGTAGAGCTGTCGTCCCTTTCGCGTCAGCGCATAACCACGCTGCTCGACCTCACCAAACCGGGCCGTATGCGAGCCCTTGACGTACGCGTGATTGGCATCACGGAAGTAGACCGTCTCTTCCAGCGCCTTGAAGCTCGTCTGCCGGAGGAGGATGGGGCATTGTCGCTTGGGAGGTCCCTCGATGCGTTCCTTCGCCGGCATGCCGTGGTCCTGCATGAGCTGCTGTACCAGGTCGATGTCGATCGTGCGCGGCGTGAGATGGTTGATGTGACAGCTAGGGAAGGAGACGATATCTGCGATGAGGGGGTGTTCGCCCTTTAGCAGCTGGTATTCTTCCATGGTGACGGTAGCCTTCGAGTGCCATCGGAACGTTTCCAGTCCCTCGGAGATGAACTCGAGTGACTGCTCCGGGCTCAGCGAGCCCTGTTTCTCCGCCAGGTCGATAAGCGTTACCAGCCGGTCGGTAAAGATATTCCGCTGCTTGAGGGCGGTTTGTGCAAGTGCCCGGGTGCGTTCCGTCAACAGCTCCATGCGCAGGACAGTCGTGAAGACCCGGAATGGGTGCTTAGCGAGTGCTGCCCGGTCCTTCGGTCGGAAGGCGGTTGCATGCATCGGGAAGCCGGCCATCGTAAGGTCGTAGTAGCCGACTGGGGACATGCCCATGACGGCGAACATGCGGCGGATGGTGGTGAGTTCCTGGGCTGTTCCGAGTCGGATAGCGCCGTGTCGTTCAACCCTGTTGCGAGGGGGAGGACATCGTCTGGGTTGATCACGTCGGGGCCGCCCAGTTCCTGACTTGCTTGGATGGCTTGTGCGTCGGCTTTCCAGACGAGGTCGACGAGGTCCCCGTAGAGGGGGACTTCGCTTTTGTACATTTCTGAGAGTGCATGGCAGAATTTGGCGCGCAGGGCGTCTTGGTCCCATTCCATGTTGATAGCCTGATAGTGAAGCAAATGGTAGAGAGAAGTAGATCGGCGGTAGGAAGTATGTAGGGCTGGTATGAGTAGATGATGGTCCTAAACTGAGAGGAAAAGGTACCAGACGGCATCAGCAGTAGATATGCTCGGAGCACGGAGGTCATGCAAGCAGCGATCCGATGCCAACCTCGTCGTGTTTGCGGTGGGATCTCGATAAGCATCAGCATCGTCATCGCCGTGCCTATCCGTTGCCCGGATCCCCATCCGACGGATCACGGGTATCATCCGTTTGGCGGTCCAACGTTTATTCTCGGAATAGAAGCACCTTCTTAGGTAATATGCGGAGTCTCTGCCGCTGATGCAGGAGGGGAAGTGCGGAGATGCTTTCTTAGGCGGTTGTTTCGGCGTTAATATCTCATGGGTCCGACGGGTATAGTCCATATGGCTGGTTAATCGGCAGCAACGAGAAGCATAGCCCGACTTGCAAAGATCATATGGTAAAAAAGACCCGGCATTTGCACTGAATGGGAATATTCCGTAGCATCCGCGGGATGATATTTGATGAGAGTCATCTGAAGTAGACCGTGATGTATCATGAACCCAAAAAGTGTGAAAAGTCATTCCCTCCATTCCCAAAAGCAAAGTCCTCAATATCGTCGGATCAACGAGATTAGCCAGGATCTCTGCTCGAGTATCAGGCTGTGAGTCCTGATTGAACAAGGTGAAGAAGAAATTATTGTCCACCGCGGGCCAACCGGACCAGCCATATCCCCACGGCTAGCTCCAAGGGCAGACGCATCCGGGACCATCCCAAACAATCCATTCGGGTTAGGAACGTATGTGGAGGCTGCAGCTGTAGATGTGGATAGGGCCCTGCGTCTGGTCACATATGTCCGAGCGACTTCTAGAACCTCTCGGATCATCTCAGCACAGCGCCGGGCGACCAAGATGTTGTTCATTGACTCGAAAATTTCTAAACTTTTGTCTACGTCCGTCAAGAGCTCATCGTCGGGGATTCCGGGGACACCTGAGAGGATCAGGTGGAGTAGGATCATGGCGCCGTAGAGAGCGTAGGTCGTGTTGTACCACCTACTCTTGGTCAGGATTTCAAGGACTTGTGGGGTAGGAGGAAGTGGACGACGAACCATGTTCGAATGTAGATTCTATGTAAAAAGGATTCGTACTGCATGCGAACGCTGGTTCTCGCAGCATCCAAGCACTTATACACATGCTGTAGTGTGTTGGGAGACTCGGTCCCTGACGTTGAAGCTGCGAGGAAGGGGCGGTGAATCAGGATAAGCGTATTATAGAACCCTGGATGTCAGAAAGAGGTTGGTTAGGATTTCGTTCGAAGTATGATAGCCACATAAAAAATAGGATTGAGTCAACGCACGTAATCGCAAGACCAACTTCTGCTTGAACGCCCATTCTGTGTCATTGAGCGAGGCTGCATCAATGTTCAGGAAGCTCGGGAGGTTCGACCTCCACTCAGACACTTTACTGTCCAAATTTAATGCGATTTGTGAGCTCTCGGCTGTAGGCCGTTTAGGAGAATGATACAGGAGATGAGATGCTTGGGACATGATCTGGGCCAGAGCAACCATGGCCGGGATCATAGCGATATCATCGTCTTCCGCATCAGCATCATTCTGGTGCCCGAGGGTGGACTGAGCAGGCTGTCAGTGTGTACAATGAGATGGAATGGTTAGATGCGTACCTTTAACTTCGGCGGCGAGACTTGATAATATTGCAAGTCTTTCATGCTGTCTAGGCGGCCAGATGAACAACACATTTCACTGTCCATTCATCAGATTAGGGATAACGTGGACCCATGCATAGAGTGGAACTTACATTTCATGCGAATATATGCACCTGGAAATGGTTAGATAGAATACTGGAAATGAGTACGACAAGTGCTTACCACCAGGTTCTTACGGCCTCTTTCCGTTTATGCGGAGGCAACGATGACATCCCTGATGCCAGACCAATAGCCACAGCGGTTCGAACAGCCATACCACTGTACATGAAACAGCTATGAGGACGTAGTGCATTTTGACAGAAGACACTCTGAATAGCGAATCAGCGATTAACAAACTTCACGAACGGCTCCTGACTGGGGACCCACCAAAAGCAGCAGAGTCTGCGCACTCTCCAGGGAAGAGCTCTCGAAAAGATCCCGAGGGTTTGTTTCGCGACTCCGAAATAAAAGTCCGCAAAGTCCAATGCAGAAGGCTTTCCTGTAGACCCTGTCTTATCCAGTTCGGTCGAAAGGCTGCAATAATGATCGAGAAGTGAGGTCTCATTAGGACTGGCGTTGATTGCCCCCAGTGCAACTACCGCAAAATACAGCCCGGCAAATTTGGATGACCCCCGGTAGAACGCGGGACGTTTGGAGAATATGAAGGCTTCCTGTTCGCAACGCTGCATGAAGGAGGATTTGCAGAGCATGGGGTGGATATAGTGCTTGTTTGAGAAGTAGCTGGTGATGAACATTTTCTCGATTTCTAGTTGGGCTTCACCAGAAAGACTGTGAACCACTGATATCATTGCATCGTCGTTGCCTGTGAAGTAGACATTAACGTACTGGTCAATGTTCAGCGTATGCGGCCTTCACTTACTCATGAAACTGCGCGGTTTATTGGCGCCATCGGTCGAAGCATCCGCTCTTTGCCTCTCATTTTCAGGTTTCCCATCCGGATGAGATGGAGAGTGGCTGGCATATGTCGGATTATAGAGCAAGTTGACTATAGACAGCTGGGCCCTATTTGTAGTGGTTTTGGTACCATCTCCAGTAGAATGGGGCGATGGCATGAGGTTCTTTTCCGAGGGCGTCGAAGCCAGCAGGCCCGTGGAGGGTTCATTCGGGGCCAATGACTGTCCATTTTCCGGGACAGCAAGAGGCCGATGATCTGCTTGACTCCTGGCTCGTGCGTAGAGATTTCCTAAGAAGGCCAAGTTGGAAGAATTGCCGTAGAATTCTGTCCCGTTGGTGTGGAGGTTCACACCACTTAGGCCCTCTCGAGAGGCAGAATCGGCTATTTCTGGTGTCTCTGCATTTACTGGTTAGTATCGTTTTGAATTTATTCCAGCACAATAGGATATTCTCACCAGTCACTGCATCATTGTTGTTCCTGTTCAATTCACTGGGTGAGCTAGCATTCAAAGGCCCGCTGGTTCGGCGAGGCATGTTTCCAAAGTTCTCTGGCGAAGCACCGGGACCTGGGCCATGATGAGAAGTAGAAGCTGTCTCTGGCCAGGGAGATGGTCGACTTTTATTTCTGAATAATATTGTTAGTTGAGACGTCACCTTGGGAGGAAACAAGTCGAACCGTTCAATTTCTCGGATTTGAGACTGCCTCCTGGTCGCTGCAGGCGCATTGTTTGCTGGTGCACCACCTCTATAGAAACAATCGAGTGAATGGTCTGGAGATGCCTAGGTCAGTAATGTCCCGAAGGAGCCTTGATATTGTGTTCCGAGAACCCGGGGCAACTAACAGGCGCAGTAAGAGCAGGGATGCGCTTGGTCACACTGTGCAGGTTATGTTAGCACGAAGACTTGTATAAACTTGAATTACTAATAGGCAGAAGAAGATACCTTCGTTTTGCGAACGCGACAGGTCTCGCAGGCTCGTGAAGCCCGGGGTGGGCGACGACGAGCGGCGCGTAGTTTCGCGGTCACTGGGGTGCTTCCCGCGCTCTCCATGATGGAAGGTTGGACATGGGGTGGGGATAGGAACAGACCAACTGTACTATAGTGTGGAGTGGACTGAGGTTGGCAGAGCAAGCTGAATAGAGATGTAGAGTGATAGAGTGATGGATGGAGAATGTTGAGGTGGTGGGCTCCACACTGAGTCAGCGTGGGATGGGCTTCATCATCGCCACCTCCAGATGAACACAAATGATGCCATCCCCCGCAACAATCTCGACACGCTTTGTTGGGCAGGGGATGGGTCTGGGGCTGCAGGGATTTTGGTCTTACGTGGGGATTGTACTTTAATTAGACGTCAGCTCATATATGCTTAAGTTATGGACACGTGAGGGGTGATTGAAGTAAAATATATTGCACTACCTACTACATATATGGTTTATGCCAACTGTTTTGCGCTTCAAAACAAGCGACATGGAAGTAATCCTTTCTTTTTATGGAGACATGTGAGACATTATCTTCAAATATAAGTCAGGAAGACTCAAAGTCTACCGCATCTGCAACTATCACGGTACTTAATAGCCACCCAGACCCCAGATGTACTCCTCTCCTAAGCGCCTGAATTGAACCACAAGGAAATACAGTAGTCGCTTCCTCCGATAAGCACCATATATAATACGGAGTAGAGATAAGTCACCAGAAATAGAGTGATCGCCATCCGACGGAAGCACAAAAACTAACTACATGATTTATCGATTCCGACGGGATCTTATACAGCAACCACAACACACTCTCATCTCCGAGGTAAACAACATCCGTGAGCATGCCCGAGATATGGAACTGCCGAAAAATATCTTCTGTCATCCCTCATCTGCATCGGAAGTTATGGTCTGATGTATAAGAAGCCTGGCGGACGACTACGACTGGTGCGAGGGCCTGGAGCTGGCTAAGAAGCAGAACGCTCAACCCATTGTAGAGTTGGTGAATGAGAAAGAGTCTAGCCTCTACGATATCAGTATCAGAGTCATCTATGCGTAATATTCAATAGCGTGATATGGTTATATACATTAAAGAAACTGGTATGATGACTAGACCTTCCCGGCCAGCTCCTCCAAAACCTCAGTCAAACGACCAGGCATGCTCAAGAAAGGCGAGTGAGAGCTCTTAACCCGGTAGGTCCAGTCTCGCCCAAGCTTACTAGCAAACAGCTCCTGCAGAGGAAGAGGAAGCGCCTGGTCCTCTTCACAGATGATATAGGCAGAAGGAATGCGATGCCACGGCTCGTACGCGACAGCGCCGGCAAAGACAGCGCGGGAAGTATGTGTCAGCGCAGCCTGCTGTTTCTGCTGCTCCTCGGGGGCGAGATCATGGAATGCGATCTCTGGGCCGGCGTCGCAGGATACATAGTCGCCTATCGTCATATTCACGGTTAGTTACTCTCGTGTATCCGCAAAGGACAGATAGCCTTGGGTATGGGATGGACACACCTCAACTTTCATCCAGGGAAGATACTGCCCACCCAACATATCGAGAAGACTCAATCCCTTATCCAGCACAAAGGCAGACATGTAGACCATCTCGATGACACCGCCCTTCTGGCCGTTCGCTTCTCGGTCTGCCTTTGCGAAACCCTCGACGGCAGACGAACCCACGACACCACCGTAGGAGTGCGCCACAACCACCACATCCTTGCCCTCCTCGTCAATCAACAACCGCGTCAACAGCGTCTTGAGATTCGTGACATCGTCTTCGAGTGTCTTGGAAGGCGGTTCAGCGCCAATGGAGGGGTGGGCAGGAGCCTCGGAGGGAAAGCCGCGGGCAGACAGTTCGGCGCGGAGCTGGTCGAAGACGGGGGGGAGGACCCATGCGCCCAGCACGAAGACAAAAGTAGGTTTGGACATGATGACTTTATTCAAGACTTGAAAATCAATTGACAGGTATCATGTACGTAGAGGGAACAGGACGCTTTTGTTAGAAAGGAAGCAAGACCATCGCGGGGCTCCATCATCCGGCAGTCCTATCCCATCTGCCCACCACCTCAGGAGTCAGGCTAGAACCAAAAAACCGAAGAAAGGCAAAGAACGCGGCATTGTCTTCTCCCCGGCTTGTCGGCATCCTGCCACGCGAGCTTAGCCCCCGCGCGACGGCTTAACTTGAAAGCGTCCAGGAGTCGAGCCACCGACGCCAACGACGCACCAAGTGGAGCGCGGAAGACACTGTCTCGAGCCGACCTCGACACTACGATGATAGTCCCGACCCGCTCGATCCCGATCCATAGAAAGGCCAGAGCGGGCATCCTTTGCTAATATGCTAATGAAACTCGGGCAGTCAGGGACCGTCCTGCTCTAAGCGATTCACGCCCGGTGGAGCATTGACTTTGATGACGGCTGGCAGGCCCTGATTGTGCCATGCTTTCTCGGATTGTGTTTTCTTTAGGATGATTCTGGCGCATGTGGACAATCCTGTCTGGCCGAGGGAGTTCATCTAGGTACACAGGACGTCCTGTAGGGTCGATTCCAGTGGCTCGGCTCTCGGGTTGTGGTGCCACCAGGATGGGGGATTTGTCTTCGCTAGGGCTATTCATTTATTTCCGGAGTTAGATCCCAGGGTATATACTGTCGTCTTTGCGTCTAGATTCCCCCCTTCGTACTCCACCTGTTGTCGTTGGCATGTCTGACCGCTGACAGCTGACACCGTGCATATGGATCCCAATGCGAGCACCCAGCCCAAGCAGCGGGTCACGACCATCGTCCTGGCCGCGCTGGCTATCTGCTTCGTGGGCTTGCGACTGTGTGCGCGGGCGTACAAGCGGATGCCATTGGGGAGTGATGACTGGATGTTGGTTGTTGGATTGGTTTGTACCGAATACTCCGTATGTTGATATCGAATACTGACCTGTCTCCCATAGATCTTCGTCCTCGTTGTTGCTGGGATCAATCTCGCCTGTGAGTCTCCTTCAACAAAAAATCAGAGCCATCCATCTAATTGACCTTCAGGTATCCAATATGGCATGGGACGACATACAGCCACCCTGAGCCAAACCGACCTCCCCATCTTCTTCAAAGTACTCCCCCATCACCACCAAACACGAACCACCAAACGAAACGAAGCTAAGAAAAATGATAGCTAATCTACACCTTCGAACCCCTCTACATCACCACCGTCGGCATCATCAAACTCTCCGTCCTCCTCATGTACCACCGCATCTTCCCCGTCCGCTTCATCCGCCTCGGCGGCTACATCCTCGGCGGCATCACCATCGCTTGGATGATCTCCGTCGACCTGGTCGCCATCTTTCAGTGTCGCCCGATAAACAAGGGCTACGAGCCCATGGTGCCGGGGACTTGCATTAACCTGAAAGCGGCGCTGATCGGGAACGGGGTGCCGAACTTTGTGACGGATATTTGTATCCTTGCGTTGCCGGCGAAGTTGATTTGGAATTTGCAGGCCAGTCGGTTGCAACGGGTGTCGATTATTTTGGTGTTTTTGACGGGGAGTTTGTGCGTCCTTCCTTTCCTTCCTTGCCTCCTCTTTTCTTCGTTTGGATGTTGTCTGGATGAGGTTATGTGTGAGGGAGTTGGCTAATGGGTACATGGGATAGTGTCGTCTTCGCAAGCATCTACCGCTTCAGCCTCATCTTCGTCTTTGACGAGAGAGATATCGCCTGTTCGTCTCTTTCCCTATACTCCCCATGACCGAATCACTAATAAGAAGGGCAGGGACCCTCGCCGACGCCCAAACCTGGTGCGTAGTCGAAATCGCCGCCGGCGTAATCAGCGCCTGTCTACCCACCATCATACCCCTACTCAAAGCCGCCTCGCGAGGCTTCGTATCCACTGCGCGAACACTGACCCGGTCGAATAATACGCTTGAGGCGTCGCAGGGGGGAAAGAGTAAGAGTTCGCGGGTGGGACATGGTGGCAATGAGGTTGGATCTGGGAATGGGGGGTTTGCCTTGGGAGAGATCTCTGGGAGTCATGGTCATGGTCATGGTCATGGTAATAGCCTTGGGGATGGGAAGAGGATTTCTGGGAAAAAAGCTGGGAAGGGGTGGACGATTATCACGGCGGATGCGGAGAGTGATTGACCTTTTTCTCCCATCGTCTTGCTTACGTTTGACTTGTTATGGGTGAGCGATTGGAGGCTCTTTGGATTCTGTCTATATACCCATGAATGTACGCAATGACCAAAGTAACCATATGCCATACAAAGTACATGCATACAACAAAGCCTACAGAGAGGGAAGGTAATAAGCGTAGTCTATCAATCGTCATCCAGTCTATGTACTCGTATATCCCATATGTACATGCGTAGAACAAACATTATTCATCCATCCCAGCCAAACACAAGCAAGCATCCATCCGGGGAATCAATCGTAATCCAAACAAATATTCGATCATGACAAACCAGAGGTATCAATCAGCACCGACCTCACAATGCGCCAGTATCTAATTCAAAAACAGTCGGGGGTAGGTAAAGGTCATCAATGCATCAGGTGTCCCAAGGGGAGAAAAGGGAGAAGAAAGAGAAAAGGTGAGAAGTTTTTCAAGGTAGTGAGTTACAGAGCCGTCATCGAGGCATCCTGCATACTCTCCTCACTGACCGAAGTAGCCGGCGAGGCCAACCCGGAAATCACCGACGACCCTCCCGTCGGTTCAATTTCCAGGATCGAGTCGTCCGCTCGGTCGTCACACGCGGGTGCGTCGTGGTCGTCGGCTTGGCCGAGCTGGTCATCAACTCGTCGATGCCCGGTTTCTCGGGCACATGGTAGTCGAGGTTGGTCGCGTTGTCGAGCGACTCGAGCGCAAAGCCCAGGAACTCGGCGTTCTTCCGGCTGACGCTCAGCGTCCAGCGGTACTCGCAGAGTCGGAGGCGGTAGAACTCGGCCTCTTCCTTGGTCGGGGCGGTCACCCGCAGGAGCACGCCAAAGGTGCCGATCAGGGCGAAGTTGGTGCGCGAGGCGGCCGGCCAGAAGGCCCGCCAATGCGCGGGACGCAGCCGGTTGACAAAGTCCATCGCGGAGATGAGACGCGTCTTGGCGGCGGAGCGGCAGATGTGCGAGAGGTACGCATCGGCGGTGTCTTGCGACAGGGAGCGCACGATGCAGCGGTGGAGGGTAATTTCGGTGGCAAAGTAGAAGAGGTGGAGGGCGCCGTTGCGGGCGCTGTCTTCTGTGATGGTCTCAAAGAGTTCTCCCCAGAGTCCATCTTGAGCTGCGTGGGGAGACGTCCAAACCATTCCTTCAAGCGAATCTGGGCCGGCTGGCCCGTTCGAGGATCATGCGTGTGCGGTTGTGGCCCGCGGCCTTGAACTCGTCGATCGCCTGGAGCGTATAGAAGCGGTCGAGAATGTCGGAAAGAATGGTGGTGAGGGCGACCATGTGGCAGAAGAAGAGCGGACCGTGCCCAACAGGGGCATCCTCCGGGGCGCCGACCGACGGGAAGGCATCCATGAAGTCCTGCTCCACGAGATCCTGGACGGTCAGTTGGAGGCGATGATGTGCGACGGGCGGCCACGCACCAGGGCGGTCCATTTATCTTCCATGTAGAGAGCCCACGCCAAGCGTTTCCGCAAACCCTTCTCCCAGGTGTCCATGCGCCATCCGGAGCAGTCCTGGTGGAGACCCAGCTCAAAGCCGGCGGTGACCAATTGGGCGTTCAGGGCCGCGGTGGCCAGCGTGGACTTCTGCATCAGGAGCAAACCGGCCTGGACGGTCGAGATGGAGGCATAGGGGAGCGACTCGTGGAGCATGCGCAGGGTGGTGCTCTCGAGACGTTGCGCATCCGGGCGCCGGGCCGACTGGGTGGCCGGGCTGATGTCGACGAACTTCAGCGTCAAGACGTACACCGCCGCCAGCAACAGCGGCGACAGGCCCTGTCGCGCCCGGTACGACTGGCGGGAGTCCTCCATGGATGGGAAAGGTCGGGTGCACATGTTCGAAGAACTTGTCCACCAGGGTGGATCCATACGGAGCGACCAGGCTCTCAACGGCATCCAGGGAAGCGGGTTGCGGGGAGTCCGCGTTAGCCACGGTGTTGACCACCCGCATGAAGGTGCCGTCGAGCGAACTTGCGCACGCGGCACGAGGCGACCGAGCCTCGTGGTTGGGGTTGAGAGGGAGATACTCGAGGAGGGCGGGTTCCAATTCGGTGGTGAAGCGATGTGCTGGGTCTGTTGATGCCAGTAGGTGGACGTGATCCGGGGCAGGGAGCTCACCGCAGCGCGGGAGATATCAGGTTTAGATGCTGGAGGGGCGGTGGTTTTCTATGAGCGGGTCACGATTAGCGGTCCCATTTCATATCAGGGCCTCGTCTGTCCGAGATCGGCGGCCGGATGCCCACTTTAAATGGAGGGTCAGGGCTGCATACCGTTTGGAGGAATCGACGTCGTCGGGGCCCCCCTCGTCCAACTTGCGTTTCTTCGAGGGCGCGTCGGCCGTGTCGGGACGACCGGTCACGGACAGAGTGAAGGTGCACTCCTGGCGATGGAAATCGCACGAATAGCACTTCTTGACCATCTCGTTCATGGCACAGCGGCTTTTTCGACGGAGACAGGCGTCGCAACTGGGCCCATCCCGCGAGCCACGCGGGAGAGTGCCAATGGACGCGGAGGGGGAGTGTGGCGTGGAGAGGGAGCCGGGCTGCTGGTGCGGCGATTGACTTGGGACCCGGGGGCGCAGGAGCTGGTGGTCTGACGGAGCTTGTTGGAAAGATGCAGGCGGCGCAGTGGTGCCAGCCGTCGAGGACGACTGCAGGGTGATAACCGCAGCCATTCAGGGCGGACGGACCAGCCGAGGAGGAGCAGGATGTGATAGCGAGATAACCTGGAGATAGGCAAAGGCCAATGGCTCACGGGGGATGCTGATAGCCCCCGAATGCGGCCGGATTGGGTCACGTCCAGGCGTCGGGACCGTCGGAAACCTGCCAAGGAGCTCCGGACGAGCTAGAAGGGAGGGCAAGTCTGGGGTTGAGCGATCTGGAGAGACGAGAGAGATACAGTACTCCGTTGTCGAGACCAGGAACGGGCCAATGGCCAATGGGGAGGGGGAGGTGGTCAGCACGAATGCGAACCGTGGCGGAGAAGCTTATCAGGAGAGGGGAAGGGAGAAGGCAGCGGATTGATTAGAGATAGAGGAAGTAGTGAGAGAGTAGTGGGAGTAGTGTGAGTAGTGTGTAGTGAGTCGAGTGGTGTAGTGCAGGTAGTGTAGAGGTCGAGCGGAACCGGAGATATCGATGACTGATCCAGATGGATATCAACACACCCGCTCTGATAGGAGGTCGTGGGCCCGGTTGCTAAACCGTCGCGCGGATTGGCCACAGGATGTATCAGGAGCGAATTGGGAGATATGATATGCTTCTACTGTGTAGACTGGGTAGGAGCTGAAGCAGATGGGGCTATACGAGAGCCGCGCATAGCATACTGCCAGTATTCTGTAGGAGTCAACAGCGAGAAACAAAAGGCAAGTCGAGAAGAGCAGGAGAACGGGACCGATGATTATTTGAACCGTCTCCGCGTATACTCCTGCAAACGATCAGGTAATGGAATGCGATGGTGGATGGCGGGATGCATCAGTCATCAGGATCAATAAGAGAAACGGCCGGAGCAGAGGCCCATAGCTCCGGCGCCGCAGTTTCGCTCTCGTAACAGATACGTTGCTGTTGGACGTCAGGTTCGCCCGCCGCGCTGGTTCCTGCTGCCCGCCCGATAAGCCTGCCCCTGCTGATTGGGGGCGCCCGGGCGGGTTGCCGAGGGGACTTGGTATTACGTACATTGAACTGATTCAGTTCTCGTCGAGTCCGAGGACATCCTGCACTTCCTACTGCACAACATATCAAGATCTGGATCCCTAGGTTGAGGGACTATACCTAGGTATTACCCAAGTAGAGCAATCTGGACTAGAAGCTACCTAATCAGTCACAGTCATGCAGGTGAATCACCAGCCAATCGCCGCTGCCGTGGTCATCCTGATTCAAGCACCCACGGGCCAATCACACTGAGCCGATAACACCACCCCCCAGCCAATCACACTGCACTGCACCGGGTCAATCCGGCCTAGCGCGAGGCCGGCAACGGGGATCGGCCCTGCAGGATCCCCACAGAGCCTTTCCCATCACTGATGGAGATGGAGACTAGGTCATTACTCAGCAGTGAATTGGCCACAACACGGGGAACAGTAAATCTCCCGCCCCCCATTGGCCCTGGACTCTTGGGCATCAGTCCACCTCCGATCCCTCCATCCTCCCAGTCCCGAAATAGTATCGTCCATCTCCTTCCAAGCTGCTCTTACCTAATTAATACTCCGTCTGGAGAAGTCTCCTCCGGCTGTGAGCCACCGAGCCCTGATGTCATGATTCATGATCTCGCCTCCGCCTCCACGAGTAAACCCCATGGAGAACCCGGAGTATTACCGATTAGGAACCTCCTCACAAGACACCCTTCACATGCTGGACCTGCACACTTCCCATAGACGTCCACGGGTAGACGGTGAAGTTTTCTTAGGTAATATCAATGGTCACCATCGCATGCATATTCATCCAGGCGCACTGCAGCCTTCACCTCCCTCCCATCTGCAGACTGCAGCCCAATGAAGAGCCACGATAGCCAGATAGCCAGACAGACGGGTATTATCAAATCCCTCACATCATCACCGCCTTCTGCCGTACTCCCTGCAGCTTGACATCTGCAGTGTCACCTTACTTCCTTACTTCCGCCACAGTGCGGCATTTTCAGCACTGTTCTGGTTCTTATGGTGCATGGTCTACGGTCTATCCAAGTAATTCGATTCTGATAGGTGTTGGCCAGTCGTAGGGTCAGGGTGTTCTCGTAGTGGTTAGGTATCTTGGGTCGCTATCTTCTCGTTCGGGTTGCATGTGTTGCAGTTGGTTGTGCTCTGGTCCATGGTTGGCGGTAAGGAGGTCAGTAGTAGGTAGTAGGTGTGAAGTACGTACATATGTAGAGGTCATCTGCGTGTCCTACCCTACATTCGACCGACAAGACACGACAGACGGACGATCGAGGTGACACAACGATGAAACACCTGATCATACCCCAACTTAAGGTTATATCGACCGTGTGAAGATCAGGCCCTGCTCTAACCTGTATACATTCAAGGTCACCTGACCCTGATCGAAGATCGATCATGTACTATACCAGAGCCAGTCTTTTACAGGTATGTAAATAAACCATCTACGACAGAACGATTACGACAGAACAAATGAAAAGATACCAATGATTGATGTCTTTATCCAACCATTACCTCTAGTCATTGGATGCATGCAAACCCAACTCCCAAACTCCATGCTATAGACATACCCATGCAAATGCCAGAATAAGCCGAATCACTCCGTGAAATTCCGCAGCTTCGTCAACTCATCCAACAGCTCCTGCAGATCCCCGTCCGTGATCTTATGCTGCAAACTGGGAATCAGCGACTTGGCTTCTTCGGCGTTGTCGCAGCAGAGACTTCCTACATCGACATACTGGTTAGCCCACATCCATGAAAGACACGAGAGCACTGGAGGTGAGAAACTTGAGGGAGAAAAGGAGAAACGCACCAAGCTGAGACCGCTCGAACATCTCCAACTCCGTATGCGAGTTCAACAGCCGCTCCACCGCCTTGATGTTCTCTTCATCTTTGAAGCGCGCAAAGACCTCGAGGTAATCAAGGGTCTTGGTGAGGTTCCTATAATACATATTAGCGAACATCATACTTTACAGCCCATATACCCCCGCCGATCCATTCATCATCATTCCTCTGTTTGTTGACCCCCTCGAATCGTTCAGGCCAAAAGGATAGACTCACTCAGGCTCCTCATATTTCTTCCCCCACGACGCTTATTCTCCAGCACCTTGTTAATGACAAGTCGCGCCTCAGACAGCGACAGCGTGTGCGTGTTCTGGTCCGCGCCGAGTTTGAGCGTCGAGGCCGCTTCGAGCTCGCCCTGCGGGAGGACGCGCTGGCGGTGCGTAGCCGGGGGCAGCTGGACACTCATTTTGTCTGTAGGGAGTGTCGAAATGGGTGAGGGCGGAATGGCGCGGAGGGTTTGTTGTGAGATGCGTTGTCGCAATGCAATGGGGACAAGGCTGAGTGAGGTTGAGCTGCTTGCGAGATCGGGAAACTCTGCGGGCCGATATTTTGTGGCGGCAGTTTGGGCGGTGGGGCTTTCACCGCCTTCTATCTCATCAACAACATTTACTATGTAGGTGATAGAACTCGAATTAAGTTTGGGAATATACGAGTAAGAAGTAGAGTGGATGTTCTGATTCGAATGTATGTACGTTCTATTTTATATGCCCAATGTATATCATAGCCCAAACGCCTCATGCTATGCCGTGACCCCATATTTCCGACACCCAATCAAATCTGCTTGAAGGCGACCTCTCGAGGAAGACGGAAGCTAGCGCAGAACATCTGCTTGTTGGGACTGACCAGACGGACATTGTGGATGGCAAGTTCAAGGTCCTGGTTGCCATTTCCCCCGACGCGGTCCTCCGTCGTGATCGTGTATCCAATGCGCTCAGAAATGCGCTGGCAGATATCCACATGGTCGTCGTGCTCATCCGCCGAGTGTCCAGAGAAACAATACACATGGACCATGGGGAGCTGCTGCTCCGTATGCGGCGCGAACAGCGCCTCCTTACCCGCGTACACACCCGGGAACGCATCGAGGAACTCGATCGCGTTCGCGGGGAGGTTCATCACATAGTGGTCCACGACCTGGGACGGTGGTACACCTCGGGCGGGGGAAGAGGAGGCTGCTGCTCCTTTGTCGCGCTTCTTCGCTCCTTTTTCGACCTTGGCTGGAGGGTGACTGTCACCGGCTCAGCCTCGAGCAACTCCCGCGCAGACGATCGGATAAACGCCCGTCCGTCCTGGTTCCTCGGCGTCACGAACTGGTGCACCTTGTTCCGCTTCACCGCGTCCAGCATCACCTCGTACCCGTGCGGGTTGAGGTCATTCGCCCACACGAAGATCTTCTTCTTGCCCGCCGGCACGGCGAACGGTCCCACGCCCGCCATCACGTCGCAGACCATCTCGCCGGGCGGAACTTGTTCACGAGACGCCGGTGTTCCGTCTCCAGACGGCTGTTCCAGTACACGCGGGAGTAGTCGAAGCGGAACTCACAGTCCTGTTCATGTTGGATGACGTTGAGATCGGGTTCGCCGGCGAGGATCTCGAGGGGGAAGGTGCGGAATTCGCTGACGGCACCGACGTCCTCGGTTTTGCGGATGACGGTCCGGATGCTGGGGTTCTTGTCGAGGAGGATTTCGGCGATGATTTGCTTGTAGGGGAGGTATTGTTCGCGGAGGTTGAGGTGCGCTATTTTGCGTCAGTGGTTGGGCCATGGAGGTAAGGAGGGAATGAGCGTAACGTACAGACATGACCGACCTGCGTGAAGCCCTGCGGGATCTCATCCAGTAGATCCTCCGGCAGAATTGACGCAATAATATCAGCTGCAGACCAGGTCAGCCATAAAATCTATCCACACCGCACCGCGCCAGCCGCATCTTACCATAATTCCAGTAGTCATACTCCAAGGTCAAATCAAAGCGTCGGAGATCCACCGTCCCCTTCTCCACGAGCTCGTTGATCGTCGGCGACCAAGTCGTCGAATCTACCGCCGTCAGCCTCTACAACCCTCAAGGATCAGAATGGAAAGGTGCGGAAGAAAACACACCATCATATCTAATCCCATCCTCCTTCAAAAGCAAACACTTCCTCAATGAGTCATCAATCTTCACCTCCTGGATCCCGTTCAACCGCGGCAACAACAACAAATCCTTGCTCTTGTTCAGCTCCCCGCGTACGCGCGAAATGTCGGAATTCTTGAAAATCGTCGCGCCGCAGCGGCACGGTCTTTTTGAAGAACGAGCGGTCCAGGACCCGCATTGCGCGGTTCACGGGGGGCCGAAACATCGTGGGGATGTCGTTTGAGTCGGCGCGGGTGTCCATGGACGAGGAGGTTCTCTATTTTTCCAGTAGGTGTGGGGTATAGACGCAGTGGATTTTGTCGCTAGAGATTGAGGGGTCCGGTTGTCATCTGGAGGCGGTGCGCATTGTGTTTGGTGATGGGGCAGTTTTTTCGGACTGCGATTTGGGTTGCGATTTATCGGCACGTGACTGAGATCTACTGAGATAAGATCTTATCCACAAGCAATATTTCCATGTAGCCACTGGCTCAATTTCATACGTATTTAGAAACACCGAGATACATAGAAAGCCGCTCAATATCAACTATCCAGTCCACATGGACCCAAGTCATAAGTGACAAAGCAAAAAAAAGACTACTTACAGTTCTCCGGGTATCATATCATATCTGCCAAAAGCAACCATGTCGTCTCATCGCACCCTCACCTCCCATAGAACGAGCTCGACCCACTGACAATCGTTGACTCGACGTCCTGTTCAGCCATCAGGCTAGCAATCTTCTCATTCAACATCGCAATCTCGTGGTCCTTCTTCTTCAGAGCGACCCGAGAGATGTCCCGTCCTCGAATAATCCCCTTCATCTTCAAGTCCTGTCTGTTAAGTAACGTGGACAGCTCCTCCTGCGCGCGTCGGGGCACCACCGCCCCGTGGCTCTCGAGGATCTTAATCGCCTCCAGAGCAAGGTCGGACGGTTCTCCTACCTCCGCGGACAACGCATTGCGATACTTGCTTGGCGTGGGGGGGATGAGATGTCAAAGACGGTGGCGGCATGGACTCAGACTGTGTGGTACGAGAGGAAAACACCGATGTCGGCGTCTGCGACGCCACATACTCCATATCGTTGAACTTGCGTTTGCCCGGCGTCGAGAAGCTGTCGGTCTGCGGCGTCTTCCGCGGACTATATGTGAAGTCGCCGGTGTAGAAACTTTGTGAGGCGGTGGTGGTGCCCTGTGTAAAGTCCGGTTGGCGCGGTGGCTGCGATAACAGCGCATCAAAGTCCTCCTTGTCTGCCGTATCATCCCACTCGAACTCATCAGAGTCTTCGGACATCATGCGCGCCTTCGCGCTACGGGACGGTGTCACGACTCTCGTCGCCGGTGCATTGCGGATAGGACGGTCGGTCTGGGCGTGAGAAGACCTGTGCCGTACTGTCGGGGCGGTTTGGATGGCGTTTGGGGACCGCCTCCGGGGCCCAAGTATGATTCCGAGCGGGAGTTGGCTAGCACGGCCTCTTTCTCACGGATTTCGGCGTCGCTGGCCCAGAGGAAGAACTTGCATTGTTTGCCGGGGGGCTTTTGGCAGGTATAGACTAGACATGGTTAGCTTATTCCGACCTCAGATGGAGCTGAGATGAGTGGGGACGCCATACACCACCGGCCATGGTTCTTCCCGTGGTTCTTCGTCTGGAGTTTGGCGGCGGGAAGTCGTGGGTCACAGTTGCAGTGCCACACGCCGTTGCCATAGAGCCCATTCAAGGCACGAGAGGTGCGGGGCGATGGAGGTACAGCGGGGCCAGCGTTTTTGAAAGGGGAGATCATAGTTCCGAGAATATGACGATACCAAGCATTATGGAAGATGTGCCTCACGAGGGTGAAAGGCGCTGGGTTGCAGAAGAGACCAGGTGAGGAGTATGGGAAACAGAGGCGGAGGTCGCTGTGGAAACTGCCAACGTTCCGCCCGCTGCGGGGGCGGAAGCAGTTTAGCGCCCGCCACCCCCGACCTCTTGATCTTGAGTCTTGGTACACGACAGTATGTATAGTGGACGATGCATTCAACGGATTGTAATTCTATCATCATCCTTTATGAACAAAAAATCTAAACCCACCCAGTCACCTATGCCTCTTGTCTACTCATCCAATGCAATGCAACGCAAGCAACACAACAGAAATCCAGATGCAAGGGTATCGCAACATAGTAGTAGTAGTAAGCATGGCACGTCGGTCTAATCCGCAAGAACCATACGCAGCATCATGCCAAACGACTCCGACAGCTTGAGAATCTCGGAGACATCGGGTTTGACCGGCTCACCGGCTGTGCGGCGCAGGTGATCTTGTTGCTTGGTCCTGCGCTTACGCTCGGCACCGATCGGGTCATCATCATCCTCATCCTCGAGCTCGTCAGACGGATCGGAATCGTCATCGGAGATCGCGAGGTCTTCCAAATCGGCCTAATACCAAGGGTTAGAATACATTGCATACCACATGGGGTGTATTGGGTAGCTCACCTCAAATAGACCGAAATCGCTTCCCTTGAAGGTGGCGCTGCCGGGGAACGCTTCGTTGGTTGTCCCATAGCGGCCATCTGACGCGTCTTGTTTAGATGCCAGCGTTTGCGGTCTTCGTGCCACTGGATGAGTGCGTTGATCTCTTCAAGAGCCTTGTCCTTGTCGATCTGACCAACGTCCTTCGCACGTGCAGCAGGGCATTCATGTCAAGTGTGCCGCCACGCGGGCCATGGCGGAGAAAATCAAGGATATCTTCAATCCACGCCATCAAGGAGCCGAACAGCCCGTTATCATGAAGATGCACTTCGTGGACAAACTTGTAGAAGCTGCTCTGGTGACGCTCACAGAGATCGATGAAGGCCTGGACGGTCTGGTTGGGATCAGCGGACACATCCTGTCGCTGACATTTCTCGATCACCGCGATAGCATCATCAGCAAATTGGGCGAAATCGGTGATGCTGTTGTAGACGTTGGCAGACTTGTAGACGCGGACCAGAGGCTCATAGAAGATGGTGAAGAGGTCCCGGAACAACTGGAGGGTGACGGGCTCTTCGACAATGCTGAGCATCATCGACTTATCGCGCTGACGGGTGTACAGCTTGAGTAGTTGCTTGACATGTGCGAACCACTGTGCACCATCCCTCATCTCTTGATCGACGTTGTCGACCGTGAAGTTCCACGCAACGTAGGAGTTGAACACCTTCTCGAATTGCTCGGGGGTGAGCTCGTGGGGAAGGAGTTCGGATCGGAGGATAGCCACAATGACATCGAGATCCTCCGCTGTGGCCTCGGCACGGATCTCATCCTTCACAATCTCGTCGGCCTCCGTGAACGCCTTCAGTTTTTGACAGACAATCGTGTCATCCACCTTCGCGGCCAGCGCGTCAATTGTTTTCTGGAAGGCTCGAATGCCGTCATTCAGAGTCATGGAAAGATCCGTTGGAGGAGAGATCGGGAGCCGAAGGGTTGAGCCAGGAACAAGTCCAAAACTCCCGACATCACGGCAGCAGGATTGGCGATACGAATCACATTCTTCATGAGGGTATATGGGACCAGAGAATGTATCCGCTTGAACTGAGCAAACAGTTCGGGTGAGTTATCCTCAGCTAGGAACAGATGGTAGAGTGTTGCAGCAATCCTAGAACTGTTAATGATGTATCAGGAATCATGGAGAAGTGACATACTCTATGCGAAGCCACTCGGCGAACTTCTGATACTGAGGGCTAAGATCCTCGACGGTCTGCTTCTCCTTGATCTCCGCGAACAACTTTGTCAAGCCATCTGCGAAGGGTGAATATTAGTAAAGACCAGGGAAAAGAAGGGGTGCTTCGCTGGTCATCTAGCACTTACTGCTCTCGACGATATCCCGGCGGAACTTCTCCATGTAAACATCGAGTTCCGCAGCGCGCTGTCGGGCAATCTCGTAGAACCGCTTCTGCTCCTCCACGCGGACAGCATCCACGCCCTTTCTCCTTTCCATATCCGCGACCTCCTCTTCGTTCGGGGTGATCGGCTGACTGGTGAGGAACTCCTCCAGGGCCTTTGACTCGGCTACCCGTTTGGTCTGCAGTAACGTGCGAAGGAAAGCCCGCAATGAGACACGCTGTTCCTCTCTGTAGAGAACCGTGTCACGGGGGGCATCTCCGGACGGCCGTGGCGATTTGGATCTTCCGAGAGAAGATCGCATGGACGACCGGGAGAGCGAACGGTGGAGACTGTGGGTTCCAGGGGTCAAGTGGTTGTTCGACTGTCCTTCTTCCGGCGTGCTAGTGCTCTGGGTCGAAATGGAGGAGACCGAGGATGCGTCGTCATCTCGGAACCGAAGAAGCTGGAGGAGGAAGTGGATGTTTTGTTCTTGCGCGGGAGGGCGGGGAGGGTCTTTCCAGGGAATTCGGTGCGCAGGCGACGGTGGAGTTGGGCGAATTCGCCATATCGACGGGCAACATAGCATTCTGGCTGTCCTTCACGACGGACACGAATGATAAATTCCTGCATACGGGGTCAGCAGGGGTTACCTCATGCCTCTTCCTGGAAGCGCAGTCTTACCGCATGCTGGTGATACCGCACCGTCCGCTTCACGGAGGTTATCCGCACGGCGGCCACGTTGATATCCCAGCCGTGAATCGCATCGCCTTCCGGCATATTCAACTGCAGCCCCTTTTCATTCGCGCCGCGGTCGACAACCTCCATCTCGGAGAACTGAATGCGTTCCTCATAGCCTGACGCGGTGGGGATTCCGGACACCATCATGAGCTCAACGAGCTTCTCACATTTCCTGGCCAACTTGCGACGTTTCGTCTCCTCCAAGCGATCTTCTGACGACGAGACATTCTTGTTTGCGAACGATTCTAAGAACTGTGGTGGACCGAATCAGTTACCCCTCCTTGCTCCGCGACGACCCACGCGGGGGAGCTTAACGTACCACCTGCAGTTTATCCTGCCAAAACTCCTTCTCGCGGGCTTGGTCGAGGAAGGGGAAATTCCGAACATGGTGCACGAAGATATATCGGAGGATGGGCAGCTCTGAATCGACCGGGGCGACTTCACCGAATTCGGATCTGAAGGGGGCGCCGAAGCGTTGGAGGGCCGTCGGGGAGTTCAGCTCGGAGATTTCCGTCTGGACTTGGCGGGCAATGAGTTCGCGCTTGAGGTCTGCAGCAGTCAGTATGCGGGCAGGGAGTGGAGCGTCACGCCGGCCTCACGCACAGTGTTCTTGCTTCCCCGTCAGGATCTGGGTTGGCGGGGGACCATTGGGGATTTGGAGGTCCGATGGTCGGTCTGAGGGCGGGAGGTCGCCGCTGGCGACGGGCTGCGCAGAGGACATGTTGACCGATTGCACAGCACGATGTTGCTGGAGTCGAGGCTGCGCCTGATCGACGACGACGAGAATTTATATAGACCCTGACAACGCGATCCCAAAAAAAGAAAGCGATAGGGCGGAATCCGTCTGCCTAGCGGAACCAGTCTGGGGCAACCAAGGATGACGTTCTTTGGCGCCGATGCCGAGAATCCAGTGGATGCAAGAGGTTGGGGGGGTGGGTGGACCACGGGGATGTCGTGCAGGGGAGGAAGAGGAGAAGAGGAAAAGAGGGGAGGAGCAAAGAGGAGGAGGAGGGGAGAATGGAAGAAGAGAAGAGGAGGGGAGAGGAGAGTGGTGAGAGAGAGAGAGTGTGGTGGGAGAGAAGAAGTGGGTGAGGGACGGGAAGAAGTGTCGTCACCAGCCCAGACCTCTTGTTTTCTTTCCCTCTTCCACTACTACCTAGTAAGTACCTACACTACGGACACTATGCACCGACACTCCTGACACAATGACACTCAGGTACAGGCCGAATATTATGACCCTACACAGAACCCCCTGAGTACCGATTATGACCCAAGAAAAGGGATTCTTGGGTCCCTTCGCCCCCTGACGCGTCCACGGAGGGGCTCAGCCCTGTGGCCCCGCCGTGGATCGTCGACAGCCAAAGCAGATCACCTCCACGACAAATAGCCTCTTCAATAGTCTCGCGGCCGATTTCCGATCGGCTTTCCCTGCTGCCTGGCCGACGTCTGACGTGGTGGTAGCCTGTCTGAGTGTATATTTAGAGGGAAGCTTTCACTGCCCCGATCCAGCTTCTCCGCACTGGCATGTCTGAAAGACCGAGAGAGAGAGAGAGATAGAGAGAGAGAGAGAGAAAGGAAAGAAAGAGAGAAAAACAAACAATATGCGACTGGACGGAGGAATCTTCCGTTCTCTGCTCTGTCCCGTGCATGTCAAGAAGAGTCATGCTCTATCCGTGGGACCGCTTCCCGTGAAGTTTATATATGACACAGAATGGTAATAGATGTGGCACTGCCATCACGGGCCCGCATAACTGAACCGTCAATTTGACATCATTCTATGCTCATGAGAACCTCAGAAGATTTCACGGGACTATAAAATTCTACATGAGTCTCTCCCTTTTGTTCCTGTCAACTCCTCTTTGCACTCACTGACCACTAACCCACAATACACCCTGTCAAACTACCTAATCAAAACCCACCAGTGTTTGATCGGCCAACCTGACAAGATGATCAGACTAGCTCGTGCTTCCATCCTGCGTCTGAGCTTGAAGCCAGGTGCTGAACAAAGATCCGCTCGGATCGTGAGCCCACTGGAACCTCCCATGCAGCCCTCTGCCGCACAGATTGTGTCGGTCCTGGATGTAGATTCCACGACTGACCAGAGACCCTCGTCATATCTGTTGGATGTAAATCTGCCGGTCAGGGACCGCCCTGTGGTCGCCCGTGCTCCAAGCGACGTGAGCAAACAGCCTTGAAGGCCCTCGATGATGTGCTCAGGAACTCCCTGTTTGAAGATCAGAGATACCGGGAGGAGGCCTGGAACGACTGACGAGCATGCTGGATGCCCTGGAGGCGGTCCCCAATCGTATGAGATGCAGGCAGCAGTGCACTTGCGAGCCAGACGAGGCTTTCGGGGACATGCTCTTCAGGACCTGCAAGTGGATTGTATATCAGTTCGAGGCGTTCTTCATTGTGTTGAAGTCCATGTACCAGCCTAACTGTCCGGAGCTCGGGCAGTGGTGGCGAAAAGACTATTCTCTAGCCACGGTGGATGAGCTGGCCAGACTGTTGTGTCTGGGGATGATTGTGCAGGTGGCCAGGCTCAGCATCGCATCATGAACTACGTGTTCTATCGCTTGGGGTACACCTTGCGCACCATGAGGGCTGGTGGCAGGACAAGCGCGAGAAGATTTACCGGATGGCTCTGGATGTTCGAAGCCTGAAGACGCAGACCATCGAGTTGAAGATTGAGGATTGAGTGTGCTTGTTTTTGTCATATCTGATTGAATGGTCATCCTTAGATGCACCCGATGTTGTGTTGTGCTTGCTATGTTTTGTCTATGTCGCTCTTCTGTGATACCCCAAGTGTATGCTACTTTGCTTGTCTACTTCGATGATTGAATGTATGGAATATCAAGATAAATGCAGACCTCGTAACTGTAGACTTGTAGTTCCCAGAACAGGCGTGAATAGTCGAATAAGCGGCGATGGACGCCAAGACCGCATCGCCTCAACTCCATCGCCAACTCTCCGCCAGCTGTCGCTCGACAACTCTCCCCCGTATTCTCCTTTGTTCAAGTCATGCTGACTCCTCGAACTCAATAACTCCACACTGTATCCGTCAGGGTATGAATTGGCGTCCTCCCATCGCAACAACCGGCTCACCTCGAGGCCGCCGATAAACATCAGCTGGTCTTATCGCATTCCAACCTCACCTCACCCACAACTCACGACTCACCCTTGGATCACCCACACCGACCCTCTCGACTGTCCCTCCTTACCGCCCTCCGCAACAATGGGGCAGCTTGAGACCGACGAAAATGCCGAATTCCTCCCCATGACCCGCCCTCGCTCCTCCTCCGCCGTCTCCCAGACCTCCTCCGACCCGGCCTCTCCGTCGATCCACCTATCTCAATACCAACCCATACGACAAGTCCTCCACGGCAACTTCGCAGCAGACGACACAAAACCATACAGGGACGTTGAGGATGGCGACCCCGACGCGGACGAGCCCTTCCTCCACCCCCGTTCGGACCCCTCGGGGGGTCGCGCGCGTCGCATATTCTGGCTCCTCCTGGTGATGTGTCTGGCCGGATGGGTGCTGGCGCTCGTGCTGTTCCTCTTCCAGGGGCGTACGGACTACAAGGCGACTTCCGAATCGCTACAATTGCACGAGGGTGATGCGAATGCGGGTGTCACCAGCGCTGGGAAGCCGGTGACGCTGGAACAGGTCCTTTCGGGGCACTGGTTGCCGGCGGTCCCACGCTATCTCGTGGATCGCAGGCCGAATGGGGAAGATGGGCTATTGGTCGAGGTTGCAGAGGATGGGGGAGAGGGGTATCTGCGGGTTGATGATATTCGCAGTCGCAAGGAGGAACGCGATGACAGTGATGCGGGGAACGCAGCGTCCCGGGTGCTAATGCAGAAGTCGTCGGTCATGGTCGATGGGGGGAAAAGGTGATCCCCAGGGAGACGTGGCCTAGCCCGGACCTGAAGAAGGTGCTGTTGTTGTCCGACTACGAGAAGAACTTCCGCCATTCGTATACTGGAGTGTACTGGATCTTCGACGTGGACACACAGACTGCGGAGCCGTTGGACCCTGGGTCAAGGACGGGCGGGTGCAGCTCGCTCGTTGGTCGCCTTCCTCGGATGCTGTGGCATTCGTCCGAGACAACAACATGTACTGCGGAAGCTGGCTTCCGATAAGGTGATTCAGATCACGAAGGACGGGGGGACGGAGTTGTTTTACGGTGTCCCGGATTGGGTCTATGAGGAGGAAGTGATCTCCGGGAACAGTGTGACCTGGTGGTCCAACGATGCTAAGTATATCGCTTTCTTAAGGACGAATGAGTCTGTTGTCCCGGAATTCCCCGTCCAGTACTTCCTCTCTCGACCGTCGGGCAAGAAACCACTTCCAGGACTGGAGGCTTACCCCGACGTTCAGCAGATCAAATACCCCAAAGCTGGAGCACCTAACCCGGTGGTCAACCTGCAGTTCTACGATGTCGAAAAGGACGAGGTCTTCCCCGTTGGAATTCCTGATGACTTTGCCGACGATGACCGGATCATTATCGAAGTGCTGTGGGCCACTGAGAGCAATGTCCTGGTGCGGGCGACCAACCGGGAAAGCGACGTGCTGAAGATCTTTGATTAATACGAAATCGCGGACGGCAAGCTGGTTCGACTGGAAGATATCGCCAGTCTTGATGGTGGCTGGGTCGAACCCTCGCAGACGACGAGATTCATTCCGGCGGATCCAGATGCCGGACGCCCTGAAGACGGCTATATCGACACTGTCATCCATGATGGCTACGATCATCTGGCCTACTTTACCCCCTTGGATAGCTCGGAGCCCATCATTCACACATCCGGCGAGTGGGAGGATGGATCGCCCTCGGCAGTCGACCTGAAGCGCGGCCTGGTATATTTCGTCGGTACCAAAGAGGCTCCCACGCAGCGCCACGTCTATCAGGTGCAACTGGACGGATCAAACCTCAAGGCCCTCACCGACACATCCAAGCCTGGCTACTATCACGTTTCCTTCTCTGATGGAACCGCCTACGCCTTGCTGAGTTACCAGGGGCCTTCGATCCCGTGGCAGGCCATCATCAACACCGAGAAAGACGATGTCGTCTATGAAGTCACCATCGAGGAGAACCATGACCTAGCCCGCATGGTCGAGACATACGCTATTCCGAGCAAGGTCTTCTCCAACGTGACGATCGACGGCTTCACCCTTCAAACCGTGAGCGTCGGCCTCCGCACTTCAATCCGAGGAAGCAATACCCCGTGCTGTTCTTCCTCTATGGTGGACCTGGCTCGCAAACCGTGGATCGCAAATTTACGATCGACTTCCAGGCCTATGTTGCCTCTAACCTGGGTTACATCGTCGTCACAGTCGATGGTCGTGGCACGGGCTTCATCGGGCGTAAGGCGCGATGCATCATCCGTGGAAACCTAGGACATTATGAAGCGTACGATCAGATCACGACGGCGAAAATGTTTGCTGAGAAGCCGTACGTGGACGAGTCCCGCATGGCGATCTGGGGTTGGAGTTACGGCGGGTTCATGACCCTGAAGACTCTCGAACAGGATGCTGGGCAGACATTCCAGTACGGAATGGCTGTTGCCCCTGTCACTGACTGGCGATTCTATGGTATGTCCCCTGGCTAACGAATACAACAGTACAAACATACTCTAGAAGGAACATGCTAATACCAACTCACACAGACTCCATCTACACAGAACGATACATGCACACCCCGCAACATAACCCCTCCGGCTACGACAACTCCTCGATCACAGACATGGACTCGTTGGAAGAGAATGTGCGCTTCCTGGTCATGCACGGTGCCTCCGACGATAACGTGCACATCCAGAAAACACACTCACCCTGATCGACAAGCTGGACTTGTCCAACGTGGAGAACTACGACGTGCATTTCTACCCGGATTCGGATCACAGCATCTTCTTCCACAATGCGCATTTCATGGTCTACCAACGTATGTCATTCCTCCCTTTCTTGCTACTTGGCCAGTTAGAAAGGATTGTTAGCTAATCAAGTGTAGGGCTATCGAACTGGCTCGTCAACGCTTTCAACGGCGAATGGCATCGGATTGCGACGCCTGTACCGGACAGCTCGATGTGGCAGCGGGTGAAGCGGGCATTGCCTGTGTTTGCGCATTAGCTTAGACTGTAGCTTATTGTGGTGTTGTCTGTGTAACTGTTTCGCTTCATCTACGTATACATCAGGGATTGGAGTTACTAGGTTTGGTCTTGGCTTGGAGTCTATAATTACTATGCTCTTATTATTGTGATATATTGCATTATTCTTCGTTTATTCATTCTGGTAGAGGCTTTTCACGCTAATAGTCCTTGCACATAGTGATACATAACAACAGTATGAGATGGTGATGATGATGCTGAACAAACTCCACCGAGGCAAACAACAGACAGACAGAAGATAGGAAACGATTAGCTAGTATATACATTAACCATTACCCCAGAGGGATATAGACACGAGGAGGATAGGAAGGGTATATTCCATGAGAGAAGAGAGAGGAGACAGGAAAGGATAGATAGAGGGAGAAAAAGGGAGAGACTCAATCAATGCTGCTGACCACCCTCAATCCCCCGGAACACACTCGACTGCAAAAAACTCATCCCGCATGATCGTACTAACATCTGAATTCCGATACTGATGCAGATCCTCACGCTGGAGACCACGCACCTGCTCACGACCCGCCGTCGACAAACTCCTAGTATGCGAGTGATGCGAGGCGCGATACGGCAACGGCGAGAGTCTCCCCGACGGCGACATGCGTCCACTCGACACATACGATAGCGTCTGCCGGGGCGCAAACACCGGCAACGAGGCATTACTCGGCAACGGCAGGAAAGAATCCGCGTCGGTGGACGTGCCACTGAGTCCGGACCGGATCGACGACGGTCGGCCGTATCCCCCATGGGAGCCACGGTGGCCCTCACCCGTGCCCAGCATGGGGAAGTTCGAGATGGAGCTGTACAGGGTCGACACGCCCGAGGCGGTGGACGAGCGCCACGAGTGTACCGCGCTGCGTGGGATGGTGATGACCTCCTCTTCGATGGGGAGGGCCTGTTGCACGGCGGTGGCGATGTCGGCCGGCTCAGCGACGGTGCCGGCCAGACGGCTGGACATGATTTTGGCGGATTTGCCGATCCAGAGCATCTGCTCGTGCTCGCGGAGGTAGCGGTCGCCGCTGAAGGACTTTTGCACGATCTTGCGGGTCATCATGCCGAGTTTGCGGCGGTGTTCGCTCTTGTCGTACATGCGCTGGGTGATGGCGGCGACGTCGGCGGGGGTGGGCGAGGAGGTGAGCACGGGGGGAGGCTGGGTGTCTTCGGCGTATTGGCTCCATTCGTCGAGCAGGCCTAGCATGGTGATTTGCGCCTTTGCGAGGGCGAGGGCGTCGTTGGGGGCGACGACGGCGCTGAAGCGGGAGAAGTCGTCGGGATCGCTGAGAACGCGCAGGGAGGCGCCCACGTGCAGACGACGGGGGCCCCGGTCAGGGCGGCTTCACCCAGGGCGAGAGGGAGGCCTTCGGAGAGGGAGGAGTTGAGGAAGAGCCAGGTGTTCTCGAGCACTTTCATCGGGTCGGCGGTGCCGCGGAGAGTGACCTTACCGCGCAGGCCCTTGGAGGCGATGATCTCCTGGCACTCGGTGGAGTAGGTGGGCGCCTTGTCGATGGCGCCGTAGATGTCCAGGTGGTAGTCGTCGAACTTCCACTGGTTGATGATGATGTCGGCGGCCAGCAGGGCGGTCTTGATGTCCTTTGCGTACCAGACGTGCGAGAGCATGGTCACCGTGGGCCGCTGCGACTTGATCTCCTTGACGGGGGCGAACTTTTGCATGTCGGTGATGCCGTTGACCACGGGGTCGACCTTGCGCCGGAAGACGTTGCGGTGCTCGATGGTGCCCTGGCAGGTGCCGATCTCGACCTCCCAGCCGGGGTTGAAGAAGTCGGCGCAGGGCAGGATGATGTCCGCGTGGTGGAGAGTCAGAGCAGAGGTGATACGCATGAGGCCGAGGAGACTGTTGCGCACGAAGGAGATAGCTTGCAGAGCGCGGATGACAGACACAGGTTCGATTCACGCAGCTGATGGCGTGTCCAGATCTGCAGGGTGCAGCCGCGTTTGACCTTGCAGACGACGCCGTATGAGCGCTGACGCTGTGATGCGACGCCTGGAACACGCTGGGGATCTTCTCGGGATGGGATGGGAGAAATGACAGGTACCGGTACCACCAGAGCTCCAGGGCGACGTCGAGGAGCCCAGCGTGGGCAGCTCCGTGTCGAACCACTGCGACGAGGGGATCGCATTGGCATCTCCTGCGTCAGCCAGAGATCACGCAGCTCTCCTTGACGATGTCGCTGTTCCAGATCTGCGTCCAGTGGCGCGAGTCCTGGAAGTATGTGTTGAGGTTGACCAGCGCGCGCGTTGCCTGGTTGATATCCGCCTTGGACAGGTTGACGGCGCGGGCACCCTTCACCAAGGCCGTCAGGATGGGGATGAAGTTGAGTTTGATATCGAGATCGCTGGCGGACGTGACATTCTCGACCTCCGAGTCGAGCTTGTTGCGGAAGAGACCGTGTGTGGGCGTCAAGAAGTCCAATCCCCAGAGTGGAATCAGCTTCAGCGAGAGGATGTTCTGCTCCGTCTGATGCTTGGGCACACCAAAGTCATTGGCAGCCTCACAGATCATATGCCATTTGATTGTGCGCAGCGAGTTGATCATATCTCGACGACAGGCCGAGACACCACCACCTTCGTTGGGCCAGGTGCCAGTATCAGCGGCCATGACGTGCAGCGATTTCTCCGTATCCGAGCCAAAGTCCTTGGAGCGAGTGTTGACGACGGCGTCACCGCCAGGCCCGAAGTTGAACAGATCACTGATCTTGACGGCCAGAGGCGTCCAGCTGGAGATATCGTCGTCGAGATCCGCGCTGGCTGTCACCGTATCCGCGCGGAGATCCAGATATTTCTTCGCCGACACCAGGTCACCCCGGTCACGACTACGCCAGTACGGGGCGAGGGTCTTCTCGCGTCGGAGTAGTCGGTCGTCCATCCACCGGACGATGATACCGTCAAAGTCACCACGTTCCTTCCAGGCCTTCCAGATCAGCGAGCGAGCACGAGACGTGGACACCGGGAACCGCTTGGTCGTCAGGCCCAGGAACCGAGTGAACGGGTTCGAGTTGAGACTGTCGCAGTAGAAGAGCGGGTTATCGTGCACAAAGCTGGTGAATCGGGGCTTGGAGAGAACCGCCAGGTAGTCATGCTCGATCATCGGCGGCGTCTGCACCTTCGTTCCGTTGAGCGTGGTGAAGATGGTCGGATGGAACTTGTGATCATACAACCAGCGGGACTCGTACACATCGGCGCCCTGCACGAATGTCGCCTCCATGACCTTGGAGTGTGGGATCCAGCGCTCGACCTTTTGCGCATGGCGCAGGGGAGGCGCACACCAAGACACTGTACAGGTGATATGCGAGAGGGCAAACTCTGCGCGAAGCAGCTCGTCTCCAAAAGACGGATTCTTGCGGTAATGGTACTTAAAACGGATGAGATTGCCGTCTTTCATGTACGAACCAGCCTCGATAAGACCCTTCCGGTTGTACTGCACGCTCTGCAGATGGTTCTGACCGCGGACACAGCGCCGTCCCATGGGCACCTTGGTCTCGTACGACTTGGACAGCTTGAAGTTCTTCTTCGTCGGGGTGCGATAGTCATAATGGTATTCGTTGAGGACCTTGCCGTCTTTGAATTCCTGTCGGATGAGCAGAAGGACGTCTTTCGAGTAGGTGCTGGTGTACTTTAGGTTCTTCGTTCCGTCGGGCTCAGACTTGTGTTCACCAAGGTAGTAGTACACC
Source organism: Aspergillus micronesiensis (assembly GCA_039763685.1). Taxonomy (NCBI): domain Eukaryota; kingdom Fungi; phylum Ascomycota; class Eurotiomycetes; order Eurotiales; family Aspergillaceae; genus Aspergillus; species Aspergillus micronesiensis. The sequence goes on along the minus strand of JASHHO010000052.1, from coordinate 219,062 downwards.
TTGAAGCCGCCAGGTTCGTTGTGGCGGAAGGCTGTAAAGGTGCCGTCCAAGCCCTGGACCATGAAACGACTCTTCTTGATGCTGATGGTCATGCCCTTGGTCTCGTTCCAGAGGCGCTTGACGTTGGATCGGCCGTGGAACAGGAAGAAGGACAGTCCGATATCCTGGACGAGCTTCGCGTAGGACCAGACCATGTTCAGGGCGAAGACGACAGGCACACGGATGAAAGCCGGACGGCTGCTCATGACGTTGTCGAATTCGCGCTGGAACTCCGGATCGGCGATGAGAGCCACCACGGTAAACTTGATGATGGATGCGAGGGAGTAGTAGATGTAGCTGACCGGCTGCTGGAACAGCGACAGCACAATAGGAGGCAGCTTCCGAATATACGGGATATAAGCTGCCGTCTCGGAGTCCTTGACCACAGCACTCTCGCCAGTCCCATAGTGCGCATAGTCCAGGACACTGACGGCGGTAGCAGCACCAAGGTTGCTCCGCGCGACATGCACCCTCAGATCCGGAGTATCGAACTGACAGAGACTATCCCGAAGCCATCGCCAGTTGCTATCAGACACACGACACGGTTTGCCCAGACAGCGATCCAGCAACGAGACGCGAATCGCCTGGGGCAACTTCTCCCAGTGGATATCGCACTCGAAGCCCAAACACAGCTGTCGGAGAGGACCTTCTTAGCCCAGCGGACAACAACGGGCGTGTTGAGCTCCTCGCGAAGCTGACGAGCCGTCGTCTCCGTCACACCAGCGGTGACCAGCGACTCAGCCAGAACGGCATACTCGTGCGGCATGCGAAGCAGGGACTCGGCGACGGCGTGGAGAAGTGTCTCGGCAATGACCTGACAGTTAGCGCTGACATCGATCCGCTCATCCAGACCCCGTCCGACGCAGACAGCGATCTTGAGCTGATTCGACGTGCTGCAGCTCAGAGCGTGGATGCCGGGACCCAGAGAACCGAGGGGAACCAATTCCAGGGCAATGTCACCCCGTTCCCAGGGAGAGAGCTGTATCCACAATCTCCTGGGATCTCGAGAACGCCTCTTCGATTCTGGGCTCCATCTTGCGTGAGAGCAGAATTGTCTTGACCTCTGCGCCGGGGTTGGCACCGGCGTCAGTCTCAGTCGAGCGTCGCTAGGAATCAAGGACATGCCCTCGAAGAACGTCTGCAATTCCTGCTGAGACCACTCGGGGTCAGCCCACGGCGCCGTGTACGCATGGAACGTCTTCCCCAAAGCAACGGGGGAATCGACCTTCTTGGGCATGCCCATCTTGGCCGTGAAGAGCGAGAGGATAGCGGTTGTCCAGGTAGCGGCACCGAGACCGATGACCTGCGAGTAGACGAAGTCAGGTTTGCAGAGCCGGAGAGAAGATACCAACGGCAAGCCGACGAGGCAGCCGATAAGCAGGGGCTTCAGAGCGTGTGGACCGGAGAAGATCTTCGTGTATTGATACCACAGCAGACCGGTGTATGCCAGGACGTAAGAGAAGAAGATGATCATGGCCTCGAGTCGCGACTGGAAGGTCCAGATCAGCGCGGTGGGAAAAGGCCAGACTCCATACATGCCACATGAGGAACTTGAACAGGGTCTTCCAGTAGATGTGACGCTTGAAGCGGACGTCAGACTTCTGCGACGGACGAATGTCCTTGGCCGTGTTCACCGCGACGGCGGTACGCTGGCCGACGAGATCGTGGAGCGCCTGGGCTTTGTTGTGTCGATGAGCACTGCACCGATCAGATAATAGGCCAGACCGAAGCCGACAGACATGCGATTGGCATCTGACAAGGCGGGAGCAAGAAGAGCATATGATCACCGCTAAGCAACTGAACCCACTTATCCAGCAGAGCGAGAACGAAGTACAGGACACCGCAGCCGATTTCCCGGCGCGACTGGCGCCAGTGGATGAAGGCGTTGTGCAGACGAATGCCCTTTTGCGAGTTGCGAAGCACGTCCAGAGCCACCTTTGTCTGGATGTTCCATGACGAGCTGAACGGAATTGGCTTCGAGACGTCGGCGTATCTGCAGTACCAGTCGAGGAGGAAGTTGGTGGGAGTCCCAGTCACGGGCAAGCTCACGCACCAGCGTGTCTTCCGTCGGCTTGGAAAGAAACTGCGGGCCTTTTCAGCGCGGACATCGGCCAAGAGAGCTTCACGAGAGAGCTTCAAGACGCCGGGGTCACTCAACCCGCCAAAGACCTTCTCGTCGTTGTTTCCGTGGCTGGCGATATACCATTTGCGGATCTCGGTATCGTCGGTTCTCCGGATGTTCTGGTACCAGGTTACCCATTTCGATGCAATGGACCGGAGACCAAGCAGGAGACATCCGATGAAGATGTAGAGAACAGCGACGTAGACGGCGGAGTCGTTTCCGGCAAAGGTGGTGATGATGGGCGACAGGAAGAGAATCGGAATACAGGCGAAGATGACCTTACGACCAGACAGAGGACGATCCGGGAGCTGAAGCTGGCCAGACAGGCAAACGACGAGAAGTAGATGGTCATGGCTATGAGATAGAGGTAGAAGATGATACCTGCACGGGGGCCATTGACACTCGAGATACCAATGAATCCAATCAGACCACCAGCGATGGTGAACGCAATACCCGCGATGAGTCGGATCAGGACGAACATGTTGGCTGCAGAGAAAGCCATTGAAATGAGATAGTAGGGTCCACCGCATGCAATCCATGTACCAATTGCACCAGACAACAGGAGAGAGATCATCAGGGCGATTGTCACACTCTGTTGCTCATCGTAGTCATGAACGCCGAAAGATACAGTCCACGCCCGATGATGGTCAGCATAATAATATCGATCAACGCGGGGAACGCGAAGACACTGAGGAAGGTGAATCGTTGATATCCGCGCATCGGCTTGACCTTGTCATCGGGGTCGACGTCGATCTGTGCACCCCCATACGCTGTCGCCATCTGTGGAGCGCCATTCACCCAGTTGGGAAGTTTCTCATTGCTGTACTCTCTTCTGAAACGGTCCGAGAGCAGCTTTCCAAAGGCACTGGGGTTGACATCGAAGTAAGCCTCGCAGCGAGAGCCGAGGGCGAACGATTCAGCAAAGGCAGCAGCCTGGTCAGACTGGTTGTTGAACAGGGGTTGCGGTCCGTGACTTCAGTGTAGATCTCGTCGAGAGCGCCTTTCCGTGCCGATGCGAAGAGTGCCAGAGCCAGATATCAACGTAGGCGTCGATGTGCTCGCCCTGGAGCAACTGGCAGATGCTTTGGGTGATGGTGGCAAGGTCTTGCTCACGGTGCTCGCGCAGGATCTGAGTCAAGACTTGATCTGCATTTCGGAAAAGAGCAAGACATTTCGGGGCAGATGGATATTGACGACCTTGTTCGCGATACCATGCTATGCGGGTGTTGATCAGGTCTTCGTCCGAGACGGATCCCTCTAGATATGATGTCGTGTTCAGCTGCTTGAGTTGGGCCAGTGACGGCGCGTCGATGAGTTGCTGTCGGATGTATGCGCAGATAGCCTCCGAGATCTCACTCTTCGAGTCGGTAAGCGAGAGATGCTGCAGCAGGAGAAGACGCTCCTTCCGGGCTCAGGAGATCGATATCCTGGGTGATACGGCGTGGGAAGGTCAGAGCCCTCGGCGGTATCCTTCGCCCACTGGGCCAGGGCCATTTCGGCCTCGAAACAGACGTGACGTGGGTGCCCTTTAGCAGAGAGGAAAGTATGCAGCACGGTTCCAGCGAGACCCTGCGCGTTCTTCGAGGCAAAGACTTCGAATCCGTCCGCGTCAAGTTGGTACACAGCCCAGAAGCGTGCATCAGTACTCTTGCGCAGACCAGAGTCCAGTCCCAGGTTTATGCGCAGCGTGTCGTTGAATATCATGTTCGAGAGCTCCTTCACGGAGGCGGCCAGCTGGTCGGAGGAATCCCAATGCGAGACGACATGGGTTTCGTGGAACTTCTTCAGCAGGAGGCCGATGCTCTGGATCTTGGTCGGCGGGACAGGGTGAAGCAGCCCGAGAGACTTGAGACGCTGCTGAGATTGCAGGATCTCCGCAAAGGCAACTGGAGTGACTTCTGAGCCGAGTGGGAAACAACCAAAGGCTTTGTATTCGATGCCGGCCATGGAGATGTAGAGGGCTTCCTTGGGACTTCACCTGGGCGACCCATTCAGGCGGGTCGCGAATGGGCACAGTCAGGTATCGCCGACCTCATGATAGTACTCGGACGATTCGAGGAACTCTTCAATCGCGGGGAAGAAAGGCATAAGCGTATCCCAGGCATCACGGTCGAGGTCACCATTCTTGATATGCATGTTGGATCGCCAGCGGTCATGGGCCTTCATGATATGGGCGTCTTTCAGCCATCCAAACGCGGAGAGAGGCTCCAATACTTTGACATTCAGCGCAGCATTCTCCAGTGCAGATGTCCGACCAATCCATGGGATTGCACTGTAAAAGTTACACCACTGCAGAGACCGCTGGACGACAGCATTGAGAGAGTCGCATCATCGTCGACGGTTTCCCACGCCATGACCACGAAATCGCGCATGCAGGATTCCGACACGAAGGCTTTGATGGTGGGCTGCATCTTCTCCATCTGGAAATAATCACGCTTCTGGCCGTCCGGGAGGATACTACGCATTGCGGATGACAACGCCAGAGATGTCGTCCGTTTGTAAGGATTTGTGACTCGGCAGGAAGTTGGCGGCGCCGTCTCGACGTAGACGGCCAAACGAGTTCCCGCAGGGCTTGGAAGAGGCCGACGCAGACAGCAGGCTGAACTTGGTCTCCCAGTTGCAGAGCAGAATGCCATTAAGAAGGGTGCCGTCGAACGAGTCCGCGAGGACCTTTTCCAGGTTCTCGATGGCCGACAGGGCGGTCTCATTGTCGGAGACGATGCGGTCGAGATCCACCCTCCCCAGCAGATGCTTGCCATGGGCATGCGTGAGAGCCTGCAGCGTGCCTGGCTGGAAGGGATCGACAATCAATAAGTCCCATTGCGCGAGCAACCGGGCTTGGTCCTCGGTTGGAGGCGAGTCAAACCCCCCAAGATACACCCCGAAGGAGGCGGGCTTGGTTCCCTGCACAGCCAGGTTCGACAAGGTGAGCTCTCTGGCGGAGAACCGATTGAGACGCTGGGCGACCTTGACCGGTTATGGCCTCTGAACGTGATTTCTCCTAGCCAAGACGTGAGTTGCTAAATCTCCGACGCTGCAGGCGGGATGTGACCTACCTTAAAGTACTTGCGGCTGCGTCTGATGACAGAGAACAAGATGTATGTACCCCCAATGGCTACACTACCAACCAAGATGCCAATGAAGATCTATGTCATGTGTTAGACGAGTGCCAATCTAGGCCAAGGAAGTCAAGCCCTTACGAACTGCCACCATGATCTTCATGTGCTCCCACCCGAGGGCGTGGACGTCGAGGATTTCCGTCATGGTGATTAGATTTATGAATAAGGATAGATTCAGTGGTTCAATAAACGAGAGACAGTGATATCCCGGAGGGAATCAATGCGAGGAGACCAGATGCCCTGGAGGGCGTGAGGTACCAGAGAGGAATCGTGGAGGTGGTCTTATGGATCATAACGTTGATGAGGCGTTTCGGGTGTCCCAGACAAAGGATGCAGGTCCTTGACGAGGGATTAAGTAATGCTGGAGGTGAAGAGGGTTAAAGGAGACCCAGCAGCAGTAACGAGAGAAGGACAAGAGAAACGAGAGTCGGGTATACGAGAGGCTGGAGGCAAAGGCAAGCTCGGTCAAGTCTGTAGAAGTACGGGATTGCCGTGATCACCTTGGGCCCTACCAACCGAGCAGGAACCAGAGGCAGTTGCTCTTCCTGCCGTCCACACTCGTCAAGAATAAGGAATTGGATCTCCGTGTTCGTTTAGCCCTGAGCTAGAGTAGCCGATGTTATTTTTCACCCCCTCTTATGGAACCACCTGTCTGATACGGCCGAAGGACGTGTGGCGCTGGGATTAGGCTAAGGGTCGGTCTGGGAATAAAAAAAGAAAGACGGCCAAAAATAGCGAGCATCTCAAACACGCAAAACCAGGCCAGCGCTAACAGAATTAGGCGTGTCCGAGCCTGATAAACGACTGATGCCCAGATGCCATGAGGGTGGCGACGAGCAGCGGTAGCGTGGCAGCCATCGCGCTGGGGGGAGGGGCGTCCGTCCCATATCAGCCAGGTTACTCGGGGGCTTGAATGGAACGGTTTCACCTGTTCGGTGACCAGTCCCAATGTCCTGGACGGACACTGCATTGTGTCCTGTCCGGTGGTTTGCGCTGTCGCTGCTGGGGGCGACTGGAGGACGAGGATGGTCAGTGGAGACGCTCATTGGCGAGGATGGGGTCAGGCTGAGTGGACTGGGTCAGGAGCCAAAGAGAAAGATGCTAAAAAAAAAGACGTAAAAACAAAAGAAGAAAAAGAAAGCAGCGTCAAGACCAAACAAAGTGCGTGATGTTGATGCGAACCGGGATGAGGCCATCGGCCTGATGGGGTTTTGGTCCGATACGGAGTATTACACGTATTGCCAGGTATCGTGGTATTTGCAGTTTGCCACTCCCGCAGAGTCGTATGGTACGGGTATTACAGAGCACGGGGCTCCCAAGCCCTAAGTCTCCTAAGTCCGCCAGCTGGCTGTCTCGACTCGAGCAATGCCGCGTAGCCTGTCATCCGATGCCCAGCGCCTTTCTAGTCCTCCGGAGGCTCTAAATTTGGGCCGTCTGGCGGTGTCCAGAACCCCCTGGCCGCCGGCGGTGCAGTGCCAGCGTTTGTCCCACCACGCCATGTATGCGCCTCTCATTTATAATGCGCACAATGGATCAGACAACGTGAGGATTCTTCGTTTATGATGCCTCTTTCTGGCTGTGTGATGGAATGTGTCTTTTGCAGCATCCTCTGCCGTCACTGGGCAACTGCTCGTATCCAGGGCACTGCAAGCACTGCACGCTGCCCTGGCAGCTGCTCTGTTCCTGCGCTCCATGACAAGTCCCACCCGCGGGGAATTGGGTACAACCAACCGAGATCCTTTAATTTAGTTTCCCTGACTCAAATATACCAATCAAAAACTCGTCGGCTACGGCTGTTGCAACTGAATCATTTGCCCCCGTAAGGAATCACGGTGGAACCCCGGGGCTTGGAAGGATGGGTTTCTGCTGCAAGCTTCCCAGCGCTGGGCTTAGCGATAGGCCGGCGAGCCTTGACACAGCCGATCCAGCATAAATACATCGTAGCCCTACATGCGGTGCTGGTGGGCAGGTGTGTGTGTCGATCGATCTCCGGTCCCTCCCAGCTGCCTTTGCGACAGTCTTATTCTTGCTGCTGGTGGGAACTGATCCACCGAGTCATTCGTTACCATTCGCTTCCGCTTATTCTGCAGTCTCTGTTTTAGTTCCATTGCCTCTTAGGCCCTGGGCCACTTCGCAATGGCTCCTATCTGGTTCCTGAAGGCCGCCTGCTACTTCGGTCTTATAACCTGCAACACCCCCCCGGGAGAATGGCCTGTCAGCGATCCAACCGTCATTGAATCGACTCCTCCTGTGCGGACTACGACGTCGACGACTTCGGCTGGCACTGCGACGAGCACGCCCCCGTCACTTCGTCCTCTTCTTCTACTCTCGTTACTTCGCCGTCTTCTACACTCGTTTCCTCTTCCTCTACTACCATGTCTCTGACCTCCTCATCGAGCGTGGTCTCGCCCACGGCGACCCCAATTAGCCAGGGCGCCGTCGTGAACAACATCCTGGTCATTGCACGGGACACGGCTGCTGCGAATGTGGCCTCGTCGGGCCTCAATGGCTACGGCATTCCCTTCACGACCCTGCTGGTGCCGCAGTCGGGTGTCGCGCTGCCGGCCTTGAACACGAGCTCCGGAGGAAACTTCGGCGGTATCGTGGTGTCCGGCGAGGTCAGCTACGACTTTGGCGGCACGACGGGCTACCAGAGTGCCCTGACCCAGGATCAATGGAACCAGCTGTATGCCTACCAGCTCGAGTACGGTGTGCGCATGGTCCAGTATGATGTCTACCCAGGCCCCAAGTTCGGTGCCACCGCAGTGGGCGGCGATGCTGTAACACCGGCGTGGAACAGCTCATGTCCTTCTCTGATATCAGCGACTTTGCGTCCTCTGGCCTGAAGACCGGCGCTGGGGTCAGCACCCAGGGCCTGTGGCACTACCCAGCGACCATCAGCGACACCAACACCACCAAGAGATTGCCAAGTTTGCTGCTAACTCGGTCACCTCCGGCGAGACCACGCGGCGGTGATCAACAACTTCGCCGGCCGGGAGCAGATGGCCTTCTTCATCGGCTTCGACACCGTCTGGAGCTCGACCTCCAACTACCTGCAGCACGCATGGATCACCTGGCTGACCCGCGGCCTATGCCGGCCGTCGTCGGGTGTACTTCAACACACCAGATCGACGACAATTGCTGGAGACGGACATCTACAAGCCCAGCGGCACCATCTTCCGCATCACCACTGAGGACATGGACGGCATCTCCAAGTGGCTGCCCACTATCAGCGCCAAGATGAACTCGGGCAGCAGCTTCTTCGTCGAGGTCGGCCACAATGGCAACGGCAACATCGAGGCCGCCGCCAACTCTCGGCGATGAGGGCTGGGAGGCCTGCAACGGCGGTGGCATCGAGTACGATTCTCCCCCGGACACGGCGCTGGAGTGGGTCAAGCCCCTGGGCACTGGTACCAACCTCTGGCCTGCCGATGCGAAGGGCTACAACTGGACCTCTGCCTGCTCCAACTGGATCCCCTCATGGTCTGGTGGGCCAACCCGTCCAACCGCGACAAGTACGGCCATATCTCGCACACCTTCACCACTTGGAGCAGAACAACGCCACCTACTCGGACGTTGTCCAAGGAGATCCAGTACAACCAGGCGTGGCTGAAAGCCGTCGGTATCGCCGACGCCAAATGGTAACACGTCCAACGGCATCATCCCCCCGGCCATCACCGGTCTGCACAACGGCGACGCCCTGCGCGCCTGGTACGAGAACGGCATTCTCAACTGTGTGGGTGACAACACGCGGCCGGTCCTCATGAACTCGCAGAACAGCATGTGGCCGTACTTCACCTCCACCGCGTCGGATGGCTTCGACGGCGTCCAGGTCAACCCCCGCTGGGCACGCGCATCTACTACAACTGCGATACCCCGGACTGCACCGTGCAGGAGTGGATCGACACTCCGCCGGTGCCGGTGACTTCCAGGATCTCCTGGCGACGGAGAAGGCGGACACGATGCGTCATCTGTTCGGTCTGCACCATGATCCCTACATGTTCCACCAGGCCAACCTGCGCAACGCCGACACCGCCCCCGTCACCGTCAACGGTGTCTCGGGCCAGTACTCAATCTACCAGGCCTGGGTGGAGACCCAGGTGCAGGAGTTTGTGCGTCTCGTGGACTGGCCGCTGGTCACCATCACCCATCAGGAGGTAACCACCCCTTGCGATCTGACTGTGCTTGTTCCCTGAAAGACTCAGCTGCTAATGATGATACTAGATGTCCGCTGGCTTCCTTGCCCGGTACAACCGCGACAAGTGCAACTACTCCCTGCAGTACCAGATCGCCAACAAGCAGATCACCGGTGTGACGGTCTCGTCCAACGACAACACCTGCAGCGAGCCCATCCCCATCACCTTCCCCGTGGCGCCCACCAGCACGCAGGGCTTCACGACCGAGCAGCTCGGCAGCGATCCTCTGACCGTGTGGGCCAAGCTGTCGGGCTCGCCGGTGACCTTCACTCTGTCCACTCCTGTTGCGCTGTAGAGGCCTGACATGACCTGACCTTCTAGAACATTAATCTTTAATGTTTGTTAGCTAGTTTACGTTTGTAATGGACAGTACATTTCTTACCATGTTATCTATCTCGGGGATATTGTTGGGCTGTGGTCGTTTCCATTTCTGGCTCTGTACATACATACAGTCCATTCATCCATCTCATACCTACCTACCCTAATGCCAACCAGCGTGTCTGACAGACTGAGTGTTTGATGTGATGTAACGCAACCAAAACCAACCCAATGACATGACCCCAAGCAAACCCCGTTCCATGACTAGCCGTCTGCGTCTGGAACATCCCCTCACCCCAGGCTGCATTAGCGCCAGACTAGAAGTGCTGGACGCAGTTTGTCTGCTTGGCGGGTGCCGTTCCCTGCACTCCGTAAATCTCGGAGGACGGCACTGACTCGGGTTTGTTACATCTCTCCGTCAGTCACTTCTCGTGTTCGGGGTCGAGTCGTGGGTATATTGCCGCTATGTAAGTATCCTGCCAATTGTAGGTATATCTCCGTGGCAAGCAAGGCAGGTAGTCGATCTCACCTGACGACGTCGGATTCCTCTCGAGCAACTGCATTAGGAAAATATCGCACATTACAGTGGGGTGCAGCAGTTGCTCCGACCGAGTGACAGTCTGCAGGTATCGGCCGGTGGTGGCACAGAACCTGTTTGCTTCGCCTCGGACATAATCGTCCGGCGGGTGGTGTCACCGTCCCGTCTGTCCGGTCATGGTCGCTTGATTTGTTCTTTTTTTTAGCTGGTTGCGACGACGCCGGCGGGGTGACACGGCCGACTTCAAGCCGGGTGAGAGCCGAATCTTGCTTGTCTCCGTCTTTCGGGGGGTGCATACCCTGTAAGAAATTGTTTCACTATTGTGTCTGATCGACACTTCTATGTAGTAGGACATACGTTGTGGTACTGTACCTACTTCTAGACAGGTGTCTACGGTGCACCTACAATATGTAGGTACCAACACCACCACCACTACCAACCGACCTGTTACCAAGCGAGTAAGGGAGTTTCTTTTCCCACGCTCGTATTTTCTCGCAGGACAAGCTTCCCACCGTCAGGAACAGCAGCCTCAAAGGGGGATGATGTGCTGGCGCGATGTGACTGGTCCAGGAAATGCAGTTCCTCGTCTCTTATGCCCGAGTATTATGCCCCATCCTACCTACCTACAGTACTCCGTACCATCCACGAATTTTCCTCTTTTCTCACCTCTGGAGCCCCGACAAGCCAAGCCACAGCCTCAGACACAATATGAGAGTCAGAAAATGGCATCCTTGGCACGGACAAGTCACACCCAAGCGATCACACTCAATTGGACTGACCGTAGACAACGTGGGAAGTGGCGAGTCGAGATCATCACGGGAAGCCCGTCGCCTCACACCGGCCCCTCCCGGTAGCCACGACAAATCATATGTGGCTGGGCCTGGTTCACTGGGGACACTCCTCACTCCCTAGCTAGCTGGTAGCTAGACTCGATTAGTGTCCGGAACGCCCACCCGGCGACTCATGCCATTGCATTGAGGATTGAGGCTCTGGCGAGCGAGCCTGCACTATCGGGTCCGGGATATGAGCCAAGAGAGCCGATACGAGTGACGTGGAGATGATGGGAGTTGGAGAGTCTGGGTCAGGCCAGTCGTTTGAAAGTACTGAATGAAGTCATTCTGTACGAGTACTTGAAAAGACTTCCAAGGTTGGAGCTGCGCTGTAATGAAAGTTACCGGTATGTATTATACTGGTACGGTAACCATTTTTACCCCCCCCCAAGGTAACTTAGAAAAGAGGACCCGATCTCGGGAGTTCCCATGAATCGAAAGGCAAATGGGATGATTGGCAGGGTTTTAGCTTCTGGCAAATCTCCTGCTGGCCAAGACGTGTCTGGACCGGCCACGTCTGGCCTTTTCTCTGCTTACTCTTTCTCCGAGATGCGAGTTCTGCTTTCAGTCCTCTGTGTCCTGTGTCCTGTGTCCTGTGTCCTCTGCTGGTGGGAGTCTAAGAGTCTGGGCAAGTCTCCGGACAGGAACAGGGGGCGTGACTAGCCAAACCCTAACTCCCCTAGTGAAGCATCAAAGAATCGCCCCTCATTCACTCCCCATGGAACCCCCGGAAGCGCCGTCCAGTCCGTTCGGTCAGCCCAACTGACCCTGGACTGATCGTCCTGGTGGCACTTAGGCTGCCGAATTCTTCTTTATCCCTCGTTGTTGTAAAGCGCGTAGCACAACCCGTCAGTGGCTGTCGCCGTCGCAGCGAGCGCTTCTTCAGCCTCAGTCAGCCAGCCCAGCCCAAAGAAAGACGTCAAGTTGGCCTGTGTAACGCATCAAGTTCTTTTTGTGGCCTTCTTTTTGGCCTTCTTTCTGAGACCCTCAGCCCCTGCGAGGTAGCCTGCTGTCACCACGCCTCACCTCTTTCTCTCCTCTGTCGTATCGTGGCAGCCTACACGCGGCGGCAATTATCGAATCGTTGCGTTGATCAGTGGACCGTGGTCACTTTCATCCAGTATACATACTGTCGACTCCCCGTCGATCCTGGATTCCTCCTTGGACTGACTGACGCACTGATCGACCTACGTAATACACAAACACCTTACCCACCTGTCACCACCCTCCATCCCTCGTTTCATCCGTCCATCAGTGCTCTCTCTTTGTCACGGCATGGCCAGTCCCTTCGATGACGCGGCCCTCAAGGGCCAGTCAGCCGGCGGGTGGAAATCCTGGTCGACGAAGAAACGACTCCTAGTCATCGGGGGGATTCTCCTGGTCATCATCGCGCTGGCCGTCGGCCTGGGTGTCGGCCTGGGCCTCGGACTCGGCGGCGGCGACGAAGACGAAGGTGAAGGCGAGCCTACAACCCCCGGCGGAAACGTCACACATGCGCGCTGGGAACCCAAAGCCGGCACGAGCTGGCAGATTGTGTGCTATTATCCCATCAACGATACGTCTGTCGACGCGGACGTCTACGACATCGACTTATTCAACAACGACAAGGCGACGATCAAGAAACTGCAAGACCAGGGCGCAAGGTCATCTGCTACTTTTCCGCCGGGAGCTACGAGAACTGGCGGCCCGACAAGGACGAATTCACCGCCGACGATAAAGGGTCCGTGATGGACGGCTGGGAAGACGAGAACTGGATCGATATCCGGTCCGACAATGTGCGCAAGATCATGGGCAAGCGGCTCGATATGGCGGTCGAGAAGGGGTGTGATGGCGTCGACCCGGATAACGTCGATGGTACGATAACGGCGGCGGCGGATTGGAGTTGACGACGGCCGACTCGGCGGATTACATGAAACTGGCTGGCGGACGAGACGCATGCGCGCAACATGTCGATTGGGCTGAAGAACGCGGGCAAGATCATCCCCCGGGTGATTGGGAAGATGCAGTGGAGTGTGAATGAGCAGTGTGCGCAAACAACGAGTGTCCGACGTATGCGCCGTTTGTGCAGGTGGACAAGCCCGTCTTCCACATTGAGTATCCCAAAGGCGATGAGACGAATAATCAGGTGTCGGTGAAGGGCGATTTGAAGACGAAGGCGTGTGATTTTGGGTATGGGAATTTCTCGACCGTGTTGAAGAACATGGACTTGGATAATTGGATTCAAACCTGCTGATCTGGGGAGCCTCGGGGTGAGAGCACAGCATGGAGTTACTCGGAGTAGATTCGCGTGGCCAGTTACTTTCGCATGTACTATCTTTATCTCTATCTAATCTATTCGACGCATCTGTCAATGCTATTATATTAATGATCGACATGCCTGCGTGATGATCTGCCGACATTCCTCCTCCGTACTCCGTACTTCCAGGGAGATGGTACTTATAACCAGTACGGAGTAAGTAGTTAAGACAACCCAAACAGGCATTTGCATCACAGCAACAGCAATCCCTCGGCAGATTGATCTATCCCCGACTGCGGCCGTTTGATTCCGTGGATCCTGACTCAGTCAACCCTGTATGTATGTCTTGCGCATGGATCCTGCTGCTGCCCTGTTCTGCTCCCGCCATTTCTATATATATTCGTTCCCCCACGACAATGTCTCATTCTCAAACCACGAAGTGGGCAGACAAGTCGACAGAAACACCGGATGCATTCGCCCAGACGCTACCCGTCATGAGCAAGCAACGCATAGCCAAGGGACCAGCCAAGCGAGGTGGACAGCCAAGTCCGACAAGCTCCCTCCCTTCCGTGCGTGCCGTTTGTCTCCCACGGTGGGCAGGCAGAGGTTTGGTTCGATCGAACCGAACCAAACCCAATAGCCAAGAAGAAGCAACAAAGAAGCAGACAGAGGCAACGAGAAGACTGCCCAACATTCGCCACAACAGCGGAGAAAGAAAGAGAAGGCTCCCACCGGAGCCCGATCTGCCTCACTCACGAACCACTAACCACGGAACAAGGCAGAGCTCGATCGATGGAGTCCCTCAGTGGGGGATGGGGATGGGGATGGGATCTCCAGACCATGGATGGAATTGACGCCAGAAGCAAAGAAAAACCCAATCTCTGGGCGGAGCAGGCAAGCGAGGCGCCAAGACGGGCGGACTCTGTCGCGCAGAGATCCCACTGGGTCGGTTTCAATTGCAGTTTGGCTAGTTGTTAGCTTGAGGGGTGGATACGGGACATCGTGGATGTGATGAGTTCTTGTCCTAAGATTCTGGGTTAGGGTTGGTAGTGGGTACTTTACCGGGTATTGAGAGGTATTTGCAAAACCTGCGTTACCGCTGTCTGGTACGGAACCTAGCCTCGGGGCTAATTACTGACCCACTTAAAGCTACGGAGTAGGTAGGTACCTTAGGTACCGTACTACTAGGTAAGGTTAAGGTAGCGTGGAGATGACGATATACGAGACGACGATAGATTGATAAAATCCTCCTCGGCAAGAATACCTTCAAACTGTCGGATGTCTGGATCCTTCCACGTCTGACCGCACCTCGGCCGGATGGATTGGTGAGACTTTAACCATCCATTAGGTAGATACCTGGGGAGGTATTTGACGGTACTAAAGGTACCTCGGTAAATTACGATCTCGATCAGATCGGAAAGATAAAGTTTGGTTGGGACCCGGCGCCAAACGAGACCAGACAGACAAGGCAAAACAAGAAAAAAAGACCAAAAAGTGGTTCCTGGGCGGGTGTTCCTGACCACGCCTCGGAGGCCAATCGAGTGGGTCAATCCATTCCATTCACTATTATTCAGTCCAGGAACGAACGAACTCCCGGCGCTTCCTCACATCGGAGCAGATTGCCTCTTCGAACACAGTGGGCGTACTCCGTGGGAAAAGAGACCCCCCTCTACCAATCACCTCATTCTACTCTAGTCTGACTGAAAGCATGGTTAGTTTTAATTATTCATTCCCCCAATCCCGGGTTCATTACTCGGAAGACGGCAGAGGCATGCAGAGGCGAAGCAGGCCGGGTTTGAAACTCTGGCGTCTGGTGCCTTGGCGTGCAGTTGGGGGCTGTCGGGGGACAGACGCGATATCGCCGACCCATGCACCTGCCCACTTCGTGTTGCCGGGGGGTACATTAGCGTTTGGACCGCGGCTGAGGTCTGTCCTCTGTCCTCGTACAGTAGTCTTGGGTTTCGCGTGAGTTGTTCAGGTGTTGCTGTGTCGGTTATGCACTAAGGGAGCCTGGAGGGCGAGACGGGAGATGGGCGAGCGATCATGACTCGGGGATCGGACTAGTTCGCTAGTGTCGGTCCGTTCGATTCACTGTCTATTCTTTCCCGTGTTGTTCGGGGGATCTAGCCCAGCTCATACGTTGTTATGGTTGACTTCGTAGTAGTGTTGTGTTGGAGCCGCGTGTTGTGTCCATGTCATCCTCTCTGTATACTGTATAGTACGGAGTAGTCCCAACACGGCGGACACCGTGCAAGAATTACTCCGATGGAACCTGCCTCGATCGTGGCTGATCGGAGAAATGGAGATATGTGTGCCGGATGACGTTAGATGTACGACCCTGTGCGTTGTCAGACCTCCTCATCCATGAATGATTCCATGGCTCGAACATGGATAGAGGGTCATGTCCACACAGCAGATGTACCTCTAGACTAGACGAAAAGAGACCCATTCTACGGACCATCAGATGTATGTCTTACAACTCAGTGCATGGTCATCAATGAAAAGCTAGGACCGAGTCCCGACAACCTGACTTCGGATATATCATCACATCCGTCTCCGGTCAAATGCAAGTAAGGCAGGCAAGCAGACCCATCAACCCGAGTATGACATGACCATGACCAAGGGGTATCCAGTCCACTCGTGAAACCACGCGCCAGGTAAATTCAACACGGGATGCCACTTCAGGTACTCCGGATTGCCTGGCTGCCCGGCGCCTGCCCTCCCATGACAATGATGCATGTAGTGTTTTATGTACATCAGTGGGGTGTTAGAGTTCCTGCCCGTCACCATGTCCAGACAGGGTCTTAAGCCCGGCTGATCGACCAAAAGAAGGAATACACTGGGTCCATCTCATGAACCTTCCTCGTTCGATGGTCCTGTCCAACATACCGGTAGAGCCATGGTAGTAACGAATACGTAGTAGTGCTACAATGGAGCAGAAGTAGTGCACGCCCCCACCCGAAGTCTCTGTCTGAACCATGAGCCCCGTCCCTTAGTCCTGCCTCATGGGACTGGTCAAATGAACCATGATCCAGCCACGCAAAAGCGTGCAGCTCGGTATGTATGTAGATGTCTCCATCCAAGTGTCAAATGACGAGCAGATTCTGATGATACCCCACGGAGCCGCCGAACATCTGGACTGCCCGACTTCTCCTAGCATTGCTTTTCCAAGCGATCTTAGCCGAGCGTCTTATGAGCATCGATGGGGCTTTCGTGTTGCCCTGGTCGGTTTAGAGTCCATGGGTGTAGGGCTGTGTTGGTATTAGCCGGGAACGAAAATTACAGTAGCTCCACTTCATCTAAACATCGATACATACACGACCTCCCAAGTACCTACCTAACCTTAGGTACCTAGGTACCTCCGTCCGTACCTTAACTTTGTACCTATCCACCTTCAGAATGGACCTATCTCCAAACGAACAACGCTATCAAAGTGAACCACAATCATAAGAATTATATGTACGTCTCCCAGATCAAGCCAGCGCAACAAGCCAAAGCAACAATCAGGGAACACATCAATAGCAAACAATAAATGACAGGTCGTGAGAACTCGCAAGGTCAATCGCCGTCGCATACATCACCTACGGACACCTCAACCAAGCAACAGGTAGTGGAGACAATGCCTCACTTTGCCATCAGCTTCACAAACTCTTTCCATTGCCCCCCAAAGTTCGCGTAGTAGTCGGTGTCCAGGTGCGTGATGAAGATCTCGTCGGCCACTCGTCGAACTTGCTTGACTAAGCCGCGCAGCTTGGACCCTTCCACGCTCTCCGGCACCGAGTGGATCACCGCGCAGAGCTGGCTCCGATTGCTGTTCGGAATCTCCGCAAAGAGGTTCGCGCCATCGCGCTCCTGGAAGGTGTCGTAGGTCGCTTCGAACACCACCGTCGAGTCAGCGGTCGACAGGTAGCGAGAGTCCGGGACGGCGCCCGGATTGTGGACGACCTGGTTGATGGATTGTTAGCACCTGGCCAGCACAGTGGACCTCAATACCTAGCAGGATTGATACTCTGACATGCTGGAGCAGAACGCGAGGAGGGGAACGGCAGATGTCAACAAACAATACCGTCGGGTAACATTGGTAATCAAGGTCGGCTGTAAATTACCATTCTTACGATATGGTAAAAAAGAAACCAAAAACCAAATCCAGGGGATGGATGGTGTCACTCACAAAATGATCAGGCCCCAGGCCAGGGGTCGCCTTCACAAAGGACGTGAGCTCCTGTAAATACGAAAATACATCGGGTTCGTATTGTTGAGGTGTTTCATCGAAAAATATCCCCCGGACCGCGAGTGCTGGATTGGAACTCCGGTTCGGCCACGCCGCGTAGGTCTCGATGTCCTGGCGGACGAGCGAGATATTCCGCTTTGCGTAGGTTGTAGCGACGTAGCCGAGAAGGCGCACGTTGTCAAACGAAGCGAGCTTGGGGATCTCTTTGGTATAGTGTTGGCGTCGGGCAAGGCGTCGGGCCCTGGACCGCTGCCGGGGTTGACCACGACGGTGAAGTTGACATCGGGGTGAGCAGAGATTCTGTGGCGCTTAGCGACCTCATTCGCCTATTTGCGCTGACTGGATATCAGGCCATTCGCGCCCATGTGGCTTATGGCGTGGATATAACCCGGAGTATCCATTGGACTGGTGGGGGGCAGAGGAATGGAAGAGACAAAATGAAACGAGGGAAACATACACTTCTTCCAACGGAGTCCAGGCCCCCGGGGCCGGGTACACATAGAGAGGCACAAAGACTTTAGCCTTGGGGCCCATGCTGTTTTTCTTTTGCAGGGTAACCACGACTGCTGGGGGTATAACAACCGCAAGGACGGCTATGAAAACGACAATTGCAAGAATGATCCGAGAGCGCCGGCTCTGAAGACAGCGCCGGCTCCTCACGTGTTTTTCGGGCCCCATACTTGGTAGCGTCTATCAGAAACCGCAATTCAGGCAGTAGTCAGGTCTAAGACGGAGAAAGCACAAAGTGGGCTGCGAGGGCCAGCGCGGAAATCTGCCAGACACTGGAAGACTAAAGAATAAGTAGTCAGCCTTCTAAAGTTAGCCATGCTTGAAAGAGCTGGATCGAACCAGGCAAAGCAGCCGCCAGCCCAAAATAGAGCGGGGCATGCAGCAAGTCTCGGATCATAAGCTGTTCGCTCTCGAACAATTCCTTTCTCCCTGACTAAAGTCCCATTGGTACCAAATACTGGCTGCAGTCCCTGTGGAGGCGCTGGAGTTCGCCCATTCCCACGTCCAACGGAGGCGACCTACCCAGAAGCACCAGTTAAGACACATTCTGGGCCGCTTCCCATCTAGAGCGCTGACATTACTCACTTTCTTTCACTTTCTGTCGGGCCAGTTTTCTTTTTTCGCTATTTTTTTTCCAGCATCTTCCTTTTTTTGATTGACCCTGCGTCCATTCGCTATACATGGCCATCTTTATTGTGATTTAGGCAAGACGAATCAGGATATTCCCGCCTGACCTTGCTGGAAATCTCCGTTACATCGGTGACCCGGCGGCAGTCCCTGTCTTTCGTTCAGGGAATATAAAATTTGTGAACTCCTTTCTTTGAGTGTCCCATCTGGCTGCACCAGCACTCGTTTTTCGATCACCCTTTCAAAGACGTCCCTCGTTTCTTGCTCTTGGCTGTGCGCGGTCCAGCTGTTGTCTCGTTAGTCTGAACAGTATCTTTGCTTCATACCACCAATAATGGAGAGTCCTCGACAGTCCGACGCCAGCACTCCGGTGGAGCCTTGCTCTCCGGTGTGTGTCGATACACCGGCGACGCAATCATCCGTCTTGTTTGATGGAAATCTGGAAGAGTTGCTGCGAAATTTCCCTCTGGACCAATACATTCTGGTCACCGGTGGCCTCGGGTTCATTGGAAGTCACACAACGTTGGAGTTGCTGAAGGCCAACTATAACGTGATTGTGATCGACAACCTGAGCAACTCTTTCCAGGTTGTCTTTGACCGGGTGCAAACTCTTGCCAATCAGTACCATGATCAGCAAGGCACCAAGTGCCCGTCGATGCACCTGCATGCCCATGACTACCGTGACACAGCTGCCCTCCGCACGCTCCTCGAGCAGTACCAAGTCTCGTCCCGATGGGGGGCGGCCAAGTCCAAGATCGCTGGCGTCATCCACTTTGCTGCCCACAAAGCCGTCGAAGAAAGCATCCGCAACCCCTTGAAATATTACGCAAACAACGTCAGTGGTCTCGTTGACTTTGCCACAACGTTGGGCGAGTTTGGAATCAAGACTTTTGTGTTCTCGTCGTCGGCAACCGTATACGGTACCCTCGCAACTTCGGGCCTGCCTCTGAAAGAAGAGCTCTGTGTCCACAAGGAGGAAGTCGTCATCGATCACCACGGGTCGGAGAACGTTGTCAGTCCGGGCTGCACCGGCATAACAAACCCCTATGGGCGCACGAAATGGATATGTGAAGCCATTCTCGCAGACTTGGCGGCCTCTGATCCCGAATGGACCATCGTAGCTCTCCGCTACTTCAACCCTATAGGGTGTGATGAGTCCGGTCTACTTGGCGAAGACCCTCGACAGACTCCCACCAACCTTCTCCCCGTCGTGGTCAAGGTCATGACCGGGCAGTATAATGAACTGCAGATGTTTGGCACCGACTGGGACACCGAGGATGGGACCGCCGTCCGCGATTTTATCCATGTCACCGACCTTGCTCGTGGACACATCGCAGCCTTGAGCACTGCCAACGAGGGTCGTCTGGTGGAAAACTTCCGCACGTTCAACCTTGGAACCGGTCGAGGTCATTCGGTTCAGGAGGTCGTCGATGCCATGGAGAGTGTGTCTTCCAAGCACATTCCCAGAAAGGCTGCACCTCGTCGTGCGGGGGATGTCGGTTCATGCGTCGCCGTGGCCACTCGCTCGCAGGAGGAGCTTCAGTGGAAGACCGAAAAGTCGTTGAAAGATGCTTGTATCAATCTTTGTAACTTCCTGGATGTTAGTGGGCTGTCCTCCTAGGAGTGCTCGCTTGTCACATGTTGTTTTCACTTTTCATGGGCGGCGCTTGGGTATCATGTTATGTTTCGTTGTTGTTCTTTCCCTTTCCGCCCCTTGACCTTTGATCTCCCCCTCTGGGTAATGTTTATGTGATATCATCGCCATGTCTGTTTGCACGATAGAAGGCATCCCTTGGAAGTGAGCCCTCGACGGCGCATGTGTCAGCGTCGTTGTAGTATATTCTGAGTCGCTATGCCGAGGAAGTTGGGGGTCAATTCGAGAACAAGGGCATTCTGATCTAGTTAATACTTAATATAGCGAAACCTTGGGATTTTCTTCAGTCGATCATGTCTGCCTGGCCATGATGAAAGTTGTTCCTTGGTCTGGATCAGCCTCGTAGCACAAGTCATTCTGACAGCCGTTCGATTGGTAGGGTAGGAAATTAAACTAGAGTATGTCGTGACCATGATATCGCCACATAAGCTGTGGAACATATCGAAGAACGAATGTGCTGATCCAGATGCTGGTATGTTTCTTTGGACGCCCTGCTCTGTGAAAGAGACGAGGGTAAGCGATGGGGAGAAGGTTGATAGAAGAAGGAAAGTGGACGGTGGTCGTGGCTTAGTCATGTCTCTCGCTCTCCAGTAGATTGCCAGCAGTCTGGCAAGCCTCCCCAGCAAGGGTTTCATTCCTTGTAAAGTCCGAAGTAGATATCGGTTTGCTTCTTCTGTGCAGATAGATAACCACCAATTATATCCCCAGTCGCTACGCGATATGGCAGGCTTTGACTTCGCATGTCTTGCCTATACGGGACTGTTTGGAGTAGACCGTCAGATTGAAGACGGCGCTTCCCTCCAATGAGTGCGTCCATTCCCACGCAAGGCGGCTTTGGAAGGTTATTTTGAATTCTCTTTGTTGAGTCATGATCTCATATCTTGGTTTGAGACGCCACGCCATACGCTGGTCTGACGAGTGGTGCTCGAATTCTCCGAGTCTTGAGGCTGACATGTCTCTCCTCATGCTTGTGATATGAGAGCCACTTAATCTTCAGACAGCAGATAGAATTCCCCATTGGATGATATACGAGCATGGAAGCACCCTGCTGCCAACTGCAGAGGTTGTGCTCTCACTGGGGTCAGACGACACTCGTGTTGCTTTGCGGCATGGCTGGCATATATGGAGTGCACGAAACGGCTGCATTGCCTCGCATGATGGTTCTTTACCCCCTCGTTTGTGAGTATAGTGTGCTGGAGACACTGTACAGGATCTATTGTTGTCTCCGATAGCATTATCACACGGGAACCTTCAATGGCCTTGCCTGTTGTTATGTTGGTCCAAATATATACCTTTGTATTGGTACGGTTTCCAGAATATCAGATCATACAAAGAGACATACTACACGCCCTGATATTGCTCACGGGACATTCACCATTCCACTCTGCTACTAATGGTTGATCATATTCTCAAATGGTACATCTGGCTACCAGGAAGTCTCCCTGTGACGAACATGGCGGAGTCGCTGGTGATAGGGTGTTGGGCTGCAAAGCAACTCCGGACGTCGGCTTCGTCGCCAAAAGTTACCAGGTTCGGTGTGCATTTTTGAGCCGGATGCAGCGGTAAAACCTGGCCAATGGAACAGAACGAAACTGCGAGATTCCCAGGCGAGTCAGTGACGTAGAGGAATTACTATCACCAAGGTATCCGAAGACATGACCGTCTAGTAGCTGGACGACCAGCAACGACATGGTCATCCAGGCAGCCTGATGTCCCCAGTCTGTCTGGATAGCCAACCTTCGACTCTAAGTGACAACCACTGTCAGATGTAAGATATGCCGACTAACACCCAGACTTAGTGGCACATCGGTTCACGCAGGAGTCGATAGTGTCTTGGGAGCTACATCCCAGATCAATCAGGCCGAGATCAGAACATGCATTACAGACCATGTCTAAGATTTGTACCAGCATGAAACGTTGCTGGCGCTTTCAAACAGTAGGTACGAAACGATACATACGTCACAGACGACTGTGAGGCGTTTACTCCTGTTGATGACTATCTCACCATCGAAAGTTTCATTAGAGAGTATATCCCCCTTGTATGTAGTCATTACAACAAGGAACATATATATTGCCCCGTCTATCTCTAGAATGGAAAGTTTTGAGCTCCTTCTGGAGGGCGTTACCAGCGACGGTGCAGGCTGTCACAACAATTTGGGGTTCCGATTTTGATCATATTGTTCGGGCAACTTTCCTAGCAGAGTATCCCTCTTTAATGACGCTCTCGAAGCTCGTCAAGATCACACCACGAAGGGGAGGGTCATAATAGGGAAAGGTCAGCAGCTTCACAGTGAATGTATCATATCAGCCAGCGAGAGCGACAAGTTCAAGATTGGTTGACCAAAGAAAGTGAAAGTCTACCATAGCTTTGTGTTACACGGCTCTTTTATACCTTCCAGGCCCTATGTGAACGTGACTACATATCTCTGATCCCCGTTGATGAGTGGGCTAATTAGAATGCTGTGTAGCATCGCACATGAACATGATAATACTTCAATCTAGACTCCCCCAGATATAGCTCCCAAGTATGAATTTGAATTTTTGAAGGTGAACTGCAAGGCCTACGTGAACGGACTGGCTATGTAGGTCATTGCGAAACTGTTGACACAAGCACTCTTTGGCAGGAAAAACTGTTGTATACATTCAAGTGATGGTTGGTTGCATCCGGATGGAAGCATGGTCTCGCAAAATGAATCAGCCATGCTAATGTGATAAAATATTCCATGACATTGCTTTTGCAACCTTTCATCCGATAGAATGCATTATCTCGATGTAGTAGTAGGAGTAGTAGTAGTATTCATATACCCGAAGTGGGCGAATAAAAAAAATGCCTCCAACGAGAATCGAACTCGTGCTTGCGGATTACCAGTCCTTTTGTAGGAACCGTCATAGATGACTATGAGACCGCCGTCCTGACCACTAGACTATGGAGACAATAGTCGAAGACAAGATAGTCAGGTGACATGCTTCGACCGTATATAAACCTCTTTCTAGATTGAGGTCTCCCAACACGTGACCCTCACCTCCGGCTTGGCATCAAATTCATTCCGCAGGTTTCTTGAGATTGTTTAGCAAGACATCCAACGCCCGTTAACCATCACCATTGCACCTCTCCACCCTAATTGGGCTCATCCACGGAGTCCCAACCCTGAAGAGCACTCTCTCAAACCCTCTTCCTGCTAGATCTCTACAATCCCCTCAAATGATCTGCAACCGCTGCCGCACGACCATCTCTCGCGACTACAGCCGCAACACACCGCGACGTGGGCCTCCGCCTCAACGACCGCGCGCCAGCTCCCCGTCTACCGAAGCCAATTCCGAGCCTACAGCGATGGCAAGCCCACCGTCTCCGCCACGCCACCTCCGTCTACCCCTCGCCAGCCCACCGCCGGCGATATCTCGATCCTTCGGCCATCTCGTCCGCTACCCCGGGCGTGTCGCAGCCTTGAGCACACCGGAGGGCGTGCACACGGACGCCAACCCCGCGAAGCCGACGAAGACCGTCGAGCGTCCGCCTAGCTCTTGTCCCGCCGGTACGAAACTGCAGGGTCTGAACTACTTTAAGAACAAGCCGGATATCCTCGCCCGGGAGGACTCCGAGTACCCTGACTGGTTATGGGGGTTGTTGGATGATGCGAAGAAGCAGTCAAGTCGGAAGGCGGTGTTGATCCTAGCAGTATGTTTATATCATGCCTTTTTCCCTTTCTTCGCTATTTGGCCTTTGGCGGATGCCGATCATCAGTGCTAACGCGGATTTCCCTGCAGCTTTGAACAAGAAGCAGCGCAAGCGCTACGAGAAGAAGATGGCTGCCCGTGCCGCTACCCTCCCCCTAAGATTCCTGTCCACCACCACGCGACCGATATCACCCCTGCGCAGTACAACCGTGGCGAGCAGGCTGCGACGGACGGACTCGACGATGCGGCTCAGGGTCTGGAGAAGCGCGCGGAGATCACCAAGAGCGCGAGAGAGGCGCGGCGGAAGGCCATCCGCGAGGCCAACTTCCTGCGCGGTCTGTAATTGTGTGGATAGACTGGTTGGTTGGTTCTCTTGCATGGATTTTCGCAGCTACCTATGTACAATATTCGTGGGGTCGGCTGGGTGTAGACAGATAGGCCTGTGGGGGATTTTTCCATGTATTTATATCACTTGTACTCATTTTCTTTATCATTCCCAGGTCAGCGCTGAATGGAATTCAATGGTTAACAACTAATGGATATTATTACTGTAAGGCCATGTGCAGGTTGATACGGGACATGCCTGTGGAGCCGGCCAAACCTGACTCTCAGACTGCTATGTACGGATACAAAAAGATATATGCAACGCTTGAAAACAGGTGATGGTGAGGGGAGGAATTCTCACCGGGAAATCGGCCACTCCTTTTCTTCGCCCTGCCATTCACCCATGGTTGACATGCCCATAGCGCCTTCACAGCGCCGTCGCCCACAGTCAGGAACTCATTGAAAAGCACTTTATCGGCGCGCACGCACCATACAGGAACGAAACCAGCAAGAAATCCGCATAGCTCGGCTTCTCGCCCTCAAAGAAGGGACCCTTCTTCCCCAGACGTCCCAACAACATTTGCGCCAGGGTACTCATGTCCGCCTTTGCGCTTTCCATCATCGCGCGAACCTCCTTCTTGTCGCGGGGCCGCACTTCCGAAAGCGGCCTGCCAAAGCGTGCGGAGCGCGTCTTGATGAAGTACTCGCGGCCGCGAGGGTCGAGGATCTCGGCAACGTTGGGAATGATCAGAGTAACACATTTCGCAGCCACCTCATTGACGACTTCGTGACGGCGAGAGTGAGCGCATAGCTGGCATCTCCGGAAGGGAAAAGCGATGGGGTCGGGAACTTCTGGTCGAGGTGCGCAGCGATGGCGAACGAGTCCATCAACGCGCCATTGGGATTGGAAGTCACGGATTTATGGCAGATCGCTGGAAGGGTATACGGCGTGCCGTGCCCATGCGCGGACAGACCCAGCTGGAGAGCAGCGCGCGATATCCGGATAAGAGATGTAGGATTGTGTGTAGGGAATGCGCTTATAGTTCAAGACCATGCGAGTTTTCATGGTGTTCGGGGACCAGCACTTCGACGCTCCTGTGGCGAGGGTGGGGAGTCAGTCTTGGAAGAAATTGGGGTAAGGTGCAGGAGAGAAACACGCACCTGGGAGCGTCGAGGTGATGTCGAAGTGAACCGGGGCGTTATGCGCCATGGTGAGCTCTGGAGAGAGGTAAGAGTGAGTGTGTCGAGGGAGAAAATTGTCCGGAGTACATTCTTTGACCATGCCGAGGCGGGGTTGCGGATTCCCGTTACGATAAGAAATTGCTTGCCCAGACTCGCCTTCCATGGTTGTTATTCAGCAGAGTGGCGGAGAGGTGCATTCTGGGACTGTTGCATTCACTGTATGGAGTGTCAGTGATCATGCAGGGGCTCTATTCAGTTCTGACCCTGGGAGAGTTGGTTGTAACATTTCCTTGGGGAGTCGTTCGGGTATATATCTGAGTGGCAATGCAGTATATATCGATGATTAGACTCCACAGGTCATCTGACCAGGATTGACTTTTGCAGCACCAGTCAATCGTAACCACCATCAAAGCCTAGTGAGAATACACCTAACAGCAGACACGGAAATACTATGATGTTCTCTGTGGTGGTCTCCTGGCTCTGCGGCTATACCAGACGCCGGCAGTGAAAGGCATTGCTTCATTGGCATATACCAATCCGAAAGAGAATGGGGTACGGAGTAGATCAGGACGGTACCGAAGAATGGATCTATCTCCCTAGTCTCCCTTAGCCTGATAATCCCCGCGATATTTGGGTGGGGTGGTTGATATATCATGCTCGTCTCGGGGCGAAATCGATCGACAAGGAGGAGCTCCTATCGACCCAGGCAGTAGTTGGAGAAGATTCTCGTGTAGGATTCTCGTCTAGAGTGATGTGCTGGATAGATGCGCAGGTGGTGGAAGTCGAGGCGAGGAACCGTGGACGCGGAGTGAACCTTACTCTACCTGCCTAATCGGCATATCAGGCCTACTTCGTCCATCGTGAGCGACGACCTCGCTGCCACTCGACATCCTGCCCCCTCACTACTCAACGACACTGCACAAAACCCCACTCCCTCTTGATTCTTTCTCTATCGCGCCTCTCTCCCCTGACAGAAAGCCAAGCACGAGTGGAGCTTCCCAAAATAACAGTCAATCTCGAAACACCCACCGCCAATTCATTCCGGCTACCCCTCGTCAGCCTTCTGCCATCACCCCAAGACCCTGGCCGATAGATCGTCTTTTGGGCATGACCTGTCGTCGCGATCTGCTTCCACGAAATTTCTGATCCTCCAGCCCTCGTACTCACCATTCTGTCTGCTTTGAACTCGGTTTACCCCCAATTACGGGAGCAAGTAGCGCATTGATCATCAGCCGATCCGGCCACGCGACAGCAACATCAGCCCATCCCCAACTTCGTCCCTCCTCCGTGTCGACGGCGACTTCGTGATTGCCGTGCCGATTGCTGCAGAAAACATTCCATCTTGCTACCGAATTCTATCTTCCTCAGTCACTCCGAGAAGATGGACGACCTCACCACCAAGACGGCACATATCTCGGTGAACGACCCCTCCAAGGAGACTGCGCCCAACACTGTCGCCTCTTCTCTCCTGTCATTCTTTCGCACTTGGAAAATATCCATGATCATTGGCGGCCTCGAAGTCGGAGATCCTCTACAGTATCCAACATGAGTCACACCTGCTGGAGGTTCAAACCATCCTGTGGCATCTTTGGCAGAATTTCAGGCCTATATGGCCAGTCCAGCGTCTCTGCATTGAGCCCCGCCACCAAGGGCCAGTTCTCTGCCCCATGACCGACTATTTCATTTCTTCGAGCCATAAACGTACTTAACTGGGAACCAGCTCTACAGTGACTCTGATGCGAGCTCCTATGCTGCTGTATGTCTTTCGTTCTCTCGTTGTTCATCCTATTGGCGGAAGACGACCGTGTCCGTCAGCTGCAGTAGATATCACATATAGTGATGCTTACTTGGGGCTCTTGATTGGTCGCTTGCATGGGATCGAGTTGCAAGCCCATGCATCCCTCGCATGCCAAGTCGGATTCGATTGCGGGAAGTATAGGACTGACAGTGAGATTAGGTCCTCCTCAACGGCTGTAGATGCGTTTGAGATTGACGTCTGGGATGGGGAGCCAGATACCTCGGATGACGAATCCAGCAGTTAGTAGTAGCGATGATGAGGATGGCCAAGTTCCCAGTAAACCCAAAGAAAGCAAACTCAAGAGGGCAGGAACCAAGACAAAAACCATGAAAAGATCGCTCTCAACTAAGCTGGGAGGCCTACTGAATCGCAAATCAATCTCTACGAATACGACCCCTGCTAGCCAGGAGCCCGTTGATCCCGCAGTTCAGTTCCTCCACGCCCTGAGCCGCAGGTCCTTCACGTCACACCCTTACGAAGGGAACTACATTCCGTGATGTCTGCTACGCCATTCGCGACAACGCATTCGTCACCAATGACATGCCGGTGATTGTGAGTCTGGAGGTGCATGCATCCTTGGAGCAGCAAGAGATGATGGTGGAGATCATGGAAGAGGCGTTCAAGGGTATGCTGATTGAGTCACCCCGGAGGTTGAAGCCACTCGCGCCATCCCTGCACCCGAAGACCTGAAGCGGAAGATCCTTATCAAGGTGAAGTGGGTTTCTCCAAACGATGGAAACCAACAGGATGATGGCGAAGACCGCACCGATGAGCTGGACGAGATGAAACCACAAGCCTCTCCAGGTGATTTGACCAGTCAAGCAAAAAACATCGAGTCAACCACCGAAAGCCCCATCGAAGATCTTTCAGGGTCTGACAGACTAGCGGTTTTCACCAAAGTTCCGATTTAGCCATTTTGCCCAACCAGGTACACCCTTTTCCCCAATCGGAGACTGGCCCGAGTCTCAGTTACTGACCGGTAGACGTGTAACAGAGGCCAAAGTCCCCGGACACGTGTTTTCGCTGTCTGAAAAGGCGGCCCGCGCAGCGCATGCGAAAGACCCGGAGGCGCTATTCGAGCATAACCGGGACCACTTCATGCGTATCTATCCGTTCGGACTGCGGGTCAACTCGTCCAATCTCGATCCGAGCTTTTTCTGGCGGCGTGGCGCACAGATCGTCGCGCTGAACTGGCAGAACGTCGACAAAGGGATGATGCTCAATCGCGCCATGTTTGCCGACCAGCGAGCGGGTGCTTAAACCGCAGGGCTATCGCAGCACCGATGGCGCCGGCAGTGCCATCACACGGCAGCAGCTCGATCTCTCCATTGAGGTTCTTGCTGGTCAGAATATTCCCCTCCCCCCCGGAGACACGAAAGAAAAGGGCTTCCATCCCTATGTGGCCTGCTATCTGCATGTCGAGACCCCATGCGATGACGCGACGGGAGCTCCACAGGGAGATGATAGCACAGACTCGGAGAAAATCGAGCTACAAACGCACCATCAAGAGTGCCAGCGGGTGTAACCCCGACTTGGCAGCCAGTTGATCCAATTCCCCACCCTGCCGGGGATAATCGACGGATTAACCTTTGTCAG
Source organism: Aspergillus micronesiensis (assembly GCA_039763685.1). NCBI lineage: Eukaryota > Fungi > Ascomycota > Eurotiomycetes > Eurotiales > Aspergillaceae > Aspergillus > Aspergillus micronesiensis. The sequence continues at coordinate 190,067 of JASHHO010000052.1, read as the reverse complement.
GTATGTTTCCTTTTGTGAATTCTGTTCCTCTCACCGACCGTGACTCTTTATTGGCTGCCTTGTATGTGTTGATATGGAGGTCACACAAGCCTTACCCCGTTTTCTTGTCCAACGCTGCCACCTCTACCCATCAGGTCGCCACCTTCGCCTCATGCTGACCCACCCTCACAGATTCAAAGTCAAAGATGACGAATTTGGAAGAGATTCTCTAGCCGCATGGGCATGCATCAAGCTGGACCGACTGCAGGAAGGATACCGTCTGATTCACCTCAACGATTGTGCTGGATCTGCATGCGGCGGTGTCCTGCTGGTCGAATCACCAAGACGATGGCTTAATTAGCCTATGGAATATACGCAGCGTATCACGATGACCCTCCTACTATGCTTCTATGGCTATTCAAGTCCTGTAGTCACACGTACTTCAAAACAACAATAATGCATTCTCGAGCATTTCCCGAGTTTCAGGACACACCACGGAATCGACGTGATGTATAGTCTCTGGCTGCCTGAGGCATGGAGCTCAGAACATTCTACGATGCATTTACCTCGCCTTGCATCAAGCTCATGTAAGAATCCTGGTCATTAGGATGCAAAAGCAGGGAATAGCTGCCGCGAGGTTTGGCCCTGATTGAGTGCATTGCAGGCGACTTACGCCGTAGAGAATACAGGGATTTCCTTGATTCCACCGACAAGGGCTGTCGATTTTTTTTCCCTTTCGATTTTTTTATGTTAATAACATGCGCTGGTTATAATATGCGCATTGATGCGTATTCGCAACATCCATATTGGAAGAGGACATAGCGCAGAGATGCGATCGATCAGCCACCGCAACATCACAAGCTACCGACAGAAGCGCGGCAAAAAAAAAAAAAAAAAAAAAACTAGACAAGCATTCTTTGAAATGTAGTTCATTGAATCTATCAATCTTCTCACTGCGTAACCGAGCATGAGAGATTGGAATGTGGTACCAGCCAGCCACGAAACCCAATCTCCGAAGGGCCACGAACCGTCGGTATACTCCGCTCCTGGCTCATGACGAGCGGAGGGTCCACCGGGCAAGCTCGACATACGACAAGGGAACGAGTTCATCGAGAATGTCGATGGACGAATGGGCGCGAGGCATCGGTCTTTCCCATCTCTAGCATGATCCCAGTGCCGGGTGCTTGGGGTGCAACATCGACACGTTAACTGGCGTGAGATCGGGGATGTATGGCCCTAGGGCGAACGCTTTCCCTGTGCTCGTACCCTGGTCATTGCTCCTGGCTAGCAATGGCGACCGCTCGATTCTTTCCTTGCTTCGCACCGACAGGTTTGTAAATCCCGAACGCAGGTTGATAAAGACCGCCTTCTAAGAGGAGACAGCTGCGTCTGACGCTCTGCCCCCACCCCCTTTATGGATCCTGGGAGATTCTTAGGGAAGGCAGAAAAAGAAACGAGGGTCAGGAGAGAAACGCATAACGGTCTGGCTGGCTGCTGGCAGGAGGGGGGACGCATGCGGACGTTGATTTGACAGGAGCAGACCCTCCGCAGTTGACCTGTCACTTTCGATGGATATCAAAATTTCCATCTGCTCGCCCGTCTCGATTCGCTCGGATGGACGGGGGATATCGATTCGACGTTTTTCTCTTTCTTGCTTAGTGCAGAGAATTAGTGGCACCGGTGTCGACACTAATTCAATCGCCTCTGCCAGGGCCCCAGGGAAGCGGAAGCCCCTGAGCGAGCAGCTGCCACAAGGGCCATGGCGGGCGACTATCCCCTCCTCTTTTTTGCGTCCTCCAAAATAAAGACGGCGAGAAACTCTGGAGAAGAGCCAGGCGGTTCGTCCTACCTCGGAAAATAATTGGTTACACGTCTCCGTTTGTCGCCATTCAGCGGTCAGCCAAGGCTGTCTGTCTAACATCTCCCTCCCCCCTCACGCGGAGAGGGGGCCGGAACTCCACCGTCGCTGGGGACGTTGATGTTATGTATCCAATTTCCACCAAGGCGGCGGTGTCGAACCTGGGGCATCTACCCAGCCAAGATGTGAGAAATATACTGATCAACGCCCCAGCGGGTGGGCAGGAACCGGTCCTGGAGTGCTGGGACCAGAGTCAATCCCCCAGACCTGATAAGGTTTCAGCTGTCGCCTGGCGTTGGTGACATGGGAGGAAGGCAGGAAGAAAAAAAGCAATACAGAACCTGCATCTGTCGTGCTGGCCCGTCCATCAAATCAACTTTACCCAAGGTCTCGGGAGAGATTGATCTTGCAGGAGATATGGATTTATAAAATTTTTACGCTTTCGACCCCTCCCCCATGTGGTCGGTTGATTGATAGGAAATCTACATGGGAAATAGGATTGATTCTTGATGGGCCATTCGATGGATCGATTCTTACCCACCGGCTACCGTAACGCAAGCCCACAGTGAGGACCCGAACGAAGGGCGCGCCAAAAATGTTTCCAACTGAGGACTGACGCCATGACTGCTGATGACGATGATGGTAGCGGATTCCGCCATTGGCGTCAGTGGTGGGGGCCCTATTTTCCTCCGTCTCAACCCAGCTAGCTTGGGATCCCAAGATGGTAGCTGCAGTCTCCAGAAGACAAGGATCACCCAGCTGATCCCCTGCAAGTAATTGGGCCCCAAATGGGGTCCAGGATGCGTTAGCTTCGACAGGGCCCCGTGGCCAATGGATATCAACGAGCGTGCAAGACGACAGCCGACGACTTCGCCATCAAGGCCCAACAGTCTCTCGCCGAGGAACTTGAGGGGGGGAGGGATGACGAGGTTGCGTGAACACCGAGGATGACCAACAGACATTCCCATCCAGCCAATTGATTCGTCTCTGTCGTTGTTTGTGTGATTGTGACCGTGATGGAGCTGTCGTGTGTGCACCAGTCGCGGCGTGGATGTCGTTAGGGCTTCAGACGAAAGAGGGGCTGCAGAAACGGTTCCAGAGACGCCCCCTTTCCAGGATGAGGATCAGTCCTGTCCTCTGCTGCCCCTTATAATTGGATCGTTTTTGAGCATCATGATTTGTATTTCTCTCCCCTGTCTGCCTCCCGCGAGACACGTATCGACTCATGTACCTCCGTGCATGCCGACATACATACCGCTGCCCGGTCCCCTCCCCCCGGCAAGGTGAAAGTGGATCTATCCATCGTCAATGCTGGACAGCAAATGCTTGTCATCAACGGTAACATCCGAGCGAATCCCAGGGCCAGCCGCGCGGATGACAGGTTGCGTCGACCAGGGTCCGTTCATCTCGACAACTACCAAATGCAGCCGGATAGATAGACTGGAGTCACTGGATGGATGCATTGCATTTCGCATCTCTTCGATTCCAATCCAACCGACTGGTCAATCGATCGATCGACCACCCTAGAGCGAAGATCTCCCGATGTGATAGAGACGGTGATTTTAATTTTAATTATTATTATTCTATTTCGAATTGAATTTTCTTTTATTTCCTCCCGCCAAAATTAAAAAATAAAGGGAAGAAAAAGGAAAAAGAAAAAAGACGGCCCCGGTTGTCTTGTCTCCCCCAAACCATCCATCCATCCATCCCATCCAGGGCTGAACGAACCCTATAAAGACGGCAGGAACTCCCTCCCATCCGGCTTTTTCGTTCGTCCGTCTCGATTAAGCTCAACGACTGAAACTTGGTTCTCTCGGACACTATTAAACTCTGACTCTCTCCTAACTTGAGGGCTCCTCCTATCTTTGCTGCATCTTCCTTTAGATCCGTCCGGCTTCGTCTACATCCTCCATCGTCGAGTGAACTTCCACACATATTTCTTGACCTTTATCTACCATCACCATGCCTGTGAGTGTCTGATGTTCCTCCGTTGACATCTTATGACCACCCTTCTGACAAATGGTATAGATGCCCGGAGTTCGCTGTCCCAACTGCCAGAGCAGTGGCAGAGAGACCTGGGTGATCCCGGGGAAGAACTGCCATGTTTGCGGAACGGCATGCAATTGAGATGGCGTTGCCACAAACGAAACCAATCCTCTCGTTTGCGGGATTTCCGTGCCGCGATTTTCTATTTTTACGGCCGGATGCATCATCGACGCAGGGGGGTGTGTGCGCTGTGAGGGTGTCCTTTGTTTGAGGGCATTAGAATCACAGTGAACTGTGCAGCGCAGGTGGCACCCTGGAGAGACATCTGGCAAGCTCTCATTATTTCTTCTAGCGATCTTAAGGAATCAGTGAGCAGGCGGGACAGGACGGAATGGGCAAATGACGATTGGAAGGCCGCGGGAGACCCTAGAGAGAGGACTGTCCGTGACTCGTGACAGGCGATGGTATGGGGTTTGGTTTAATCGGACGGACTGGATTTGGCGCCTACTTGAGAATTAAGAGCGAGCGTACGGGACTGTACTATAGGAGCTTGGGCGTTTGTCTGGTACATGGGCTGGGATCGGGCTTTGATTTATGACGAGAAATGCCAAAAGTTATCCTCCCACGGGGTTACTGGATGGGGTAGTGACGAAAATAGGCCGAAGATAAGCGGGACTGAACTGGATCTGCTTGTGAACTCGGAGAGTAAACGAAAGGATACATGAGACTGTAGACCTGTCAGACACGTGAGGGGATTACCCAAACAGGGAAACCGACGTCATCGGTCAATTCCACCAACGAGAGCCTCGCATTACCAACATCCAACATCTCATCCTCACACACTTAAACCTGTTTATATCTACAATCTACATAGCCTAAGACCAAGAGTCAACGACCGAGACCGTGACCATGTCAGAAACATACCCCATCGGCACCCGCAGCGAATGCGAACAACTCGTCAAGGACTGGGGATTCCGCCATGTCTTCACCTGGTCCGATGGAAGGTACCCATACCCATACCCCTTACCCCACTATCCTAGGCCTACCCTGTATTCATATACCCATATACCTACTACCTATTTACCTAATATCCTACCAATGCACATATACGATGGAAGCCGAAGGAGATATACTCACAACAACACAGCAACGCATACTATCCCCCACACAAACACTCCGGTCTGACGACACATCTCATACGTCAGGGGACGCTGACCATCACCTATCCGGATGACAATGCTACGATGCATAACGGCGAGGTCAAGAAGGTGACGTTTGGGGTCGGGGCAAGGGTGGATGTTCCGGCGGGGAAGTTGCATGAGGTTTGGATGGGGGAAGGGGGGTGTGAGTATGTGATTGGGGAGTGATTGTTCCTTTTCTACTTTGTCGTTTTTCTTTTCAAGGGGGGAGGGTGATGTTTGTTTGGGTCGTTTTTAAATAGGATAATGAATGTGAGGTACTTTTGATTTTTGTCCCTGTGTTTATGGAACTGACAAAGTGTTCATGAATCTATTATACTATGCTTTCTTCTTTTTCATTCAGGATACATTCCATCGGGCCTGCCTAATGGATAAATCTGAAGTCGAGGCTGTCGTCGTTATGTTAGTCGGCATATTCTTGATATAAAGCAGGAGAAAGAGAAAAAAGACATACCGTTTGTTTCCTCTATCCTTGTTGGCCTCGAGATAGGCCTCACGCTCTTCACTCGTCATGACGTCCCACTTCTCGGCGTTTTTCCTGTCATTATATCAGTAGAATCCGGATATCGAGGCTGTTAAGGGAACCCACTTGTTGCGCCAGATGTAGTAGAACTTGGCAAAGATAAACAGGAACAGACTCCACACCGTCAGTCCGATGAGTACCCGGTTTCCAATACGGTAGTACGGCTTGTCCGCCTCTCGATAAATCTGCACCATACGTTAGTATACATCGACAGAAGCAAGGTGATAGAAAGGATCACTCACATTATTACCGATATGTTCGACGCCTGCACCATCATGTTGTACACTGCACTAGCCACCGTCCGAGTCCGAACAGAACCCGCATTGCGAGACGTCATCGCCACAACGATAGCATGTACATACGGCGCACCGATGAGCAGCACGTTCAAGATCCAGATCGCCCAGGGACTAGACCCATCCGGCAGAGCCGTCAACGCAATCAGCAGCACGGACACCACGTCTCCGAAACCACACCCAGAAGCAAGCGCTGGTTGAACCGCTCCGAGATCCACGTCCAGAACAGCAGATTCAAGATGAAGATGACATACGCCGGGATAGTCAGCAGATTCGTCTGGAAGGTGCTGAAGCCAAGCGCCTTAAGGTTCAGCGTGATGTAGCTCGTCGCCGGCGTATTAGGAATCATCCACGTCAGCCCGAGAAGATAGATCGGCCACATATCGTAGTCGCAGAGCGCATGCCAGAGCATTTTGAGATTGACGGCCTGGCGATTATGCATGCCGCCCTTGCTGGGGTCATCCCGGAGAACCCGATTGATCATGATCTTCTCTTCGCGCTCGTTGAACCAGCCATCCTTACCGCGGAAGCCGCCTTTCGTTTGCACGGGGGAAGCGGGCATCCAGAATGCCGCCACGATGGCGATAATCCCGGTGATGAGGCCTTCGTAGGCAAAGAGGTGTCGCCAGCCGCCGGTTCCGTCTGCGTGGCGGATATGCAGGAAGCCAAAGGCGAGGAATGCGCCGATGATGGCGGTGCCTTGGTAGGAGGACCCAGAAGTAGCTCAGGCGGATGGGAGTTCCTTGGATTTGTACCAGAAGGAGAGGAAGAGGATGGTGTCGGGGATGCTGGGGTATCTGTTAGCTGGGGAATGGGAACGGGATGTGATAGTGTAGAGGGGACTCACAATCCGCCTTCGAACAGACCCAGCAGGGCTCTGCAGGCAAAGTATCCGCCCTTGTTGCGGAGGAAAGCCTGGCATGCGGCGATGAGACTCCACGAGAACATCTGGATAGGGATCCAGCGGTCTGGGCCGAGTTTCTTTGAGATCAGCTGAGACGGCAGCTCGGCGAACAGGAAGCAGAGGTAGAAGATGGTCTGGCCGGTGTTGTAGTCGTTCGTGTTCATGCCCAGATCTCCTAGCATGTTGTCTGATAAGGCCTGGACGACGTTGCCTCGGTCCAGTTGCAGCGCGAAAAAGGTCACGCAGGCAAAGGTGCAGACACGCAGGTCAATCTGATGCGGGGTTGAGTTAGTTCATGCTGATTCCTGGGGAATTGGAGCAAGGTTCCTCGCGTATCAGGACGAGAGAAGATGCAGGCATACCTTTCTGAGGACGCGCTTTTCCTCTGCTTCCTCCCATTCAAAGTCCGGATCCCATCGATGGATACCCTCATACTCGGGAATGGGCTTGTAGTACCTAGGGTCCTCGCTCGTGTCGAAAGCGCATTCACTGGCGTCTTTGATGCGTCGGCTACGCTCGCCGACTTCTAGAGATGAAGACGACGCCGATGGCAGCGACTTCGTGTCGGGGTTCACCCCTTTGGACTCGTTGGCCATCTTCTCGGATGCTGATGTCGAATAGGGCGGACAGACGAAGAAACTGAAGTAGACTTAGAAACCATGGTCACCGGCCGGACACCAACATTTATAGATAGACTTCATGCATCTCGCCTATCTCAAGCCGAGTAGCTGCCATCACGCCATTGCTCGACCCAGCAGTCTGCAACAGCGATGTACCCCACGTATGCAGTGGATAGCATCGCACAGCCAATGACGACCGGGTGAATATGAAGTATAAGTGGTTTTAGGCCCAGCAATGGATGGGATATGGCGGAAGACGGGCAACCTCCGGACGAACGAAGATCGCCCCGTCGCCGAGGTGGATAAGACTTGAGCAAGACGCGACGACCAAGACACGAGCAGCCTTGATATGGGCAGGTGTGTCCACCTGTCTGCGAGGAAAGCATTGCTGATGCGGGTTGAATGGAGTCGCGTCCAATTGGAAGCTGAGCAAGGTGTATCACGCACGACTGGCTCTGGTGACGTTATAGGTGACGAGTCACATCAGTGTAAATCAGCTGGGATTATGTCTAGCGAGAGAAAATCTCTGTCGCGAATGAAGAGTGGTTCTGAAGCGTGTGTAGGATGCGTTAGAGAGATGGTCGATTTCACCATCGGATTGGCTTATGGTGGTATCTTTCGCCATCAGCATCACAACATGGGACAAAGCGCCACTTGCAGGTTAGCCCTGTCTCGGATCTGATAAGCATGAGAGTTTTCTGCGAGGAGGCTCGTGAGTTGAGGCTGGCGTCGTGGTGTCTATGCTCCCAACAGGGCTGAAGCACGTTACAACAGGGGTGACAGGCACAGCATGAGTCGCCATAACGAGGCCAACCAGTGATTCGAGGGATTCTACACGATGTTAAACCGCATCATGACTCAGGAATGCTGGCTGATGTTGGCTTCATCCCAAGCGGGGTTCTGCTTCTAGTCTGTGGCGCGAAGACGAAGCCCTAGCACGCCATGCTTGGCCCACTTAAACCACCACCACACTCACCAGCAACTGCTGGGAAACGCAGTCCGGCTGTCCAGCTGCAAGGAGGAAAGAATTCCCAGAAACAGAGTCTTGCAGACATACGAAAGATGTCTGGCTGGAAGATAGTTTCTCCCGAGTGACTGACAACATGCCCAGTTAGCAGCCTCCCCAGTACGAGTCACTCCCTCTATCACGCCATAGAGCAGATATCTGATCTGCGCACCAGCCCGTCTTGGATGGCATCCTTCGACGACTGAATAATCAATGTTACGACCCGCGGCGGCCTGGAATCCGACCACTGGCGCCGATTACGATGAAGAGTCCGAGATCAGGGCATACCCCGCAACTATTGCGCAAGCCCAGCACGGGTAAGTCGGATGCATACTGGCTGGAGGTGTATATCTGGGGGAATTCCTCTTGTCAGTCGAAGAAGGGGTTTGAGAAACAATACAGTCGACTCGTTTGAACAGACACAGAGATCATGGCTCCGTCACTCACTGAAACCGTGGCCCTGCGCCAGGCGCCCAAAGCCACCCTTCGCACAGAAGCCGGTCACAACAAGGAGAACTTGATCGGATATGGAGAGGCATATCGTCATGAGGATGAGATCAAGGGCACGGACAAGCAGCCTCCTGCTGCTTTTCCCAACTATCTTCCTGTCTGGGACAACGAGACGGAGCGGTATGTCCACGCCCCCTGCCTGATATACCACGCCACGCACCAGAAAGAAACTGATAATCCATATATTACCCCCCATTGACCGAATTCGAGCACTATGATCACGGCAAAGACGCCGATCCTAGTTTCCGGACCTCCTCCCCGAAGGCAAAGCCACCGTGGACCATCTCACGCCCACCATCGGCAGTGAAGTCCACGACGTGCAACTCAGCCAGCTCACGAAAGAAGGCAAAGACCAGCTCGCTCTCTTCGTAGCCCAGCGCAAGGTCGTCGGTACGTACTCCTCAATACCCTCTACCTCTTCTTCACCCCCGAATCCACCCTGACAGACAACAGCCTTCCGCAATCAAGACTTCGCCCACCTCCCCATCGACCAAGCCCTCGAATGGGGCGGCTACTTCGGCCGTCACCACATCCATCAGACCTCCGGAGCACCAAAGGGCCACCCAGAAATCCACCTGGTGCACCGCGGCGCCGACGACACCAGCGGCCAGGACTTCCTCGCCTCGCACAAACTCCATCACCTGGCACTCGGACGTGACCTTCGAGAAGCAGCCCCCGGCACGACCTTCTTGTATCTGCTCGACGGACCGACCAGCGGCGGCGACACGCTCTTCGCCGATATGGCGCAGGCGTATCGGCGGTTGTCGCCTGAGTTCCGGAAGCGGCTGCATGGGTTGAAGGCGGTGCATTCAGGGATCGAGCAGATTAACAATAGTCTGAATAAGGGGGGAATTGCACGACGAGAGGGGATTATGACCGAGCATCCGGTTGTGCGGACGCATCCTGTAAGTCTCCTTTCTTTCCTTTTCTCGGTGACTGGTTGAGAATATACGGCTAACGGATGCATCACAGGTGACGGGAGAGAAGGCCCTCTACGTGAACCCTCAATGTAAGCTTCCCTTTCCTTCCCTCTTCCCATATACCATTCTACCGAGTCCCATGCTAATGGTTATATGTAGTCACCCGCTACATCGTCGGCTACAAGAAGGAAGAATCCGACTTCCTCCTCAAATTCCTGTACGACCACATCGCCCTGTCGCAGGATATCCAGACCCGCGTGAGATGGCGTCCCGGCACCGTCGTCGTCTGGGATGTACGTTCCTCCCTCCTCTTCCCTTTCCTATGATAATGTAATCGGCCATTTGTTAACGATATGATAGAACCGTGTTGCCGCGCATAGTGCTCTCTTCGATTGGGCGGATGGACAGCGCCGTCATCTGGCTAGAATTACGCCTCAGGCGGAACGACCGTATGAGACGCCGTTTGAGGGGTAAGTATATGAATATATGCTGTGATGGCATGAGATAGCCTTGATGAGATGAGGCTTTACGATCTGACGGATGTAAACGAGCTATGGCGGGAGGTAGGATAGGTAGGATAGGGTGGGTTGGATGGGAATATTCTACACACTACAGCACACTCCTTTGATATGTTTCAATACCAACAAGTGCGGAGAGAAAATGAGCATGTTGCAATATCATATCATCTAGACTATTGTCCTGTTCATGTATTGCCTATCCTCTATCAAGACTTTATGGACTTATGAAGCAAACCCTCCCTCCGAATTATGCATACTCATCAAGACCCAGATATAGACACCGAACCCCTCTCAAACCGATGCAACACACTCACCCTCCACTCCCTAAACTCCCTCGCAGAAGCAGGCAACATCTCATTGCGCTCACGAAGAACATCCCCCACAGGCTCAAACACACTAGCCGGTAGCCGCAGCTCCTCAACCGACAACGGCGACGGCACACCCTGCTCCGGATGTAATATCGCATCCACATCCTCGACATCCTGGAACAGTACTTTCATCGCACGCTGTGCGGTAATGCTGTGCTCAGCGCTGGAGTTGGAGTAACGGAGGGAGGGGTTAAAGACCCATAACTATATCGTTCGTTCAGTCGGTCAGTCGGTCAGTCAGTGGGTGGTCTTGGGGGTGATGTGGAGGTGGGTGTACGTACCAATAGACCCTTTTTCTGACCACAGTGCAGGACAAACCGACGGGCGCTTTCGCGTTCGATTAGTTCGAGGAGCTGGGCGGCGATGACGGTTTCGATGGAGTGGGTTGTCCAGGTTGTGTCGTCTGGGGATGTACAGGCTGAAAGACTCGTTTTGAAGAGACGCCAGCCGTTGGTGTGGGGGTCTTCGAGGCCGAGGAGGTGAGAGCATTCCTTGCAGTGGAGTTCTCTTTGTATTTGTCTTTGTGTCTGTGTCTGTGTCTGGTTTTGTGTGGGGGGTTCTTCGGTCTGGTAGGAGGGTTAGCATTCTATAGTGATATGCGAAGAATCATATGGGAATCATGAACAATGGAATTAACGCTACACTATCTTCTAGATGATCTGATTGATGTATGTACCTCGAGAACATTGCGTCAACCCCACGCTCAAAGCCAAGGATCAACGAAGTAGACATGACGAGACTAGATCCACGACCAGGAAGTCATCCCACCATATCCCATGGCAGGCTCGCCAATGCGATTTCCATCTCGAAGAGGATATCAGCATCGGTCTCCTGTCATGAAAATATGGCAGGATCGACCTCCAATAAGGCCGAAGATCCAACAATAGATATAGGGCAATTGTATCGAAGACCACACCATGGACAGGGAATGGCCTCCTTCTTGGTTACCCGGCTATCTACACCACAAACAGGGGTACCAAAACCATCAAAACAATGGAAACAGACTTGGGGGAAAGAAAGAGAAGGAAGAAAGACCTACCTCAACCATCACACCCGACAATCACCCTCCACGACCAAAAACGTCGCCACATCCACCAACACCACTCCCGCCGTCGCAACCACCTGGTTCGCAGCCCGTATCCCTTCACCGTTGCGCTCTGCTCCTGCGACAGGTTCCCCTGCACCTCGACCGGATCGGGTTTATGGCAGTGCCAGAAATCCATCATCTCCGCCCAGTTACCGCTGGGGAGGTCTTTCCATACCCAGCCTTGCGCATTGTCGCGGGCGGTGCCATGCGCGTCGTCACGTTCACTCCTGTCGTGGAAATCTCCGTCGTGATGACCAGATGGAGTGTCGAGAATGGCGTTCTCACAGACGCGACAGCGCAGTCTTGTTGAGGCGGTCATCTCCCCCGCTGTCCAAGGAACGAATCCGTCGAGGGCTTCGTCGCGGGACAAGACTGGGTCGTTTGTGTGTCGTCGATCTGCATGCGGAACGAATACTCGTTCTGCGGGGGGGTCTTGGCTTTTTGTATCGTGTTTGCGTTGTTGGGGCTGGTGCTGGTGCTGGAGAGGGTGCGCCGCGCGCTCTCCGTCACCCGTGCGGGGAGCTTGATGGTGTCGGAGACATGGTCGAAGGGTGCGGGAAGGGAGACGGTTACTGCGCGGCGGGATTCGGAGAGGGTTATTTCAGGGCGAAGGTTTTGTGAGGCTAGACTTGGAGGCTGTGAGACGTAGAGGGTGATGTGACGGATGTTGGGGAGGAGCTCTGCGTGGAGGTGCAGGCTTTCTGCTGGGTGGGAGTCGGTCATTGTGGGGTCTAAATTGTTAGTTCAACATAGGTATTCTTGCTAATCAGTGAGTTATCCGGGGCTCATTTGCCCGAAGGACGTTGCTGTGGTTCAGTGACTGTGTTGTGGTATGGGGATGTTCGGAGCTCATGACGGGTCGCAAGGGAAAATATGGCCCACGTGACATGCTGCCCCAGGCCAACATCTCCAAAACACTTCATCTTCCAGAAATTATACAAATAATCGGGATGTTTATTATGGTATAGAATAGAACGTAGATTCAACCCAACTACCAACGCCATATACAAAATCAAGCTTCAGGAGAAGACTCACTGCGCATTCCCCCATTCCTTAAACTCCGCCACAAACTTCACCGCAGCCTTCAAATAGAACGAATCCGCATCCCCCCAAGTATCCGCAAAGACCTTGAAAGCACGAACGGCCTTGACATAATGCGGGTCTTCAGAATCCTTCCCCCTGACCGCCTGTCTCGCCGTCCAGTCCCAATCCCTCCCATTCAGCGGATAATTCCGTACCGAGTCGAGGTCGATCTTCGGTCTAAGCTGAGAGACATAACACGACAGCGTCATCAACCACCACTGCCGAATAAGCGGGATCTGGAAGCGTCCCGGAATCAGGGGTAGGAGAACCCGGACCGCATGGCTGGTGGTCAGCACGTGGAGCAGGTAGAAGTCGAAATTCGGGGACGAGGCGGAGGTGGTTGCTGCGAGGAGCGCGACGGAGACTTCCTGGGTGGCACGGAACTGTTGCAGCGGGTCGTCCACCTTCCATGCGTTCCAGTGGCGGAGGATGTCAGCTTCTCGCTCCTGGAAAAGAACCTCGATGTTGTTGCCCGCGGGCGTGGTGAAGAGGCCGTCGAATTGCGGGTCTGTGCGGACGTTCTCCAGGATTTCGTAGAGAGACGTTGTTGAGTAGGTGGAGTTGGGCTGAGAGTATGCTGGCTCGTCGAAGTACTTGTGGAAATCGCCGTAGCCTGTCGCGGCCATGCCCAGGGCTTCCATGGCGACTTCTCGGCTGTCGAACTCGAATGCGTATGCCAGGTGGATGACCGGGTGGCCGACTGTACCTTGGTTAACTCGTGGGTGGATTTACTTTAGCTGAGCCAACGTACTGTCATTGCAAATCGAACTGAACAATGGGTTTTTGCCAGAGTACAGATACTCGCTGATAACTTCCTTCCAGTCATACCCATGACGAACGAGCTCATCCTCGAAGAAGTCGACAAACGCACGTTGGTACCTGGCGTCCATTAGCACCACTCCCCAAGGATGCCTCTCACGACACAAACTAAGGAAAGGGACAACATACCCCTTTTTGGAGAGATAATCTCTCCAGTCATAGGTACTGATCTCCCCGGGCGCATCCTCCCACGGTACCAGCATCTTCGTCTCGTCCTCATACATGCGGGTCAAGTCATCGGCGTCCGCGCCGAGGAGGTACCCCGAACCAAGGAGCTGCGTCTGGCAGTTAGCATTGTGTTGCAAATATGTCGGTAGAAAGGATGGCCGTCATACGTGCGGCATATGGTTGTACCACTTGAGCTGGTTGGTCAGGATGGCATAGTTGGCGTGGTTGAGCTTGAGCAGATGCTTCAAGGATCGGGCAGGCTTTTCCTGCGCGGTGTCGATCTTGTGAATTTCCACTGATGGGATGTCGATGGGTCTCCGATCACGGAAGGACAGGAGGTTTCCGAGAGAGCGGAAGTTGAATGAGAGCATGTTGGGCTATGTATAGTTGGGGATGTCGGCACCGGTTGTATATCGTCCGACCGCGTCAGTTCCGGTCCAGTCAGTAAGTGGTGGGGGTCAATCCGGACAGGCGTGAGGAGAAATATGCAGGGGTCAATTGGTATTAATATAGCCCTGATACTCCAGCGGTGGTGTACAGAAGATGGGTGTAGTGAGAGGAAGTGTGGGGACGGCGATCAAAGTGTTGGGAAATTCCTCTGATTAGTGGGCGGGTGACAGCCTCAGGCCAGCGGTGACGCAAGAGTCTCCCGCAGTACCTCAGGTACATCGACATGACCTACGCCCGCGCCTCAAACAAATATCGATACATGTCATTAGATCTACTCTATCGCGTCTACCTTCTAACCTTCCAGTTCACTTCTGATCACGCTCCCCATCCTTCGCACGACTATTCCCCTCCGCCGGCTGTTCCACCGCCGGTTGTTCCACACTGCCCGCCACCTCGCCCGACAGGACGGCCACATCCACCCGCGGGCCAGTAAAGTTCTTGCGGCCATCGACAATCCATTGGAAGGTCGAGATGATCAGGATGATCCCGAACGCGGCGACACAGTAGTCTAGCGGGAACGACAGTGTTAGCAAGGATGGCGAGGATGGTCAATCTCCGACTTCGTGAGACTTACTCATGTTGCTACCCGTCACGGGAATTCCAGGAGGGAAGAGGAAGAGCACTGTCGTGAGCGAAATGTACGCCAAGGCGATCTGTCACAGCCGCGGTTAGTCATCTGGTCAAGAGCCTCCTGCCATGTTGTTCTACACGTCCAACCGGGTGTAGGTATGTGTGCGACTCACCATGTTGAGAGTCCAGCCCAGGGCATTGGGGAGGACGAAGGGGCGTTCCGGGAGCATGTTCCGGCCACGCAGGCAGTTGACGGCAATGGGAATGCCGTAGGAGATGTCCAGCATCACGACGGACGAGGAGATGATGGCGTTGAAGGCGCTGCGATGTGTTAGGGCGCCATTCCTTTCTGTGTCTTGTGACGGTATTTGGCTTACCTTGAGGAGCCCAGGAAAATGCATCCGAAGATAATGACCAACGCATTGGTAATGTACAACGCGTTCAAAGGCACCTTCAACTTATCGTGCACCTTGCTGAAGTACGGGGAAGCCGGAAGCCCTCCATCTCTGCATATTATTAGCATGGGCCCTAACGTGAGGCGTTCAGGATGAATCACCTAGCGAATGCATAGATCATGCGGCTGCAAGTAGCCATGATAGTCGTCGCCGCGAACAGAATGCAAATTAGAGGGAACCTGTAAGGTTGGTCAGCAGGTCAACTTGCACGATTCCGACAAAAAACCCACATGAGCAGACAAATCGCCCCAACATTGCTGCTGGTAGCA
Source organism: Aspergillus micronesiensis (assembly GCA_039763685.1). Taxonomy (NCBI): domain Eukaryota; kingdom Fungi; phylum Ascomycota; class Eurotiomycetes; order Eurotiales; family Aspergillaceae; genus Aspergillus; species Aspergillus micronesiensis. The sequence goes on along the minus strand of JASHHO010000052.1, from coordinate 174,482 downwards.
TTCTTGAAGATCTGCAAAAGACATCCTGCCGTCGAGTCGATCACCTGGTAGATATCACCTGCAACGAAGAGTAGGACGATCAAGAAGACCAGTCCGGTGAAACAGCCAATGCAGACGCAATAGATCATGATCTTGGGACCGACAACGGCGGCGTTCGGGATTTCTGTCAATGTTTAGTATAACATGTCGTCATCTGGCGGAAACTGTTCTCGTCGTACCTTCGATCATGTGTGCAACACCGTCCTGAAACAATGTTAGCTTAAAATCGTACAAGTTTGGGCACAGGATCGCAAGTCACGTACAAATCCTGTAAGTCCAAGGCCTCCTTGCAACAGCTATGAATCGGTTAGAACGGATCCGGTCATGGGTTGTATCTGGACCTACACCGAGAAGCCAAGCGAGACCATCCGGCCCTGGTTCATATTAGTATCCGTTGGGTATGTTCGAGATTGGAGCACACTTACAGCCGGTCTGGTTGATGAACTCTCCAAACACAAACCTATCCAGTCAATCACACGCACATCATCCGATCAGCGAGATACATACTTTCCAGAGTTGTAGTCCGGGGATGAGCAAGCAAGCACGGTGATCGAAATCACAACGAAGCCGGTAATAGACCAGATGACTTTCCACCGTCAGCATCATCCCAGAAGTATGAATCGTCAAGTGAGAGGTAACGTACAGGCACTCTTGGTGACGATCGGCAGACCCTTGTTCAAGAGGGAGTTGATGATGAACGCAATCAAGTTATACGCAACATAGAGCAGGAATTGATGCCAACGCTGCGCCTCGAACGACTACAAGTGTATGAGCATGGAATAAAGTGGAATAAGGGATTGGGTTCATACGGGGTGCGTCAGTGAAATGATGCCCAGAATGAGCTCGCTTCCCAGAAGACCACCGGTGGCAGTGAGTGCCAGCTATGAAGATTAATAATGGCTCCCGATTATCACTTTCAGAGAGGCTTACCCAGCCTGAGACATTTGCCCAGCCAGTGATCCAGGAGAGAATGGGAACAGATTTCTCCCAAGAAACTTGCCGCCGTTAGCAACGCGCTTGAACGTATTTGATGGAAAGCACTTACTAACTATAAGAATCTGGTTAGTAATGATTCAATTAAATGATCAGCAAAGACATCAATCAACATACCTGCAACCCAGTGGTATTGCCCTCCAGCTCTACACCTATCGTTAGTACATTCTCACGGTCATCTCCTAGTAACAAGTATACTCACGTCGGATACGCAGACAAAAACTCCGCCAACGAGGCCGCTATCGACAGATTAGAGATACCAGCTGTAACCAGGCCTGCACTGCACATCAGCAACTATGTCAAAGATAAAGGCGGAATGCAATGAGAAGAAGACTCACCCCAAACAACACTAACCGGCCCCCAGACGACAAACTAAGCGACAAACTCGCCGACAGAGCGGTCCATGACTGCAGCCACGCACGATAAGGTTAGATCAGAGCCCAGGATTCGAATCGTGGTGCGATGAGGGATAAGGTTGTTTAGTCCAGTGACGGACTCGATCGGATTGCCGCTGTCCAATGGCCACGAGGGGTCCGAGCTGCGGGAAGAGACATACATTGAGAATGGCAAAGGCGAGACCTAACATCGACCTGCGGAGAGAGACTGTTAGTTCGTTTCTCGAGGGCATTGTAGGAAAGCTGTGATGGGAACGCACAGCATGGAGAAATTTCGAGTCAATTCAGCCTTATGGCCCATCGCCGCCAGCTGGGCGTCATCATCATTGCGGTAGTCCTTGGAATCGGACATGTTGGATTGGGTGTGTTGCGAGGGAGCAACTCCAAAGGGAAGAAAACCAGAGCTGTAAGAGAAGGGTGATGGAAGAAAGAACACTCAATCGAAGGGATAGAAAGGATAGAAGAAAGGGGGCACAATGTTAATAGCCAGCAGAACCAGGCTCCAGAATAGCAGCCGTACTCGCAAGCAGCACCAGGCGTAGGCGTAGGTGAAGGAAGATTAAAGGTGTCCAGCCAAGCGACCCAGCCAGTGCGACGCATTGATTGATTAGCTGCCCCGAATCCCTCGCAGCCACGTTCCCCCCCGAAGGAACCACCCAGGAACCGTCCATGGTGACGATATCCCCGACCAGACAGGAAGCCGGAGAGCAGATGCGGGGAGAGGGCAGAGTTACCTAATGGACATGGGGTAAACCCAGCGGCCTCAAGTCCGCCCCCGAGCCGATAAGCTATCCTGCCGTGTGATTGGTGGCCATCGCCGAGGACCCAGATCGGGCAGCGATTGGCGGTGGGCCCCTCTAGGCTTAGTGCAGCAGGTACACCCCGGTCCACTCCGTGATTGGCCGCTGCAACATGGGTCGGAAGCTTGTATAATAGGCGTGTGTAATGGCAACATCGATAGAACTCGCTTCTCCAGGTGATAGTCCCTACAATCCGCTTCATAATGCCGTGAATCATCCGCTGGCTTCCTGGCGAGATATACCTCGCGGGTTGAAGCTTTATCAGCCCCAGAATAATTGATACCGCTCCACCGTGTCTCGGAGCTGCAGAAGTCCGACACCGCGGAATGCCCCGATGAAGGAAGATTGCCACGGCATCCGTGGTTATACACTGATGAAACGGATAAATGCAATTACATGTCGAGAAAACGCAACGTCACAATGTATGTACATACACCAATCCCCCGAAACCAATGCGTCTTTCCCAGTTATACACACGCGTCCATATCTACTTCGCGCCATCCGCCCGCACCACATGGTCGGTGCGGACAATGTAATCCTCGTCTTCCTCGCCGACATCCTCGTAGGTCCCCTCATGACGCGGGCCCGAGGCAGCTCCCTCAAACGAAGAGTCCGAGTCGCCGTTGACGGCCACCGCTTTGTTCTTCCGGCCCACCGCGGCCTTTCCTTTGCCCTTCGCATTCGCCGCGGCGTTGCTGCCCCCCTGCTTGCCCTTGCCCTTACCGCTTGCCGTCGAGTGATCGCCATTCGTAACAGGCCCACCCATGATGTGATCATCCACCTCCTCCCCCATGTTAAGCGCATCAAGCGCTTCCTGGATGGTCTGCGGGGCCTGCGAGTTGCCACCCTCCTGTTTCTTCTTGTCCACCGACTCGAAGGACTGGCGGATCCGCTCGAAGTGTTCGAGTTCCTTCGCACTGCCCATTGGTTAGCATCACGTCTTTTATAGGTAAAATCAGGACCAGGGTATCCTTACCTAACACTAGGCACGAGTTCGTTCTGTGCCTGGCTAAAGTCTTCCTCCGTGACCATCACCGAAACATCCTCGGGCGAGGCGAGGTGATCGAAGAAGTAGGCAGTGGTAACCGGCTCCCCGGGCAGCTGCTTGATCTTCTCGTCCACCGCCGTAGCTTTACGAGTAATCGCCTTGAGCATGGCGTCCGAACACAGCGCGTACAAATCAGCACCAGTGTACGTAAGCGGCAGCCGCTCCGCAACACGGGGAGCGACACTGCAGGATCGAGCTCAAACTTCCGCGTCAGGGCTTCCAGAATGGTGGACTGCTTCTCGTGCGTATCCGACACACCCAGGTAAAGCATCTTATCGAAACGACCCGGACGGAGAAGAGCCGTGTCCAGCAAATCGGGTCGGTTAGTGGCACCGATCACAAAGACACCACCACTGTTCTCTTCGCCTCCGTTCATGCCGTCCAGCTCTGCGAGAAGCTGACTGACAATACGGTCCATCACACCACCACTGTCACCCTGGTTGCCACGCTTGGGCGCGACCGAGTCCAGCTCGTCGAAGAACACAACACAGGGGCGGGCATCCCGGGCGCGCTGGAACACACGGCGCACGTTCGCTTCGGACTCACCAATGTACATGTTGAGCAGCTCAGGTCCCTTGACAGAGAAGAAGTTCAGAGAGAACTCAGTTGCAATCGCCTTGGCAAGCAACGTTTTACCAGTACCGGGAGGTCCGTAGAACAAGATACCACTCCGCTTCTTCATGCCCTTGGCGAACAGTTCGGGTCGCTCCAATGGAAGCTGAATCGTCTCAATAAGAGCATCCTTAACGTTCGTAAGACCACCAACATCCTTCCAGCTGACATTGGGGATCTTGGGGGCACCGATGGAATCGGCAAAGTTCTTCCGTGCCGCTTCGACGGCAGTATCAAAGTCGGCCTTGGTGATACCCCGTGCAGCATCACCGCCGGAAACGACAATGTCCCGTACGTTGACGGGGCGACCGGACGACTGCTTGCTCGCAGCTTCCGCGAGCTTGTCCAGACGGGCAGTCTTGATAGAAGCTGCCCGTTCGACCACATCGACAAGATCACCAGCAACAAGAGCAGCCGTCTTGAGAGCCACCGTTCCGAGGTCCACGTCCGGCGAAAGCTTGAGGCTTCGCTCGCAGACCGCATTACGAAGAATACCTTCTCGCTCTTTTTCCTCGGGAGCCCCCATCTCAAACTCATGCGTGAAGAGACTGCGGATACCCTCAGGGATCTGCTCAACATCTGTCGTAGTCGCAATAATCACCCGCGCATCGGCCACAATCTCATTCAGAGCGGAGACAATCCGGTCGGCCGTCAGGACCTCAATATGCTTGATGAGCAGCGCGGTGCAGTTTGCTCCACAGTGGAACGCACGCTCTGCTCGTGCTTTCAGGTAAGCCTCGGTCTTCACATCACCGCCGTTGGCGCCACCCTCTGTGAGGATATCGTAGGACTCGATGGGGAAGGTATGGAGACCAATGTCTGCACAAGCCCGGGTGGCTACAGTTGCCTTTCCGATGTGTCGCTGCTGCGATCGCAACAGAATAACGACCGGCTTCATGCCGAGCTGAATTGCACGAGGGCTAGTGGCAACCGACATCAGGTCACGAAGACGTTCCTGTAGAGAGGAAATATACGTACTGTGGCGATCGGTAATCAGGCCATGAGGGGTGGCAGAGTCGCCGATCGACTTTGGCACAGTCTTCGCGCCCAGCCAATATTCCCATCCGTTGTTGAGGACACCAGGAACTCTGCTCACGTCGCTGCCAGCCTGCACCATTCTCGTCGTAGCCGAGTCGATGATGGCCGAACCACCCCATTGGTTCTCTGCCATTTCGCCGGGTCGTCCGGCGTACTAGGAACAACTTGACCGACACGGAACCAGGCCACCCCAACCTTTCTCGAACCGGCCCGGTCACACTGTCTGCCACCTGGCCCAGGCGGGTAGTAATGTCTTCATCCTGGTTGGAACCATCGTTTGCAGCGGCTCCGGCAAACACAGCTCTACCGAGGCCCTCATCAACGCTGATTCCGACCAGGTCTCCGCTCTTCAGAAGACGGCGTTTCGACTCGAAGTACTGCTTGAGACCGGCGAATAAGGCAGGCTGCAAGGTGCGATCCATGGAAAGGGGTGTGGACACCTTCAGGAGGGTTACTTCTTTGGCTAACGGCGGGCTTCGGACAGCGCTCGATTTCATCTGGTGCAGTAGCCCGGTCTTGGCACTTCCATTGGCGTTGGCAAAGGCCATCGGAGCAATGCGCAAGTATTTGGGGTTCTCCAGGTTGTTGAGGAGGAGGGGAGGAACGAAGACCGATGGAGTCAGGCGCAGCGTTAGGGCGTTGGGAGATACTAGGACGTCTGTCGCCGGATTGGTTGATAGAGTATCGAGGTTTGGCAGACGGAAGACCAGGCAAACCGTAGATCTTAACCGCACGCCAGTCCCGGAGTCCTGCTCCTGATCATTAAAGCTGCCTAGCTTGATGGAAGCAAAGATGTTGTTTTGAGGCTCCTCAGTTGCCTCCACTCTCACCCAATCGCCCGAGAAACAGCCAATCTTAGCCAAGGTATTGATGTCCACGAAAACGAAGGACTCTGAATCGTCTTCGTCGCGCGGTCGGGGGTGGAGTAGGTCGTTAGGGATCGCACGGAGGAGGCCTTCCGTCTTGAACACCTTACCGGCACCAGCTCGCCCAGCGCGCATAGTGGCCGAGGTGAAAGTCGACGTCACCGAACCTGGTGTGTGAATGCCATCACCGCGTCTGGCTGCGCGAGGGGTAGCGGCAGTCATGCCCGACATGACACCGGACGGCGGCTGCGGAAGTTCGGGGGCGGAAAGCGTGATCATGTCTTCCAAAGAATCGTCTGACGAGTCACTCGTGTTTCCCGCGGAGCCTTCAGTCTCCGACTCCTCCGCAGCGGAGGTGGTATCCATCTCGGTGCTGTCCTCGATGGGCTTGTCCTCAGCGGCGGAATAGAACTGCTCATTAGAGGTGTCATCCTCGTTCTCCGCTACCTGCTTCAACAATCCAGAGCCTGATCTCAGGCTGCGCTGCGTTCGATTGGTGTGGGGTCGGGCTTGGATGAGGACAATCTTGGTTGAGGGCATCAACAGTCCCTGGGAAACCGGTTCGCAGAAGGAGATGTGCACGGGGGAGGGAGGGGCGTAGGTGATCGGATGCGGAGGCAGTGGGAGGGGCAACACATCCCCAGTATGGACCACCTTTTGCGTGCCGAGAGCCTCACGTACCGCGGCGGTGAGTCGCTCCTCGGCCTCCGCGGCGGCCTTCTTCGAGTATTTCTTAGTCTCCAAACTCTTGCCGGTCTTCGCCCACAGCCCATTCGGGCCATGCAGGCTACTCGTGAAGCCGCCTCCGAACTTGTTCTGAACATCATCATGGTTGCGGAGCAGGTTCCGCTCCACCGTCACGTAAACAGTGTCCAGATGGAGGGGTACCACGTCCAGCACCCGGATCTCGATCGACCGCTGAGCCTGCAGACCATGTCGCGTAGGGTCGAGCTTGCTCAAGGCTTGTACGAACGGCTGTAGAGAGTCTGTGGCATCCGGAAAGACGACCGTGGAGGGCGGCAGTGGGGACTCGTAAGCGCGGTCCTGCGATTGAGGCCGCACGGGAATGACAGTCCATGCGATGTCCTCGACCGCGGGATGGCCAGGGAAGTAAGGAGAGATAGCGACATAACGGGTTGTCTTCTCGTCTCGATCTCCTGTAATTTGACAACGGCCACCGTGTTAGAGCTACCCCGCTATCCACGGAATGGTCGTTCACTTACCTGGAAAGAGGTCTTTCAGGAGGTCATCGGACAGAATGCCAACACCCCCGCGGAGCTGGTGATCCAGCGAGAGGCGTGCCGCGATGGGAGCCCTGTTGCGCACCCGTCTGCGACCGGCATTCCGTCTTTTCCGTTTGGACAGGTCGGAGCTCATGTCGCGATGCGGCTCGAGGTCCATGCCGGGGTGCGTTGCGGTGTCAATTCCCCTCAATCGGGTGGAGTAAGGTAGGAGAGAGGATTGGAGAGGCAGAGGGGGAGGGTATATGGGATAATGACGAGTTCAGTGCAAACGAGGGTGAAGGCACTCAGCACAGCATGATCCTCTCGGAGTAGAGAGAAGCAAGAGAACCCCAGAGCGCTGGAGAAAGTCCGGGAGAAGACGCTCCGTCGTCGGCACCGCCCGCACGTTCTGTCTCTTCCCGAAGCCGAGGTCCAGCTGCGTCACGAGACTCATCGGCTCTCCTCAAATTCCGGGGTAACTCTCGCCTTCTTCTACTTTCCACGGCTCAACCACCCCAACACTTGCGCATACGTTGTGCATACGATCGATCGAGACCAGCAGATTGTGCGAGATGCGTTTCACCCCTCTGTCCAGCATTGACCCGCTCCCTCCATGAGCTCGGCAACCAGGCCCATCTGCTCTCTGCCGCTCTTCCGGCCTACAATCGCCTGTTTACTACAATCGCGCGCGCGCGTCCGCAAAACAGTACTAACTCACGGATTTGGCTCAATTTTATACCGACAAACGACCGAGCTTCGCAACTGTGGTCTCATGCGTCTTCCCCGAGTCGCCCCGGGCGCAAGAACGTCCGCGCGAGGACGCCAAGGGGGCCCCCACTCCTGCGTCGATTGCAATTGACTTCCGATCGATTGTTTATGAACAGCGCTTCCTGTGAGAGGGCTCTGGCTTCTTGGATTCTTCGCGGAGACGAGAACTCTTATAACAATCGTTGCGACAAGCACTTGTTTGCCCAAAACGTGTCCGAGAAGCAAGGCTGGATCTGGAGAAACGATGGATGTGACAGACACATTGCCACTGCCCAGGCTGCGATACGACCGTTCCGCCAATATGCAGTGGTCGCCCGCTCTATCGCCATGCGGTGACCATGAAGAAAAATTTGGGCCGGTGGTGGGAGACGAACTACACACTTACAGCACTAAGTCTAGTGATACATATTCGATGAGGGACAGTCTTCTGGAGTAGTGGTTACATGGCCAAAGAGGTAGGTCTCGGGTGCTAACCTAGGTAGGTTCACATCAACTGATAAACAATCCATGCAAGATCTCGCAAACTGTCACAATATCGCGTATGAATCCATATCATGCCATCTTGGCCAGCTTAGAATCACTAGTGTAATCGCTCATCCTCGGTTCAGTCTGGCCCGATACACCCGTTTCTTCGGTCTCCTGACGAGGCCCCTTCTGAGGGTCTTCAGTCGCGCTGATCATAGTAGTTTCCCCTCTGTGACTCCCGGAAACAAATCCCTTTCCATATCGTCGGGCAACCCAACGCCTCCACGGTTTGTACGCAAAGACACTCAAGACTCCAACAACCACGAAACACCCGGCAATTCCTCCTCCAATAGCATCATAGTAGTCTCCAGCCGTCTGAACACCATCCCAGAACTTACCAGTGGGACCAGCCACATTGAGAACAAGGGAGAGCACCTGAATGACACCAATGACAATGGCTGCCATGACTGTCAAGCAGGTGAGGACGATCGAGTAGTAGAGGAATGCAATGGGGTCACGATGATTCTCGGTTCGGCTTCACCCTCCACATCCTCTATCTCGTCCGAATTTGACTTTTCTTGGGGTAAGAAATTGGCCGCAGGCTGGACATAGAGTGCTAGCATCAATGCACCGTCAGTTGTGTCAAGGAGACACATTCCCGCTATACCGTGTTAGTGATCTTTTTCTCTGGGAAATCTGAGGCGGAAATATACATACCCGTGAAAAGTATAGGGAAAATCAAAATCACCCAAAAGTCTGTGCCCTTGACTGCCTCGACGGAGGAGATACCCAAAAGAGCGATCTCCGAAGAAGTGTCGAAGCCTAGACCAAACAGGATCCAAGAGGATCATTTTCCACGGGCTATAGTCAAACCATCAGTCACCGGATTGTAGGTTCCAGAGGCACAAACACGAAATCATACCGATCAATCAGCTTGAACATCTTTTTGAGGATCTTGAACAAGATGCCCCGCCTTCTATCTTCCAGGTTTCATGATCTTCTCCCTCGGGAAGATTGAGGATCCTCTGCAGCTCCTTGATGAGCTTGTACAGAATGTACGCATTCATCAAGCCCAGGATGATCAGGAAGGCTGCACTGACAGAGGTCCCGATGATCCCACCGACCGTACTGAAGCTATCAAAACGAGATGAGATGGCGGCTGTAGTCGCCGCCACGACGATTGACGTGATGATGACGATGCTAGAAAGTGTCAGCACATATTGCCAGATATGGATTATGGCGGACACCCACGTGGAATGGCCCAGTGAGAAAAATGTCCCAACGGTGACAGCCTTCTGACCCGTTGCGAGAAGTCGTCGCGTCATCAAATCGATTGCCTGTATATCTATTAGGCGGTGATGCTGGGAAATCTCTTTCGCGTCACACTTACAGAGATGTGGTCGGCATCGAAGGCATGCCGCAGTCCCAGGGACCATGCCAGCACGGCATTTGCAGACAGAGTGCTATAACAGTGTTAGCTGTGCCCACATCAAACTAGACTGTTATCACCGAACTTACGGATGAAATCTCTAGATGTTGGTTAGTAAATAGAACAGTAGGATGCGAGCAAAATGATATAACACACCAAGACAATAGCGACGGCAATCCAGACGATAATATTAATAAAGATCAACAGTCCAATAATTCCGAGAGATCGTATCGGCACTTTGTTGAGGCCAGGAGTTCGTTGATGAGCACGTCGAATTGGACGCAGCCAAGAAGATTGACCCCATGAACGTCTGCTGGTGAAGGTGATTGTGTTGCAAGGCGATTGCCCCACTTGCTCCATGTTGAGGCTTGGCTGCTGAGCTTGTTTCTCGGCAGTGAGGAGGGTGGTTGTGGGATGATTAGTCTCCTGGCAGCTCTTCTATAGTGTTCGAGTGTTCATGAGCATCTGTTTCTGCCAGAATATATGTCTAGGGTGTGACCCTTGACTTGCAGGCTGAATGGAGGGGGACAAGATTTTGAGTCTCCCAGTTATCGCTTATATATTCTCGCTGTGAAGAAAGTGCGGGTCCGCTTTCGGCCCGCATCATTAAGTTGGCCGACAAGTTGGCCGAGAGGGCTGACACATTTGATCGAGTAAAGTCAGAAATAGGTTTAGAGTAGTGGAATTAAGGTAGTATTCCGAGAATGTATCTGCTTCCCGTAAGACGAGAACTGGTGGGTTCTTCGGACGATGCCGATGCCCGTCACATGAGAATGGGCGATTGTCGGAGAATGCCAATGGAGCAGAAAGTAGACGCTCCAAACCCCGATCTCTATCAATATTACTCTGTGTTCTGATTTCAGTACTCTCATACCTAGTATTTATTCAAGCGTACCCGGATTGTCATTGGAGTACACCACGAGCGGGACGAAAGAGGGCTAGTGAAACCACGTGATATGACAAGTGCTGGTTTGTCATCAGCCGGCCAACAGCTGAAACTCTAAGCAGCATCGACAATCAGCATCAGCGCCGACACCACGCTCTCATCATTTCACACTGAGACACATGTCTGCTCCCCCAAAAGTCGGGCGACGGCCATGTGACCGCTGTCGCAAACGCAAATCTCGCTGTGTCCGAGAGACAGGCAAGGAGAGCTGCGTGTTTTGCAGCTTGCAGAACGTCGAATGTACCTTTCTGCACGGACCCCGACCCAGAAAAAGGAATGCCCCTGAGGCATCGCCCCCAGGACTCTCCGCAGACGGACCAGAGTATGGACACTTCCCGAGCTACAGGGCTGTTATGAAGCTAAACTTGCGTTCAGTGTTGCCTCGCCGTCCTCGACGATGGTTCCTGACCGACCCATGGTAGGACAGCGGGATCCCGATTGGCGGGAACGTTAGGGCTCGAATTACACCTGCACTCGGAGTACATCGGCCCCGCCAGCTATCATGAACCTTCCTTGCTGGATTTACGGCCGTCGGCCATCTCCCCTGCTGGTCAGGAGAAGTGTCGCCCCCGACGGGTCGATCAGTCCACAGCGTTCATCACGTACCCGGACAAGGATACGGCCTCTGACGTGCAGCGCATTGCCGACCTGGACCGCATCGAGGAATCAATATACCCTCTGGGTCCCACTCTGGTCAACCTCTACTTTCGTATTATGCATCCATCCTTTCCCATCTTGGACAAAGGCGTCTTTCTAGAGAAGTATGCGCATTCGTATCGCAATTTCTCCCCACTCTTCTTGCCGCTGTTTACCTAGTCGCGTTGGATTGGAAGCTATTCGATCGCGCACTAGTGACGGCCACCCGCATCCCAGATGCTGCCATTCTAGAGGAGATGGCTGTGCGGACCATGGACGACGACCTGAAGCGACCAAAGTTGTCAACTTTACAAGCCGGTCTCCTGCTCTTGCAGCGAATGCGCTTCTCATAACACTCTTCCGCTCAATTACTTGCGTTGGCACAGACCCTAGGCATCCACGTCGATTGCAGTGACTGGAAGATCCCGGAGTGGGAAAAAGGACTACGCAGGCGACTAGCTTGGGCGCTCTACATGCAGGACAAATGGGGCGTACTCGTGCATGGCCGACCATCCCTCATTCCCAACCAGATTGACGATGACGACAGTACCAGCGATTGGGATGTGAGGCCGTGTATACCCGATGATTTCCTCGATGCTACGACGGTGAAAGAAGACGTGACCGACGGGAGAGTGGATGAAGAAGCCAGTCGTGCGGCGTTTCTCCAGTCAATTGAGCTGGCAAAGATCTTCAGTCGCATTGTGGCAACATTTTGCTCAGTCAGAGCAAGTAAAAAAGGCGGCATTCTCGATCGCATTGGAGCCTCAGGCGCCATGGCACAGGCAAAGCCTCTTTGTGATGGAGCTGCGCGAGTGGCATGCGTCATTACCCGAAAGCCTGCAACTGGAACGTACACCGGTCCGCCGATTGTCCACGAACGGGCTTTACATCTATCGCATATGGCTGCAGAACTGACTATTCACCGTGCCTTACTGCGCGCCTTGGCTCCCAACACCACGCCTCCGTTGCGATCCGCCATCCGTACGGCGGCTAGAGCGCGTCTAGAGGCAGCCTTGACTTTGATCGAATCATTGCAGCCCGAGCACACCCAGTCCTTTTGGGGCTTTGCAGCGGCAGCGCAGGTGGCCTTGGTCGGCGCCTTCGCGGTCTTCTGTGGACGACCAGTGCTGAAGCTGATGAGGCGGTACAGTACGTTCAACAGCTCGAACGACTGCGCTGGGCTTTGCAAGTGCGAGCCTCGGCGGCTCTATTTGCCCGCGAGGCCTTGCGGATGTTGGATGAAGAGATCGGGGATTTGCAGACGATGAAGGCCGCAACTTACAGTGACGGTTAGAGTTTCTAGAATGACCTGGCTCTCCATGACTTTGAACAGCATGGTAGCATCCGACCTGGCAACTTGGTAGCGCCGATGGGCACGGTCAAGTGCGAACCATACATCTTCCAGCTCAGGCATGACCATATATCGCCAACTGGCTGTGTCGCGCTCTGAAAATTATTGGAAAGGGCATCATCACTCAAAGGACGTCTCATGTTCAGTTTCAGGCTATTGGATAATGGCTACATCATCACTTGGACCAATGATCTCTCCCTGTTCAACCAGCACCTTGACACATCTCCCACTGATAGGAGCACAAATCCTGACCTCCATTTTGTTGGACTCGATCCAAACCTGGGTATCTGTCAGCCAGTCATGGCTGAGTATGGAATGCAGAGTCACACCTACCAATGGATCTCCGGATCTCACTTGATCCCCTCCTTCTCGACCGCACGCCGGAAGCACCTTCCCGGTACCAACGCCTTCACTCTCTCTCCGGACACGTCTTCGTGCGACTCTTGGGCCCGGGAGGGTCTTACTGCGGTTGCATCAAATGGCTTGAGTAAATCCCGAAGAAGGAGGCTTCTTCCACTGCTTTTGCTCGCTTCTCACGAACTGCAGCAATGTCCTGTGCGTTATCATCCAGCCATCGCTCATACTCGCTAACGTCCAGCTCAGTATGGGTGATTCTGATCAAGTCTTTCAAGGTGCCCCTTTCCTCTGCCGACACAAGGTCCTCCTCAGACACCTGGTAGAATGTGATCTGATCTAGGAGCGAGAAAAGCCATGGCTTCTGCTTATCTTCATCCCCGACCAAGTGCGCGTGGTGGAAGTCCTCCCAGATGTGGGCTGTCCGACTCACGAGCTGGTATCCCCCGGGCGAGTCAGTGGCATAGATGCAAAGATACTGACCCGCGATTCCCACAGCACCCCGAGGCGTGAAAGATCGCGATGGGTTATACTTCGTCCCAAACAATCGATGTCGAGGATCCAGAGGAATCGCACATGGGGAACCTTGGTACACGTCACCTAACCCAAGAACTAAGAATTTCCCTTCATATAAATTCTGCCCAACTTGATCTGGGCTCTTCAATCCGTTCAGCTCTTGTAAGAATTTGACATTGCTGGGCAAGTAACGGGGCCGATGCTCGGATGGTGGACGCATAACGAACGATCGCTTTCCGGCTCTCTGTCATTGTAGACTAGCGGCATCTGGACTACTCGGGATGGTAGTCTTGAAGGGATCTCAGTGCCCAGAGATTGCTCATGTATCGCTAGCGCTGCTAGAACCTGGGATTGCGGCGTCTGGTTTGAAGCGGACATGAAGGCTCCGAACTCCCGGCGTAAGTTCTTGAACACCGGAAATTGGCGTCATGCGGTGCTTTTCGATGAAGTTCATTATGTGAAACGTTTGTCGCAGCGTGAAATTGTCTTCTTCGCCGAAGTCGAGCAATAGAGCCCGGTCTCCGGCCTGGCGACAGCGTATGGCACGTCCAGCTTCTCGGAATTCCTTGAGGATCGCCTTGGGCATACTGGTAGTTTCACATCGGGTCCAAGATGGTTTCTGTAGAGGAGACAGATACCTGATGGATTGTTCCAGCTCCTTGGCTAGACCTTGTGCGTCGTCTAAAGACACGGGACACAGGCGTAGACGATCTCCTGGCCGCATCTGACCGAATTTCCACATCTCTGCCTCTGCAACCGTAGCGAAGACAACGAAGCCGCCTAGGCTTGGGCCATCCGCTGTCAGTACGATTGCCTCATCGCCCGTGAAGCTAACGCTACCGATAGAGTATGGACTATCGTGAATGTTGGAGGGATGCAGCCCTGCATCTCCGCCCGTCTGTCGTGCCCAGTTGGGCCTCGGTCCCTTGAGACGCACTCCCAGGCGGTTGCTATTATAATGGACCGTCCATTCACTGGTGAACAATTCTCGAAGCCCTTCTTGGGTAAAGTGAGTTGGGCTCCCGTGTGGCCCTGGAATAACCCAATGGACCACACCGGCTCCTGGGACGTGGGCAGTGGCAGTGCAGGCGCTGTTTCCAATTTTTCAGTAGCAGCTTCATCAATAGCGAGCTTTGCGACTGGGATGAGATCCCCAACGCGAAGCTTGCGGCCATTGTGCCCTCCAAAATGACCTGTCACAAAGGTTGATCGCTGTCCATTACGACAGGCACTTGGATTCCACCCGGATAGCAAGATATGTTCGACTTCCATTTGTGGCTGTTCCAATGACCAGCTTTTGTCCGGCATGCAGATGCAGAGCTTTTCCGCTCTCGAATTCTTCTCCGTCCACGTTATAGATGCATTGGCCCCGACCACGGCGGACAATGCTAGCGCAGTGAACAGCAACGTCGGGCCCTGGACGGAGAATTCAAGTCCTGCGGCACTGTGATCATTACCGACTATCCGGTTGGCCAGCCGAAATGAATAAGAATCCATGGGTCCAGATGGAGGCACTCCAATGTGCCACAAGCCTTCCCGGGGGGAATCCTGCACCGCTGTTTCGGACCCAGGATCGAGGACTTCGATCACTGTGGCATCGTAACGGAAGGTGTCTAATGATTTGGTCGTGAACGCCCCGGAGTGGAATGCTTCCCAGGAAACAATCTGTTGCAAGTAGCCGATATTCGTCTCTACGCCCGTTATAGTTGTCTTCGACAGGGCGTCTCTTAGTTCTCAATCGCCGTCGGACGATCTTGCCCGTGGGCAATGATCTTTGCGATCATTGGGTCATAGGACGAGGACAGCTCCTGTCCTGAGCTGACCCAGGTATCCACTCGGATGTCAGAGGGAAACTGGACATCGAGAAGCTTTCCTGGAGAGGGTCGGAACTCCTGGAGAGGGCTTTCTGCATACACACGGACCTCAATCGAAGCTCCAGTCACTGGTCTCTCATTTAGCGGCCCAGGAAAGAGTGCTGCCGAATCGTCCATGGCAATGCAAACCATACATTGAACTAGATCAAGGCCGGTCCCTTCTTCAGTCACAGGGTGCTCCACTTGCAAACGGGTGTTCATTTCCAGGAAGTAAAACTGCTCCGTCTCAATATCAAAGATGAACTCGACGGTCCCGACGTTGCGGTATTTGACTGACGATGCCAACGTTGCTGCGGCACGACGCATCGCTGCTCGAATATCTGCGGGCACAAACACAGCAGGGCTTTCTTCCACGACCTTCTGGTTCCGCCGCTGCAGCGAGCAGTCGCGTTCTCCAGCACAGAGCACTCGACCGCCGCCGTCGCCGAGGATTTGTACTTCAATGTGCCGCGCTCGCTCAATGAAATGCTCAAGGAAGACTCCATCATCGCCGAAGTTGGACTGTCCCAATCGACGTACACCGTCAAATGTTTCTCGAAGTGCGTCTTCATTATCGCAGCGGCGCAGACCGATTCCACCCCCGCCGGCGGTACTCTTAACCATGATCGGGTACCCGATCTGCTTTGCTTCTTCAATTGCTCATCCAAACTAGCTCAGACCTTTGCTCCTGGCACGACTGGGACACTGACAAGATAGCATTCTCCGTGCGCGATGTTTCAGGCCAAGCTCACGCATCTGCTAGGGGTGGGCCCAATCCATACAAGCCCTGCACCCTCAACTGCAGCTGCGAAGTCGGCATTTTCCGACAGAAAGCCGTACCCGGGGATCACAGCGTCAGCGCTCGCCTCTCGTGCTAGCCTCAATATCTGTTTGTCATTGAGATACGTTTCGGACACGGTGCCCCCTATGAGGGAGGGCAATATCCGCTGCTGTCGCATGTGGTGCGCGAGCGTCCGCAGCAGAGTAAATAGCCACAGAGGAGATTTTCATCTCTCGCAGTGTGCGGATGATGCGCAATGCAATCTCACCACGGTTGGCTACCAGAATTCTGTTGATCGGTTTAGCTCCAACGCTACTTGTTGGTGTAGATACCGTTGCAGATGAGCTTGGCGATGGGGTGCTCAATGACTCGGTATAGCTTCGCCAACCACGATGGCTCGTGATATCCTTCGCATTTTCCAAACCTTCCGGCTCGCAAATGAACCCGCGCACCCAGCGACCATCCTGGAGCTCGATCGATCCGATGCCCAATTGGTGCGGCAATGGTGCCGAGGAAGCTTCCCATCTCTCGCAGGGGCATGCTCCATACTTCCACCTCGATCGATTTTCCTCCATCTGCTACCCGCTGTAGGCCCGGTTTAGAAACTGGTGAGGTTTTCTGCAGCTCATACAGCCTATATTTTTGGGGCAGTGGTGGTAGCCGAGATGAAAGTCGCGCCTCGCACGACTAATCTTTGTTGAGAGGGAACCCGGAAAGGTGAGCTCCTACTACTGCCAGCTGCAATGTATCATCGACCATGCTTGTGCTGACGGGACACTCTTGGTGGGTAGCTTTGGTTGCCCCAAGTCGACGCGGCGCGTCTGAGAGCCAGTGACGACTTAGCTCCAACAGTCTCGGTTCCTCCCACGCTCCGGCCACCAGCGTGATACCAAAGGGAAGCCCATCCTCTCGCCATCCGGCGGGAATAGCTAGGGCCGACCAGTCCATGAAGTTAACAAAGTTGGTATATGTGCCAAGTCGGCTGTTTCCCAAAACAGGCTCCTCGGCGAGCTCTTGCATTGAGGGAATGTCGGGGTGGTGGGTACCAGGATAGCATCGAATTGTGCGAAATTTCGTTCTATCTGGCGAGAGAGCTCTTGTCGGCAGTACTCGTTCTTGAAGACATCGGCTGCCGTGAATGTTTCTGCTTTCATGATAATGCCTCGAACGACTGGATCCATTGCTTCTTCGGGCACGGAGCGAATGAAGTCCTCAATCGCGGCATAACGCTCTGCGACCCATGGTCCCTCGTACAGAGATTGGCTAGAGTTGACAGCGGCGTGAAATCAACAGGCTTCAATATCCATCCCTGTTTCTGTGCCTTTTCCAATGCTGTCGCGTAGGCAGTGGCATGCTCGGTGCGACCGAACCACTCCGGGTTCGAACAAATGGCCATCACCGGTGAGATGGCAGTCTGCCTCGTGGGTCTTGCGTGTGCCGCAGTCCAGACGGCTGCGAGAGTATGCTCTTCCGGATCGTACCCTTCAGCGACGTGCCACACTGTCTCGGCATCCTCGACCGTCAGAGCAAGATCGAGACGCAGTCTAATGATCGACAAGCCGTGTACCACCCGTGTGTACTCAACGCCCCTCGCGTGGGCTTCAACCCGATCACATTGTTGAAGCCGGCTGGTACTCGACCTGATCCCGCCGTATCCGTTCCCAGAGAGATGGCACCAGTCCCTGGCCGACGACCACCCACTGCCCGAGCTACTCCCACCACTCACTCGCTTCGGATCGAATGCATTAGCAACGGCTCCGTACGGAGAGCGGGTGCCAACCAGGCCTGTCGCAAACTGATCCAGGTTTGTCTTTCCCATCACAATGGCACCTTGCTTTTTCAGCCGTGCTATCACTGTGGCGTCTGTCGCGGTCGGCTCTGTTCCGAAAGACGGGCATGCGGCTGTTGTGCGGAAACCTTTCACGGCGATGTTGTCCTTGACGGCAAATGGTACACCGAAGAGAGAGAGATCCTCTCCTTGTGCACGAAGGGTAGTGATCTTTTCCCATTGTTCTCTGAGCTGTGCTTCTGTCGCGAGGGAAATCCATGCATTGGATGTATTGTCCTGCGCTTTCTTCCGAAGGGCGAGGAGGTGATCTGGGCCAGATACTGTTTCTTGTAGAGTTCGCCACTGAGGGATGGTCAAGGGAAGGCCGTCTTGCCGTGTTGAGTCTCCCTTCGTCATGGTTATTTGTCTATATGCATGTTTAGTTGGCTGGACTTGTATGAACAATCAAAGTGCTGTCCCAACCTGAGAAACTAGTATATCAAGAGAATAGTAATCAGGTTATGACAATGTGGAGTCTGCAAAAGAAACCTACGACGACAACCAGTCTTATAACCCCGTCATGAAGTCCATGGTGATACGAAGTTGTGGATGTCTATGCAATAGTATTGGTCAACAATATGGTGCTTATCTCTGCCGATGATCGCCTGCCGTCGCTCGTTCGCCCGCCGCCCGCCTCGCGCGCGCGGTTTTGCGCCGTCGCCCACCGTTGGGGCGACTCCGGGCCGTTTCGCATTAATGCCTTTCCTACATTTTTGTAAGAGTCTCAGTCATATTGAGATATCAAATTATTGCATTTGTAGAGTACGGAACTTTTTACATGTGAGTCAATGATTGACATTATTCCACTTCCTTTCTTTCTTTTGAACTAAAATTCAGGTGAATATAGTGCTAGGGTCACATTCTCTCGCGCTGGTTGTACATTTCTCGGTGATCATGAGGCTCTTAGAAGCAGTGAAGTAAACATTGTCCTAGAAATGGGAAAGGCGGTTTTCAAACATGCCGGTATACGTCCTATCTCGCTAGACTTTGACTGAGCGCCCTTATTAATTAGAAATGTTTCGTTGTACGGTGTACTAGCGAGTTGTATATTTCCTTCAGTGAACTAATAATGGGCAAGCCTGAGACCATTGTCAGGAAGCCACACGATAGCTCTTATCTGAGCTAACACAGTCACCTGGGCATATAATTATGATGCACCATTGCTCTCTGTTGAAGCATGGATTCGTTGATCGCAGTCAAACACGTGAAGCGCTAGCTTGGCGGAATAAATCATAAGGCTTTCTTGAGCTCCCCTACTTTGAAGTGGCTGTGCCCCGTTACTTCGCCTCATATCGTGTGTTCTTGCGAATGCATGCAATACTTTTATCTACACTGAGTACATCAGTTCAGTAAGGACTTCGCATTCTCAAGGCCCTGGACAACTATTACTTCTACTTCAACATAAGCGTGCAAACACGGGAGAAATCGTCAGAGAATAAGAAGAAAACAGGAGATCAGACAAGGAACAATATCGATCCCAGATGATTTGTCGCCCACACTCGCCTCACCAGAACAGTGTATGAAACCATGGCATTGACAGGCATCCGACTAGTTGACCTGTTGCCGGGTGAATATACAGCCAACAAAATGCGAGCTTCGTGATGTGCCGCTCGGGGAGGACGAGCATTACGAGACTGTCTCATATGTCTGGGAGACGGAAGCAACGTCGAACCCATTCAGTTATCCGATCAGACTGTCCATATAACAGAGACACTGTTCCTGGCTCTGAAACGCCTCCGAAGCCGGACTACCGTCCGACGCTTGTGGGTTGACCAGCTGTGCATCATGCAGTGGGACGAAGAAGACAAGACTCGTCAAGTGAACATGATGCGCAAGATATACACCAACTGCGCACGATGTGTGATCTGGCTGGGAGAGGTTGAACTGGAAAACAACTTTACCCTCGACGATGCGATAGCTGCTCTGGACTTTGTAAAGCTTTGCGCTCAGGACCTTCGGCACGGGTACAGTACCTCCTCTGATGAAACTGAGAGGTATACCGCCGATGCTAGGTCTACAGGGGAAACTTCTAGAGACGAGCTCAGAGTCTACTCCGACTGGGTTATACCACCGAGTCTTTCCTCTCCGGCGAGACTATCCGGCGCATCCAGAGCATTCTCCAAACTTTCCGCCCGAGAAAACCCGTGGTGGTCTCGAATATGGACCGTTCAGGAGGCCGTCCTTCCACAGAAAGCACTTGTTCAGTGGGGACCATTATCAATTGACTGGGACACGGTTGAAAAAGCCGCCTCCAATCTATGCTCGCTCCGGGTTCCTATCCCGCCGATTTCAATCCTGGAGGCGTTCGAGGACTCGATGCATCACTTCACGGGCGGTGTCCGGGGATTGCTGATTGCTCGCGATGGCGAAGATCCTCTGGACTTACTTCAGAGGTGGAGGTATCGCGGATGTACAGACCCGAGGGATAAGGTATACGCGCTGATGGGTCTGTATGCATCCATGCCTCTGGTACATGTCCCGTCGTGCGACTATACGATGTCCGCTGCGACGCTGTATGTCAATGTGACGTACGATCTGATTGGCTTACAGCAGAATCTGCGACCGTTGGTTGGATTACGGCAATGCTCGACTCCCAATTTACCTTCGTGGGCTCTTGATCTAGCGTGTTGTCCTGATGCGGAGACGTGGCTGTGGTGGTGGAACCACTCCCATCGATACAGCTGGTACCAGGCCGATGGGGAAAGCCACTGAGCTGCAAGCTGCTTCAAGGATCTACCCTCTCGGTAACTGGTGCCCCTGTCGATGTCATTCAGGGAATTGGTCATCCTCTCACGCTCCCCCGAGGGCAGAATCTCACGGCTAAAGGGTTGATTGAGACGATCAAGGCCTGGTATGAGATGATCTTTGAATATATGCGTTGTCAGCCGGATCCAGATCATAATCCCTATGGGAATGCGTGGCCGACCGCATTCTGGAGGACTCTCATTGCCGATATCATCATGGACGAGTTTCCGATCCGCAGGGCGACGATTGAAGATGCTGAACGTGTGAGATCGTACTATGATAATCTGATATGGAGCGAGGTCTGTCCCTCGTTGCAGTATATGATCCCGAACCAATCGTTCTTTATCACTACAAAGGGGTACATCGGGCTGGGGCCACCGGATATGAGGATCGGGGACGAGATCTGGGTTCTCCGTGGGGGGAGTGTACCTTTCATCCTCAGGAAGCATGATTGTTCGCTTGGATACACTCTACTAGGCGACACTTATGTCCATGGCATTATGGATGGTGAGGCTAGTAGGTGTTTTGAGCATGCAGAGGGTGAGATTCTTGTGTACTGAGGGATTGGGGTCTCTTGTCATGCGGTCATACAATTGAGTTTCTACATAGAACCTTGTCGAATCTCTCCTTAGATGGCCCAAGCTTCGGTGCTTCAGCACAGCTGGAACGTGTTCATATCAGCCTGACCTTGGCACAGCTTATAAAAATGGAAGTCTGGCGGTCTACGTCAAGTTAGACGAGACCACGCATACGTGTCCCGATCATCGGCATGATGAGGACAATGTTGAAGCCTCAGGAATTCCCTCAACCTTAGGCAGCTACTTTATATCTAGATTCTAGGACCGCGGAGTGAGGAATCCGATAGTTCTTCTGGACCCTTTCGTGTCTGAGAATTATGCTGCCTGAAGATCGAGGACGGGAAAGGGCATATTTATGGTACTAACCAGATAGTCGATGTGATGAGCGTGAAGATGCAGTGTGGCGGAGCAGCTCAACGCAACATAAGCATCATCACCGCCCAAAGCGGCAAGACTAACTACAACCAACAAAGGGGTCCAAGGGTCAACCAGACTTCCCGTTTCTTATCACAGTGCATCACCACTCGGGTCGAAGCATGGACGAAGGGATGACGCGGGGATAGTACGTATGTGCAGGGGTTCTCGTGGGAGCCTGCAAAGGAACACCGACAGTTTGGGGGCAACGGGGGCTGGTGATTGGCGAGAGGGCCGTTGGAAGCGGTCGGGGGCGGGCAAAGGGTCTGTCCGCCGGCGAGATGATGAGGCTCATTTGCATTACACGAGTCGGCCGCTGAGTGGATGGAACGGGCCGTTTGTCTTGCCATGAACCTTAACGTCTGGACCCAGATCAGGCCATGGATCTCCTGATCCTTTACTACCTCTGTTTCGACAGATCACTGTCTCGATAGACAGCTGTCTCGATAAATAATGTTGTTCACTGGTATAGATCTTTTCTTAAATCAGAAAGGGAGGAAGAGAATAAATACAGTCCGGAAGTGACGGAGCGCCCTGGACCTTGGGGGTGAGTCCTATTTTGGGAACAACAACACACCCCCCTGATTGGCTCCCGGCCCCCGGACGTCGGGACGGCTAAGCCCCGATCCGTGGCGCCCAGCGTACCGGTACCGTTCCGTATCGTCATGGCCGTGCCCGACACCGCCCGGGAGCCACAGGAACCGCGTCACAGCGACGTATCGAACACAGCCGACTCGGTGGGGCGGTCAGACACGAGACGACCAATGATGGAGGGAGCGCCAAGGCCCATCAGGCAGACATCCAAAGACGCCTCAGCCTCCTCGTCTTCCATCTGACTCTCCACCTCGTCCCGTCATCTTCCTCTTTCTTCTCTCTCCCCATCTCACTCTCTGTCAATATCATCTCGCCCTTGCCCATGCCCCGTTGACTCATTCTGCTCCACCCGTTTCATCGCATCGTCCCTCGTCTCGTACCGTCACCGTCAACAAACCCCCCATATTAACCTAGCCCCCCGTGGGACGGTCGCCTATCTGCACATTATCTGGGCTCATCGTGAACCGTAAGTATCTCCCAGATGTCATGGATTCACTCCATCCATCCTGGTGAGGAAACCGACCGCAAAACTCACCATCGCCCGTAGTATTGCTCGCCATCTGTCTTTGTTTACGATTCACTCTTGTCGCCGACATCATGTCTGCCGCCCAAGGCCCAGACGCTGTCCCCCGACGTCACCCTCGTCGACGGGCTGCGCTGACCACAGCGAATCCCTCTCTTCTCAACTCTGCCTCGCGGGAAACACCGCTTCACAAGTCCCTCCCGTTGCGCTTGAAGAAGGAGAAACGTTCCACTCCACCTCGCGCCCCTCCAGTGATGCGCAACCCAGTCTTCCGCTCGTGCCGCGCCGCTCGTCCACCTCGCCTGGCGCCCTGGAAGCCATTGCCGCAGGCCAGGATCGCATGGCCAAAATCTTGGACACCTTGGACTTTGACTCCTTCCCCGCTTCCCGTCAGCGCCCGACTCTCGAAGACGACCTGCCCATGCCCCGCGGTGTTCTGAAGATGTACCTTGATTCCCAGGAAAAATCCTTCGATCGCCCCACGCCCAAGAAGCGTGTTCAGCGAGTCAACCATCACACCTCCGACAGTGGTCTGGGAACGTCGGTCTGCAGCAGCGAAGCCGTGTCTTCGAACCGGAATCCCATGTACAAGGACGCCTCGACGCAGACTTGTATGATCATGAACGATTCCCCTGGTCTGTATCGACGCATGATCCAGCAGTCCAAGGCTGGCCCGTCTATGTATGTTGTGTCTGACGACCGTTGTATCTTCAGTACTAATCGTCGTAGTGACCCGCTACTCACTCTCCGTGGTGATTATGATGACACCCCTGCCCGGAAGCTCTCCCTGCAAACGGGCAAGTCGTATGCTGAGAGCATTCCCGCCTCAAACGCCACCTGAGTGAGCTCGATGAGGGTGTGGAGCGGTCCATGGCCCGCCGCAAGAAGGACATGCCTCCGATGGACATCAACGCTCGCTGCAAGTACTGCGACAAGCGGTTCAAGCGGCCCTGTGATCTGACGTGAGTCATCCCCCTATTCTCCCTTCACTTGTCTTGCACATGCTAACCTCTCTCAGGAAACACGAGAAGACTCACATCCGCCCGTACAAGTGTGTCGAGCCCAGCTGCAAGTTCCACGAATTCGGATTCCCCACGGAGAAGGAGAATGAGCGTCACTACAACGACAAGCACAACCCCAAGCCTCCCCGTCAGCTGTGCCAGTTCCCCAAATGCCCTTACTGGTCTAAGCGGGAGAGCAACGTCAAGCAGCATATGGAGAAGGTCCACAAGTGGGAGTATAAGCGGACCAAGAATAACGGTCGGAGGGCCGTCTCTCAGGCCACGCCGGAGACGACCAGCGCTCCCACGCCCAACTCTACCGTGGCCAATGACTACTCTCCCCCGGCCGCTGTGCCCACTCCCTCGCCCAGCCATCACTCGGCGGCGGACAGGAGAACGCGTTCTCGTTCGCGGATCCCCCAATCCCGAACCCCGTGGGTGACTTTGAGCTGTTCGCGAACAGCCCATTGGGAGGATCTCCCAGTGGCATGTATTCCAACATGCAGCCCGTGCAGCAGCACTACACCAACTACGACACCGGCTTGTCTCACCAGCCGGCAGCCACCCATACGAACCCTGGATTCCAGATTGATTACTCTTCGCTTTCTCCCACACACGCTCAGACCAACGCGACGACGCCGGGCTTTCAGCTGGACTATACCCCGTTGACGCCCCAGCAGCCTGCCGCCAATGTGGCGACTCCCAGTCTGCAGATTGACTACTCCCCGCTGACGTCGAACACCTGCATGTCCCAGTCTCCGAATGAGTCGTACAATGGAATGCCGGAGGGCGCAATGTTCGCGTACCCCGACACGATCCAGTCGATGGACAACGAGGTGATGTTCACAAACAGCTTCAACGATCTGATCATGTACAATGACCTGCCCAACCCAAATTATGACCTTCTGGCGTCGCATGTCGAGGATCTGGGAGAGATCCCGTCGTCGGTGTACAACACGGAGCTGTCGAAGGAGCAGTGGGATGGCGGCGAGTACTTTGGGTCAGCGGAGACCATGTTCAACTAAAAGGAGCAGACTTGGCGATGTAATGTGGGGATGATGTACTGACGGTTTATGTATTTTTTTATACGTATTTGGTTGTCATGATTGGCGTTTGGATAGCCAGTTGGATTTATTAGCCGATTACTTAAGAGTGCTTTTCCTGGCTGAGGTATTTCCTGGCTGAGGCGATAGCGTCAGATCAGAAGACTCAACAGAATGAACATGTTTACCATATTGCCTATTCCTCATGCCTCTACCTCCCGATTTAGCTTCTCTGCTGTATGCCTTGATAGAGTGACTCAGTCTTGTTCCTGGTTTAGCCATCGACGTCATAGCCCATGACCTTGGAAGCCCTACATCGGAGTTTGATAAACCCCGCAAAGCTATGTAGCGGACGAATAAGCAAGCAGAACCCGGGCGAAACAAGGCCAGGAAGAGGAACAATAGCCTCGCATGGCCTCGCATGAGACTATTGATTCCTGGATAATGTCCTCACGCGCTGTTGGCGGCGTTTTTCTTCTCCTGGTCGACCCCGCGACACGCCATACCATATACCACTCATTACCTAGGTAGGTAGGTTTCTGCATAGATGTCATGCAGATGCGGCATCTGCAGAGAGAAGGAGAAGCAATAATTCCCCTGAATGTGGAGAGGAACATCATCGTGGGCGTGTGCGTGTGCTCCGGTGGGTATAGTATACCGAAGGGGTAATTGATGTAGTGCTCCGTTGGTAGCCGGTTATGGTCATGGTCAGATCATGGATGGTCATGTATGGGGAAGGGTAAGGTAGCTGTGTGCATGCATATGGGTATTACATCACGAAGATCATTCAGGGGCAGAAGAAGAAGCAAGCAAGTCAGAGACACAGGAGAAGGGAGGGAAGCACGGACATGATCGACTTGAAGCTTTGTTCGTTGGTTTGTTTGCTTTTTCGCCCTGTTCTGCTTACTTGCTTGCTTGCTTGCTCCTATCGTATGCACCTTCGTATGTACCCCGAGTATCCCCTCCGTACTCCGGACTCCATATTCGGATGCGAGGGGATAGGAGGGGAGAGGGAGGGGACGTGAGCAATGTGACCTGCCTACCACTTACCCACCTCTCTAGACCTCGTTAGGGTTTGCTTTGGGTTCGGTTCGGTTCCTGCGTGCATGTCAGTCTCAGGGACTGGACTGTGTGTCCGTGTGTTCGGGAGTCTGTGTGTTGAGTTTGTCGCCTGCGGCGGGTAGGATTAATCTACACTTGGGTTTCGTAGGTGTGACTGTACCTGACATTACTGAGTTACTTTCGGCAGTTGGCTATTGCTGACTCCATACCTATGGGGTTAGCTATGGGTTACCTATGGGTTACCTATGGGGTGTGTGTGAGTGGGGATGGATAGTGTTAGTGAGGATAGTATGACAATAGACTTTGCTCCAGCACGGATACCTTACTATGATGATGGAAATGCGGTGAGCCTGTTCTGTTCTGTTACACTGACTTACCCCGGATTCTGTGACCATCCATGTCACCCTACCATTCCTGAGGGAGTCAGTCTGTGCCTTGAGTCTGTGGCCGTGTTTCTCCGCGACGCTACAGTCATTCCTCAACTGGGCTGGCCGGTTAGCTCCGTATCTCGGGAGAAGACAGCACGGAACTCCGCATACTTGACAATTTACCTCCCACTCATCTCCACCATTATCTATGACCCCCCTCACCTCACCCTCACACAATCAATCATTCATTGATTGACCCGGTACATTACAAACGGAGTGAGTGAGGGGAATGGGAATTGACATCATCTGACCGTCCCGACCCGACGCGACAATGACACATTCCAGCACGAACGAGCGTGTCAATAAAGTTCAGTATGCGGAGGAATGGGGAGTAACCGTACCGAGCATGAATCTACGCCTCTGACTGGACAGCTACCTCCTGAGAGTCAGGAATTGCCCTGGTGCAGGCGGTGCAGGTGGGATAACCCCTTGCATATTGCATATACTCGTTCACCGCCAGAGAGTCCGATCAATCGCCTCGTTTGAGTATGAAACAGGGAACGGAGGACAGATGAACGCATGATCTGATCTACCTCGCCCCGCTCCTCCCTCCCTGTCTGCCTCCACTTGACGAGAGGAGGAGGCAGAGTGGATCTCCATGTGCATGCAGCGTGTTTCGTGAGCCCTAATCGGCGGTGTCGGCGGATCGTCAGGTCACTTGTCTTGGAGTATCTCTCTTGTCTTGTCTCTTGTCTGATGTCTGTCTTGGCAGTCTGACAGCCTGCCTACCGGTACCTTACGTACTGTTGTTACAGACCTAGCCCTCATGCATGTCTTACTCCCTGCAGGTGATCCTGCACGACGGTGAAATAATGATGACGAGGAGGAATGCGTGTGCTGTCTGCCGGCCTGATGCGGATGGCTGCGCCAGGATGCATGCACTCCATGTCTTACTTGCTTCCTTTCTTCCTTTCCCTGGAGGATCATGTGGTGGACGGAGGAGCAAGGTGGTACTCTGTCAGGTAGAGTATGGGGTACTGCGGGTGAATGTTCGGGGGATTACGCCCCTACTACCTTACCTTGCCGCCTACCTACACAAGCACAAGGATTATGGGGTATACTCCGTCTTCTTCGTCAGGAGGTTTATGCCGGATTCGGTAGTTAGAGTTGCCACATACCGGTGTGGTAGGTATTCTTCGTCTTTCCTTCCATGGCTGTCAGGGCTATTTTTACCGAGAGCAAACTATGTAAGCATTTATGTAGAGTACTCGCTTGTAGGTGGTGGTGGCTAGTCGTCTTCGTATTCGAACCTAGATCAGCTCAGAAGCGAGACGAAGAATGAAGACTACACTGTGTACGGAGTAGGTAGGGTAAAGTAGGCACTCTGCACATACCAGGCAGAGTATCAGCACATGCACATACTAGCAGACATTCACATTCCAACCACATCGTGACAAATCCCATGTGATATGATCTGGTCAGTCTGTCCTCCATACCGATGCGATGAGCGAGGAAAGACTGTAGTGTACTCTGTAGAATGGAGAGTAAGAGCATGAGCAGCAATGCATGTCCAGCCTCGCCTCATTTCCCATACATACATACATACTCCGTACATACATACTACTCTGTACTGCTCGTCCTCAGCTCACATCGCCCACCTGCTACCTCACCAGCTGAGCACCAGCTAGCCAGCCAGTCAGCCCCACAGAAACAAGTAACAGAGTAAGAAAGAAGCAGGAGGAGACCATCACGATCACCCCTCCTTCTCCTCCTCATGCAGACATGGATGCAGACGCAGGAGCACCCGATCAGGGGCAGGGGCACCACGCAGAAGACAAGAACTTGCATATGAGGAATCCCCCCTCCCATCCAAGATCGGAAATCCACGCCCTCACAGGATCACTCACCTCACATCACAGCGTGGAGTGGAGTGGACATTCCAGCGCGCACATTCCAGCGGGTATTTCCGCCACCTCCCTCCACCGATCTTTCTTTCTCTTTCTTTCTCGACAAGACGGACTGGCTGGTTGATTGGTTGGTGGTTGGTGGTTGGTTGGTGAGTCGGTGTCAGGCTCGCGCTATTGGATTGGACCTGCATATGTATGTCTCCCTCCTCCGTGCCAGGTGCGCTCGATTGGCACTGGCACGGAGGAGGGGAGGGGAGGTATGCAGCGAAGACGACAGACAGGTGATGTATACGATATGATATGAGTGATGCGTGTGGAATGCGGGGTTTTCTTTTTCTTTTTTGCTTCTTTGCTTCTTTTCCTTGCCTTGCGATTCGTTACGATGCGAAGACGCGACGCGAGAGGGAGAGGGAGGGTGGTCTAAGTGGTTGGTTGGTTGGTGGTGCTGGTGCTGGTGTGGGTATATGAGGTATCAGATGCATGGCGGGAGTAAGCGGAAGGGAGAAAACAGGGCGGGAAGGATGGGGACAGAGTCCTCAACAGGAGATTAGATTGAGTTAGGTAGTCGAGGAACGGGACGGGGCGAGAGAGGGAGTCATATTCTTCTTCTCTTTCTGTCTTGTGCTCGTATATCTGTGGTACTGTGTATGGAGTTGAAGTTGAAGTTAGGTTAGGTAATCTGTGGTTGGTTCTGTATCCCTAGTCCTAAGTCCTTACATAGACCATAGAGACTATGGACTATATCGATACTGCTACGAGGTGGGGGGAAGTAGAGGCTGGGATAATAATCTATTGTTCAGTCTCTATATACTAACTGAGGCGGGTAATAAGGAGCCTTGCTCCACCCTTGCGTAGTGATGCCCATCAACTCCTCGCTAAGTCCAACCAATATCATCCAGAAATCAAGAAAACAACCGAAGATGAGAAGCGACGCTTCATGACAAAAGAAACATTAGATAGACAGGAGGGTATTCGCTTGCAGCGGCTAACAAAATCAAGAAAGAAAGTCTATACAAGAAGGGAACGACGACACATCGGAACGTAAGTAAAGTCAAAGACAAAGGATCATGGTTCATGCAGACCGCCGCTGCTTCAGCTCATCACGGCTGAGCAGACGTCGGATTCTGGAAACGAACTTGCAGGCGGAGGAGTCTGCACCCGCATTAGCCTTCTCTATCAACCGGACGGGGCTGGGGTAAGGTTCGGGACTCACCGCTATATCTGCTGCGGATCGTGGATCGTGTGGAAAACTCCGATGGCGAGGGTGGGACGGAGATCTCGGCCCAGAAGCTGGTGTGGTAGGTACCGGCGGGCCTTGAGCCAGGGCGATTCATCGGATTGGAGTTGCAGGGCCACGACGTGGGGATAGAGGGCGCCCAGGGGATAGAGGATTTCTTCGTCGGTGCGCTCGTTCAGGTCGAGGCTTTGGGATGTCTATGGTTGTTAGAGGTAGTGAAGAGAGATCCATGGGTATGAGACTCACGTAAGGTTCGTAGTTGCTCTTGTAACACATGGTGAGTATGTGTATGTGTATGTGTGTGGTGTATATGTGTGTGTGTGGTGTATATGTGTGTGTGTGGTGTATATGTGTGTGTGTATGTGTATGTTGGTGTATATGTGGTGAAGGAAGTAGATGTGTGGTGAGGTGACTCGAGTATAGACTTGACTCTGAGGTTCTGTGTAGATAGACTGTTTATCTTGATCGAAAGTTTGATGCTGGACATGAGAGAAACCTTGAGTTATATATGTCGATGGCATCGCATGGCAGGCAGTCAGCCACCCGACGGTGACTGTCACGGGTGGGACCAGCGCATGGCATGGGGAAGTTTTTTATTTTTTTTTTCTTATTATTTTATTATTGTTTAGTTTAATCCCTTTAATTATTACGGAGTATGTATTGGTGTACTGTAGGAAACACGCTGTTACACGTTAGCGTCTGATCCTGATCCTGCGTCCGATCCACCACCACCACTCCCACCAACTCCTCCCCAAGACTCAAGCCAAGTCAGACAGCTGATGGATCCAGCCTGATTTGAGTTTCCCAGCTTGCGATCAGGGACCAGCAACTAGTCCATGTGAGCGGCCACTCACACCAGGCGTCCTGACCCACCGCTCAGGCACTCGCTAGCCCTAACTACATACATTAGCCCCAGCTGGAGCGATCAACATTCTTGCTGATCAACCCTCAACCGGTGTGCCCGAGGACAGGGACGCTACCAGCACGGCTGCCCAGCAGGACTGCGCTGGAGAATTGGCTGCTATCGCGGCCCCCTTGCGTCCCAGCTGCGACCAGACGAGCGTCGGCCACGTTTTGGCTGCATTCTTCCTATGTAAGGTGACGATGATAATAATCAACGTGAAGCGCTGCCAACATGCGGTCTGCCGCCCCTTTCTTGTGCAACCTCCGGAATGTCCTCGTCATGATTCCTCACCCTCCCTTCCTGGTGACCTCATGGTGTCGTGTGTGTCGTGTCTTGCATCTCCGTTTCTAGGCGTAGTCACCTGGTTAGAGTATCCTGTTCAGCCCGGTGGGGATGGCCGTCACTGGTCTGATACTCCATACTCGGTATGGAGGACAGAGACCGACCCAGACCCAATGGGGCCTACAACGCGAGGGCGAGCTGTCACATCTGCAGACCCGACCGACTGGAGGAATTCCTGACGACGACTATCGTCCGTCGTGTCGGTTCCTCTAGACGTCTTTGCGTTAGAGTCGATGCTGTCGCTCCTATCCACCGCTGGTTCAGCCTCAGTGCTAGAGGCTAGGTCAAGGCTAGAGACAGAGGCTAGAGTCGAGGCTAGGATTATATTTGGATCGCTGGCCAAGACCCGCTCTTCCAAATCTTTTCCTCTAGTGCCATCGAGCGACCAGGTTGCTGGGTCGCGAGCGATAGTCCGCTTAGGGCCGACAGGGAGCATACTACGGCGAGCCCTAACCAACCCTCCCCATACCCCCTTGGCTTCAGCACGCCCAAAAGGGAGAGACCAGTGGAGCCCCAACTGCCCCCAGACGAATGAAAGACGCTTGCGCCTCGGAGATACACGACACAGCCACACTCGTCCCAATCGAGTCGGCTGAGCCACCGTTCGTGGCTGTCCCTGTGGCTCGTGGACCTGTGGCTTGACTGCGATGCCAATAGTCGCGCCCTTTCCCCACGACTATTTCCAAGCAAATAGCCTCAGATCCTCAGGATGTGCACATCCTGCTCCACTTGGGCCGAAGACCTCGACATGCCTGTTTGTCGTCATCCCGTCTGGGCTATCGGCTTGTCCGGGCTCCTTCCCAGGCCATTCCACCCGCTATACATAAAGGCCGTCCCCGGGTTATCTCCAACATGCACATGCACTTCTATCGACGTGATCTAAGTTCTAGTATCATCTTGAGTCCTTGGTTTCTGTCTGTTACCTCTGTTACCTCTGCTGGACTTGTCTTGCGTACATCCACACACCCCATCCTGAGGACATACTATAGTCACCTATAGTGATCATACATGCTGCACCATGCCCATGAACATGAACATGCAGCCTTCCGAACGCCAGTGGTCCTCCCCATGCATGAACATGAACATGCATGAGCCTGCATCTCCTGCATCTCTCGTCTCCCCCGACGCACCCAGTACGTTCCCTTCCAAGGTTCAAGACAATCCATACTAACCATCGCAGAACCCATGAACCTGGAGACCGAATGCAATGGCTCTCTGATGTCCCGGAGCCAAACACCCAGCAATGACGCCCCTCGTCCTAGACAACCCAGACCCAGTCAAAGCCAAAGCCAAAGCCCATCCCCCGGCTCTGGCGCCGAGATCTACCACGTCGATCTCCACGAATGGTACCCCCATCACCAAGCCTGTCTACAACACTTCCTCGACACCAGCCAGCACGCGCCCCGCGTGCAAGCCCTCTTCGCCTACCTGAACTTACGTCTCCTTGCCAACACCCTTCCAACCCGATCACGCGCTTCTCCCCCGACCTCGGCACCACCATCACGCTGCGTCCGTACCTGCGCCGGCTAATCGTGACCGCCAACGACACGCCACAGATCCTGGGCGCATTGTTCGGCGCGGAGTGGCAAGACGGCGCGGGGGCGATCTGGCAGCAGGAACGTCTCAATTACCTGTTCACGGCGAAGAGCGAGGGGTGGGAGGCGACCAAGACGGCGTACGATGGGGGGGTGGACGAGCAGGTGCCGTTCCTACGGCCGCTGCGGGAGCCCAGTGAGGAGGAGCTGCGACGGGCGGAGGCGCAGTGGAGTGAGTGGTTGGCGATGGAGGATTGGATGGTCGGGGCCCGGAGTCCGTGGTAGTCTGTCTGTACGCAGTGTCTATTATTGGTCTATCTATCTGGGATCTGGGTGGAGGGAAAGCAGGATAGGAGTGGGGGGATGATTTGCGACGAGGTTACGATTTTCATGATCTACTAGTGTAGTCTGTCTACCTATCTTGGTCACTCCTTAGTTGGTTAATTAATGTTTCTTTTGTTTAATTTATTTTATTGACTCTTATGGGTTGAGTGATGGTGCATTGTTGATGTTGGGTTAGGCCGGGATGGGGTTAATCTATGTAGATTAGATTAATTAATTCCGAGCGGGGGTTATTTTGTCAGACATGATATTTACATAGACAAGGAATAATACGAGACACCTGTCGGGACATTGTCATCATCCTGAAGAGGACCCGATCGAGGGGATGAGGATGACCTTCTAGAAGACGATGTATCACAAATACCCGGCTGAGCTGCAGGTCTGCAGGCAGGGATGGAATGCGCTGAAAATTCTGGAAGACCACACACGTGAACGGGATGGACGAGATGGATGTGATCGATCAATTACCGCCGGTCTTGAGGTAGGGTTGTCGGTGAATTGGTGACAGGTGTCATGGCCATGTGGCAGCTGGAGAAGAATTCCAAATCATGACAACGGGATTGTCTGTCTGTGGGCAAGGATAATATGGGTACATAATATGGGGAGAGACTAAGAGGAGCTAAAAGCAATAGTTGCACCGCCACAGGCTCTCGGAGGGCCCGAGAGGAATATCTGGGAATGACAAATACTGACACCAAGCTTCTTAGCGGCCTTGCTCCAGCACTGTTGATACCTCCATTTTGTGTTGTCTGTCTCGGAAAAGGACTCCGTCTGTCTATCCTGATCAGTTGTGTTTATGTATCTACTTCTCTCTCTGTGTGTCTATCTGTATCACAATGTTCCTGCGTCCTTAATTCTTAGGATCGTGTATTCAGACCTTCCATGATCCCTGTCGCCAAGCATCCCTATTTAGCCCGGTCACCTCAGTAACCAAGTATAGCAACAGTAAGGTACTCCGACTCAGGGGAACCCCAGAGGCTGGCTGGCTGAACCCTCTAGAGCAGTATGGTAGAAGACCGTTTCTGTCACGTAAACTCAATATCGGGGTCTACGGGGACGGTCTCCACCATGGGTCGGACGGGCGCGTGCACCGGACTATTGACTGTCCTGTCTGCCCCTATCCAATCTCTCGGGTCCTCTCGTTCTGTCATAATTCGCCGACTAGTGATTCCTCCGTCACTCCCACTTCCCTCATTCTTACGGAGTACTCCGTACACACTACTGGTATGAGCTAGTAGTCCCCTCGCAATCGAATCCTCGATCATGATCGATCGATCCTACACCACCACACAGACCCAACTCAACCCCGTCCCTGGGACACACTAACCACCCACTCCGTCATACTCAGCACCCTCCTGTACGGAGTAGCGAAGCTATGATGTTTAGACACAGATCAATTCCCCATCCGGCACCAGAATTTGTCAACCGGACCGCTGGAACGCACGCTACTACCTACAGAGTAGGTATGTCGTCCATCCGCACGGGCACAGCGCCAAGTGTACCCTCCTCGCTGCTTAACCGTTCACTCGGGTATGACAGGAAACGAGGCCCCTTTCTGGTGTCTATCACGGTTGCTCAGCTCAGCTCCCGGTGGCGCCGGTGACTGACGTCCGTTGACCCGGTCCCGGGTTCCTGGATGGAGCCCGGGTGGATTGTTGGTTACACTACAGTGCACTGTCTTGGATTGGCGGGTAGTGACCGGCCTACTTGTTGACTTGACTTGTGACTTGTGACTATTGGGTTAGGTGTTGGTGGTGTTGATGATGAGATGATGGATGGAGTTCTGGATAGGTGAAATGCAGGTTGCCTTTACTATTGGATCTAGTGATCTGAGGGTGGTGTAGGATAGAGTATGTTGGTGAAAGTATGCTCTTGTCCTGAGAGATATATATCGGTGGTGAGGATAGCTACATATGGGGATATATACTTATCCATGAAGATGCATAATGATGTACAATCCCATCTCATACTACCTATCAAATAGACAATCACATATACAATGACATATCTTATATAGCGTACAGGTGTACTATGCTTTGTAGATATACGCAGGTGGGTGAGTCAGGATTCTGCCTCGGGCAAAGAGTCCTGCCTCAGGCATCATCCCAACTAGCGGCTGCGACAACTTCCGAGTCACACTCTCCCGATGATTCATCCTCTTCATCCTCCCTCACCCCCGCCATCTCAACCAATTCCCCAATTGCCGCCAAAATGAGCGCTCCCAAAGCCGTCGCCGAGAACATGCTCTGGGGAGGTCGATTCACCCGTATGTGTGCCTCAATTCTATCTTCCAAGACCACACCGCTACCCTGCCTCTGCCAGTGTCATACACAGGAAAAGTAACTAACACTATGAACCAATGCAGAGGGCCTCGACCCCCTCATGGTCCAATACAACCAATCCCTCCCCTACGACCGCATCCTCTGGAAACAAGACATCGCCGGCTCCATCGCCTTCGCCCGCGCCAACATGAAAGGCGGCATCCTGACCCCCCACGAATTCGCCGAGATCGAGCGCGGCTTCGGCTCATTGCCGAGGAATGGCGCTCCAACACCTTCGTGCAAGGAGAACGACGAGGACATCCACACCGCCAACGAGCGTCGTCTCTCCGAGCTCATCGGCAAGGAAATCGGCGGCAAGCTGCACACCGGCCGCTCTCGCAACGAGCAGATCGCCACCGACATGCGGCTCTGGCTGCGTGATGAGCTGCGGAACCTCGACGCCTTCCTGTGCGATCTGATCAAGGTGTCGATTGCGCGGGCCGAGTCGGAGCTCGATTTCCTCATGCCCGGATACACGCATCTCCAGAAGGCCCAGCCCGTCCGGTGGAGCCATTGGTT
The DNA here is from genome assembly GCA_039763685.1 of Aspergillus micronesiensis. NCBI lineage: Eukaryota > Fungi > Ascomycota > Eurotiomycetes > Eurotiales > Aspergillaceae > Aspergillus > Aspergillus micronesiensis. Next base: position 139,106 of record JASHHO010000052.1, on the reverse strand, counting down.
GCTGTCTCATGCGACGGCGTTCGCGAGCGAGCTGCAGCGTCTGCGGGAGGTGACCGCGCGCGTGAACCGGAGTCCGCTGGGTACGGGTGCGTTGGCGGGTAACCCGTTCCAGATCGATCGCGAGGGCATGGCCAAGGAGCTCGGGTTCGACGGGTTGTTGTACAATTCGATGAATGCGGTCGCGGATCGGGACTTTGCCATGGAGACGATGCAGTGGGGTAGCTCGTTCATGCTGAAGATCTCGCGCTGGGCGGAGGATCTCATCATCTACAGCAGCTTGGAGTTTGGCTTTGTGCGTTTGTCCGATGCCTACTCGACTGGGTCGTCGTTGATGCCGCAGAAGAAGAATGCCGGTTCGTGCCTGTTCCTTCACCCCTCCCTACTTCTAGATACATGCATATACCAGCAGACACAAGACAGCTACTAATGCAATGGGCGATAGACTCGCTCGAACTCCTCCGCGGCAAAGCCGGCCGCGCCTTCGGCCACATGGCCGGCCTCATGATGACCATCAAGGGTCTCCCAACCACCTACAACAAAGACCTCCAAGAATCCGTCGAACCCCTCCTCGACCACATCAAGACCGTCGGCGACAGCATCCAGATCGCCACCGGCGTGCTCTCCACCCTCACCGTCCAGCCGGAGAAGATGTTCGCGGCGCTGGCGCCCGAGATGCTCGCCACCGAGTTCGCCGATTACCTCGTTCGCAAGGGCGTGCCCTTCCGCGAGGGTCACCATATCTCCGGACGGGTCGTGCAGCTCGCGGAGCAGAACGATGTGCCGATGGATACGCTGTCGCTGGAGCAGTTGCAGACGGTGGATGCGCGGTTTGGCGATGATGTGCGCGAGTGTTTGGATTATGAGCGGGCGGTGGAGTTGAAGGATGCGGTTGGGGGGACGAGTCGGCGGGCGGTGTTGGAGCAGACTGCTGTTCTGAAGAAGTTGCTTTAATTTTCTTCTAGATCTGTTCTATTACTGTCTCTGTTTGAGACATGTGTTTTCGGGTTATTTGATTTTCGATTGATGGATACGGATGGTATTAGATAAAAGTCAGTCTATGAGATATGTTATGTGGATATGGTGAGACGAATGGATTATGATCAAGAAACTGCATGCATGATTGATTATACTCGAAGGGAGCGACGTAAAGTAAAGACGACTGACTGACTGACTGACTGACGACAACAAACAGTAACGAACGTATACTCATAACCCATCCATGAGTCAATTGCACAACAAAAGACAACGACAAACACAAAGCAAACATTATTAAATATCGTACTTCTTAATAGCAGGGACAGGAAGAGGAAAGGATCCCACCGCCAGCAGCAGGATAACACCTCACCCACCAAACCCACACCACACATACCAGACACAGCAGATGTATCTCCGATATGGACAGGATCAAATACACGTGAAGATAGGACAGCTAGTCCATCCGGAAAGCAGGATGAAAAGCCGGCACAACCGCATCCCACTCCGGATCATAATCCATAAAACTCAACACATGCGGTGGACTCCCACCTGTCTTGTCCCCATCAGGCGACACCCCCATCTCCTCATCCCCAGCCGCCTGCTCAAAATTGGCCGTCAAAACAACCCCATCCGCGGTGACCACCGGGCCCTGTCGCAGTGGCGGAGACTCCACACTGCCGTTCCCCTCAGCGGGTGAGTCTTGATCGTCATCCGACAGCTTCTGCCGAGGCGGGATGTTGATCAGCTCGCGGGAGGTGAAAGCGGCCAGCTCGGCGCGTTGGCGGTAGAAGCCGGTGTCGGGGAGCTCTGGGGGTGTCTTGGGCGGAGAGCAATGCTGGGGGATTGGAGGGAGATGTTTGAGTTTTAGGGAGAAGGCGCTGCTGGTTGAAGTGTGGCTTGGTATGCTGCCTACTGCCGTTGATGACGAGGACAGAGAGGAGATGGTTGGGGTGGTGGATGCACGGGGAGGCTTGACGATGGGAGAGTGTCTGGTTGCTGCTCCTTGTGTAGGAGAGGTCTTTACAGGAGAACCCCTGACAGGTGCAGGTGGCAGCCGTGTTGCTGGACGAGCTGGAGATGCTCGTGATGTCGGTGAGGGTCTTGCCAGCGAGGGCTTCGTTGGTTTTGTCACAGGCTTTGTCGGTGATGCTTGGGCCGGTCGGGATGGACTGTTCTTGGTGGAGGGCCGGCCGTTGGAGGGTTCTATTGGTTTAGTCAGTCAGCGAGATGCTGGAATGTACGTAGGTATTGGCTTGACATACTGAATCCTGAAAGATCTCTGAGGTTCATGGCCCGTCCATTGGTAACGACAGCAGGTCTCCGACGTCTCTCCAATTTTGGCCCCTTTCCACCCCAGAACACCAGGGGATACGCCGATACCTGATGGCCGGCCTTTCTACGAGACCGCTTGATCAGAAAGAACAGCAGGCTCACCAGTATGAGGAACCCGACTATGCTGCCGACTGCTGCCCCAATAATGACTCCGTTGGCGCCAGAGGTGGCATTAGCAGCGCCCACAGCTGGAGATGAAGTGGCAACCCCGGTAAACATAGAGGTAGAAAACGAATGATCCAGGGTTGAGGTAGCTTCGATTGTTGCAGTAGTAGTAGCAGAGGTAGGAACCGAACTCGAGGTGGCATCATCTGACGAGGTAGTCGACGTAGACGTAGCAGGCTGGGTCTGTTTGGTCTGTTTCGGGGTCTTCGTCGAAGCCACAGACGTCGAGTCCCCATCACCCTCATCAGGACACACACCGGTCGTGCAAGGGTCGACTGAGCAACAGCCGCGAAAATTGCCCGCAGAGCAGACATACCACTGCGGCTGCTGGGACACACCTGTCGCACTGGCAGGCGAGCCATGACTGCAGTCGACGAGACGAAAATGAACAATTCTATCGACAAGAAAGAGATTGAAGAAGAATACAATTAGTAGCGAGTGAACGAGACATCCCGATAAGAATCAACCTGGAGGACCGGCTCGGGTTGACAGAGTATGAAAGATATGAAAGAGTCAGTCGAGTCAGTCGTCGATCTATGGCTCCATCCCAAGATTCGAACTATGTACTCAACAAAATTGCCATAGAGACCGACTGTGGGCTCGTCCTGATCATCACGGCCCATGGATCTCGACGGATGACTGCCCATCAACAAAGGTTCGCGAGAGAAAAAGTGGGTTGCTGTGACCGGAAGAGACAGACTTCTTTGTCTCTCGGACGCTGACGTTCCGTACAAGGCGCATTGCACACCGTGGCTTCGTCGGGGACCTCGTGGAGGACTATTTCCTCCACTCCGACAAGTCGAATCCAAGCCATCTGGTGATGAAGATTTGCCCTGCCTCGATGGCGGAGCACCTCGGGGGGTTGGGGCCTCCATAGCAGCGGGCGATATGTCTAGCAGCGCGTCAGCTCCTGTGCACTGTCCCGGAACATGTTCTATAATTACTCGCAGCCAGACCTCGTACCACGTTTTCTTTGTGTCGGAGCTGCAGGGGTTGCGGCCGGAACAAAGAGGCAGCATAGAGGCAACATTGACATCGCCGCACCGGGAAGGCATCGTAATACCCAAAAGAGAGACCCAAGAGATGCATGTAGGAAATCCAGAATATTCCAGAAGACAAGAAACCAATGAACAACGCAAAGAAAACTCCAATTGTATGATAAGGTAATAAACGGCTATAAAAAAACACTAACGTGAGTGCACCAAACTCATCGCCTGGAAGAAAATGGATATACACATATGAACACACAGATAAACACGGCCTAAATTTTCATGACGCTCTTTTTCGGTCTTCCGCCGTCACAAGGTCGGTTGGACCGCCTCGCACGGCTTCATTAAGGACGACCTCCCCACCACACTCGAAGAAATAACGTGCTTAGTAGACACGCTTGAAAGGAGGAACAGGCTTGCACTCGGCCTCATCGAGAGTACCGGCCTCGACGGCACGGTATCCGAGCTCGACCTTGCCGTGGGGGGTCTTCTGCCAGGTGAGAGTGTGCTTCATCCAGTTCTCGTCATCACGGTCGGGGTAGTCCTCACGGGCGTGGGCACCACGAGACTCCTTACGGTTGGCAGCGGCGGTGGCGGTTTGGGTACTAAGTTTCAAAGTTAGCCTGACAATCACAAAAACTCAACGTCATGGATACATACGCGCAAGTCAGCAGGTTACGGAGCTCCAGGGTCTCGACGAGGTCGGAGTTCCAGGACCATGCTGCGGTCCTTTGGTGCCGACTGGTCGTACCAGGTGTCGATGTCAGTGATCTTGGAAACACCCTCGTCCAAGCTTCTGGGTACGGAAGACGCTGACGTCGGTCTGCATGGTCTTCTGCATGGCGTTACGGATGTCGAAGGGTGGACTTGGGGCCCTCGGCGGTACGGGCGTGGTCAAGGTCCTTGATGGACTGGGCACCAGCGTCGGAGCTGAGCTCGCGGGGTGAGCCTTGCCGGGGGTGGCAATGTCACGGACACGGTGGGACACGGCACGACCGAGACGACCAGATCCAGGAGAGAGTTGGCACCGAGACGGTTAGCACCGTGGACACACAGGCGGCTTCACCCCAAGCGTAGAGACCAGGCACAACCTTGTCGTTTACCCTGTCATCCACGGTCAGGACCTCACCGGTGTAATTGGTGGGGATACCACCCCATGTTGTATGTGGACGTGGGCAGGAGGGGATGGGGCTGCTTGGTGACGTCGACACCGGCGAGATGGAGGCGGTCTCGGAGATACCGGGGAGACGCTCGTGCAGGAGCTCGGCGGGCAGGTGGCTGAGCTGGAGGTAGATGTGGTCGGCCTCAGGGCCGACACACGGCCCTCACGGATTTTCTCATGGTCATGGAACGAGACACAACGTCACGAGAGGCCAGATCCTTGGCGGTAGGGGATAACGCTCCATGAAACGCTACCTGAGCGTTGAGGAGGTAACCACCCTCACCACGAGCACCCTCGGTGATCAGACAACCAGCACCGTAGATACCAGTGGGGTGGAACTGAACGAACTCAAGATCTGGTTGGGCAGACCGGCACGGGCAACCATGGCGGAACCGTCACCGGTACAGGTGTGGGCGGAGGTACAGGAGAAGTAGGCACGTCCGTAACCACGGTGGCCAGGACAGTGTGGTGAGCCTTGAAACGGTGGAGAGTACCATCCTCCTGATTGTAGGCAATGATACCGCGGCACTCCCGTCCTCCATCAGCAGATCGAGGGCGAAGTACTCAATGAAGTAGTTGGTGTTGTGACGGAGAGACTGTCCGTGTAGAGAGTGTGCAGGAGAGCGTGACCGGTACGATCAGCGACGGCGCAGCAACGGTAGGCCTGACCACCCTTGCCGAACTCACGGGATTGACCACCGAAGGCACGCTGGTAGATGCGGCCATCCTCGGTACGGGAGAAGGGGCAACCGTAACCCTCAAGCTCACGGACGGAGGCGGGAGCCTCACGGGTCATGTAGTGAATGGCATCCTGGTCACCAAGCCAGTCAGAACCCTTCACGGTATCGTACATGTGCCATCTCCAGTCATCCTCGTGCATGCTATAGAGAAAAACTTGTCAGCGCCAGTCGTGCTTGGTGGAGCTATTCAAGGGAAATGACGTACTTTCCAAGGGCAGCGTTGATACCACCCTGGGCAGCGACAGTGTGACTTCTCGTGGGGAAGAGCTTGGAGACACAGGCAGTGTTGAAGCCAGCCTCGGCCAGACCGAAGGCGGCACGCAGACCGGCACCACCGGCACCGACGACGACAGCATCGTACTCGTGGTCCTGTCGCATATATTAGACGAGATGCGACCGATACAAGTTGTTTATCACCGGAGGGCTTACAATGACGGGGTATTTCTCGGAGATGTAGCCATTGGCCTCCTTCGCGCGCAGCGGGCCGTTGCCGAAAATGCGGGCTTGCGGGAGGTTAGTTCCGGCACACAAGACTGGTTCCAGGGAGGACGACTACGACGTACCAGCAGGGCGAGAGGAAGAGAAGAGACGTCTCTGACTCCGAAGGGCCTGGGAGATCTGCGCAAGAACGAGAGTCAGCGACACAATGCGGACGACGAGGCATGCGACCAGCAGCGTACGATCACGGGGCAACGGACCTTGGAGGCGGGAGCTAGGCTCCGCAAGCTCATGGAGCTCATGATGGCGGGTTCAAGGGAGGAGAGACGCTTCCCTAAGACACCGAGAGAGGCGGAGAGGAGTAAGTTGGGGGGGTGGAGGGGGAAAGGCGCGTGAGCGAGAGGCAGGGAAGAGAGGAGAGGGTACGCTGGACAGGATGAAGTCGTGGTTGCAGCAACTTTTGGATCGTCGTTTCTGCTTGGGTGGACAGCCGGCTGACATAAGCGCCCGCACACTTGCCGACGGGGAAGACCGGGGCCGAGAGCGCCAATCAGCGAGCGCGCAGTGGTAATCACCTCGGGCGGCCGGGTTCTTCTGATTGGCAGTGCCGCGCCTGGCACGTGGCCGGTCTTCTTTTAACCCGGCAGCAGCGAGGAATTCCGGAGCGGCACGGCTGTTCTGTGTCTCTGCCTCTGTCTCTGTCTCCCACAGGATACAGGATACGGTTCCTGCCTCAGGCGCCAACAGGGAGTTCCCGAGATACGAACTTCCGAGCTCCCCAAAATACCGAGCCCCTCCTGCCCTATCACCGTCTGCAGACAATATTCCGCCTTGTCTTCCCCATAGTGCGGGACTTAGATAATCCATGACCATCTCAGTCACGTGATAAACATCCATTACATAAGTATGAGCAGCAACCGCATGCATTCGCTCACCCACATGGACTACTGGGGCTACATGGAAATACATTTACCATGATACTTAGAGCAAACAGACAGCCAACCCAATCGAATCGTATTGGAACAAGAGTAGATTATCATCATACACCATCCATCAATCCCGCCATGCCATGTAAATCCCGGATGTATCCTCTAATTATACTGCATGTACGTCGCCGTCGAGTTGAACTTCAGGTTGCCCTTGATCACCTTGTCCACCGCAGCCAGGAAGTCCTTCTCCGTGGCCACCTTGCGGCGAGCGCGGATCGCGAACATGCCGGCTTCCGTAGCAACACTCCGCAGCTCCGCACCCGTCGCGTTGGGGCACAACCGAGAAATCAACTCCCACCGGATGTCGCGCTCCACGGACATACTCTTGGCGTGAATGCGGAGAATGCTGGCACGGCCCTCGACATCAGGCAAGGAGAACTCGATCTTACGATCAATACGTCCCGGACGCATCAGGGCAGGGTCAAGCGTAGACGGTCGGTTGGTCGCGAACATGACCTTGATGTTACCACGGGCGTCGAATCCATCCAACTGCGTAATCAGTTCCAGCATAGTACGCTGAACTTCATTGTCACCACCCGCACCGTCATCGAAACGGGCACCACCGACAGCATCAATTTCGTCGAAGAAGATAATGCAGGCCTTCTTGGTTCGGGCCATCTCGAACAGCTCTCGGACCATCCGGGCACCCTCGCCGACGTATTTCTGAACCAGCTCGCTACCAATGACACGAATGAAGGTGGCATCGGTTCGGTTGGCCACTGCTCGGGCGCAGAGGGTCTTACCAGTACCGGGAGGACCGTACAGCAGGGCACCCTTAGGCGGGTCGATACCGAGGTTGACAAACCGCTCCGGAGACAACAAGGGCATCTCGACGACTTCTCGCAGCTTCTCGATCTGCTCTTTGCATCCACCAACATCACCGTATGTCACGTCGGGCTTGTCTTCGACCGTCATCATCGTCACGCTGGGGTCGATCTTGGGGGGAGAGGCAGCATAATTTGGTACTTGTTCCGGTCGACACTGTGCGTCGTTAGATGAATCCTGAGCGATAACTGATCAACGAAGCAACCTACCCAACTCGCATGCCTTCCTCGATATCCGTCGGACTCACACGCTCCCCTAGATTGACGACGAACTTGGCGATCTGCTTGACGTTGATGACATATTTGCTCTTGTCGGCGTCCTTGTCATCCTGGATAATCTTCGTACAGCGAGCGACCTGTAGCGGCTGCTCCTCGGCCATGCGTTGTCGATCGGCGGCGACATCCCAAATGCGGAGGCGCAAGACCGGTGTCGGATTCCTAAACACGTCAGACCGAGCTCGCCACGGGATCATCGCAGGGACGGATGGAAGTACCTTCACGCCAATCTTCTCATTCACACTTGCTTGTCTTTCCTTTATTTGCTTTTCGAGCTTCTTGAGGGCGTTTGCGTAGGGGGCGGCACCGTAGGTCTTCAGCACTTGAATGTCCCTGTGCGGAGTTAGCTGGGGGCTCGTCACGGCGGAAGCCCCATCAAACGGGGCTCGAAAACATACTCATCCGAGAGAGGAGTGATCTTCTTCTCCGGCTCCTCATCGTCGGCGTAGTTCTTCTGGTACTTCTCCCAGTTCTGTCCCGTGGCGCTAGGCATGATGACAAGCGGCGAACGGACGGGGCGGGGAGGAAGGGGGGGCGTTCACAGGGAGATGACGGGAAAAAAAGACCGCAGGGTGTCAGAGGAAGATAAACCGGTGTAGAGAGAAACAATCGACGGAGGTAGATGAGGAGTGGTGGTGAGAATGGAGTCGAAGGGAGAGAGTGATGTGATGAGCTGCCAGCTTGGGTGGTTGCGTAGCTGTTTTGGCGCTAGTGGGCGCCAAGCATTAAATCAGCAACCGCAACTTCGCAGAATTTCCAGACTGCCCGCCGCCCTCACGGTCTGGATAAACATCTCTCGCACCCTCTTCCTCCCCTCCTACTGCCCATCTCTCTTCCTCACGCCCACTTCATCTCCACCTCCCTCACAATGGCCACCGCAGCCCCCCAGGCGGCCCCTGGCAACAACTCCTTCAAGGTGTGTTCTTTTGGCGGAGGAATCGAAACCCTCTTGTGGGCCGCTGCTGATAGTCGGACAGGACAAGGAGAAGCCTATGGCCGTGCGGACCTCCAACATTCTCGCTGCTAGAGGTACTATATTCCCTTTTGCTCATTGACAATGGACTGTGCTAACCTCATTCAGCTGTCGCCGATGCCATCAGAACGGTATGCTTGCGCCGATACTGGCTAGATCGCAGATGAGGGGCTAACCTACCATGCAGTCTTTGGGTCCCAGGGGTATGGACAAGATGGTATGTTCATATCGCACCTATCATCATGTCTCCTATACTAACGTGCTTCTAGATCCAAACCCCCAAGGGCAACACCATCATCGTACGGATCCCCCCTCCCCACCTCCTGATATCCGCCCCTAACCACCCCCGCAGACCAACGATGGAAACACAATGTTGAGGGATATGAGCGTCATGCACCCCGCCGCCAGAATGCTTGTCGATCTGAGTGCTGCTCAAGATGTCGAGGCTGGTGATGGTACGACGTCCGTCGTCGTGATCGCTGGAAGTCTGCTCGGTGCCGCGGAGCGTCTCCTGTCGAAGGGCATTCACCCCACGGTCATCTCTGAATCCTTCCAAAGAGCTGCTGCCGCCGCCGTTGAGATCCTCCACAACATGTCTCGTCCCATCAACCTGATGGACCGCTCCACTCTCCTCCAAGCCGCTTCTACCTCCCTCTCCTCGAAGATCGTCGCCCAGCACTCTGGTCTCCTTGGTCCCATGGCCGTCGACTCGGTGCTCAAGGTCGTCGACCCGAAGACGGCGGAGAACGTGGATCTCCGCAACATCCGTATTGTCAAGAAGGTCGGAGGCACAATCGAAGACAGCGAGATGGTGGATGGTCTGGTGTTGAACCAGCCTGTGGTCAAGAGCAGCGGTGGACCCTCCCGGGTCGAGAAGGCCCGGATAGGTCTGATTCAGTTCCAGCTCAGCCCTCCCAAGCCTGATGTATGTTGGTTCTTTACATTTACTTTCCCATCATCGTACTGACACAAGGGTACAACAGATGGAGAACCAGATCGTCGTCAACGACTACCGCCAGATGGACAAGATCCTCAAGGAGGAGCGCCAGTACCTCCTCAACATGGTCAAGAAGATCCAGAAGACGAAGTGTAACGTCCTCCTCATCCAGAAATCGATCCTCCGTGACGCCGTCAACGACCTTTCCCTCCACTTCCTCTCCCGTCTCAAGATCGCCGTCGTCAAGGATATCGAGCGTGACGAAGTTGAGTTCCTGAGCAAGACCCTGGGCTGCAAGCCTGTCGCCAACGTCGACTCCTTCACCGAGGACAAGCTTGGTACTGCCGACCTCGTCGAGGAAGTCCAGGCCTCTGGTGCTCGCTACGTGAAGATCACCGGCATCAAGACCCCGTCACGGCCACCAACCAGACCGTGTCGATCGTCGCCCGCGGTGCCAACAACCTCATCCTGGACGAGGCCGAGCGCTCCCTGCACGACGCTCTGTGTGTCATCCGCTGTCTGGTGAAGAAGCGTGCCCTCATCGCTGGTGGTGGTGCTCCCGAGATCGAAGTTGCCCACACTCTGGCCATGCGCGCGCGTGAGCTTACCGGCACCGAGGCCATCTGCTGGAAGGCGTTCGCCGACGCCATGGAGGTCATCCCCACGACCCTCGCCGAGAATGCGGGTCTCAACTCGATCAAGGTCGTCACGGACCTGCGCCACCGTCACGCCCAGGGCCAGCACAACGCCGGTGTGAGCATCCGCAGCGGCGGTGTCAAGGACGACATCACCGAGGAGAACATCCTGCAGCCCCTCCTGGTGAGCACCAGCGCTATCGAGCTGGCCGCCGAGACGGTAAAGATCATGAGAATTGATGATATTGCTTTGTCGCGGTGAGCGGTGGGTGAAAGCGTGAAATTGGGACAAAAGTTAGATGGTGTGCTATCATGACGAGTAATTTCTACCTGAATCAGACGACTTTCAAAAGATAGATATAGTGGATGAATGCACATAATTGTCTCTACCTAGGGATTTGTATTACAAGTAATGGAGCCCCTGGTCTATGCCTGGTTTTGAGGAACATAGTTGTATAGTTTGCCAAACAGTCTCAATTAGTCTGAGATCCCAGCCAAAGTCACATTTCTCTCTCTACCATGGGATCGTCATATAAAACTGGTCGATCAAAAATGTAGCATAATGATATGTGATTGTCAAGAAGCCATGTCCAAGCCTATGACCAAATATGTCCCCTGGTCTCTCTTACGGCAGTGGTGCATATTAGCGACTGACTTAGAACTAGCGTGGAGCTTAGAATATAGATTCCGTCCACGGTCATAGAGGCCCCCATGTCTTGCCTGATGATTTTCCTTTAGTGGCCACTGCTTCTTGTAGAATATGAAAGATCCACTAAGCACATATTAGCCGCGGTGTCTGTGACGTTGTATCAGGGCTCCCTGGCTGTGGTCGCCGTAGTCTATGTTGTTTTAAAGCCTCTGAATCTGCAGTAGACGCTATTAGTGTCTCATTATACTTAGATGATGTTTCCCTTCGACTTGATATCTGCCTTCCACCATTTACTGCGTTCTGTAGGCGTGACCACATAGAGGCCTCTGCTCGATACTTCGAGTAACTGGGGTCATTGTGTACAAGCGCGTCAGGGATTATTCGACCGATGTCTGATGGTCGAATTGTAGGTCCTGTTTGTCGACCGTGCATCTGTCCCTGCACTGGTCACCAAAATGCAGCACTAGCGCCTTCAAGGATGCTTGTGGAGAGGCTTTCAATTGCTTCATTGCTTCAAAAGTAGATACTCGAGAGAAAAGTTCGTCGGGAGGGTGGCAACTCTGCAACAACTACCTGCAGGTGGACGCCGCCTTCCCTCCATCGTTATCATTCAGAACACCAGAGGGCTGACTGTTGTTTGAGTCACTTTCCAGTGTGATGGCAATCATGTCCAGCAGGCTCATCTTTCCGCGTTTTCTGGGGACAATCGATTCCTTCGGGGGACTTCTCTCCGAGGATGGAGGCGCGTGCTGTTTCTCTGTGGTATTGGTGCTTGGCCTGATAGCCAGCTCGCTCTGTCGCTCCTCGGTGTCCATAACCTGTTCGCCAGTGAAGTCACTCTGGCCGCTGTGGATGGTTGTCTGTTGACCCATTGATTCAACTCGAGAGCTCACCTTGTTCTTCTGCATCATTTAAAGCAGCGTCTGTTGTCTTCCAGCACTTTGAGCTGGTCTCGGTGGCATTTGCCCGTCACTCTCCGATTGTCGATCGAGCCGAACCACCAATATACCATGAGCCAGGCTTGGGTCGACGGATTGCGAATGTTCGAGAGTCAAGACGATGCGCGGCCAAGCCACACTGAAACATAAAAATAAGTGACCTGCGGATATCTTTCCGAACAAGATATTTTGGAACTGCTCGCGAAGATGTCCCTTCGAGGTGATATAGTTTGCGAATGCTGGAGGGAAAGTTGCCGATATGTCAAGGAGGTTTCATAATACATCTATCGATAGTCCTTTCGTGCGTGCTTGTAGAATCTGTGTCACTTGGCCCCTAATGTCGTTGGCCACTGGGTTAGCGGTTATTGCTTCATATCTCTGTAATGCGGTATGAGGAGAGTTGTTTAGCCATTGATATTAGCTTCTGTCAGACATTTTTGTGCAGAAAGTAAGCTGGTACTGCGTGTACCCCCTGTGTGGGTCACGCTGGTTGGCCTTGCTCCGCAGACGCATAAGCTTGTGACTGCCATATCCTTCTGACCTGAGTATGTATGCACATAATGAGAATGGTAGTAAAAAGAAAAGGAAAATCAACAAGAGCTCTCTGACCGGGTTGTGATCACGACGATCCCATGTGCGTCCTCTAGTGCTGTGTTTGGCACTCAGGTTTTGATCCGTCTCTGTAGTCACGGGTTTAAAGAACGGACCCAAGCCCCACCTTCGCCGGAAGGCCTCGGTCGAGCTCGATCTGGAGCTGTTTGAGTAAATCATCATTCATGAGGGATCTGTCAGTGATCTGAGCGTGTCAACGAGGCCTTTCAAAAAACGCGCAGCCTTTCCTCAACACAAACGCCCAACTTAAAAGAGAGATACGAGGGGTTGAGGTGTTACGGCAGTCGTATAACTGTAAGTGACAATTCGATAATAGTTTTGCTTCACTCGCTTGACGAACACCGTCTGTTTCATAGGTGCTCAAATCCCGCTCTCACAATGACATATCAGGAGGTGCTCTCTAGATCTGCTTCGTTGAAGCTGTAGCGTGGCATGTCATCAGATACTGTGAGGCACCACATAAATAGCCAGACGGCAGCTAAAACTCGCCCATAGACGGCTGAGCCAGTTCGAATTCACTTCGCATTCTTCAGGTGGTACTTTGACCTTTCGACGTCTGCAAACCACGAGCATGCCCAGGTGGCTGCGTTGAGAGGAATGTGGCACGGTAACAATTTGTCCAAATACAAATTGGGTTTTGCCATTGACTGCCCGCTGTAGGTATACATCAACACCAGCAATCTTAGCCGTGTGATAAAGTGCATGGCCTTGCTGGTGTATTCCTTTGGGCTGACAGGTGTCTGAAAGATTCCCAATACTTCTTCAATCGGTCTGTCAGCGAAATATTTTGGTAGCTTTTATTCTTGCGTCATTCTGATTCTCGATGTATACCCTCTAATTCACGAATTCGGAGATTCATGCCTTGGTCCACAAACACTTTGGTGACCTTGTGCCTAGTCATTTCCTGGCATCTGCCTTGTACGCCTATCTCTTCCTCGGTAGGGGTGTGCCCCATAATGAGCCGTCTTTTACGGGCAAGGGACCCTAGGTAGGTCGTGGATTGTTTTCCGGGTAAGATTGCTATCGCGAACTAGGTCATGTCACTCCGGCTCGTCCTTTGAGATGTGAAAGCTCCCGGGAAATGACTCTGGTCGCTATTTCCTGGTTTCTGACTCACGTGGCTGCTTTGGTGGGTTCATCATCAGTGTGGTGTCTTTGTAATCCGATAAGCAGACAACCTAGGTGGAGTTGGATGGGAAGAATATAGACGAGTTCATATATAGTAGATCGATATAGGAGGTTGCGTGAGAGTAGGATCCAAGGATGAGCATCTGGACGAAAGATGGTCAATTTATAGCAAGTGGGAGACTCCAAAGAAGGGAGGTTCCTCCTGAGAGGTCAATTTATTACCTTTGTCCAACCGAACTATTCATTGAAAGTGTGACTACAAAGAAGAAAAGTGACCAATCATTCTCGGGCTGATGTGAGTATCCATGGACGAAAGACATCGGCTCATTGAAATGCCCCAGAAGCTCCAGGCTCTCCGGAAAAGGTGCGTCATTCACATGTGCATGATCCAATCAGGCTTCAATTGAATTGATTGCATAATGAGAGGGACGGTCATTATTGCAGCCCTGAAAATGGAAACAGTAGTGGAAAGTCACTGTTTGCTTTTTGAATTCCCTTCTACAATCAAGGAATGGTTTGCAAGCAAACACCCGCCGTTCCATTGAAGAATGGACTGAACACTGAACATTCACTTTTTGTGCCTGAGTGTGCTTTTCAATTTTTCTCTTTTATATGATTTTTTTTTTACCACACATAGTCTCTGGATATAATCCTTTCTTACTGTCATGTTTAGTTTAAATGAGATTAACAGGAACTGTTAATGAAGCAATGCCATACCCATCAGGGTGATTTGTGAATACCATACCAGATCTATATGACCACACACTATTTCTGTTACCTGCAAAAGGGTGAAGCCAACTACAATTCCCGCCAAAGATTCTTTCATCGGCTGGAGTCCACAAACCTTTCGGGATGGGGTACGCACTCGTACATAGTTGTGTAGAGAATTAGACCAGTGGGGATACTTTAGTCAGACCTTTGTTCGTTGTCTGTTTGGTGTGGTAGTGGATAGTGCGATGAAATTACGCTATATCGTCTTACTGCAGGATGATTCTGCTTATTAAAAGGACGATGCAAGAATTCAGATTGAAGGGCGTTGGGGCGAATCGAGGGGAAGCGGGTATATATAGGGACCTACCTTGTGTAAAGAGCTTGCACGAGCGGGGTAGGACAAACCAGAGGGAAGCCTGGGGTACTTCTCTGTAGGTTGGCAATGTCGCGATCATAAAGGATAGAGGAAACACTCAGACGGTCCATGCAGCTCGTAGGAGTACTTTGACGGATGTCTACAGCGTGTAGCACCATGCATGTATCCAGCTCCATCCCGATTGGTTAACGGATTCAAGGTGGTCAGTGATGTTGGGCGGCCTTAGGCCAACTTCGCTGCACCGGCTATTGACATGGCCGGACCTACTCCGTATGTGCAGTACGCCTGCGCGTCCCGGTGGTTTCTTTGAGCCAAACCAGCCTCAGGGATTAGAGTTCTCTGCCATCGTGTTATGAACGAGGGAATGGCCGCTTTACCCCATGAGGAACCACGGAACGGCGAATCCTATCAGGGTGACGGGGACAAGTCATCTGGCGCGGCGGATGATCGCCTGGCGCGAGATCGGGCTCTGACTAAGCCCCCCCCCCCCCCCTCTTTGGCGTTCCCTCACGCTCGTTCGCCCTTTCGCTTCTTCATCTCTTCATCTTGTACCTTCTCCTTTCTCCCTTCTCAGTTCTCTTTCTTTCCTTTCCCTCTCCTATACTCTTCCACAGTGCTGGACTTCTGGTGGGAGCTGACGGATCGGCGCACTCCACCCTGTGCTGATGATAAGATAATCAGTGGATCTTCCCCGCTATCGTGCTCCATATATCTTGACCGCTTGGGACTTCCACGGGTGCGCCGTGGCCTGACTGCATTCCCCCCCCCTTACGACGCCCTCTGCCTCTTCCTCTCTCACTTCCTTCTCTCTCCTCCATCGTCCTGCTTGACCTTCTCTTTCACCTCTCTCCTTTGTCTAACTCCCAACTCCCTCCGACAACACCATCCTATCAACATGCAGCCCTCCCACTATGACCTGCTGGGTCAGGTGCCTGACGACGCTCGACCTGCTGCCTCCCCGGCTCGAGTGACGCGCGATCACCATCATGCGCAGTCACGTTCCCCGTCGGGTGCTGTACCCACGAGATCCGAAGGTACGTTGCGTCTATTTCCTTATATTGTGCGACTGCTGCTGTCGTTTGTCTTTTCCGACACCCTATACCCCTCCGGTTCATATCGTTCGACATGCACGGCTACCAACACCAGTTTTCCCTGAGTTGCTGTCCTACCACACATCATGTACTCACTGCAGTATTATATAGACTCCTGGATTGAGGTCTCCTCCCAGCCCTCCTCTTCCTCCCTATCCTCCGCCGCAACCAATGACGACATAATCACGACCGGCCTGCGAGTTGAGCAACCCTACCACCACCGCAGCCATCGACGTCGCCTACAGCACCTGGCCGCTGTCACCACCGCCCAAGTCGATTACTCCCAGCAGAGTAGCAGCCAGGATGAATATGAAGAAAGCGAGAGCGAGTCGGACCGCGTTCTCAGCAGTTCCAACGAAGACATGGCTCGTCGGCCGGCTCCCCTATTATCCCAAACGGCTCCGTCCCGTCTATATCCGCCTCGAGTGACGACGATGATAACTCCACCGCACTGGGCATGCGCATCAGCTCATCCCCGTTCGTTCCCCAACCCAACGTCTTCTCACACCCACCTGCGACACAGCATCCGTCCTGGACCAGACCGTCGGAAAGGCAGCATCGCTCTCAGCCAAGTGAGATTTCCAACTGCAGTCGTCGTACGGCCATCCGACGGGGCTCCCAGGCCAGTGTTCGGTCATCCCACCGATCATCCCACCAGCAACACAGCCCTTACAACATGATTTCTCCGTCGTACCATGCCGATCATGACGCCGCCCTGCGCGCCAGTCTATCGACTCTACTCTCCTGCGCCGCTGCAGCACGTGGCCTTCCAAAACAGGAGCAGTCTCCACAGCCAGGGCCGTCAGGTGCTCAACAACCTGCCGCATTCCGTCTCGTCCCTGAGTCAGCCATGGGAGATGCTAGCGAGGATGAGGCCCCAGCTGCTGCAGATACAAATATCCAACGACCGAAACCTCAGTCACACCCCATGCCGGCCTATTCACCCGCTGCGAAGGCTAAACGGCGTTCTAGTTCCTCTAAGGATCGCAGCTCGAGTCATTCCGCTAAGAAGACACGACGCACTTCCACAGAGCCCAGCCCTACAATGATGACCTGGGTCATTAGTGCCGGCGTCGTGGTGCTCTTTTCCGCCATTAGTTTCTCAGCAGGATACGTTTTGGGCCGTGAAGTCGGTAAGCTAGAAGCTAACGCCGGGGTCGTCGTCGGCGACGGCAACTTTTCTACCGGCCGGGCCTCTGCCCGATGCGGACAAGAAGCCGTGAAAGGTGGCCTGAAGCGTTTCCGTTGGAGCTCGGGAACGTCGTCCGGCATCATTGCATGAATCGGAAGTCATGACCGTTGATGTTTAGCCCACCCTCTTACTTGTGGGGGCTATATGATATGACGGTATATGACCCGTGAAGATCATTGGAGTACACGGCTGTCCTTTATTGCCGAGTGTCTTTGACTTTTTTATTTGCGTTTCTTATCAGATTCTCTCATTTATGAATGCCATGTGATTTGCATAGCAACGATGTTCTCCGGACTCGTTGAAAATTACGGTAGAGTTGTGTTATTTTGGGGTTGGGGTGGGTGTCGGGTTGACTTTGGAGTCCTTCTTGTCTGTCTGCGTGGTTTTCTATACCCATTTTCTTTCCTTTGTTTGCTGTGGACATAATGAGACGATATAAGAAACGCAGTAAATGAATTTGATTCGAACTTCAACCTTTACAGCAGGCGAATAGGCTGGTTAAGGATATAACTAAGGTTGTAGTTGTTAGATGTTTATCTGTAGTAGCTGCGGCCTAGGGTCTCAGCTCAATGAAGAGCATTCTCAATCCGGAAGGAGAGGGATTGAACGGGGACCATAGGAATCGAAAAGCGAGCGTAGGTCGAACAAAGCTGGCCGATGCGTCCGGCGTATCTTTTTTCGTAGTGTGAAGAGTTTCTACCTCAAGTCGATGTACTTAGACACTGCCTAGGTATTCAAAACAAAGGGACCACCGCCACCACCCGTGGACTCTTCACCCCGCATTCAAGTAACTAACCAATGAAATGCTCCATCTACAGCCCCGAATTGGAAGACTACACGCCGATAGAAGAGCAGCCAGAATCACACTGAGGGTAAAAGTGAATTGAACCATAACTCGCATGTCTTTTTGAGAAACTGCTCTGTTCTGTTTCTGGTCTTAGGAAAGAAGATTGGTGGTGCTCAGAAGAATTGAAGAGTGTGTAGTTGGGACCTGACATGGTCAGAAGGATCGCATAAACCTATATTCACGTTGAGCATGTTACTAAAGTTGACACGAAGTCAGCTTGACATTTTTCGAAAGCTAGACCATCACTCAGAGAGTACAGCATTAGGTGGCCACGAAAGGCACCTAATTCTCCCTTCAGGTCGAGTGACTAATGGGATCGTCGGCAGATACGAGAGCCACAATTCCACAACCTCGTCCTTTGTTGAATCGTGCTGGCAGTCTCATAGACACCTGACAATCCAAGGCCTTTGTTCCTGATTCCAGGACTTGGGTCACCAGTATCTCTTCCTATAACCATCCAATCGTGTCCCCTTCGCCGATATAATCAGCCACCATGAAATCGATCCCCGCGCGGTACGTGAATGGCCAGATCCACGCCTACCAAACCTCAAACGGAGAATGCGGCCCTCTATCACCCAACAGCAACCTACAAAGTCGAATCTCCCTCCGACAAGGTCGAGAACTGCGCAGTCAGTCCAGACCTAACCTGTGCAATCTACACCACCTCCCACAGCGTGGTCCGCATCAGCCAAGACGGCACACCACTTTGGCAATACAACCTCCAGCCCCGCGCGACCAGCTCCTACGTGCCCGCTACCCAATGCCTATTCTCTCTCGACAGTGCCTGGATATGGGTATATCGTCCGGACGTGGAAGCCCAACGTGATGGGCCAGACCTCCTGGTCGTTCTGCGGGCCGAGACAGGCGAGGAGGTGGCCGGACGGAGCTGGATACCGTCGGGGCGGGAGGGCAGATTGCTCTCCATCCGGACGGGAAACATATCCTCCTCGATGTGGGGGGTCAGGATGGAGTGAAGTTGTTTCGAGCGGCGTTGTCTACTGCACCTACTGGTCGAGAGATTGAGTTGCATCCGTATGGGTGGAACGATCGCTGTTTGGTTGATGTTTCGCCTGATGGGAAGCTGTTCATGACGGTTGACCATGGTCGAGAGGATGTCGCCTTCCATCGGTTTCCTGACGGGGAGGCGGTGTTGAAGGTATCTATTGAGGATCTGGGGTATGAGTTGGATGAGGATAGTGGGTTTATGGAGGATGAGGCATGTATCGACTGGAATGGCGGGTTCATTGATGCTGACATTGCGGCGGTCACGATTGCAGGCGAGAAGGATGATGCGGAGTGGCACTGTCATCATGCTATTGACTTACGCACAGGTGACCCGCTTGGTCGTTTCGAGGGTCATTCGCGGGATAGCTACGATTTTGTGTCTCTTGGAGATGGTACCTGGATTGTCTCGGACTCCGATGGCAATGTTGTCCGCCATCGGTATCACACCTTCCAAGGTTGAACCATACTCGAAGACAAGAGTGTATATCATATATATAGTGAGACTTAAACTGAGGACGCCAGAGTATGGCTTAGTGAATCCACGTTCAGTCACCCACATGAAGCGTACCTGCAATCATATCTCGCCTAATGTAGATTACAGATATCATCGAGACAGAAACCTACTCCTACAGGCACCCGGTGGGAAAGACAATGGACGCCACTGTGTTATCAACAAAAAAGTACTTCTTGACCAGAATTATTATTGGAAAGTCTATCATTGCAATGGTAACTCTCAATTAAATACGAAAACATTCCCAGCTTAACTTTTAGATGCAAAAAACCCACGGTAATCCTACAATTCATAACAAAGACAACCGAGACTCCCTCGCTTAGAAGGTCATCTTCTTACCCTGGAACTCGGGGATACCACCACGAGCCTTGTTGGGGGGACCACCGAAGCCACCACCGCGGCCGCCGAAGCCACCACGGCCGCCACGGCCACCACGGGGGCCGCCACGACCACCGCCACGGCCACCGCGGCCACCGAAGCCACCACCACCACCGCTGTTGGGGGCACGGGGAGCGCTGTAGTCGAGACGCACGGGGCGACCCTCGACGTCAGCACCCTGGAGGTCGTTGAAGGCAGCACGAGCCTCATCCACAGACGAGAACTGCACGTAACCGAAGCCCTTGGGCTGGCCGGACTCGGGGTGGGTAGGGAGACGGATGCCGAGGATGCTGCCCTTCTCACCGAAGAGCTGGGACAGGGAGTCCTCGCTGGCACCGAACGAGAGGTTACCGACGAAGAGGGTGTCGCTCTCGGGGCTGGTCTGGTCACCGAAGTTCTGAGCGCGAGACTGAGCACGGTCACGGCCACCCTGCTGGTTGTTGGCGGGACGGCCAGTGGCGTAGTCCAGGTTGATGGTACGGCCGTCGATCTCAGCGCCCTTCTTGGCCTCGTAGGCCTTGGCAGCATCGACAGCGTTGGTGAACTCAGCGTAACCGAAGCTGGGAGTCGTTAGTTGTATGTTTTGTCAAGGGGGTTAGAGACATAGAAGACATACCCACGAGAGCGGCCAGTGTCACGCTCAGTCATGATACGCACGCTAACCTCACCGAACTCCTGGAACTCACGGTAGAGCCATTCCTCGTCCACGTTCCAGGAGAGGTTGCCAACGAAGAGGTTGCTGGAGGCACCGCCGGCGGGCTCCTCAGTCTTGGTCTTCTTGGGGGTAGCAGCAGTATCCTCCTCAGCCTTGCGCTTCTTGGAGGGAGCCTCTTCCTCGGACTCGGACTCGGACTCGGAAGAGTCAGAGTCAGAGTCGGAGTCAGAATCGGAGGAGTCGGAGGAGTCCTATTGGAGTTAGTATAGAACACGGATGAGGTTTTTTCTTCAGAACATACCTTCTTGGCCTTAGCGGGGGCCTCGTCGCTCTCAGACTCGGAGTCGGAGTCAGAGTCAGAGTCGCTGGACTCCTTAGCAGCAGCCTTCTTGGGGGCCTCCTCCTCATCGGAGGAGTCGGAGTCAGAAGAGTCAGAGTCGGAAGACTCGACCTTCTTGGTCTCCTTCTTGGTCTCCTTCTTGGCGGGCTTCTCGTCCTCAGACTCAGACTCGGAGTCAGAAGAGTCGGAAGAATCAGAGGACTCCTCCTTCTTGGCAGGAGCCTCCTCCATCTCCTCATCGCTGTCGGAGTCAGAGTCGGAGGAGTCAGAAGACTCGGAAGAGGACTCGGCGGCCTTAGCCTTGGTCTCCTTCTTCACGACCTTCTTGGCAGGCTTCTCATCCTCGCTCTCGCTGCTGGAGCTGGAGCTAGAGTCCATCTCCTCATCGCTGTCAGAGTCGGAGCTGCTGCTGGGAGTAGGCTCCTTCTTCTTGCGCTTCTTGTCCTCCTTGGAGGCGGTCTCCTTGGCAATCTTCTTGCTCTTAGCCTTAGGAGACTGAGAAGCCTTGGTGACACCGGCGTCCTTGACCTTGCTCAAGGCCTTGTCAACAGGCTTCTCAGAGACCTTCTTGGAAACGGACTTGGTCTTCGACATTTTGGATCTAGGTGGGCAGAGTTGTTAGCAACGAAGGGTGGGGACGGGGAGATGGATAGGAGAGGGAACAAACCAGATGAAATTCCCACGAGAGAAAAGTAAAGGATAGATGAAAGATTCCGACAAATAGTGCGGCAAAAAAGATAATCCCACGATCACCCGGTTTTAAAGCCCTCGGTTTGAAAATCTCAACGTGAACGAAGAGATTTAGCAAATACCCACAAGGAACCCACAACGACAATGTTCAAGCCCACACGAGACGGACAGGAAATATGCAACTGTCTTTAACCCACTAGAGAACCAGAGAGCCCACAGGAAAGTTTGCGATATGCCACAGCCCACAGCCCTCAATGTAACAAGCCCACAGGATGTCTGTTGAAGTGTATCTTGCAAGATACGCTACGAGTCAGTCAAAAGGACGATAAAACTCAGAGACTGTGATGAAAAAGCACAGTCAGGGGGAAGGTGATGGAAAATAAGAGTGATGGAGGGAGAAAGAGAAGAAGAGAAGATGGAGAGAAAGAGGGCGAGAGGGAGAAGAAAAGGAAAATTTCCAGCTGGAGGAGCTCCGATAAGATGTGCCAAGGGCGAAAAAAAAAAAAAAAACTGGGGGCTGGCAGAAATCCCTTCCTCACCGCCTGTTTGATGGAGACTAGCCCAGGCACTAACCCGAAGGATCCACTCGGACCCGAGACGGGCTAGCGTGGGTGACCGGCCAATCAGACTGCAGATAGCTCCGTCACCTCCTTCGGCGACGTTGAGTGGACTTCCTCTCCGCTTCCAGCTCTCCAGCTCCCCATCTGTCCTTTCCGTCCTCACCCCTCCTCGTCCATTGCTCGACAACCCGGCCTAGTCAATGGAAGTCGTATAACACGGTCTCTTCCGCCCATAATGCCTCCTCCGAAGCCTTCCCACCGTCCCCGCAAGAAGAGAAAGTTTCGTCTGTGTTTGCGGGCTCGAACAGCTCTCTGATCCTGGAGTCCGATAGTGGGAAGTCGTCCCCAGCGTTCCCATTGGTGTCCTTCCTATGGGCTGCCCGGGCAGGAGTCTCGCAATGGCTGGTTCTACCTCTCATTCTGATGTCGTCGGCCTTTTCCGGTGGGCCGTTAGTCTCTGGGGATATTCTGGTACGAGCCCCTCCATGAATACGACTTTCGACATCGGATCGTTAACACATCGCAGGCTTCCAGGTACCTCCGATGCATGGCGATTTTGAAGCCAGCGACACTGGATGGAGATCACGGTCCATTTGCCCACGTTCAAGTGGTACACTTACGACCTGCAGTACTGGGGACTGGATTACCCTCCCTTGACGGCGTATCAGCTGGCTCTGTGGAAAGATGTGTGTACACCGACTTCATACTTGGTTGTAGCTCAACGCTAATTGGTTTCTAGTGGCACCCGTTTTGATCCCGCTTGGTTCGCTCTGGATGCCTCCCGCGGTTTTGAAGATGACCACTTGAAGGTCTTCATGCGTGCGACAGTGGTGATTTCCGAATACTTGATCTACATTCCGGCAATTGTCAACTTCCTGCGCCGCTTTACTCGAATGCACGGTGTACCTGTGTGGTCCGCCTCCATTGCCCTTGTTGCCATTTTGCTGCAACCTGCTACCATCCTCATCGACCACGGACACTTCCAATACAACACGGTGATGCTGGGACTGGTGGTTGCGAGCTTGGATGCGATCATGGCCGGTCGTATGCTGTGGGCGTGCATATTTTTCGTGGGTGCTTTGGGATTCAAGCAAATGGCACTCTACTATGCTCCGGTCATGTTCGCATTCCTGCTAGGAGTTTGCATTTTCCCCCGAATCCACTTCGTTCGCCTCTTCAGCATTGCCCTCGTCACTCTTGCCGCATTTGCTGTTCTGTTTGCGCCACTGATCATTGGGGCCACAGGTGCGGATGCTAGCAATTACGTGGCTTCGGCGTCTCAACCCCCTCTGCTGCAATCCCTTCCCTTTGAGCTCGGTAAGGATTCGCGCTTCTATGCGCCCGCTTTTCCAGGTCGCGCAGATCATCCACCGAGTCTTCCCGTTTGCACGAGGCCTCTTCGAAGACAAAGTGGCCAACGCATGGTGCGCGATTCACACCTTCTACAAGCTCCACCGTTTCGAAACGAGTCTGCTGCAGAAGGCATCTCTGGGCGCGACGCTGGCATCGATCTTGGTGCCTTGCGCGATCATCTTCCGCCACCCTCGTGCCTCGCTACTTCTTCCGACTCTGTCTAGCGTGGCCTGGGGCTTTTTCTTGTTCTCGTTCCAGGTCCATGAAAAGAGCGTCCTACTCCCTCTTCTCCCCATGACCCTGTTACTGTCCGGTGATGGCGGGTTGAACAAAGATACCCGTGCTTGGGTTGGATGGGCCAACCTGCTGGGGTCGTGGACCATGTACCCGCTGCTGCAGCGGGACGGCCTTCGTGTGCCGTACTTCGTCATGAATCTTTTTGGGCCTACCTCCTTGGTCTCCCACCCACCTCGCTGGAGGTCTACCGCAGCCGCTCCTCCACGGATGAGTCCGTCCCTGTTGCTGAGCCTCATCTCCTGACGAAGCTCGTGCACTCCTGTTTCTACCTCGCTATGATTGGCTGGCACGTGGCGGAGGCATTTGTCCCCCGCCGGCTAACAAGCCTGATCTCTGGGTGGTATTGAATGTCCTGATCGGAGCGGGAGGCTTCGGACTGGCCTACTTGTGGTGTTTGTGGCGATTAATCACCCAATCCCGTGCGATTGTCCGCAGGACCGCCGAGGACAGCCGAAAAAAGAAGCAGTGATAGTCTGATACAATGTACGATAATCGCAAAATGTTCAATGATACCCATTTACCATTTATCTACAAGCCATCTTACGGGGGATATGTGGACCATCGACCGAGGAAGAATAATGTACATCTGAATAGGAGAGATGATCGCACACGGCGAACCTAAGATACACTCTATGTAAAAACACAAGAACCAAAACCCAAAACCCAAACACCGTACAGCTAGCGCTGCATGCACTTGTATATCGTACAACGAACGAGTCATTCGTCCCGTCCCTCCTGTCTCAAGTCTTAGACCTTGAAACCGAACCCGAACATACAGGACTTGTATTTCTCGATCATGGACTGGCACTCCTTGGCGGGGTCGTCGGTCTTGGAGAAGAGCATGCAGTCATCGCGGGCGGTCTTCTCGTCCTTGCAGACGCAGCAGGGCTGGAGGAGTTTTTGGTCAGCGGCGAGGTTCTGTAAGGTTGTTGAATGCGCAGAGTAGTTGCGGCGCCGGGAGGACGAATTGCACGTACCTTGGGCTTCTCAGCAGGGGCAGACTGCGCGGGGGCGGCGACGGAGGGCTGTTCGGTCGTGCCTGTTGAGTAGTGGTTAGTTGTTGTCTGTATACTAGGGTGGATGGGAGATTTCGGAAGAGTTGAGAGTTGGGGACATGGGGATTGCGTACCGAGGGGGGCGTTGGCGGTGGCGGACATTATGTGGTAGATTGGGAGAGAGGTTAGAGAGAGAGAAAAGAACAGGTCAGGTGTGTGTTAAGGATGGTGAAGGCAATGACGGAGAAGAAGATGCCATTAATAATGCCGGGCAGGAAATGATGCGATGCGACGCAAGTGGTCTCTGCAGGCGACCGTAGGCCGATCGGTCGAAAGCGGCTTAGCGGGGCCGGCCCCGATCTGATTGGGTTTATTTTTTCTGTTGTTGTTTGCCTCTTTCTCTCCCACCCGCTCTCTCTCCCTCGCCCTCTCACTTCTCCGCGCTCACTCCGGGTTGGATCCCTCTGTCCTTTACTTGCTCCATAGATCTTAGATCAGACGGTCTCGCTGCCATCGTTAGATCTCTCTTACGCTCCTCATTTGTTCGCCCCGTTTGCAATCGCTGTTCGCATTTCCCCTGAAATTACCCGCCATGGCCCCTCCAAAGGTCTTTTCGCTCGAAGGCAAAGGCCTCAAGCTCGACACCGCCGCCGATGTCGAGAGCCACATCCAGCCTCTCCTTGAGAGCACCGACTACACCGAGGTGCGCCTCGGCGGTAACACCTTCGGTATCACCGCCTGCGAGCGCATCGCTGCCGCCATCGCCCCGCAGAAGTCCCTCGAGGTGGCCGAGTTCGCCGACATCTACACCTCGCGCCTCATCGAAGAGATCCCCGAGGCTCTCACCCACCTCCTCACCGCGCTTCTCACCATCCCTACCCTCCACACCGTCAACCTCTCGATAACGCCTTCGGTCTGCGCATGTCCAAGCCCCTCGTCGACTTCCTCTCGCAGCACGTGCCCCTCCGCCACCTGATCCTGAACAACAACGGTATGGGTCCCGAGGCTGGCGCTCACATCGCCGATGCTCTGCGGGACCTGGCCGCGCGCAAGGAGGAGGCCCGCAAGGCCGGCAAGGACGTCCCTCATCTTGAGAGCGTCGTTTGCGGTCGTAACCGTCTTGAGAGCGGTAGCATGGCGGCCTGGGCTCGCGCCTACGAGGTTCACGCGGCTGGTATTCGCTCCGTCAAGATGACCCAGAATGGTATTCGCCAGGAGGGTATCGTGCTGCTGCTCCGCGAGGGTCTGCGCCATGCTACTAAGCTCGAGGTCCTCGACCTCCAGGATAACACCTTCACCGTCAGTGGCTCGACTGCCCTCGCCGAAGTGGTCACCAGCTGGCCTGAGCTGCGCGATCTGGGTGTCAGTGACTGTCTCCTCTCTGGTCGCGGTGGTGTCAAGCTCGCCAAGGCGCTTGCGCAGGCGAAGAACGAGAAGATCCAGGCCCTGCGCATGCAGTACAATGAGATCACCGCCGAGGGTGTCAAGCAGTTCCTCCACGCGACCAAGACGGCGCTTCCCTCGCTGCGCCGCATTGAGCTGAACGGAAACAAGTTTATGGAGGACGATCAGAATGTGGACGAAATCCGCGAGATCCTGGAGGCTCGTCAGGAGGAACACGGTACTGAGAAGGACCCCGAAGACATGTGGGGTGTTGACGAGCTTGATGAGCTCGAGGAGGACAGCGATGAGGAGGAGGAAGACGAAGAAGAGGAAGAGGAGGAGGAGAAGGCCGAGCGCATCGTCAAGGATGCCGAGGAGGCTGAGGCCGCGAAGGTCGCCCAGCGTAACGACAACGACGTCGATAAGCTGGCTGAGGCTCTCGGCAAGACCGCCATCTAGACGACATCGCGCCATGACTCTGTTTTGCAGCCCTTCATCCCCCTATCTAAATCTATACCCCACCCCATCTTTTGGTGACGACTCGTGCCAGTCCCGGTCATATAGTACCCATGCATGGTCTATGCCTGTGGGTATCGTTCGGGAGTTCCCCGCGACGGGCCCCTGACCGACACTGACATGACGTCTGTTGGATTGGTTCGACGGATGGCATCTATGATGGCCATGCCGTATCCCCTTCCTAGAATACCCCATTCCCCGTCTAGATGTTCTTAGGGACACTAGGTAGTTCCCGAGTTCTCGCTATTGCTGGATACCAGCACTGATGTATATATGTCTAGAAAATGAATTATGTGATATAGATATGTTTGAGTTCTCTGTTGAGTGTTCATCTGAATTATTACAACACTAACTTACCCAACTTCAGTGCGTATAGGAGATGGAGGATGGCAGAATGTATACTTCGTGCGTCCATTCCCAAAAGGGCAACCCAGGCTTGGCGCGGAGAATCGCAGTTCCTTCAACTTCTCATCTTTCCTCACTCTCTCCCCTCGCCATCACTCTCTTCTCCTCCACCATCTCACGCCACCTCTATTCGACCACGTCGGACTTTTTTCTACGCTCTCTTCGGCACTCCCGGATCAACGCTCTCTCCCTCCCGCGCACCCCTGCGTCCAGTCCTGGTTTGCCGACTCGTGGAAGTGAGTGAGTGCGCCAATCCTCTCCCTGCCGCCCCTCCTGTCTAGTTCTCGTCGTGGGTCTATATCCCAGGCGCATTCGTCGCAAGCAAGCGATGCGCCAATTCCGACGGATCCATCTTGAGAAGCGCAGCGATGAGGTCGAGGGATGTCCGCCCGGAAGCACGTGCGATCTGTCCGTCCATCCGGCAGGAGCTGCCTCACCTCATCCTTCCTTCACTGATGGAACTTGGGATGGCACATAGGCTTATCGTCGCGAAAATCCCCTCTGCTAACAATATGCCTCTTTGAACAGGCGCCTTGAGCCTCCCATCGAACCGATCTAATTCATCCCCGCGCATCCTCCACCATGGCCCTCGAAGCGAAGGAAATCGAACTCAAGGCCAAGGCCCTCACGAAGGCAGCGACCCAGAACGAGCCGTCGGCCAACATCGTTGCGCTTCTGAAGGAACTGCAAAAGGGCGTCCGCGCGACAGAGGACCTCCTCCGATCGACGCGAGTCGGCATCATCGTCAACAAGTTCAAGCAGCACAAGTCCCCTGAAGTGGCGCGGCTGTCCAGCGAGATCGTGTCCAAGTGGCGGAACGAGGTCAACAAGCAGAAGGCGAGCGGATCGCCTAGCACCAGCCAACGGTCCAGCGGATCGCCGCGGCCACCTCCGGCCGCCAACAACGGCACGACGGCTTCGTCCTCCCCCGCGGCGACGCCTTCAGATAAGACATCGAAGCTGTCGGTGGCGCCGGACAAGCGCAGCTGGAAGAATGACGGGGTCGACGTCAACCAGACGGGGAACCGGATTCGCGACTCCTGCGTTGGACTGATGTACGATGGGCTGTGTCTGCATTCGACGGAGTCGCCGCGCGTGGTGCTGGCCAAGGCGTCGGGTGTGGAGACGGCGGCGTATAATGCGTACGGACCGGAGACGAAAGAGCAGTACCGGACCAAGATCCGCAGTCTGTATCAGAATCTGAAGAACAAGTCGAACCCGACGTTGCGGGTGCGCGTGCTCACCAACGAGGTCACGCCGGAGCACTTTGTCAAGATGACTCACGACGAGCTGATGTCGGCGGAGCAGCGCGAGGAGGACGCCAAGATCAAGAAGATGAACATGGACAAGGCGATGGTGGCGCAGGCGGAGCGCAGTATCAGTACTAGTTTGCAGTGCGGCAAGTGTGGACAGCGCAAGGTGACTTATACGGAGGCGCAGACGCGCAGTGCGGATGAACCGATGACGCTGTTCTGTACTTGTTTGAACTGCGGGAAATCGTGGAAGCAGTGATGCTTGTCTCTTTTTTTGTTACCCGATGCATGTTTCTACGATATAGTTATTATTTAGTGTGAGCCGTGATGGCTGGCGTGGAGTTTGGCTGATTAAAAGGGATTTTACCTAAGGTTGGTAGATAGAACTACGTCATTCTCCTGCCCCCTTCACTTAAGCTTAACCCAACCTATCTTTCCTCTCAATACCGAAACCAATGGAATAACCAATTGACAACCCCCAAACGATACGAAAGAGAAAAACTACAGAAAATGTCCGTGACAGACAGAATCACCTCCCTCTGCAAAGACTTCTCCACCAATGCCCCCTCCCCACCCTCCTCTCCAACTTCACCCCCAAAGCCACCGCCATCGAACACGGTCTCCCCACTATTGCCCCCTTCCTGGGCCGCGAATTCACGGCACCGACGGCCTAACCCTGTACTTTACGCTGGTAGGCGATCTCCTCGCCATCGAGAAAATGGAGTTTGAACCAAGGGACCGGTGGGTGGTAGATGTTGATGAGGGGCGGGGTACGGGGAGGGTGTGTTTGCGCGGGGAGGCCAAGTTCGTGTGGAAGGAGACGGGGAAGAAGTGGGAGGAGTGGTTTGTGTATTGGTTGGGGGTGGAACGGGGACGGGGATATGGGGGGGAAGGGGAAGGGGAAGGGGAAGGGGAGTGGAGGGTCAGTCGGTATGAGGTTTGGGCGGATTCGGGGGCGATTGTGCTTGCTTCTGGGGGGTCGGGGGAGTTGGAGGGATTTCACTTGTCTATATCATATGAGAATAATTGGGATGGATGGATATTGGGTGGATGAATGGGTGAGTACCCAGGTACCTAGGAGTACTATGTATATGGGTGTCTGTATAGCATCAACCATCCATCCATCCCATACAGAACCTACCTAGGTAGGTTAGGTATAGACCTAAGACGAAGACGAAGAGGAATGAGAATGAACAACCCCCAATCAATCCACCCCACATCCCCTTTTCTCCCATTCTCATCCATAAACACCTTCTGCGGAGAACTATACTTCTCCCACTCCCTCCTCCCAAGCACAACCCCAACACCCCCATCCACCCGTCCCTGAACATCCCATCCAGGTCCAAAATTCCGATACTCACCCATAAGCGTCTCCTCACCAGCCCGTCCAACCCCACCAACCACCCAATCCACATACCCAGCTTTCAGCACGCTCCCATCCTCGTAGCTATTCGCAAAGATGGACCGGTGGAGCTCGTTCCAGGGTCGTCCGAGGGGGCATTTCCCAGCGATGTCTGCGGCGATGGACGCGTTGACGGCGCGCACGGACGAGTCGACGATGTATACCCCGTAGGCATTGTCGAAGGTCGTGTTGGTGCCTTTCCAGGCGGTGATGCCGCCGCCGCAGGAGCGGAGGTGCAGCTCGCTAGATTGGATCCAGAGGGTGCCGAAGCCGTAGATGAAGTCGGTTTGGCCGGCTATGATGCTGTTGTGGATGTAGGTGTTTGCTTGTTTGCCGATGTAGATCTTCACGTAGGTATCCTCTGTTAGCGGACGTATGCATCAACATTGAATTGATGTGAGAAAGTGGAGGACGCACCGTATCCTGATAAGAATAGAATCCACACGCATAGAACCCCCCATTCGCCCGACTAAAGCTCAACGCATGCGCCGGCCCATCCGAGTACTCCCTCCACGTATTCCGAAAATCAACATTATATGCTCTAAAATCGCGATTCCCGAATGGCGTCCCCTCGGGAACCGGATACCCTGTCGGTCCCGAACCAGTCAGACTCGACTCCAGCGTCGGCGCCACAACCAGCACGCTGGAGAAGACGTTGTCGACGGATTTGCCGGTGTTGTCGTGGTTGGCCTGCGCCCAGGTGAGGGTCACCTTGTTCTGGGACGGGTCGGTCAGACCCTCCCGGGTGGTTTCGCCGAGGAGGGTAATGGGGGCGGAGCGGGTGATGTTGATTTGTTCGGTGTAGGTGCCTGCAAGGAGGAGGATGGTTTGGGTGGTGTTGTCGTTGGGGAGGGAGGTGATGGCGTCCTGGAGGGTGGTGAAGTGGGGGAATTGGGGGAGGGTCTTTGGGATACTGGTGTTGGTGTTGGAGACGATGATGGTGCCGGGGGGGCAAGTTCGGGGGTTTGTTTGGCAGCTTTCTCGCCAGTGATTCTGGGGTTTGGTGGGAGACGAGAGGACCAGTGTCCCTGGGAGGAGGGAGAGGAGCAGACTGAGTTTCATTCTCATCGTCGCTTCGCTTCGGCTTCGTTTGTATACTGTCCTGCTTATGTCGTGTGGTGTGAGGTTAGTCTGTCGTGCACTGGGTATATCAAGTCTCATAGACAGCAGTATATGTAGGATCCCCACGGAGAATCCCCGCAGAGGCGAAACTCTCTGGAGAATCTTCGACACGATCAAGCATCACCATCGAGGCCTTGACGGAAGCCAATTCCTCGTTGCAGCCAGTCATCGACGACAGCTGGTCGTCCGCGACCAGGGACGGAGAAACGGCGCGACGCGCGGAGAATCTGCTTCCACCTGTGGGAGGGGACATTGGCTTTGTTTTTACGGGGGAGTTCAATCATTCGTGCATTTGACATGACCCATGTCATGGTACTCCGTGGAGTGTCCGGAGATGGACAATCTGTGAAGTATTCTGCGTATAGGCGTGGTGGACGCAGGAAGGCAGTCAGTGGTGCTCAAGGTAAGCAACTCAGCCGAGACACCATAATTCAAGGCCGTACGTAGGTAGGCATCTTGAGTGGAGCAAAAGGTCATGCGAGCAACAAGCCAGGAATGAGTGAGACATTCAGGGTCCGCAGCTGTTTGTTATTGTTATTGTTATGTTATGGTCCTCTGGTATGTAGCTGATATGATCCATACCTCATCCCACTCTGGCAGTGGAGCGATCCACCCAAGCTCCTCATCCTCTCGAGGCAAGACCTCGGCATTTCCGATCGGGCGATGTCCGAAGCGATGACGGTCGGTCGGTCGGGGGTCCGTCTGAGGAATTATACGATGGAGACGCGGTCCACCCGGTGCCTGCCAAGCGAGCATCGCGACAATAGCCGATGTGCAGTTGGCAGTAGTGTGGATTAGTGCAGGTGGTTTCTTGGTTCAGGGGTTGACCAAGTCCCGACGTTCCATGGTTCAGAGGTGAAGAAAATTAAGCCCACAAGAGAAAGAGAGAAGTCTACGACAAAATAGAAGTTTTTTCTTGAACCCTTGATTGACTAATTTACCACTATTAATGACATACATACATGTAAAAGAAGCGAAAATTGACTCTATCAACTTGAAAGAGACAACAGGTAATAAAAAAGAGAAAAAAGTCTATAATACGGGTAAAAAAGGATTAGCCAGACATGCCAGCTCATGCATGTATGCGCGAAGTGATATCCAGATATGAGGAAATATTAAAAAAGGAAAAGAGCGTAAGCAAGCGTTTACTCATCCTCTTCCACTTCGGCCTTGGTGCCCAGGGTGTAGCGGCTCTTGCCGTGCTCATCAACCTCGTGCTCAACGGCAAGCTTGGCCAGCTGGCTAAGCATGTTCTCGAGCTTGGTGTCGGCCTTGGAGCGGTTCTTGCGGCCAAGGTTGTCGAGGGCGGGGATGATGGTGAGGAGGTAGTACACCACGGCGATGATGATGGTGACACCGATGGAGTAGGCCCAGATGACAACGACGGTGACAATGTCGACATCGCCGTTGATCGAGAACTCAGCGTGGGAGGGAGGGCTGGTCTGGACGTACTCGCCGGAGAGCCAGCCGAACACACAGAACAGGGTGGCGATGACATCAACAATGAAGATGGCACCAACCAGCTGCCACGAGGGCCAGGTCTTACCACCACGGGTGACGAAGATGAGCCAGTTCTCGGTCAGGGAGACCTCCAGGAAGAGGATCTGCTGGGGAGAACCGAAGTTCTGGATGATACCACCGTTGTCAAGGAACAGGGAGGCACGGATGATCCAGGTGGCGGCGGCAAGCATGATACCGAGGATCACGGAGATCACCCAGATCTTGGGGAGCTGCCACTCGACGGGGCGGGCTTCGTAGTGGGCGTTATCGTAGGCGACGGCGATGGTGGCAAGATCGGCGAACAGGGCGATGAAGACAATCAGGTCGGCCTGGATGGTCTCGTTGATGATGATCATGGAGGTGACCAGGTAGATCTCAAGGTGGAGACACAGGGCAATACGGTACTGGATGTAGGCCTTCATGCGCTGGAAGATCTGACGGGCGAGCTTGATGGCATCGACGATGGTGGAGAGACCGGGGGCAAGGAAGACGATATCGGCAGCAGCCTGGGCAGCCTCGGTGGAGCCCTCGACGGCAATACCGCAGTCAGCCTTCTTGAGAGAGGGAGCATCGTTGACACCGTCACCAGTCATGGCCGTCAAGTGGCCACGCTGCTGAAGCATCTCGACGACCTGGTACTTGTGCTCGGGAACACTTCGGCGAAACCGTCGGCCTTCTCAACGAGATCGTACTGGGCGGAGCCAGCAAGACCACCGTGGATGAGACGCTCGGAGTCGTAGACCTTGGTGCTGAGGGCAAGCATCTTGCAAGTCTCCTTGGCAATAGCGATAGCATCACCAGTCAACATCTTGACGGAGAGACCGAGGTGCTGGGCCTCGGCGATGGTGTGGGCAGTGTCCTCACGAGGGGGTCGAACATGGGGTACATGCCCAGAAGCTGCCAGGGCTCACCCTCCTTCTGGACGGCGACACCGAGGGAACGGAAACCACGACGAGCGAACTCAGTAGCCTTGTCACGGAACATCTGAGCCTCCTCCTCGGAGCACTGAGACATGTTCAGGATAGCCTTGGGAGCACCCTTGGCGCAGACATAGCGGACGCCGTCGCAGGTACAGATGGTAGTAATGCGCTTGGAGACAGGGTCGAAAGGAGTGTACTTCTCCGTAACCCAGTTACGGAGAGAATTTCGCGGGCCTTGGGTAGCGGCGGAGCGTGAGAATAGTGACCTTGTCGATGGGGTCAGGTTCTTGACGTTGTGGTTGGAGGCGATCGCGGCAACAGCCATCATCCAGTTGACATCCACACCCTCGTTGACGTAGGGCTCACGGATGGAGAGCTGGTTGGCAGTGAGGGTACCGGTCTTGTCAGAGCACAGGATGTCGACACCGGCCAGAGACTCGATAGCGGTGAGCTTCTGGACGATAGCCTTCTGCTCAGCAAGGTAGGCAGCACCGACAGCCAGGGTGGTGGTGGTGACAACGGGAAGACCGACGGGGACACCAATGATCAGGAGAATCAGGGTGTAGTGAAGGAGAGTGTTGTCGGAATCCTGAGGAGTAGCGATCTTGAGGTGACGGTAGAAACCACCGATCCAGGCGGCGACAATCCAGAACATGACGAGAACGAGGAGCGAGGTACCGATGTTGTCCATGACAGCCTTGAAGTGACCAGTGTCGTTGGCACCCTGGACGAGAGCAGCGGTCTTACCGACGAAGGACTGGCGGGCAGTGGCGGTGACGACACCGAAAGCCTTTCCACGCTTGCAACCGGTGGTGTAGTAACAGGTGTCGGCCATGTACTTGTCGACGGCGAGGGACTCACCAGTG
Source organism: Aspergillus micronesiensis (assembly GCA_039763685.1). Classification (NCBI taxonomy): domain Eukaryota; kingdom Fungi; phylum Ascomycota; class Eurotiomycetes; order Eurotiales; family Aspergillaceae; genus Aspergillus; species Aspergillus micronesiensis. The sequence goes on along the minus strand of JASHHO010000052.1, from coordinate 104,976 downwards.
ATGGCGGACTGGTCAACGGCAAGGAGAGAGACACCGGCACGGGCCTCGATGCCACCAGTGTCGTCATCCTCATCCTCCTTCTCCTTGAGGGTGTCGTCCTGGGCAGTGGCGAGGTACTCCTTGTAGGTCTCGAAGTTCTCGGGCTTGTCGTAGTCGCAAATCAGGCGGACATCAGCAGGGACGACGGTACCTTCCTCGACGATGACCTAGACGAGACGGTTAGTGGACGCGTTTGGTGATGGAGACGGGAAACATACGATATCACCAGTGACGAGCTCACGAGCAAGGATCTCCTGCTCCTGACCATCACGGATAACCACAGCCTTCATAGCAATATCACCCTTGAGGGAAGCGACCACATCGGCGGCCTGCTTCTCCTGGTACCAACCAACGACAGCGTTAAGCATAAGAATACCGATAATGACACCGAAATCGATCCAGTCACGAAGACCAGCAGCGAGGAGCACAGCCAATTCCATGACTAGAGCAAGTTAGTCCCTGTCTCCCTCGATCCTTTCCAATTCAAGGAGGCCACTCACCATACAGAATCGGACCACGGAAGTAACCAATGAACTGAATGAAGAAGTTGGTCTTCTCGGTGGTCAGTTCGTTCCAGCCGGTGCGCTTGCGGCGGGGCTCAATGTCGGCAGCGCGGAGACCGGTGCGCATGTCGGTATCGAACCAGTCTTCGGGGGCAACGAAGCCCTCGTCGACACCACCATCGCCGCTCTTCTTCCAGAAGGCATACCAGGGCTTCTTGTCCTTCTTGGCGCTCATAGCACCAGCGGAGGAGGTCGAGCCACGGCGCTTGTCGCGCGCGGTGGAGATGTAGCGGTTGAGCGCGGTGTACTCGTCGAGAGCAGCGCCATCGTTCACATCAACACGAGAATGGTCACCATTCTCCACGTCGGGAGCATAGGAGATTCTCCGCTCCGCCATTGTTGCTTCGGCTCACAAAGCCTTTGGGACCCAACGATATGAGCGGATGCAAAGAGAATGGCAGGAATGGCAAGAGTCGGAATTCCTATAAGAGAAAGAAAGAAAAGGAGGGGAACGAAGGGCGAGGGGTGGGCGGGAGAATGAAGGTCTTTAATATGTTTTGGGGGAGGGTGGGAGGACTGGGTCGTCTGGGTCCAGTTTTATGGGGGGAGCAGAAGAGGGTTTAGCGCATGGGCGAAAAACGAAAAGGAAAAAAGGAAAAAATCAAAAATCAATTTGCGAAATTAAAATTCTTTTGGTCGAAAATTCAAAAACTGATGTGCATGGGACTGCACAAACACGTCTTGGGGTTTCCCCCCTAAGCTCCAACGGGCGACCTTCCCTGTGCGTAAGCCCACTTTTTTTTTTTTTCTTTTTTAATTTTTCTGTTTTTTTTTTTTTGCCTTTCCGAGGACTGAAGGCAAAGTGGCCGGGAACAGGACCACTTCCCTTTCGGACGAAACGATCTAGCGTGGTTCCTGGTACCGGCCCTGTATTTTTTGCCCATCTTACGTCCACGCACCGGCTGGGGGCCGCTTAAGCCGACGCCCGCCAGAGATTGCGCCGGACTGGTGAATACGCTGGCCGATGATGGCATCGCACCTTTGGGGCGCGTCTCACTGGCCGACTCCCCCTGGCCACTTCCCCATCCAGTCTAGAGCGCAAACTCTGCCCTTCACCCACCGGATTAATTATTACCTATTCTTATTATGCTCACGATGCTCACACCCTGATGGATTATTATCATCATCGTCGTAGGCGCTCCGGCAGACCTGTGCCGAGTTCGCCCCCCCTCCTCCTCCATTCATCCATGCCCTCCACTCGTCCCAGACCTCGAACCATTCCCTGTCGGGCTGGTCGCTGTCGGTCGGTCGTTGGGCCTCCCACGCCCTCCCACCGCCCGGTGAGTTGGCCGTATGAGGCAAATTGCTGTCTGTCGTCTGGCTGTCTGGGGAAGCCGATGGTGGTCGCTCTCCCCGGTACCGTACCATACATTCATCCCTCTGTCGCCCACCATATGATGGACTATCGTAGGGTAAGGGACGGTCAGATACCTGGCCGGTTGAGCCGTTGCTAACTCCATCCTGATGGACGGTTATCGTCACTGTGAGCACTGTGAGCACTGTGTGAGCCATGGATGAAGGCTTCATGAACTTCTGTCGCTCTCAAGGTCTTCCAAGGTAGTATACCTCCTACCAGGTAGGTAGCATGGTTCTGTCACGACACGGGCAGAGACGCTGAGTCAGCAACGGGGCAGGGCCGCGTGCGGGTGGCTCCCCGATCCTCGTTAATTTTCCCTCGCTCTCGTTCTCGCTTTACTATGCGCGATTTTCCATCCGTCTGCGACAAGACCAGCCAGCGATGGGCAGAGGACTCCTCCCAGCATAATCAAATCATCCCGACCAGGCCCAATCCTCCAGCGCTTGGATCGAACCAGTCGCGGCGAGGACAAGAAACGACAAGACCAGACGGTACTTATCGCGCGGTGTCGCCGACTGCGCTTGACAGGACCGTACCCATAATAACTGGCCTTCCCTTGCAGAATGGTCCCCCAGCGAATGGCAGGGTGTCTGGGCATCGGATGTCATGATTCATGCTACAGAGTACTATGCCTCCCTCCGTACATAGCCATACTCTCGTCCTACTCCGTACGTAGATAGACACTGGCTCAGTATTGCGAGATCCTTCTGCACCGATCGCGCATTCCGGATGACATCGAGGCACAACATGTTGCTTCTTGCAGGAGAACGCTCCGACGACTCGGACATTCCAGCGGTTGCCCCGTACCACAGGATCAGGGCCGTCCTACCCGATCTTGGAACCACGAGCGCGGCGAGACGGGAACGCAAGGGGCAAATTACAGTGCCTGAGGTTCCATTCCTCGAACCGTGCCTGTTCCGGGGGTGCCCCAAACCCTCTCTCCGCACACACAAAGCAAAGCAACGACGGGAGACGCAGCGGAACGGCTCAGGTGGTACAGGCAAATTGATCTTTCGTAGGGCAGACCACTCGGGGCGCGGAGGGGCCACGGAGATATTCTCTAGATGACGGGAGGAAGTTTACGATGAGGCTGAATGATGCTTGGTTGAGCCGGGTGCCTGTCATAATGTCGCTCTTATGACCTCCAGCTGTGATGACGGAGTCCTGCCGATTGACGAGCCTCCCTTCTGGCCATCCCACGCGTCTGCTAGAACAGATATTAGATAGCATCAAAGGTTGTTTCATTCATAGTGGTAGGACAGCCTTGTCCACGGTCGAGGGGAATCTTCCCGCCCATACCTGTACCTTACCGACTCGATACGCCGATACACACGATAGTTACGGAGGACGGCCTTATGTCATCGCCCTCCCTCGGGTTTCCTATCATGACTGACCTTTCCAGCTTCATTCTGCTGTTATCGTCTGGCCGCTCTGGGCGAGTCCCCGTCCAGTCCCCACGTCTCATGCTCCCCCGTCCAGCTGACTCCCTCACCACCTTACTCCATAGCTCCTCAGACCAGAGCTCCAGCAGCCAAACACCACTAAAACCAACCCGGAGTCGATCGTCTGCCGACCAACCTCCCCGGGCGTTATGCCTGTCGACTGGTTCCTCTCCAGCTTCTCCTCCCGGCAGACAGCCAATCACCCGGCATGCTGGCAAGAGCCGTGATTGAGTTTCGTCCCGTCCGGTCAGTCTCGTGGAGGAGAGCGTCATTTTCGCGTGAGTGGTGGGCAGGGCCGGGCCCTGTCTCCGCCGACTAGTCTATCCCTCTCCAGTCGGGCGTCTCCTCTGCCATCATCGTTCTTATTCTTAGTAGTTTTCGCTTGTTAGCGTGATTAGCATCGCTGGCGTGGGAGCTCCTATCGGCTAGTTCGCCTTGTATTGCCAGCCTCCTCCCCTCCCAGAGTGCATAGATCGTGAGAATGAGGTAATTACGGAGGAGGTAGAATAAGGAGGACGGAGCTCAGGTCAAGACCGCACATCCTCGCCGGTCGGTTACGCGATGATTTCACCGTGATGATCCTGGGTCCGAGTCCCGAGTCGCGTCAAGGCCTCGTAGGGAGCTACCCTAGCTAGTCCCTGGTCGGTTGAGCTGTTGGTCCCGCAGATAACCAGCTCTGGTACCATACGAGTACAACCGGGTCAGGGTCAGCAAGGGAACCTTACTCGTAGGTTGGAGGTAAGTCTTTATGCCCACGTTCCATGCAATCATGGATGGGGGGTTATTCGACCGGTCTGTCGCACATGCTTTTGCCTGTGGTCACCACCCCGTCCGAATCCCAACCCGTGCGCTCGCTGCACCGCGGATTCACAAGCTTAGCTCCAGGGAGGCCGGAATTACGAAACAGACGGTCATGGTCTGGGAACAACTCCGTCATTCTGATCGCAACGGCAAAGCCGATCAGACGGGACCTCCCAGAAGAGTTAGAGCGGTATCAGGTTTACTCTCAGCCTTCTCGTGGGCATGGGCAGCACTGATGGACTCCATGTGTCGGCCGTTCTCCGGACAGCTCATGTGCATTTACATGTACATTTACATGTACATGTTTTGGACGTACAGGTCTGCGACGTGATTGGCTCGTTCGTGCAGCTGGCTTTCTTCTTCGTCCGTTGCGAGTCTTTGTCTCTGGCTACTGTCACTGTTGCGTTGTGTTGCGTCGTTGCTTGCTAAGGTTCTGGAGGATCGGCTGACCCAGCCCAACCCACTCGTCGACGCCTCTGATTCGGTTCGACGCTGCGAACAAGGTCTCTCCATGCTCGGGGATGGTCTCAAGCTTCGCCTCGCAGAAGGCTTGTCTGGATTACGATGTTGGGGTTGCTTATCCCGCGGGGCCAGGTCATCACAGCGCCCGCAGGGAGGTGTCTCTTTCCAGCGGTTTCGTATGCACTGCACTGGATTCACCTTGACTCGGTGAGTAGATCTGGCGACGATAGTTGGCGGCTGCAGGCACTCAACACGAGGTGATGTTCCACTCATGCTTGTTTCTTTTGTTGTTCCTCTCCCTCGGTTGATGGGGTGCAGACAGACGCTCAAGCAGAGACAAAGCAAAAATATACGACAAACCAGAATTGGAGGATCTGGAGGTGAGGGAGGTGAAGTGTCAAGCGACGTCATTTCTTTTTCTGCCTTCTTGTCTATCTGCAGCTGAACCGGATTCTCTGATCCTTTCCCCGTCGGAGCATATCATATCGACGACAACGACGATGATCTTCAGCCATCCATTGCGGAGGATTTCCCACGCCACCCTCCTTCCTACTTCATGGAATCCTCTCCAGACTGTACATGGATGTTCTCGACCACCCCGGACTGAACTCTGTTCCCCATGCCATCCCTACGACGTCCCCGAGCCAGGATAAGCCGACCGAACGGCCATCCATTGGAAGACCAAAGCACATCCCTCCTCTCGTCACATCAGCACGTCAGATCACATGCAATGCGATCGGTACAATACACACGTACGATACCTCGTTCATTGCAAAGACAATTTGCAACTATCAATTCCAAGAAAATAGCCTGTTCGTGTCGCTGAAACAGAAACCCCGGTGAGGAGTTCACTCCGCTCCGGACGTTTCTCGTGAGGCGGCAATCTATATTCTTGGACGGTGTCGGGACGGGAAGAGCTGAGGCTGGAGGAGGAATTGTCTCTCCGCGATGAACTTAATGGAGAGGTCCGAGTCGTGTCGCTCGCCTCCTCCCGATCGTCCATCCTGCTGGACAATTATGTGCCATAGCACTTGGTAGCGTAGCTTGGCTTTCTTGTGCTGCTGCATTGGACTGCCAGCGGTATTGGCATTGGCATTGGCATGGCACCGGGGCAGGACATGTCCGTGTACTTCCTCCGCAGAACGGAGAGCATTCCCATCTGCCGACCGAGCGATCACGGCGTGAATCCTTCCTCACGCTACGATGATAGCAAGCTAAGTCCGAGTCAGGAAAAGCAGGGTACATTGGCAGTGTCTGTCCTGCGCTTTGCGCGGCAGACCCTCAACCTAAAGTACCTCCTGAAACCTCTTTCGCCCTCGTCTGGTCCTAATCTAAGAAATGGCCTAACTGCGTCCGATTTCGCTAGACTTCTGGGCACCATCTCACACTTGCGACTCCGTACTGCCGGTGGACAAAACCAGAGACAATTCCAAATCGACCCTCCAAGAAGAGAATATCGCTCACCAAGACCACGCCATGACTCGAGGATCGCGCAACAACCCGACCGTGAATCCAACGCTACACTCCGGCAGCCCCGTGCGCGGCCCAGACAGCCAATCATCCCTGGCCAGGGACCCGGTCAAGCGATCGAATTCCGGGGGATTCTCATCTCACCGTCTGTCCGTCGCTCCTTTGCCGGGCACTGCACTGGCACTGGCACAAGGGATGGGATGTAACCCGGGGACGTCAGCCAAGACTGTTTCCCTCGCCTCGCTGTCTCTGTGTGTCTGCGTTGCCGTGTTCCTCGTGGTGGTGGTGGTGGTGGTGGTGGCGGTCGGTCGGCGGCGGACGGAGGAGTCCGGATGTTTACCTCGTAACCTAAATGCAGTAAACTCTGTAGGTCAGTATAGACGGTACTTTTCAATCCACGAAACTAGGTATCTAGGTACGAGAAAGGAAGAAGAACCAGTATCTCCAAATAAGGTAGATACACGATCCGTCCGTCTTCCGCCAGACAGCCCGACAGAAGGCAAAAGGCAAATCAAGTGGGGGGTGTCGTACAACTGTAACTCCCGTCCGACTCCATCCATTTCTCCAGTGCACCACCACCACCACGCACCCCGACCATGGATCCAGCAAACCATTCGCGACAAAGTCAATTCCTCTGGAGAAGCGAACCCTAACCCAGCGACGGTAGATTGCCTACCTTACCTACCGAATGGCCGTGGTTAATGAAAGGACAGGACAGGACAGGACAGGACAGGACAGGACAGGACGAAGGGATGTGAGCCATGGATGGGATGTCTCAGTGGCGATCATTTGTATGATCATCGTGTTTTGGTTATTCTGATTGACAGGGTAGGTATTTGACGTTTGCCACTACCAGTACCCTAGTAGGTATCTCTCTACCCTGGCTATAGGTAGTAAGTAAGTACATGAGTGGTGGTAGCTAGAGAACAATTCTGGAAAATTTCGAAACCCAGCCATGACATAAACCCGACAAAGATCGGAAGCAAGTAGGAGGAGTAAATTACCGGCTGGAGGTAAGAGACTCCATCCAAACGCCCAGAGAATCTCTATCCAAAAATCCCTCATATCGGTGAACACCAAATCCCTCAACCCCGACCTCTGCCTATTACCATTATGTACTCCCTACCCCAAACAGAGGAAGCTAGTAGCTATCGGATACGGCACACACGCTTATTACCTCCACAAATGAGTTATACTCTCACCCCGGCCATCCATCCGCCAGGCTAAGAGCCCTACAGACGAATCCCAGCCTTACTCTAGGTAGGTACCTACTCGCGTGTCATCCTACTTACTGGCTGACCCGTCGCCACCACGCAACGACCGACTACTGCACCCGGAATCTGCTCCATCGGGTCGGTAGTAAGTAGGTAGGATAAGGTCGGATGAGGTAAGGCAACGTAGGTAGGGTGGGAGACCCATGAGGAGGGGAGGAGGGAGACAGCACATGGATTGGGGAAAAGATGATTGGAGCAAAGAATGGGACAGGCCGCATTCGACGCCCGTTCTGGGCGTTTTCTAGAAGGCCCTATCGAACGGAACGTCGACTTAGGTGCATGCCTAGGTACTCTCCTGTTCGTTTCTTTTTTCGGCGGCGTGGATGCGGTGGAATGCTCTCCTCCTATCATCATCGTGTGGTGTATGTACATACTCCGTAGGTACATAGGTACATACATAGGTACGAGGGGTGATACAGTAGTGCGGGTGGGTGGTGTGTGGTCAAAGTTCCTAGGCGTGGATGGTTCCGTCCAGTCAGGGTGCTTTCCAGGACGATTCGTATGCACGTTGAGATAATCCATCCATTTTTCTGCATTGCTTTCAATTATCCTCTCCTCTATCCATTGCACATCTTGTGAGGTTTGCCTTATGAGCTCCCTGGTCCGTCCGGTTGGGATCGATATCGGCAAGCCACGACTAATCAATCCTCCAATCCATTATCTAAAGGTAACATAACGTGGTGATTCTGCAGACCACACAGACCACCCTGAATGAGGGCAAAACGAGAAAAAAAAATCAAAACCCGATGGCTACCTACGTCATTGGCGCTGGTGCCCGCCCACTGGGCTGGTCCGAGGAGATACGGTACGATAGGAGGCTACCCTGACGAGCGAGAGCGAACGAGCGAGCGGGTAAATAGGTCGGGAATGGGATCCATCGGGCGAGCCAGGGAGGATTTTCAGGTTTTTTCCTGTTTCCACCGCAATACGCACGCTGATACCACGGGCGGTGGGTGTAGCACGTCGTGCGTGGCAGTACCCCCTCCGTATGGGTGTCCGCGAGCGAATGGTAGGACCGAGATGCCCGATTCGGCTAGATCCGACGAGCTGCCTGACTAAGAAGACAGGATTATTATTGTTACTATGGGTATGGCAAGGGCTGCCGCTTCGGGTAAGTCAGCGAGATTCTGCCCGATTCAGCAGGGCGGGGGCGCTAACCCGTCTGGGGAATATGCCACTAATTATCTCCTCCAGGTCTCTGCTCCCTACTCCGTACACAGTATGGAGTAGGTACTTGGTAGGTGGCAAGACTGGAGACAGCTGCGATACTAATACAGCTCCCACGACGGAGTACATACTTCAGAGACAGTAGTGGGGAGCCAGACCCAAACACCTGTGGACGGCAGCTTGGCTAGCTTGTACCTACAGTAGTGCTCTCAGTAGTCGAGGTACCTACGGGGCGCCTACGGGCGCTGGCTAACGCAAAACGGAGTAAAATACATTCCACTCACCGGGGCTAAATTGCTAATTACGCTCCGCCGTCCTTCTCCCCAATCTCCCCCACCGGGCGATCGCCCGTCGCCAAGCTGTCTCATCGAGGATCTGGTGAGGGATTTTCTGGCGACTATGTTGGTGGTTAACCATTCGGGGCATTATTGTGAATATTCCGACTGTACCTAGGTAATACTACGGAGTACACATACCATACATCTATATCCCGTGGCTATAATATATACATATCTAGACAACACAGTACCAATGGCAAGCAAGAGATGCAAAAAGGACAAAGAACACTCCACAACGACTCAGACACACCAAGACCCCAAGAACTCTCGTTGAAGTGCCCCAGATGGAGGGGCTCCAGTCTTGGTCGTAGCGAACCGCCCGTTTCATTCGCCAGGCGGACTCGTGTCCCTGGCCGCATCCCCATCTCCCCATCGCACACTAAACATTTCCTAAATACGCTTAACGCGAGTCTCTCCCATCCGTGCGTTGTCGCTCTCAACGCTATGGCCAGCTGCCGTTTACTATGAGAGATTTTCTCTACGCCTGCTCCTACGCTCCTCCCGTCCTAGCTTAGCTGGCTAGCTCCGACGGGGACGGATGCCACCGTGGCAGGCGGCATGACGCCAATCGTGCATCCCATCCACCAGTCTGCCTGCGCGATAAGGATCAGGCCCGTTTTGTCGCGCGATGGGATAATGGGAATTGGTCGGACTTCCTACGTAGGTACCTCATAGTATGCGGAGGTTGGCTATGTCTTCCTCGGTTTGAAGCCGACCGCCGAGTCGCTCCGACTCGGCCCTCGTCACGGCGCTGATCATGTTTCCTCCTATCTTGCGCTACCGTACCTATCGAGATTATTCTCAGTACTCCGTATGTTCATACATAGTGTATATTTCTATTGCTCACTACTCACTATGGGATAATTCCTGGCCATGGACAGTTCTAGATTATCGGCTATCCGGCACACTCCCATCCTTCGCTTCTTCCTACGCCTCTACTACCTAGGTAGAGAATAGACACAGTAAAGATCCTCGGCCGAAGATAACCCAATTCACCTGAACGGTGACGTTTCTCGGGATTGACGAGAGTTCACAGCGAGAGGCAAGGTAGGTTTCTCGGCCCAGACACATCGGTCGTCGCATCGGAGAAAGACCGACGACACGGGAATCGGCACGTTGCCCCGTGTCTCCTCCCTGTCCTGTTCTGTCCTGGCTGGTCGATGCAGTCGCCGCCGCGTCGTCACTCGGGCTCGGGGCACCACCTGCAAATTTTTCTGCCCATTCATGGTGCAGCATTTGTTCTAGAAAAAAGCCTATCCGCCGGTCGTGTTCCATGGTTCTGGTGACGCACCCCCTCGGGTATGTTCCATGGTTGAGGGAGTGCCAGAATTTTTCCCATGTTCCACCGCACAGAACGTGTCTTCGTTCTTCGCTGGGGGACGACTGAGGGTTTGGGATGGGATGGGATGGATGGGGAATGTGGGTGTAGGGTACAGGGTGTAGGCTTAACCTGGCGGGTTCCGTACGCTACCAGAGTTGTGCTCTTGGTGGTGACCAATACCGGGACTTTGATGGTAATGCGATGGAGTTTGCGGTTTGTGCTTTATTTTCACGGTTCACGATTCAGAGTATGAGACATTCTACGTCGAGGAGGCAGCCCAAGTTGAGGGTCACTGTGCACGCCAAGGGAATAGAGACACATAGTCGGCATAAGCCTGCTGAATTTCGAGTTGCTGGCGGTCTTGGCGATGCATCTGTATTCCCTCAGGGTGCACTGCACGGCTCTACAGGTAGGGGCATATCGGAGAGGAATACTGTTGGTGATGTAAATTGGTCACTGAAACACTCGATGTATGGGGATCTCCGATGACATCGCCTCACTTTCACCATGCCACCCTGGACACATACGTAGGTAGTAGGTTGATCTCCGACGGAGCATTGGATGGTCAAATTATAGCAAATTAATGACCCTGTCGCGCCATGCCAAGGGATCTTCTGCATGGATCAGACAGTCCGGTCAGTCCCCGCATCCTCTCATCTCATCACCGAAGGAGAGAAGGGGTAATACGAGCGGACATGGGAGAGCCGCCTTGCATGGTGGAAGTTTCGGGCGAAACTCCGTTCGTAGATCTGTCGGTCTCTTCTGTACGCTCTTCGGATGGAGACTTTGTCTTTCCATGTGCGAAGGCGAATCGGGATCCTATCGTGCAGGGTACATGATACATACGACTACTACGCTACCTAATTTGTAGGATATGCAGGGTCAACCCTGGCGGGGGTCAAACATGACAGAGCATGAGGTTACTACCTTACTCTAATTATCGACGGCTGTCTCAATCAAAGACTGCATACACACATTCCAACGAGGAAGGTGTGTCGACGACGGAAAAATGTCCCAAGTTGGCGTGGATGCTCGATCGACGGGTTCGTCAGGACACTATTGCCCATCGGGGTGTAGATCGCTATCTGGGGACAAACAAGAAAGGACAACAATGCGGATGCTGGGGTGGGTGAGCAACGCCCGATGATGTCAATGCTTCTATCTATGGTACGTCGAGGGGTTGGTCGCTTCGCTTGTCGTGTCTAGTTCTGTGGTCCGGTGGGATGTACATAGTATGGGGGACGTTGGAGTATACGGAGGTACTCCGTCTACACAGTATGCAGGCGGTTGGGGTATACATGCGCCTCGACACGATCTCAATCCTTCGAGAAGGAACTTATCTGCCTACGGGCCGTCTATCGGCTGTCTCTCCAATGAGTCCTGCGACTGCCTGGCGGGTATTGAGGTGCGTTGGCAACAAAGTCGTGATGGCGGGATCGACAATGCATCAGGGGCTGTGAAGGTGCCAAGAACAGGCAACGATGAAGGGGAAACCAACCCCTCTATCTCTATGAATAGACGAATGACGCCAGAGAGAGCGTCGCAATAAGATGCAGACCGACGGGGTTGTACGGAGTATGGAAAAGACGACCTCACATGGAGGGAGAATGTGAGTGGAAGTGTAAAGGCCGAGGAATGATCGTCCGTTTCCTGCTTCCTCCCCGCCAAGAGAACCCCAGCAAGGGGAACATGATTCTTGGTCCTCATCCCCTTTTTCCTGCACTCTTATCAGCTGCGGTGTCTGCCAATGAGGACGGACGTCAATGCGGTGCTGATGCAGGCGGCCAAAGTTAAGGTCTGACCACTGCCCCGGGGGATCTGAATTGCTTGTCGCCAAACTTACTGACTGCCCAGCGACCCTCGAAGACACGTTCGGCTTGGCACAGCCTGGTTTGGCGACGGTGAGGAAACTATCGGATTGGAGACTGATTGGGGAGATGCTGTTGCTGTTCTCCCCACGGAGTGACTGTAGGTCCAGAGCGTGTACGCAGTAGTGTGTACTAGGCTAGGCTATCCAAGTAGCATTCCAAGAAAACAAGACAATAGCAGTGATCCTTCGCGTTGCTTTTCCTGCTCTCCCTCTCCCTCCGATACTTACAGCCTGCATGTGCATCCATCGTCATGCATGCATGTATGTATGACTTTGACAGCCACCACTCATGCGCCAACACACCCCCCTCCCTTTCCTTCCTCCCTTCCTCTCCGTCCCGGTCCGGTTTCCGTCTCCTCCCCTTGCCCGCCAAGATCTGCCGTGCATTCCCTCCCTCTATTATTGTCTTGGCGGAGGAGGGTGGGTGGGAGGAAGTGACACGCGGAGGAAGGTTTCCGTGCACTGCCTCACCCAGGGTCTCACAGATGCGACCTGCAACGTCGATACTTTTTCCGTGCGGATGTCGCCCTCAGCGCGAAGGAATTATGCACATTGGCTTTGCGGGGAGAGGATCGTCCGATCTTCTGCGGACTGGACCCTGATGGCCGTGTTGTCTCCATTGAGGAGTCTTGGTGTTGTCTTGGTGTTTCGACGGGCTTGGCTGCTGTGCTGCTTCTCGATGTAACTGCCGTAGTGCTGAGTGAGTACCTAGGTACTAGGTACGGATCTTCATCGTGATGCTCTTCTCCAATGGGGTTGAGGGGTGTGTTTGTTGCCTAGGATGCAGATTTGAGGCTATACACCTCTCCTCTCCTCTTCCTCCTCTGCCGACGAGAAGCTAGATGTAAATCCCCCACGGAGACAGGCACCAAGAATATAAACCGACTTGGCACAGGTGAATCAACTCTAACTGTGCCCAAAGATAGAGCCACACACCACATCCTACTCCATACGGCGTCGCACTGTCGGAGTACAGCAGGTGCCTGGAGGATGTGGATATGTGCACACAGGATCATGATCACCACCCCTTCTTCTTGGCCCAGCCAGATCGAAGCACCAACCCAAAGCCAAGAACAATAATCGGTCCTCAGAAGATTGCACAGCCCAGACCACACCCAGACAAAACTGATATGTACACGTTACACGACTGAATCACATCAGATGATGGTCGTCCTTCCCGGAATCCCCCGTGGATCACTGATGGACGTCGGTCAATCCCAGTGTTTTGTTTCGGTCAATTGGATCGGGACGGAGGCGTTTGGGATAAAATACCTTACCACTGTACTCCGTACCTCGCTAGGTAAGGATCGTACGTACATACTGGATACATACGTATGGCATATTTGTTGTGACAAGGGATCTTGGCGGATGAGTGGTGGAGTGTGTGTGTGTGTGTGTGGTATGTAGGTTGCGAGGCGTGCATTGCATTGGCTTGGCTGGGACATGTTTTGTTTTGCGCTGTTTTGGGTTGGGTTGGAGTTGGGAGGGGGTATCTGGGTAATACCCTAGTATGCTGGTTCGGAGGGTATGTTTTGCTTTACTGCATATGGTTGTTTCGAGGAGGTTAAGAATGAGTATGGGATGATGAAACGGTGACTCTCTTACTCTCAAGGGATAGGTGAGCATTATATATTCTAGCGAAGGTTAATGACATGCTGTGCTTAGATTATATCGCTGTTCTTGTGTAACAACATGGTTGCTTTCGTGAAGTAGGTGTGTTGTATATACCCCAATTTATATACTCAAACTTGATACTCCCATATCCCGAAATATATAGATAGAGCATCAATTCACCACAATATACATCGACTCCCCATGACTATTCTCTCGCATAGAAATAGCACAATGCTTAGTTGACTCATAACCCATCAACTCCCACACTATAAGTACAACCGCTTCCAACCACGCCATCAACGCACCTCAAAATGTAATCTTCACACCCACTGTACACGGAACCAACGCCCCCGGCATGCTCTTCTCAATCGCAAACTTCGCCCTCCACCCCGTACAATGTCCAGGAAGAAGCACCGCCGGGTCAAGCTTCTTCAGATCCCGTACCGTCTGTTCCACCAGCAGTGGATCTCCTGGGGCAAGATGATACCCCCCAACAACAGCATGCAGCGGAACCGCACCTCCCAGCGACTCAACCGCATGTCGAGTACAGTTTTACCACGCCGGCATGGCTGCATCCTGTAAACACGACGATTCCTTTGTCTGTTGATAGTATCTCGTCAGCCTGTCTGCCGACACATCTACATATCTGTCATGTGCAACGCCAACACCAACACCAACAGCAGCTTCAACACGCGACGGGAGTGGATGGTGAGATACCTTTCAAGTTACACATCAAGAACCTCTCATCGGTAATCAGCTCATCCGAAAACCAATCCTGCGTCTCCTTGTCGAACCGCATCGCGCCTTTCGCACCGTTCTCGTACGCCGTCTGCCGGGGAATCTCCCCCGAGATGAGGAAGAAGTCGTCGAGGACCGTATGCGGCTCGTCGTGCAGCTGGATACTCCCCCCTGCTGATTTAATCTCCTCGAACGTGGGATCGGCCTGCAATGAGACGATGTTGGTCCCAAAGCCGATGCCACGGTATTCGGGACGCGAGGGGTGCAGGTCGACTGCGACGGGGTCGCTGAGCCCTTTGGCTTGTTTGGCTGCGGTGATCATTTCGATTGCACGAGTTATGCCGCCTGTACATTCTTTAGTATTGAAGTCTATGGATTCAATGCGGGATTTGCGTGGATAGATAGCTGGGTTGCTGCAGTGGGTGGTGATGGTGGTGGTGGTGGTGCATACCGGAGTGATCCCGATGCCAGTGCGACAGCTGGATCATCTCGACAGCAGAGAGATCAGGACGCAGACGCTTTGCATTTCGCTCCCATGCGTCAGCTTCAGGACCTGCATCGAAGAGAATCGAATGTTTCTGGTCGCCTTTCGTGGCGGTCTAAATGCATATTAGGTCGACTTGGCTGGATGTGGTAGGCAGGACAGACTTACCACGAGGATTGACAGACCATGGGCGGAGCAGCAGATATCCTCCATTTTCAGCTCCTTGTGAGCGTCTCCCCGTCGGTGAGATCATCTTCTGAGTTTGCTGCGATCGTGTTCATCAGACCCGAGATCTGGACGGTCTCTGGCGCCGCGGGGGAGATGGGATCGAGCTCATTGTCGATGATGACGAGCGCCTCTAGCGAGTCGACTTCTACGAGGTTGATGGTGGACATGGTCATGGGTGCATGGCAGTTGCAAGAGAATCAGGAGGACAGTGCGGGGGAAAATTATAACGCGTACTCCGTAAGCACTATTGAGGGAGTACTTACTTCGGACACTCTGTGCTTCGAATAGGAGAGGTGCCGAGGTGACGTCGTTGATGCCTTAGGCTGCCATACCGTACAGGATGTTGATTGATCTGTTGACAATGTATGCAACTTGGTGAGCGAGACTAGATTAGGTGGATATCTACATAAACTGTTTATTTGAACGTGTTGTTTACTACAGTGGTGTTCTATAGTATGGGTGATAAGATATCTTCGTAGTAGATGTCTTGTACCGTCAACCCTGCAAAGTCAATGTATCGACTACTTTGCTATATGTCCTGGAACGGTTCTCGCTTGAAAATCAATTGAGCTTATCCACCAGAGCAGTGGAGATTTGGATGTCGTAAAGAATATCTCTATTCTTATGATAGTCCCCACAGCGCCGAGGGCAAGACTGGCCGTTCAAAGTGATCATCTTACATCCAGGTCGGTGTGAATCCCTCTGGATGGGGGAGTAAAATGGTAGAACCATATTCCAGTGGCCGCTGACAGCATGTCAACGAGCAGGTAACCATGGATACTTTCTGTGGACATGGCGCGAAAGAAGGGCCGCGTTGCATATCTTGCGGTACCTCTAGCTCTCCTTGCACCATAATTGAGCTCATATGATAGTTCAACGTTAGCTAACTGCAAGAAAATGCGCAATTGCTCATATATCGTATTCATTCGGTCGTAACGAATGCTGCCGGTTATAATATGGCTGCCTGGACGCGACTGCTGTCCCATTCCTCCTCTTGTCTCGATCCCAGACGCTGCCCAAACGGAACCGAAAACAAGACGCTAGGCCCAGCAGGTGCTTATGTTGCTCAGAGAGACATTTTGGAAGGTCTTAATTTGGCTGTACATTGGCTCAGACAGCATCGTGACATCCATACCGCTGTGCCTTCTTCGGACCGGAAGCCTGGATCGTATGTCGGAAGATAGCGGTAGATGTTCATCCAAATTTAGATGTTTCTACATTCGTGTCTCTGGTCATCAACGTGTTCCAAAGCAAACGTCATTATATGCACAACTTCCAGAGGCATATCCGGCAAGGTGGGATACTGATTACTCTACCGTGTACCGAGTATGCCAGTGGAAGCACATTGTGGTTACCACGTCTGAGGCATTCCCCTCATACTTGTGGTTGTGGAGAGCAAGTCACCGATGGTAGGCTCATGGACAACAAGTGCTCAGAGATGTAATCCGCCCCAACCCTCGCTGATGGAGCATTGCGCAGTAGCAATTGTGGAGCAGCCTATGTCCAACAGCTCTGGTTAGCAAAAGATGCAAGGCGTACATTCGCTCTGCGGAACAGCGTTTTCCAGACTTCAGACATGAATTTGGAACCTCTATCCAAAAGAGCTTCGTAAGGCCATCCTCAAGATCAAAATACATGAAGAAGCGTTGAGCCTAGTCAACTGCAGAGAATGTAGAGAATGTCAGCTCACCTAGCAGCAATTGGACAGCCTCAGTGAAGTTGTCGACCACAACAAGTATCAGGTCTCCTTCTTGGACTTGGGCAGTCCGACGATGAAATCCATAGTAAGCACGGCAAATGGTTCCACAGGTGACATTATCAGTTATAATTGCCCATATGGCTGGTGTCGCTCAGCCTTCAACATCCTACATACCATGCAGGCCAGGACAAACGATTCAACTACACTTCTCAAACAAGATGTAAATTGATCGGCGAAGTCTGTTATAACGTTTTATAGACACCAGGATGACCATAAAAGTCGTACACAACAGTCAGAGTTAGCTTCTAAGTTTTATTCAGTATGCAGAGGCGTTCTGAGTCTTTCGATACCATATAGAGCAGGCCTGTCATCTTGTCAAGGCGAAACTTGCCTTTCTGAGGGTTGCCTGCCTCCTCTGGCATAACCTTTAGTCCCGGTAAATCCCCCCAGGGTGAATGTCGTCCGGCATACTGGTGTTCTTGAAGCCATCCTTGCTGGAATGGTGCCAACCGTATTGTCTCTTTTCCATATCGGTCAGTTCTGAAGTGTACCACTCAAGGGCACCTCCCCGTAAACGACCATGTATATTAGATTTCACTGGCTCCCTTGTTGTGAAAGCGACAACATGAAAAGGAGGGGAACAGACGTACTGCCCGCTCCTTTTTCGCGGCGAGAAAGCAGTGTTCCCGGCGGTGGGCTAACTCAACATTGTTGAACGCCAAAAGAGCCCCGAAATAAAGAAAATGCACTGGAAGGTGACATTGAAATCTCCATAGAGACCTTCAATTCAACGCGATAGTCAGATCCGGCCTGAGCATAGCGAAATATCGATATGAGGCAGGCTCCGCTGATTTCAATCTGCCGTAGATGATCCATATAGACATACTCAGGATGACTTGGAGGTAGCTTGTCAATACTGGGCCAGTTAGATAGTAAAGACTAGCAGCAACATCCCACCGAACACTATCCCTGCTGTCCCCGAAGTTCCAGTCAAGCGGTTAAACTTGTCTTCCCTGTGAAAGGAAAACGACTCGCCGCCGATGCATAATGCTTCTAGATATGACTGGGCTTTCTCGTTTTCGGCTTCATGTAGCATCGCAACCCTCAATGTTCGCATCCTGCGACTGGATAATGAAGACATTTTGGGAAAGAGAAGGGGATCATACAATAATAAGGCAGGTTATTTAGGCCCGACTGCACCCCGGGCCGATGCCTCGGGAGGAGATTAACATCTGATACCGTCGCTGATTGAACCAGCCGAGGGTTAGAGTAAAGAACCAAGAAACCGGTTGAAATGGGCAGAGTAGCAATGTAGCTGCCAGGAGAGAAGGATTGTATGGAATAGTACATGTAATAGTATAGATAGTATGTTGAAGTAGAGTGGGGGTAACCTTGAAGGGGTAGGGAGATGATATAGAGGATTGACTGGGGACATGGGCTATACATATAGTCTACGAAATGTAAGGAAGGATAGCGAATTCTCTCTGGTGAATGGAAAGGGAATGTAGAATGAATCATATGCCAGCAGTGAAGCCCCAACCCGGCTGGAGTCTGGATGCGCTAAGCAATGCGGGGAAAACGACGATCCCCAAGATTCTTCCCTCTTCCCTTTCTCTTCCTTCTCACACTCTCTTGCTTCCTATTCTTCATTCAATTCTACTCTACCTAGTTCATTCATTCTCTTTGAGTGCCTCTACTAATCCCCTCGTTTGCTCCTGTGCGCTGCCACCACCCTCGCCACTATGCGCCTCTCCGCAGGGGTCCTCTTTCCCCTGATCCTCTGCCTCCTCCTGAACGTCTCCCTCGTCTCCGCCAAAGTCGGGCCCTCCTGTTTAAAGGTCGTCATGGCGCTGGCCGGCCGACCCAGCGAACTCTTCGACAAATTCCAAACCGAGATCTGCGACCAAGGCTGCCAACCGACCGTCCCGCACTGGGACCTGTGGACGCGCAACAACACCTTCGTCCCCGCCGTGCGCAACCTGATGAAGCGACTCAATGCCCCGCGCGAGGAGGCTGTCATGTTGAAATTGGGCGACGATGCGGCGGATATTATCAAGCGCCAATGTGGACCGATGTTGCAGGGCCGCGACATTTGCTCGGACTCGGAGACGCTCGCGGCGTTCGGAAACTGTTTCAAGAAGAACTTCCTGCGGGCGGCGATCAAGAACTTACCGTCCCTGATCCCGTTGGCGTCGGAGGAGGTGTGTCGCGAGCAGTACGACTGGCTGCAGAAGGATGAGCTGTGGGATGAGATTATCCCGAACAACATGCGCGAGTATGCGCGGGTGTGTAAGACGCTGGAGGATGGGGTGATGGTCCAGGAGGGATGGTCTATGGTCAAATGTATTAATATACAAGTCTATGTGTATATGGAGTATATGGAGTATGGATTCTATCTGATGTCTACGTAATGTGAGGAGTTGATATCCGTGTCGGCGGAGTCATCGGGGTTAAGACTTCCTCGTCCGACTTCAGCTTCTCCTCTTTTCTTCTCCTCACCTCAACTCTCTCTCTTCCACCTCACCTCTCCCCGTCCTCGCATCGTCCGCCTCGTCGCTATTTATATATCGCATAGTCCTCTATGCCCCCGCCATGACCACTGCCATATAATACTCTCCTCCTCTCAATGGCGTCGGTGACGTCGTTCGCCCGCACGGGGATCCCTCACGACCTCCTTCCCTCTCCGATCTCCCTCTCCTCTACCCTCTCACTCGACTCTCTCCTCGAATATTTCCTACCTCTTCCCTCCAGTCCATCCGGTATGTCCATCCCGGAAGATACCAGCCCTTCGTCCCGCCCTCGCCCAGCTCCTTGGGCAAACCCACCCCCGCAAAGACCTACAATCGCACCCGCAAATGGCTGCGTCGCCTCGTCTACCTCTCGCTCGCCACCGGCGTCGTCTACACCATCGACTCGCAATTCTACGCCTCCTCGCTGACACGCACGGCTCGAACGTTCTCGCTCGGTCTCCTTGTCGCCCTCGACTACAAGATCAACTTCCGCCCCAACCCTCCTCTCGCCAGCTCCATCGCCGCCGTCCACACCCGCAATGCGGAACGTCTCTCCGACCTGCTGCGTCATAATGGCGGTCTCTACCTGAAGATCGGCCAGGCGATTGCCATGCAGTCGGCAATTCTGCCTCCCGAGTTCCAGAAGATGTTCTCCCGCATGTTTGACGACGCCCCCCAGAACGACTGGAAGGATGTCGAGCGCGTCATCCGTGAGGACTTTGGCAAATCTCCCGAGGAAGTCTTTGGCGTGTCCTTCGCCAATAACGGAGATGACCCCTTCACCGGGGTCATGGAGAAAACCGCCCGCGCCAGCGCCAGCGTCGCACAAGTCCACTGGGCACGTCTTGCCGACGGCCGCGAGGTCGCGATCAAGATTCAGAAGCGTGAGATTGCCCAGCAGATCAAATGGGATCTCTGGGCTTTCAAGGTCGTTACCTGGGTTTACAGCAAGGCTTTCGACATTCCTTCTACTCGCTTGTGCCCTACATCAACGAACGCCTCTTCCTGGAAACCGACTTTCAGAACGAAGCCCGCAACTCCGAGGCCATGGCTCGCCTTGTCGCCGGTGAATCCCGTCTCCGCGGCCGTGTCTACATCCCCCGCGTCTATCACGACCTCAGCTCCAAGCGCGTGATGACGGCCGAATGGATCGAGGGTGTCCGTCTCTGGGATAAAGACGCCATCACGCGGTCCTGGCGCGGTGGATGGCGAGAGGGCTCTCCCGGTTGCCAGGGCACGCCTCTGGACCCTCCCACGCCCAACCCTCCTCAGCGCAACTCTGGCAAACTCAAGCCGGAGCGCGATCACTGGCGCGGTTGGAACAACCGTGGCGGTCTAGCCTCTCTCTCAAAGAAGTCATGACGACCATGGTCGACCTTTTCTCTGCGCAGATGTTCCTCTGGGGCTTCGTCCACTGCGACCCGCACCCAGGCAACATTTTCATCCGCCGCAAGCCTTCCGGGCAACCTGAACTCGTTCTCATCGACCACGGCCTCTACATCCACCTCGGACCCAACTTTCCGCCACGACTACGCCCGCTTCTGGAAATCCCTCCTCACCTTTGACAATGCCGCCATCACCTCCATTGTTCAGAACTGGGGCGTCAAGAATCCGGACATCTTTGCCTCCGTCACCCTCATGCGCCCTTACCAGGGTGGCAATCGCACTCACACACCCACCTCGAGAACCTCTCGCAGCGAACGCGCAAACCGACACTACGAAATGCAACAGGCCGCTCGCAAGGGCATCCGCGAGATCCTCGGCGACGAGACCCGCTGGCCGAAACAGCTCATTTTCCTTGGACGGAACTTGCGTATCGTCCAAGCGAACAACCAGTTCTGGGCTCGCCGGTCAACCGTGTGAAGATCACGGGGACGGGGCGTCACGCGCACTAGTCGAGTCGCCCGATCTCCCGTTTATGGAGAAGGTGCGGAACCTGGGCCGCCATCTGATGTTCCGGGTGGTGCTGTTCTCAAGTGATATCTTCTTCTATTTCACGAAGGTGAGGCAGTTCCTTCGACTCGGCGGTGGCATGGAGGATGCGATTGAGGCGCAGATGCAAAGTATGGCCAAGGATATGGGGATGGAATTGAACCAGAATGTGTTTGAGGGGTGATTCTCCTCCCCCGAACAACTGAATGTCTGTTTCTTTCCTTTGTTGGGGATAACTACAGGTCTGCATGTATATATAGATCTCTCTCCTCTTTCTCTTATACTACAGGATACTATACTATACGCACTATAGTGTATCATACTGCAAGAACGATACATCTCGATATGTGATATACGAAAACATACTCATGATCATATTGTTACTTATGCTATATCCTCCATAATACTGTCATAATCATGAAATCCGCTCGCTAATAAACTCGCTATATGCATGCATGTATCCAATGAAGTCGACTGATCAACAAACCCGCCAAGAAGCCAGTCAAACCAACCACCTAACCAAACATCAACAAGTCCAAATGGACAGAGGGGGAGAAACGGGAAGCGTATCCGAGAGATGAAGGAAGAATTACATCTCCCAATCCGAATACCCAACCGGCCTCCACTCCTGTCCCGGATAAGCCGTACTCGACATGGTGATCTCCTCACCAGAGTCATCGTCCCGACGAACGGGCAACTCAACCGGTGAACCAGAGTTGTTGATCTGTCTGCCTTGACCACGCGTCGGATGGAGGTATTGACTCTGTTGTCCAAAGCTTTGTCGTAGTGGCATCTGACCCTGACCCTGACCATGACCCTGACCCGGACCCGGACCGTAACTCTGATCCTCCGTCGTCCCATCAAGAGGTTGCGATTTTCATCCGGGACATATACCGATGGCTGCAACATCTGCGGCGGGGGATGTTTCTCCATATCCTCTTCGTAAGATGGGAGGCGGTCCTCCTCCGGGGCGGGGAGGACGCCGCTGGTAGTATGTCGACGATAGTTCGCGAGCGTCATCAGGGTCCCTGAACTGCTGGAGTCTTCCTCTCCGCCCGGGAGGGTCAGTTTCCACGGTCGTTCTTGGTCGCCGATGCGACTGGCGCGGCGATTCGTGGAGAGGAAGGTCCCGAGACGATGGGCGGGATCGGTGATATCAGTGCTGGGGATGTTGCGTTCTTCGGGACGTGGGGCGAAGGTCTTGGGGCTGCGGGAGCGGAGGTGGAGTTCCTGGGCGTAGGTGCGTTCCTGGCTGCGGCCGCGGGACGGGGGTGTACGTGGCACGGGCGAGGGGACGGGTGAGACGAGGCGGGTGGTGTATGTTTGGGGTTGCTGCGGCTGTGGTGGTTGTTGCTGCTGGTGGTGTGGGTGGTAGGGTGAGGCTGGGTGGTGATATGTATGCGGCTGATGCAGCGGCGGGCTGGCGGGCGCGGGGTATCGCGGTGAATTCGGGGACAGACTGCTCTGTCCGCTGATGCTGCCCGCACTTCGACCGCTGCCGCTATGGCGGGGTATTCCTACCGGCGACGGGATGCGATGGCTCACGCCGACGCTGCGGTCGATGTTCTCCGCATTGATCTGCTGAGCTAGTTTGAGGTCGACGTCTTGGGCATCTCGGAACTGGGCGAAGGAGTCCGGCGCGAAGTACCCTCCTGGCGGAGGCAGTTGGCCCTGGAACGAGGTGTTTCCGAGCGATGAACTGGGTCGCGTGTGCCCCGGCGAGGTATTGAAAGGAGGATGTCCCGGCGTGGGAGGCTGAGACGTGCTGGGACGCATTCGGTCCATGGACGGCGGATAGGATGAGGGCTCTGGTGTATGCGGCTCTGGGCCGGGCAAAGCGTCCGCGACTACGGAGAGGGTTGGTGGTGGTTCATGATTCCGGCCATGCTGACGGCTGAAAAGCCCCTGAGGTGGAGCGTATTAGTCTTCGAAATCGAGCATGGACCACCGGATGACGGGGAAGACATACGCCTAGCCTTTCCAGAGGCTTTTTGGGCTGCGGCTGACTGGGGCTGCTGGCCTTGGGGTCCGTTGGATTGGATGGACGGCGGATCTTGCCGACGATCCTGTCCATGGTGGACCGGCCCTTGGAGTCGTGTTTGGCACTCGTCGGGAGAGAGACCAGGGGGCTCCTGCTCAGGCGTGGAAGGGGTGA
This sequence comes from Aspergillus micronesiensis, assembly GCA_039763685.1. NCBI lineage: Eukaryota > Fungi > Ascomycota > Eurotiomycetes > Eurotiales > Aspergillaceae > Aspergillus > Aspergillus micronesiensis. Next base: position 81,512 of record JASHHO010000052.1, on the reverse strand, counting down.
GTCGGACTGCACATTGTTCAGCCTTTGGGGAGCCTTCGTCGCCAAGAATGCGCGGCGCATCGTCCATGTCCGAGGGGAGCGACACTCGCGACGAGCTGCCGGGGCCTGCCACGATGTCAGCGCTTCAGTCCACTGATATCATAGCACACAAAGGGAAGGAAATCCTCGACCAACCGAACATGATTCGCCGCCGATGCAGGTCCAGATCCGCGTCCAAGTCGGGCAGCGTGCCTAATGATGAGACGGACGCCATGGGATGCAGTTGCAGCGGCGCACTGGACCCCCGCCGGTGCGGCTCGCGGGGGACATTCGGCACAGGAGCAGAGGGGCCCATCCTGGAGATAGCAGAGACAGTGGCAGAAGCGGGCCGGACCAGCGACACAGGGACATGGTGAGGGTGGTAGGAGGAGGTCGTCGGGAGGAGAGGCGGCGATGGCGATGGTGATGGACAGAAGTCTGCCTTGGCACCCAGTTCCTGCTCCACCCCTGCTGCGCCTTCACTGTTGCGCTCACGGCTTCCCGGGCGTTCGTTCTTGTCCAGGGCTACGGTCTGCATATTGGGGGTGGTCGCGGTCTTCTGCAGCAGCTCAGCCTCGTCCTCGAGCTGCAGGGGCCCGGTCATGGCTGAAGAACCGAAATACGAGGATTCCCACGCCGCACCGCCAGCCCCGCCATGTTTATTTGCCAGAGCCTCAAACTCTCTGCCGACGTCGGGGGATGCTTGGTCTCGCCCTAAAGTCGCTGCTGTTGCCGAGGATGGATCGTCGTCGCCCTGCAACCCGAGCGCGGCCGACATCTGCTGCGCCAACGCCCGGACATACTCTGGCCGATTTTCCTCGGCCCTACTGGGATCCTCTCGGGCTAATTCCTTTCGCTGAATATTAAACAGCTCCGGATGATCGTCGTACGGTCGAACATCTCGCATCCACGGCACGCTTTCTCCCTCCGTGGGTTGTCGCGCATCGGGCGAGTCCAACGCGCTGAAATCTATATCGTCCGAGAACTCAAAGTCGGACCGTCGGATGTTTCTGCGATATCCCCGTGTCGTTTGAAACCCCTACAGGAGCACACCGTATTAGAGGCGACCAACACACCCTCACAACGAGGCGCAAAGGGAACAGCATGGGACAACAGCGTAGTCGAACGATGCATCACATTATATGTTCAATTACAACAGTGGTATCAAAACATGGACACGAAAAAAGAGCAGAAAAGGAAAAACAAAAAAAACAAAGGAGATGCATCGAGGCAAGCGAGATCATCACCATCGCTGCCCATGCACCAAATTAAGCACAGCATCCATGATAAGAGATTAAGGCTCTACCTTTTCATTCCCTCCATGAACTTACTGCGACCCTTCGCAAAGAGACCCTTTGCAGCTTTTCCAGTTTTGCCGCCTAACACGCCCGCCGTGTGGAGTAGGTCCTTTCCGCGCTGCTCGACCTGCTGCTTGTTCATCATGGATCCTAGCGGGGCCGAGGGCCGTCGCACATGACCGGACCCCGAGGGAGATCCCTCCGATGTGCCAAAGGTGCCAAGCGAGGGCAACTTGGGGAACTTCCCACGGGACATGGTGGGCTTCGGCGCCGCACTGGATAGACTATAGCTTTGCCCGACCACATCAGCGTGCTCCGGGTGGGCATGAACCGTCACCTGAATCCAGTGATTCAGGCCGGTATTGATCGAAGCGAACTGGTCCCGCGTCTGGTTGAACGCCTCCACACGCTCCTCGGAAGATTTCTTTCCGAGGATATCACGGAATTTGAGAAGGCTCGACTCAATAGAGGGCGGCGCCGTCGGCCCAAGCGATGGTGTCTGATACTCCGAGTCTGCTGACTGAACATTCTCTGGGTAAGGAGTGGGTTCTCGGTGCGGGTGGTCGACCGCTTCGGGGAGTATTCGATCGGATGACACACTGCTGGAGTCCATCGCCGCCGGAGTGATGATCGTCAGCTTCGGCTTCTCCTGAATAGATTTGCGGTTGGCATCGTTAGGGTCCTGCTCCACCGTGATCGAAGGAGGAGCGGGGGCCTCCGAGGTTTGCGGGAATTGGCCAGGCATGTCGACGCCGGGAGGAGACTGGACACCAGCCACTGGAGGTGCTGCTGCTGGGTCGTATGAGGATGAAGATTCCCACGAGAACCGTCTCTTGAACTGAGGCCGGCTTCCTTGCTCTGTCGGCGCGGCTTCAGGAGCGGGAGCGGAGGGGGAGCTGCACTGCTGGACAACAGATCTGAGAGTTGTTTTGGGATGGCTGGTAACCACGGAAAGGCTCTGCTCCTTCGGGGTGGAGGATGCCTCGTCGTTCCAGTATTCGCTCGTACTCGCTCGGAATCAGACTATCCTGTCGACCAGTTTGCGGTCGAGAGCCGTTGTTGGTCCGGCTCGTCGGACGGCGTGTTCTCCCGGCTGAGGGAACGGATGATGTCCTTTCGGAGTCGATCGCTCTCCGTGTCTTGTGGGAGTCGTCCGTGCTCAGGATGGAATAATAACAGGTACACTGTCCGGATGGAATGGCGCGGGATTCTCCGACGGCTGAGTAGTGATGCGGAGAGGGGATGGTCGATCGCCCGGCGGAATGTGCGAGGGTGATTGCGCAGGAGTTGCGTAAGTATCCGGTGGCCGGTAGGACTGGTAATCCTGATGCACACCTGACGGATTATGCGTGGCTAACTCGGCCAACGAGGAGGTGGGGATGTTATCGTTATTATTAAAGACGGGCTGTCGCGATGGACTGTTCCCAGGACTTGGCACGCTCAGATCACGGCGATGCCCGAATTTAAAGTCCTTTGGTGGAGAGGTGCTTTCAGGTTCCTCCACAATGGTTGGCGTCTTGTCGTCTTCTCCACCAAATGAACGGCTCGGGATGATCGGGTGATAGCCGATGTACTACCGCTGTTCGATCGCTCAACACTATCAACCGTCGTGCTGGGAGTCTCCACGTCAAATGCCTGATGCACCACAGAGCGGTATCCGAACGACGGATGATGATGCAATTGCTGCCCCTGGCCGGGTTCAGGAGTCTGTTCCTTCTGCGCACTGGGAGCTGATCCGGCGAAGAAGTCAGCACCAAAACCAGACAGCCGTTTAACGTCGGGTAATCTGGAGGCGAAGGAATCGTGCTGGGCAGACAAACCTTCTGATGGCTTCTCCTGAGCGGAAGTTGCCTCCGCGGCAGTGCTCAGTGATGAGTGGGGTAGGTGATCGCGCTCATTTCTCGTCCTAACGGATAGGAAATTGGGTACGGTTTCAGTAGTAGTAATACTGGGCGGCGGACCCACCCCGGAGGGGATCTCAGCCGGACGGTTTGACCAGGACGATGGCTCCTGACCTGGCTGCGGCTGCTCTTGCATGCGACGATAGATGTCCGCAGGGCGGATCATGGGAGGCTGGCGGTCGGCCGTCTCCCCTATGTTGCGCTCCGCCGATCGACCCGGCTCGCGGGGCCACTGTCCGCTCCCAGGGTGGCGACGTGGTCCATGGAGCGTGAGCGATCCATGGCCGCGGGGAGGGCAGGAGGTCGAGCAATCCCGCGACAGCGTGCTGGGGATATCACCGGTGCTCTGGTTTGCATTGGGCGGGGGCTGTGGTACGGGGGGAGCGTCGTCGTCATATTCATCCCACTCATCTTCACCCCAATCGTTTCCGTCGTAGGAGGCTTTCTTTGCCTCGACCCAGCGCTTTGTCTTTGCTCGGTTCACATTTGTCGGAAGGAGATGGGCGTCTCCGGGCCAGACGGCGGCGACATCGGGCTGTTGGAGTTGTTGGTGCTAAAATATACATACGTAGTTAGTTCACGAGCCCTACGAGTCTCTCAGGGGGTGGTGGATATGACGAACAGGCTGGCGAATTCGGGCTCATAGGGCCGGTTATGCTGGCGAGCCATCACGAACTATAGCGGACTCGGCGAACGGCACGAGGTGATAACCATTAATGAGAGGTCGGTTTCAAAGTCGAGGATGCGACGGAGCCAGCCAAGGGCCGATATCAGAACGTGATGTTTTCTGTAGATTAAAGCAGCCTCGGTCGGGGCGAGATTGCAGCGAGGACCAGCCCGGATGGGACTGGTTTGCGACCGGGCGTTCGTTAGGTCGATCGGACAGGAAACGAGGAGTATGACGTGGAGGCGACAAAAGGAACGACAGTCACCGACAGCTCAGCCACCCGAAAGAGCTGGGATCGTGACGTGTCCCGGGGCGGAAAGCTGCAGAAGGGGGGAGCGATTGGGCCCCTGGAGGAATTATCTGGATGCCTGGAGAGCAGGAGCGAGTCTGGTTGAAGTCTGGAGAAGAAAGACCAGAGGTGAGTTGCTATTCTTGGAAGGTGGCTGACTCAGCAGGCACAACCCCGCTGACGTAACTACTTATGCATCACGTGCCAGCATCCGGCGCGATCCCCTTTTCGGCGGCGTGCGCCAGGACGGCTGCGGCGAAACGACCTTCATTTCCTCTGCTCGCTATCTCCCCTGACCGTGTGAGGGTAGCTGCTCATGACGCCCGTGATGTCCCTCGTCTGAACGCTTGATTCTTCATTCTACCGTCTGACACGCTCCACTCGTTACCTTATCCCCCGCCATTGTTCGACGACGACAACGAACGGCCACGTTGCCTCCTTATCGATACGTCCGTCCATCAACAAACGCCCGAGGCAAACCCCCAACGGCTTCAGCAAAGAAACCGATATCCTACCCCGCCCCGGCTCTTCCTCCCTCACAGTTTCACATCACCCGACCCAGCCACGATCATGGCCGGACCGTCGATCCAAGACCGCACGGTCGAGTTTCGTGCCATCCTGGGCCAAGCCCAGAAGCGACAGGCCTCATCGAAAGTGGGATCCCAGCGGCAGGCTCTGTTGTCGGATTCGCAGCGCAAACAGGCCGATGGAGCCGAGCAAGGGCCGCGACGGAGGTCGGAATTCGCCCGTCGCGCCGCCGAGATTGGTCGCGGAATCACGGCGACGATGGCCAAGTTGCAGCGACTCGCGGAATGTAAGTTTCTCCCTTTGAGTGCGGGAAGGCATGGTGAAAAGGCGAGATCTAATATGCAATGAACAGTGGCGAAGCGCAAGACGCTCTTCGATGATCGGCCTGTCGAAATTTCCGAGTTGACCTACGTTATCAAGCAAGATCTGGCGTCACTGAACCAGCAGATCGCTGGGTTGCAGCAACTGACGCTTGCGCAACATCCCAAGTCGAGTCGGTCGAAGGCTGACCAGGAGGGCGAACACAATGACAACGTATGTATCGATGTGGTGATGATAATGGCGGGGTAGGTGGAGCATAACGGCTAACGGTCATAGGTGGTTGTGATGTTGCAAGGGAAGTTGGCCGACGTCGGCGCAAACTTCAAGGAAGTGCTCGAAGTGCGGACGAAGAACATCCAGGCCTCCCGATCACGGACAGAAAACTTCGTTTCATCGGTATCCTCCAAGTCGCAATCAGCTCTAGACACCCAACGATCCGACTCCCCATTGTACAACCCCTCCGGACGGAGAACGCCCCAGCCGGGTGGCTCCTCCGATCTCCTGACTCTCGAACCCTCGAACCCATCGCCGCTTGGACGCCCGTCGATGCACTCCGACCAACAGCTCTTGATCATGGAAGAAGCGCAAAACAGCAATTCGTATATCCAAGCACGAGGTGAAGCAATCGATGCTATCGAACGGACCATCAGTGAACTCGGCGGGATTTTCAGGCCAACTGGCGCAGATGGTCAGCGAACAGTCCGAAATGATCCAGCGGATAGACGCCAACACGGAAGATGTGGTGGATAACGTGCAAGGTGCACACCGCGAACTGCTCAAATACTGGTCACGGGTCTCTGGGAACCGATGGCTCGTTGCCCAGATGTTTGGCGTTCTTAATGGTATGTTCCTAGCCCCAGGCGGTCCTTACTTATACGATTGGATACTAACTGTGTATAGATTTTCTTCCTTCTCTGGGTGCTGATATCTGGATAGAAACCCCTTTAGTTTCTCTAGTAATGTATTAATACCAGCATGTGTTGCGCTCTGCTGTGCTCGAGCGCACCATGCATGCATCTTGTTGTCTTTTCAGCAATATTCCGTTCGTTCATCATATCGGCGTGGCTAGATTGAATTTTCTTCAATTCTGACCGACCGACTTACTGGCTGTTATATTTCATGTTCCATGTTTGGGTTATCCCAGAGCTTTGGCTACCTGACGTAAATATTGTCGTTCTTTGAGTCCACACCAGCGAGCAGTCTTGTTCTCCTACTTGTTGGCTGAATTCCTACTTGTTTCTTCTTGTCTACTCTATGATAGATATCAACCATGAACTGAATGTGACATACTCAGAAACAAGTAGTTCTGTATTGTTAATCAGGTGTCAAGCAGACCACGGGGAGATATAAGTATGTACAAGAAGGCATAGCATACATTAGCATCAACGAAACAACCGGGTGGAGCCGACATATACCTGGCCTGGGTCTTTCTGCAAGACGAGACTGAATACTACCCGCCTGGATATGACACCCACCCTATCGCTCATCCTCCTCGCAAAGCCCACACCGCAAGGGAATAACCGACCCAAGTAGTACGGGAACAACCCCCTCACACCGATGCGGAATCGCCCCTCTCCGCCCCAATTCCTCCTCGCGGCCTCAAACCAAATCGCATCCAACGCAGGTGGAGCACGTATCCCGCCCCCACGGGAGGAAACATACTCCTCCCAATCGCGACGCATGCGCCACATGAACTCCATGCGTTTCGTCCAGGTGGATTGCTGGTTCGATGGCGTGCGGGTGTGGGTGTGAGCGTGGATGTGTACGTGCACGTGGGTATTCGTTGAGTTGGTGGTGGTGGTGGCAGCAGCAGCAGCAGCGGCGGATTCGTCGTCTGCGGCCGCGAGGAAGAAATCGAGGATGCGTTCGAGGGTGGATGTGGTGAGGAGGAGGCTGAGCCAGTGTTCGGTGGAGGTTGGGGGATTTGCGGGCTCATCATGTGGCGGACTGTGGTGCAGAGGAGGTGCATTGTGTGATGGGTGGAGAGTAGGACGTGGGTGGAGGTGAAGGGGGGTTGTTGGAGGATGGATTCTTGGGTTTGGAGGGATTGGTGGGCGTTGGTTGTTCCGGTGATGGTTGCGGTGGTTTCGAGGAAGAAGATGAGGTATGCGCTGTTTTCTTGTCAGTTTTCTTCAGTCCTTGTTGGGCAGAAAGAAAGACAAGGTGGTGAATGGTAAATGTTTGGGAATGGCTTACATAGGAGGAAGTAGTCGCGCCTGTAATCGTCCGACGGCCTTGCTATACACCAATTCCTTCTCAGTCTTGGACGACGACCAGAGCGGTTTCGCGACGGGGTCGGTCTGCAAATGCCGCAGAACGACATACTCCGCTAGCGAATACGAAAGACGAATGCAGATTCGCCAGCAATGGGTCAGATCCGCCATATACCCGAACGAATACCGGGCTGGTGATCTATACTGTTGGAGTAATGTGGTGGCGGCGGAGGGAACAGTTCCGCAATGAAACTCAGATCATCCCCCGGAGACGAGCTGATCTCATGATCTGCCTCCGCATTGAAGGTGTTCTGCTGTCTGCGATGATGGAGGTACGCGCGCGCAATGGCCGGCTCACAATTGCGGATGCGCTGGTACAGCGAGCGACATGACCGCATGAGGTTGTAGATGTCGTGTAGATCGCATTGCGCGAGGATGCGCACGAGCGCTTGTGTGGGGAGTTTCGCCCATAATGATGGTTTTGGGATGAGTTTGTGTCTGGATGAACTTGTCAGACAGGTTATACTGCTGGAATGCCTGGTTGGAGAGCTGGAGTGTCGACGGGGAACGCACTCGGATGGTCTCCGATAGTGGAGCGAGATGGATTTCCTGGCGCGTCGGACAATCTCGTGGGACTTTCTCGCGGACAGGAGTCATGGTGTCCCGTTCTCCATGGTAGTGGATAGACGAGAGGTCCAGTGAGGCGGAAGTACGGTCAAGATGAGTTGAATTGAGGTTGGGATTAAAGAAGTGGAGGTGTAGAGAGTATGGAGGTGAGACAGTGGACAGGACGCAGAGGCTGAATCAGCTGAGCGATCCACGTTGCTAAATAGAGTGTGCTCCACCCAGCCATGATTTGGTCAACCAGGACACGACTGGGTGATGAAAGATGGGGATGATCACCGCCAGTCAATCTGGCTGAAACAGGCGAGGAGGAGCAGCCAATGAGGCGGGTATCTCAGCGCCAGCAGGAATTGCCGGCGGTGAAAATCTTGGACAATTGACTTTCCTGGCCATGCGAATATGACGTCTCACGTCACTCCCAGACTTTCTATATACTAGGTCGTACCTGGGTAAGTACTATGAACGGTTTGATTATGTTTTGGAGGAGTGTGCCACGTCCTGTGCGTTTGCCCACATAGACATCCCATGACACGATGATCAGGGCTCGGATGGCGCTATAAAACGTGATTTTGTCTCCATCCCGTCTCTTCCAGGTGTGTGAGGGATATGTCACTAATATAGCTCCATGCCTGACCGTCGGCGTGATCTTGGAGATAGTACAGCATAAAAACTAGCACATCCCAAGGAAGCAGGTTTTCCAAGTACCAGGAAAACCGCGGTGATGTGTTGTACGTTTGAGCTTGACAAAATAGTTCCAAAATTTTGACACAAGGCTGAAAAATCTCATCTCTTGCCTGAGCGCCATGGCGGCGAGGATGGCGTGAACAGAATATTGCTCTATGCAGGTGCAATTGGAGAAAGATATCTGTGAAAGTGTGTAATGGATTATCACGACGATGGGCTTTGTGAAACTCTTATGCAAGGTCTTTCAACTCTTTGATGGCCTGATTTCCTTCGTCGGGAGACAGTTTATCAGATCCCAAGAACCCCAGGATGTCGCCCTGTTGATTAGAACCCTTGTTCCAGCGTGTAGCCCACTGACTGACATTGAGCTGCATGCTAAAGAAAGCCATCTCATTGAGATACGGGCTGAGGGTGCTATGTGGTTCACCTGTCATAGACGGGTACAATGAAACGATCATCCACGTTGGTCCAAGGCATCGAATTTGAGGCATTGTTGTTCTCAATGTGCTGCATGTCTCTCGTCACAATGAGCTCTGATGAGGTTCAACGGCTGTTCGGGAAAAGCAAATCAGATATGTTGCAGAAGTTTCGCCATCTAGCTTCTGTTGCGCTCTTGAAAAATATTCTAATAGGATACTACTAGACCTGCCCCCATGGTAATCTGTTATAGACTTTTGCTGATATCGTTCTTTATGTATTCACGTACCCTTGCTTATCATGTAGGTGGCTGGGAGGAAGAGGAAGAGGGTGACATGATAATACTCAATAATCTAAAGTATCATGTGCAGAAAAGTCATGGAATTGTGTATGTGAGATCGCTCGTTCGATATGAAATGACAATTCTGTATTTAGGCGACATTCTTAATTTCTCTCCTCTAGAGGATTTTCCCCTCTTGGAGTAACGGAACCATGAATTGATCAATATCTTGGGACAATTCATAGTGCGGCTCCCATTAATACTGATATTCAAACCACCCTGGTAGCTTACGTGAAGGGATTCCCATCTGATCCTGATATATAATAGATAAGACTGAAGTTTACTCTTGCTCTGTCTTCTCGGGATCATGGCGTAGAGCTTCAAAGTAGGGGTTTATATGTAGTCGGTGATCTTTATCATCTCTCTGAGCATTTGTTTTTATGTGAAGATGCCTGGCAGCCAACAACTTTCCACAGGGTATCCATGCCAGTTTCCCTCCAGCTTTGCGATGGTTACAGGGCAGCCTCCCTGTGTTAGAAGGAATATGCACTGTTTCTATACCGATATGGAGTGGCAACCATATACCAATCCCAACGATAACAACTTCTCCAAACAACCAGTTGGAACTCCGATGGTTCTTCCCCAGGCCAGGACCAAGACAAAATCATTACACCCACCCCCTGGACATATACTGGAGCTATGGAAGCGGTTCCGTGAAAAAGCCAATCCACTCCTTAAGATTGTTAGCTTCCCTTGTGTTGGAAGGAATATACGCTGATTCTATACCGAAATTGAGTGATAACCGCAGGATGGGCATGACCCCGAGAGACATACCAATCCCGACTATAACACCTGAGGAGGGGGAGGAGGAGGATACTCTGTACTTAAACAGGCGTGATCACAGGGTATATCACGCACCGGCACCACCGCCAAGAAACGTCATGGGGGATAATTGATGGTGGAGATAAGGAGAAACTCAGTATGTGCATGGATCATCGCACCTAGAATGTAGGTTTAGTACAGGAGATGGCGAATGGATTGGAAACAGAGAGGTGCAGTCACGCGGTCGCTACTCGGTCTTACACAGACAACGCCGACAAGAAGCGATGTAGATGCCGAGGAATCGTACATGATCAGGTGACGCAAGGGTGTAAGCGAGTTTAGGATCTATAGGTTGTCAGTGCTCTCGAAAGTTCTATTTTGGTGGATTCTATTGGCTCATGTCGGAGGTGCGGGTTCTCCAAGCATTTGTCTTTCCTCTCTCAGTAGATATTCCTTTTACCCGGGAGGTGTTGAAAATGACTTTTTTACGCCCATTGACTGTGCGCAGACATTTTACGTCTCATAATCATTTTCATTTACCGATTTCACTTGGGTGTAGAACTTGAGCGGCAATGACTTGACCAGCAATGAGAGCGTCAGTCTCTGTCTGATGCTTGATCAAACGTGAGAGATGCAAGTGGGTGATTATGACTCATTTAGAGACTCAGATAGCATTAGAAGCCCTTTATTCACGGGAAGGATCAAATTAGAACATCACCTGCAACACGTTGGCGGTCCAAGCCCAAACATAGGGCTGCGCAGTACGAACTAGGAATATATCCTTGGCTTTGCTTCATGTGAACGCACTGGACAACTTCCGACGACACAAAGCTTCAGCTCATATCGACAGATTTCTATCACCGGGAGATAATTGGACGATAGCCACGCAATCTGCAGCACACACAGGAAAGACTGCCCTGTTTGGGTGGGCCTGGAAAACTTTCCCGATGCTTGCCAATGCAGCGTTTCAGAGCCTAAACATGAGATCATCACATCAGATATTCTCTCTTCCAAGAAATCGGGAGAAATCGGAATGCTTCAAAAGACATCGAACTGAAAATAGTTGTTTCGTTGTGGGTATTGGCTCTCTCTGTGCTTCGCATGCATCATCGGTAACCCACATGTGTTGCCAAGGCGAGACAGGCCAATGGCAGGACATCGGCGTCCCCTTTACAGGAGAACGAGTGTTCTGCTTTCATGGAAGCCTGACCTCAGACGGATCTGGGGAAGACACGATACGAGTTTCTGAGTGAAGACTGCTGGGACTGCCAGTTCTATTGCCTTGGCATGGTCGACGCTGGTGGTGACCTCCTATTCTGGGCTCGACTATGCAATCGTGTCGCTTGGCCGAGCAGCGTAGGATCTATCAATTGAGACTGGGGCCTTATCTGCACTCGCGCCGACGGGCAGGCAGATCATTCCCACTGGATATGATCTCTGCGTTCATGCGGCCGATATCCACCCGATGGGTGCGTCCCGGCTTATCTGGCGAGGAAGGACGGTTTCTTTGCTTTTTACAGCGGCTGTGGCGAAGCCCTTCTGAAATTTGTTTCTTCGTTTCTTTTTCTCCCCTTTCAAAACGTGCCAAGTCCCCTGGTTGCAAATTCGCCTGCCGTGGAGGCTCAGCTGGGCGAGGGCGGGCAGCACACGAAGGATGCCGCACGCGAGCCCCTGTTATCAGCAAGTGGTTGCAACAAAGACAAGACTTACTAGTCGCGAACTATGGCCGGCCGGCTGCTGGAGATCATTCTTGGCTGGGCGGTGGTGAAAAAGAAAGTGCAAGCTAGCAGCTGCGTGGTGGCCGGCGCCCTTGGCATCGTATCCAACGTTGGGGGGGGGCCTAGAAGGGGCGGTACATGATGCTGTCGGCGTTGACGATATGCCCGCCATGGATGATGCTTCTGTCACCTCCACGGGCTTAGAAAGGCAAACAGCGGGGAATTCGGGGATGCCATGGGTTTCACGTCTGGACTCTGATACTCTGCTGACGTCGCTCTCTGGCAAACCTTCGGCTTCACGTCCAGATCATCCGGAGTACTACCCCAGACCAAGTCCTATCTCCGGAGATCCTCCCCATTCTCCTTGCTAAGTCCGGCCCACTTGCGAGATCCCACGCTCCATTCCTTGGTCATCGGTCAGTAACTCTATTTCTCTCCAGGGGATCCAAGGGAATGCCAACGATGACGCCTCAGGAGCTCCCCTTGGCGCGCTCCACCGATCGACATACCTTACCACACGCGCTGCCTCTCGATCTGATTGGGGTGTCTGCCTGATCACGACCCGAAGGCGGATTCCGAGGACGAAAACCGGATGCAGTGCGTGACGCCGCGGTGGTAACGCCAAGGACGTGCCAAGGGCATCTATGGCGGAGCCATGCGATGAATCCAAAATCGGGTCGCCGTGAGTATGGAAAGGGGCGCTACCCGACGGGTTGTTTTGCACCCTCGGGGTATAAATCGGGTTCTTTGCCCTATATCGAGCAGTGAGGCGTTCCACGGAGGCAGACTGACAGACATGTGGGCGTGAGTTCAGCTTTGAAACCAACTTCTTCCGGCGGTGTAACCCAGAGCACGAGTTCTGCATGGATATCGGATAGAAGAATAGCCTGTGTAGACGAATAGTATCATCTGCTCTTGCCGACGCCAGCTGCAACCCTCTCCCTGCACTTGGCACATATTTTATTGTTCTTGGGTGGGATATACGGACCAGGTAATTATAAATCAGCAGTTCCCAGCGGACTGACCTTTGAGACTGGATGCTAACTGACTCCACTGACTCTCAGGAAGCCTGCTTTTGTAATCATTCGTGAATACAGCATTGAACTCTTGTATATCATACCTCTAGCGGTTCTTCCCCTACACAGCACAGCCATGCAGCAACCACAATCACCACGGGAGTCTCCTCCAGCAACAAGAGCCAACAGCAATCAGATGATATATTGGGATGAAACCCAAGCGCCGAACCCATCTCTATCCCGGCTAGATGATGAGCCCAAATACCCAGGGGGGATGTGGTCTGTCGGCGGCAGCACAACAGTGTCTCTATCCGGCAACCAAGCCACCATCTCAGAGAAGCTTTCTCCCCAAGCCACCCTTACCAGACACTTTCGGGACAGTATCGACACCGTCCACACCGACGTACTTCTTATCATCTGTGGCTTTGTCAGTGGACTCGTTGATGGCCTGTCCTTCAATGCCTGGGGCAGTTTTGCCAGCATGCAAACAGGTACTTACCCTTTCTCCACCCCCCACGCCACAAAGGTACATCCAAACGAAAGAAACTGACCGACGAGTACAGGAAACACCGTCTTCCTTGCCCTCGGTGTCTCAGGCCAACCCGCCTACCCAGCCTACCTCTGGGCCAAATCGCTCATTGCCCTGGTCACCTTCATCATCAGCAACTTGATCTTCTTCAACGTATCGAGGATGCTGGGACCCCGCCGCCGATTTACACTGATCCTCTCCTTTGGCGTGCAAACCGCCTGTCTTCTTGCCGCAGCCATCCTCCTCCAACTAGAAGTCACCAGTCCCAAACCCGAGGACCCTCGCGCTCCGATCGAATGGATGCAAGTACTTCCAATCTCTCTGCTAGCCTTCCAAGCTGGTGGACAAATCTGCGCGTCCCGAATCCTTGCCTTCGATGAGATCCCCACCGTGGTGCTGACGACGTTGTTGTGTGATCTGCTGGTTGATCCGAAGCTGGCGTCCCGGCCGTGGAATTCGAATCCCAAGCGAAACCGGCGGGTTGGGGCGTTCCTGGCGCTTTTTGTTGGCGCGATGACGGCGGGTGGGTTATCAAAGGTGACCGAGATGGCGGCGAGTCTCTGGCTTGCGATGGGGCTGAAGTTGACGATCACGGTCTCGTGGTTTATCTGGAGGGGAGAGAGCCAGCGGAAGCAGCGGGACATCGAGTCTTGAGTTTGTCGTGCTCTTGCTTTTATCTGATCTTGATCTTTCTTTTGACGGACGGGTTTCTGCTTTGTTTGATTGAGTGGACATGATTGATGACTGGCGTTTTGTGTGAGGTTAGATGGAAAATGGTGGTGGACATGATGGACGTATGTTCTTGATATATAATCTTTGAATGAGACTTTGACTTGATCGAGTCGACTGGAGTCTGTTCCACCTAAGTGTTAGCTTCAACAGAAACACTGTACTTGATGAGCATGTTATAAGTTGTTCAGAAGTAGCTGCGTGGGGGACGTGGCCCGTGGCTCTGGAAGCCCAGGCAAACAGCTGTTTAGAAACAAGACAAAATCCTTACTGAAGGACTACCAAAATTTAGGGCTTTGAGAAACACAATTGATAATGAATCATTGTGAGTAGAATAACAAGAAAAGTACACGTTCCCGATGTTATCCCCAAAAACGTGATGCAGGCTTCTTCCCCAGTATCAACATGCTCTTCCTCAGTAACATTCTGATCGTCGGCATCGTCGGACATCGAAAGGCGGGCACTGTAGTTGTCCGCGTCCGAAAGGACCATTAGGATAGAGTAGAATGGAACCCTGTGACTTGAAGGCAGTGACGGACGATTAATTGCCATTCTGGTCGCGTGGAAGAAGATCTCTGTGCTTGTTCGTTTTGTAATTCTCCAGATAGGGAACCTATCAAAATGTTAGCATGATCGAAACAGACATCGCTGATCTGGCAAGACTTACCCATTCTGGCTCGGGCGAAACGTGGTCAAATTCATCGGTGAGTTTGAACCCCTTCACATAAAGTCTCACCGGACCTGAATCGAATCAGGTTCTTCGTCCAGGAGGTCATCATCATCGACATCGAGCTCGCATTCCAAGTCCTCTACTTGATCGTCCTCGTTATCGATCGTTCTCTCGTTCGACGAAGATTCAAGTATGGGCACTGCCTTAGTAGGTCGAAATTGACAGGAACACAGTTAGATTTACTACCTATAGATACCGTTAGTAAAAAAATTTTAAGGGATATAGTAAGCTCGCTGCCTACCGATCCGTCGCTCTTGACGGAGACAGGAACAGTTTGTGGGCCTTGAGACGGTTCGACCAGACGGTTCGACCGAACGTGCGAGGCACCTATCATTGCTCCGTCGACGCACTTCCAGTTGGACAACTCATCGGAGGAGCAACGCGTAGAAGACATCTTGCAGTTCTTTATAGAGGATGTGTGGAGGGTATGGTGAGATAGGAGATTGACGTGCTTGACAGTTTGCTTGACCAAGGGGACTCAGTTTCAGTCACAAAAGACAGAGAGAAAGGGCCCACGGGCTCATGATCATGGCCCAAACCTAGCAGTTGGGAAATCATCCTCGACGTAACGGGGAGGAAGATCTGATTGATTTCATGAACGAGTCATAATTTGGCAGTCTTAGGCGAGGCATGTCATTCTCCTATTCGCAAAATCGGCAAGAAAGAGGTACAAGCAGCGATTCATTCGCGGTGTTGTTAAATAGATGGCCAGGGATCCCAGCCAGGTCTGGGGCAAACAGTCGAATACGGCATGGATAAGGATATGTGGTAAAGGAAGATTAATTGAGAAAATCCGCGAAGCAAGTCTGCGGTTGGTGGTTGTTGAGGGTGTCGAGGGGAGTGTAGATCGCAGGGCACATCCACGTGCTGACAGTTCGAGTCGCCGCAGGCCCTCCTTTCGCTCACCTTTGGTGAAATACCAAAAAAAATTTATGTTGCAGCCCTGGCGTAAGTAGTAGCTCCCAATTCCGGTCAGGATTAATGATATTCTTCACCAGAGCTCACACCTTTACTCCGTCACTTTACCAACCTAGGCCCGTGAACGATTACCTCGGTCCATGATATAAGTACTCCAACACGTCCACTACAACATATTCCACATCCTCGCTACCGACACCTCACAAACCACACAAGCTATACACAATATGTCCTTCCCAACAGAGACGGTGATTTCCACCCCAACCCAGGAAGGAATAACCACAATAACAATCAACCGTCCCCATCGCCGCAACGCCGTCGACCCCGCCACCGCGCAGAAGCTCTACCAAGCGATCCGGACCTTCGAACAAGACGAATCCCAGAAAGTATGCATTCTCACCGGAATGGGAGGCACTTTCTGCGCGGGAGCCGACCTCCACGAAGTCGCTAAGAAGACCGACACTTCATCACCTCCCCAGCAACCTCATTTCCAGCAGCTCCCGCGATCGGAGGAGCCTTCTATCGGGCCTATGGGACCCTCTCGTCTACAGATCCAGAAACCCGTCATCGGCGCAGTAGCCGGCTACGCTGTTGCAGGGGGTCTGGAGCTCAGTCTTTTATGTGATATCCGAGTCGCGGAGGAAGATGCTGTGTTTGGCGTCTTCTGTCGGAGATGGGGCGTTCCTTTGATCGATGGTGGAACGGTCCGTCTACAAGCTGTTGTGGGATTGGGAAGGGCGCTGGATATGACGCTTACGGGGCGCCCAGTGAATGCCGACGAGGCGTTGACAATGGGTCTTGCGAATCGGGTTGTGCCTAAGGGAAAGGCGTTGGAGGAAGCGACGGCTATTGCGAGACAGTTGCTACGATTCCCGCAATTGTGTATGAAGGCTGATCGAGAATCAGTGTATTATAGCGCCTATCGGGCCACTTCGTTTGATGATGCTCTGCGATATGAGTTTGAAGGGGGGCGAAGGTGCTGCAGACGGAGAGTGTGCAAGGGGCGGCGAGGTTCAGTGGTGGCTCGGGGCGACATGGCAGTTTCTCTAAGCTATGAGAGTTCTTTTGTATATGTATTCATGATCAAGTAATGAGTTTGTTTGTCCTCTTGCCCCAGTGGTTATATGTGTCGGATATTGTAATCGCTGGAGACACCTCGGCTGTTGAATTTGGGGTAGTTGCGGGGTAGATAACCTTAACCCCAGAGCCGTGAAGTCTATATTATCGGTACCCCTGGTACTGCTCCGCCAATCCAAGAGTCAACAATATACAAGAGATCTATTGAATTCAAGATGGCGGCAAAACACCCCGAAGCAATCATTACCAGCCTAGCCCGCCGCCTCAACGGCCAAGTCGCAACAGTGACTATCTCCCGTCCCTCCAAACTCAACAGCCTCAACTCGACCCTACTCGAGAAGCTCACCAATGAGTTGAACGAGATTCCGAAGAAGCACCCGGACCTCATTGCTGTGGTGTTAACCGGTGAGGGCGCAAAGTCCTTTATCGGAGGTGCAGATATTGGTGAAATGGGCAGTTTACAGTCGCCCGCGGCGGCCCGCCAGTTCATCACCCGCGTCCATCTTGCCTGTAAGGGGATTCGCGACTGTCCTGTTCCTGTGATTGGACGTGTCAATGGTTTTGCATTGGGAGCCGGGCTGGAAGTTGCAGCATCGTGCGATTTCCGCGTCGCAAGCTCGACCGCTATGTTTGGTATGCCAGAGGTAAGTACATTCTTGATTCTTGTTGTGGTATCCTGCGATTTGTGACGTTAATATGCGTAAAGGTGAAAATTGGCGTCCCCAGTGTCGTTGAGGCCGCCCTCCTTCCAGGTCTGATTGGATGGGGTCGGACGCGTCGCTTCCTCATGCTCGGCGACAACATCTCTGCCGCAGAAGCGCTCCAATGGGGCCTTGTCGAGAAGGTGGTTGAGCCCAATGTGCTCGACCAGGCGGTGGAGGCCTGGGTACAGCAGCTGGAGAAGAACGGCCCACTTGCTGTGCGTCGACAGAAAGCACTCATGCGACAGTGGAGCAACTTGGGCTGGATGAGGGTGTCAAGGCGGGCATCCCTGCGTTTGGGCAGTCGTTTGAAAAGGACGGTGCGGATGGACTGAGTGAGCCATCGCGGCTGATGAACGAGTTCTTGGCCGAAAAGGAAAGGAGTAAGAAGGCGAAGCTGTGATGTACGATATTAGAGACGTCGTGGCTAGTGACGTTGCCAGGATTCTAGAAGGTGGTTGAAGGAATGTATAGACAGTGTTCGCAATACTTCCGACATCGGCTAAAATAGCACCCCGCGCTAGCCCCGGATAGGCAAGTATTGACTGGCGGACGCGTAGGCAACATTGTTACTCCTTGCCAGCCCTATCCCATAAAATGCCTGATTTTGATCTTGCACCTGTTTATGCCAGGTTTTTCTCTCGTATTCGACAAACATGCCTCCATATGATGCGCTCGCTAAACGCGCCATCGAGGCGACAGAGTCTCATCTCGCAAAACGCGATCTAACTGTCAACCATGCGCAGTCGGTCACCCTGGGTGTGATGGCCGCCTATGTCGTGGTTATCGCGCTGTTGTGGAACTTGCCCTATGTTCGTTGGTCGCTATGGCCTTTCAAGGTATATCATTTCCCCTTCTCCATACAGTAAAGTTGCCGTATTAATAAGAAGATAGATGCTGGTGATTGCCTTCCATGAGTTTGGCCATGCGATCACCGCCTGCTGCACCGGAGGTCGAGTGAAGTCGATCTCCTTGGACCCTCACGAAGGCGGCGTGACACACATGCAAGGCGGGATCAGCGCAGTCACCCTTCCTGCCGGGTACCTGGGCTCGTCGGTTATTGGCGCGCTCCTGATCTTTGCTGGATTTAACATCGTCGCGAGCAAAGTCGCCAGTATTGTCCTGGGCGTGTGCTTTTTGCTTACACTCTGGTGGGCGCGGAAAGACTGGTTAACGATCGTGACGATTCTGCTTGCCGTGGGGTTGTTGGTTGCGTGCTGGTTTATTGCTCACGGCGAGGCGCTTAAGTGGGTGGTGGTGAGTATTCAACGCTTCCCGCTGGCTTCTGGGTTGTATATTGACGACTAGGTTTTAGCTGTTCATCGGCGTCATGTCAGCTCTTTATAGTGTTTGGGATATTGTGAGCGCTTCCCCTTTACAGCTACTTTACGGTTGCTTTTGCTGACCATATATGTAGTGCGATGACCTTATCATCCGCAAAGTCAACACCTCAGACGCCAGTGTCTTTGCAAAGCGATACGGTGGCTCCTCCCGCTGCTGGGGCGTGATCTGGTCGATCGTGTCTCTAATGTTTATGGCGGTTGCCATCGTTGCTGCTATCGCCGCGTTCCCCCAATCATTCGACCAGCAGGAGAAGGACTCGCAGGACTTCATTCCTACGCGTTAACCAGTGCGATGTTGTGGTATGATATTTTCCGTCATCATGTTTACAAATTTGTATGATTTTATGCGCTGTGTACGGAGATGACTTTTTACGCGTCCATTATTTGATATCCGGTCTGTTTGTTTGTTTATTATGTCAACCTACTGCTCTTGCATTCCGCTGGCGGGTGATGAATAATGATGAATACCCTTTATTATCCTGCTATGCTTTGTTCTCATAGCATCAAGTTCATACCCACGTATTGCTCAAGTTATACCCGGCCGATGCTGTTAGATACTACATTCTGCGAGTTCAAATGGAAATACCCTTGATTCGCTCTTCAGGAATAAACATCAGTGAAATATTTAGGCTCTTCTATTGTCTTGTGCATCCATTCCACTCTAGATACTCCGTGGGGCAAGCCAAGCTACATACAGACCGATCTAGATGACACGGTAAACTTGATCAATTCACCCACTGATAGTCCAGCACCGGCACAGTAAACACATCAGCTGTACAAGTCGCATTGAAGAACTCATCATGCACGCAATTCAATTGGAACTCCGTACTACCAGAGTACGTGATCTTACTGCCATTTGCACACTGAAGGGCATGTCCACTACCGAGCGTGTAATCCATGCGTCCGACAGAGCTGTCCTCATTCGAGCTGCCGTAGAACGAGACGATCCGGCCAAGTCCCCGATCCTGGTAGCCACAGTTGGACGCGCCATGCGCAATATCATGAATCCGGTACCCGATATACTCGTCATGACAGGTGAGGCCGTCTTCGAAGACAATGTCAAGAGTCTGCGGCGGGCCATACCCCCATGGCTGATAGTTGGGCATGCCCGTGTAACAAACGGGAACCATGGTGCCTTTGCATGTTTCAGGATTAGGCTCGCACCAGCCATTGCCGCAGAGGCAGCCTTGGCGTTTCGGTCGACGTCGCTGTGGATGCAGTCGAGGCTGTGGGAGCCGTTGTACCAGGAGAGAGTGGTCACGGTCCAGGTCGGGAGGGGACAGCCATCGGGCGGTATTATTGAGGATAGAGCAGTTGGGAGGAAGGCCGAGAGGGCTGTAAGAGCAATTGATGATCGGACCATGGCTGATTTCCAGTGAGAGGATTTGGAGATGGTTGCTTCACGGGAACGGGATATTCTTGGGGTGCAACAGAGCCTTAAATATGTTTGCTTCTATCTGTCAGTGGCGAGACATCCTGAGGTCGAGAACTGTTCCTTCAAGCCACTTTCGTAGAATAGATACAGAAGATGCAGGTAAGCCCTTAAGTCACCAGCCTGCGCCAATGAAACCTCCGCCCTGCCGCAGATCTGAGACAATGTCTTTCAACTTTTCGACACGACTCGTGCAATGCTATAATTGCTACCATATTTAGCTGTGCATGGGCCAGTAGATTCGTGGAATAAACCAGGGACGAAACAAGCGTGATGGGATTCGCATGAGGGAACAGTTAGGGCTGACTTTCACTCTCGCTAGCCGAAGCCTTCACCACCACCCCGCTAATGCAGACAAGCGATGCAACGTCATTCGTCACTGACAAGATATGCTGATCCCTACAAACTTGCACATCCCGGATTTCGGTGGATTTGTCCACAGACAGCTTGTCGGAGCGTTCTTATGGTATTGTTGCATCATGATCGCATGCGAACGCATCCTTTCCAAGGGGGGAAGCCCATCAGCTTCATTGTCAGGATCGAGAACACAAGAGATGTTGCAAAGAAAGCGAAATTCCCCAGATAATCGGTAGTTCATTGATTCAATGAGGGAATGTCAACCAGAATATTCCCTCAATCTTCACCGATACCCAACAGTAGCAGTGAAAGACCAACAACCTTCACTGCCTGAATCAACAATATAAATAGACCAGAACTTTCCGCTCTATCTTGATCTCTTCCTCTCTCATACCACTACTTATATCGTTCTGGCATACTCAGGAAGCCCTACTGCTGAAGATATCGAGATAGATGTCTTGTCAGGCAAAGTCGTACGGCTTTGCTAATGGCCAGTTATGGGCGACCCAAGATCCTCCAATTTCGGCACGATTGTACAGGAGTCATAATTATCAGAGAGCAAGACTCCAAAGACCCAAAAGTCATCTGATGCACACATGTGTGAGGTCTCGTTGAAGGCCAGAAGATCAAAGGTGTTTTAGCCAAAAGATCCCCGATTTGTTTGTCATCCCAAAGGTCCCTGCCACCCCAAACGACAACAAGATCTGGCCAGCAGTTGCCCTGGAGATTGGGTACTCAATATCATTCGATACTCTGAAGCAAGATGCAGCAGATCCTACTGACACTTCTGCATTACTCTGGCCGTCCTGCAAGGCCCCGTCCCTGAGAGCAACTTGGCCGCGCCAACCTCAGTACGTGGACTTCCCAATGATTTTTTTTTCTTTCTTTTTATTAAAGACTGTAACGATTGACCCATGGTAGCTTGCTCAGAGACCTTCTGCGCAAGCGCCAGGGATTGAGACCTATAACAATCGGTCATACGCACAATCGCCGAGCCTGTGCTTTTTGGTCAATGCCATCACTGGTTCTGATGCCCTTCTGGATCTACGAACCCACATACGCTTTGGGACGTTAGCCATGCACACAGACGTCAGCAAAACTGCGCGCATCGCCCTCGAAAGGTCGGAGAGATCTGCAACGAGTTCATTCTAAATTGACGCTGGCGCATCGAGTGGATTACGGTTTACGGCCATTCGACTATCAGACATGGAAGCCAAATGCAATACCTAGGTGCAGCTCGACATCCATGAACGGTACAACGTATAAACCATGATGCTGCTATGTCTTGTTGCAAGTGTCAATACGTCTGACAAATTATGTAGGTCAGCTTGGACGAGTACGAAAATGGACTTGACTGGCTCGACGATGTGTACCGGTACTGCGAAACGACCCACGCGATTGGTACATCAGTGGTCTTAACCACAGCGACGGTGGATGATACAGTAATTCCCCTGGACGTGTTGGCCAGTGGATACATGAGGCAGGTTGACGCACTCAATAGGCTCTGCAAGCAGGGGCCATGCTTCACATGATTTGCGAAGATTTCCTTCCATCATTATCAAATGAAAGAAGATGCGGTGGACCTACGACTTTGACAGCATTTCAGATTGTAGCTTTCGCTTGCGTGTATCTGGAACATTCATCGCCGCCATTCCATGGTATACAGATTGGCAATACGGAGGAGGATTGCATCTTATGGATCATTAGGCAATACTGTCGGATCACTAGATCTCTTTATATGAACGAGCTGCGCAGTAGCCTAGCACCAAGATTTAGCTTGTATCACAGGATTGAGGGGGAATATGCATCTATGCGGATAGAAGAACGGAGAACTTTGGCATGTTAGTACAAGCTTATCCGGGACTACCGATATGCACTACGAGTAAGCCATAAGAAGTATACAAGCCCTCTTATTCTAACCTCACCACACTCCATATTGTCCATACAGATGATGCCAAGCCCTCGAACCCAACAGGCATAACACAAGATACCATCCATCCCAGGAGAAAAGAAACGCGAAAGCCAAAGAACCAACCATTCGCCGATCTGAGCGGTTTGAATCCAGCTCCACCCGCCTTTAGCCACAGGGAAATGGTGATTTGCTGTCCAGCACGCGGGATGAAGACACGACCTCGTATTCCAGCCGGCCCGCCAATCACGACCCACGCCCTAAAGCTAGGTCGACTCCATCGTCACGAAGCCAAGACGGATGATCCTGACGGAGCATGCCAGTGGGATTTCGGTTGAAAATCAATGGCTTTGTTCGTGAGGACGGAGTGCCTGTGAGGAGGGAAGGTGATGGGCGAGGATCGATCACGACCAGCCGGCCAGTCTTGCAGGAAGATACGATAGAGGCTTGCATGATAAATGATAGGCAGATCGGAAAGAGCCGAGCAGATACAAATAGATCGCCAACCCCTTCTCTCAGACTCGAGTCTTGTCCCGAGGCGAGATCGCCCCTCTGAGTGACCCTCTGACACGCTCATTGCAACCCTGAGAAATGCCTAGCTCATGGCAGCATGCTGATCCGCCCCCGTCGCGGCAAGGGGGTGAGAAAATCCATATGTAAGAGAAATGGAGCGTGGATGCGAGTGACACGAGGGAGATATTTCCTGTTCCTCTGCTTGCTTCCCTGTCTGTCTGTCTGTCACTTATCTTCTGTCTGCCCGGTTTTGGGGTAATATCTGGCACTGCTCTAGACCAGCCCAGCGGAGACGAATTGAGCCTCGCACGATCTGGCCGTCTGTCAGGAGATTGGATTGTTTAAATTAGTGGACATTCCCCGCACTGAGTCTGAGACTCGACTCCTTTCGCCTGCTTCAGACACCACTGTGCTACGGAGCTGTGTTATCGACAACCGAGGGCTATCTCGACATCCACCCGGTCCAGGGTCCAAATTACCCACCATACGGTGTATACCACCACCTTAACAAAGGCAACAACCCAACAAAGGGCAAGAAAGCAAGATGAAACCACAAACCCTCCTCCCCCTCGCGGCCACCGCCCTCTCCCTCCTCCCCACAACAGCCTCAGCCTGGACCTTCACCTGGCGCGACGCCAACGGCACCGTCAACCTCCAAAACGGCCACGAACCGCAACCCTGCACGGAAATCAACCAAGCCAAAGACGCCCAATTCGACTTCCACCCCGAGTCCGACCCCTACAACTTCTACGTCTGGGCCAACAACAACTGCTCCGGCGATCCGCAGGGTTACAGCCCGATTCTCTGGCGGCACAACGCCTCCCGCGACCTGCGCTCGTATCTGATCGACTACGGCGATAACTCTGGTCCTGTGTCGACGGCGACGGCATCCACGGCTACGACGGCCACGACAGAGACGGGGGGTGCGGTGACTTCTGCGACGAGTTCAGCGGCGACGGCGACGCCTACGGATGGGGGTGGAGGCGGAGGCGGAGGACTGAGCGGTGGTGCGATTGCGGGAATCGTGATTGGAGTCGTTGCTGCTATTGCGATTCTGGGCGCGTTGTTCTTCTTCCTTGGGCGGAGGAAGAGACAGAATGCTGCGGCTGCTGAGGCGGCTACGGGGCCTGCGCCGCGGCGCCGGTGGATCAGCAGCAGGGTGGTGGTCCTGGTGGTGCTGCGACGTCGTCGGGGTATGGGCAGGAGTATTTCTCGGAAAAGAAGGATGCGTTCGCTGAGAAGGGGCCGGTGGAGCTGCCTCATGGGAATCAAGTCTCGGAAATGAGCAATTCGCATGCGGTGGTCGAAATGAGTAATAGTCATACTGTGGTGGAGATGGATGCTTCGCAACGGTTGAATGAGTTGGAGGCGCCGTATAGGCCTCCCCATCATTGAGGGACCTTGCTGCAGCGAAGATGCATGGATAGAGGTTGAAGACAGCCTGATAACAAGACATGGTTGTACTCCTGTTGTTAGGCCTTCTTGTTCGTCTTCCCTGTAGATACTAATACCCAAATAATGTCTATATATGTCTCCCTTCTCTTCCGTCTTTGGCACCTACTTCGCACTACCTAGGAGACATGGCCTTCTACACGTCCGGATACAACATCTACAATTGAAGTTAGAAGAGTCACATTGGCCGACAAACAGTATGATACACTAGCCGAGGCAAGTATATATCAGCTTTGTACATGGCGATGCCGCCGCCCAGTGATTCTCCAACCCCGTCCACAACCTTGAAGTCAAAGAAAGCACCGGCTCTCATATATGCAGCTCCGGATTCGCTGGAACCACGGAGAAAGTCACGAGAAAGGTAGAAAGAAAAGTCAAGTCCACTGGACAACAAACGCCAAACTCCATCCAGACATGAAACCATACGAAAAAATCCACCACCAGTGGAGTCGCCCATCACCAGAAAAGAATGGACGGGATACAGGCTCCCCGGATATTATGTTCAAGGTATGGGGTATCTTGTAGCATTGATGGGGGGCATGCGACTGCCAACGCCGCCGCCGCGTCCCATGCCCGCGCGCAAATCAAAGTCCGGGTTGTTCTCCAGCAGGACATTTTGTTTCTGCTGGGCAATGTTTTGCTTCTGCTGGGCCGGGAGCGGCGGCGGGCGCCAGCGCGGGTTGATGGGCCGCTCCGAGATGGACGTGAAGTGGCTTATATCGCTAGTAGTCGGTGAGCTGGGTCCCTCAGCCATATCATCTTCCGTCATTTTCTGCTCACCATTATTCCCCGGGGTCAGTGCAGAGGGAAGTCGCGGGTTGCCCGCCGCAGCCTCGTTCCGATTTGCGAATCGAGGCTCCACGTCCTCGTAATATTCGCCGAGTTGGAGCGACCGTGTTGCGGCGGCGAACGGTTCACCCCACGCGCACCATATGCGTGCACGGGGGATGGAGTAGGAGCCAAGCGGAGATCAGGAGCCCAGCCAGAACGCGGGGGAACGTAAGATCTATAAGCAGTTAGCATGGGTGAAGCAAGGTGCGTCTCAGGAACTCGGAACACGTCATACGGGGTTCGGCTGTAGAGACTCGACGGGCTGACGGGCTCCGCGTATCCATCCTGGGAGATGGCATGCATGGGGATTCAACATCGCCTCCTGTGCTACGGGCTCAGTAGATCCGGTGCGTCTCGGCTGTGGCGTCATCTCAATCGCTTGTCCAACTGGCCCCGCATCGGGGGACACGGCCATTCCAATCGGCCCAGGCGATGGCCGACGCATTTGATCACCCGGAGAGGGGCCGCGGTTGTACTCATACGAACCCTCTTCCGGAGGGGGCATTGGTCGTCCTCCAGCGTAGCCAAAAGTCGGAGGGCCCCGATATCCTCCTCGTCCCATCGCACCAGGTCCACCACGCATGGGACCCATCGGCGGACCTCGTACGCCAGGTGGCGGCCCACGGGGACCTCCATAAGGGCCTCCGCGACCATATCCCGCACGGGGAGGATACCCACCGCGTCCACGCGGGGCAAACCCGGGCGGAGGGGGTCCCCTGGAGCCCATGCTGGAGTCCGAGTACTGATTGTGGAGAGGAGGTGCGTTCGGGCCCGGTCGCATGCGGGGCCCGCCACCGGGACCGTACGGGCCAGGTGGGAGAGTCTCGTCGCGCTGGTAGGAATTCTCGTCGCGCATTTGGAATTGGGTATCCGCATCATGGACGGGGGTCCTCGAGTTGAGCGGAGTCCGATCATCATCACTCTCTCTCGTCGTCGTGCGGAATGTCGCAAAAGTGGGTCCGTTATCGGAGCCAGGGGAGGAGGTGACAAAGGCATCCTTTGTCTCGGTCTGGAAAGGCTTCGGTTCGTTCACTGCTGCAGCGGCAGCGGCAGCATTCTGGCGATTGTAGAAGTTCTCTCCACTCATCTCCGCATTCTCCGCAATTCGCTTCTTCCGTGCCTTGCGGCTCACAAGGGTGCGGCGCATCGCGCAAGTGACCACACCACAACTGACCAGGATGATCGTCGCGGCGAGCACAATCCACCCACCCCATCCCAGATGGGGGACGAACAGCAAGATATCGACGAGGAAGGCGAGGAGCGACACCAGGAGGGTCGGGAGCAGGAGGATCAGGAGCGCAAGCAGGTAACGGGGCGAATGTGACGGGCCATGGAAATGAGCGGCGATGGCCATACACAGACACACGAGGGTCAAGAATGCCGCGACGGGGTGGACGATCAGAATCGAGGATAGAGAAACCCGGGTAGTCGATGGCAGGTTGAAGTCGCTGCCGGTGTTGTCAATGTCATCTGTGTAGGGAGATTAACAAGATTAGCATGGTGGCGGCGATCAACGATGGCGGGTGAAGACATACCGTTGGTGTAGCCAATGTGGATATCGGTGCAGACACCACTCTTGCAGTAGCCAAAGACACCGTAGTCGACATCTTTGAAGGTGGCCAACGGGATACCCTTGACGATTGGGGTGGAGATGACGGAGAGGAGGAGCAGCACAAAGGCGATCAGGAGCAAGATGGTGAGCGGAGTCGCGGGTCGGAGCAGCATGGCGAGAGGGGTCGGCACAGTACCACCGCCAACGCCACAGGCGACCGGACGGGATACAGGAGAAAGGAACGGCTAAGGAATCGAGTCGAAGGTACAGGCAATTCCAAGAGGAGGTCACGGGGGTCGGGGGGTGTTGACCGGTTTACGCGAACATTGCTCGGTGGTGAATGGGAGCAGGTATTCCTGTCGCAGAGGGGTGATGGTGAGGCAACAATGGAGCCAAGTGGAGGCGGCGTCGAAGCGAAGATGACGGTCAGAAAGCCAGTTTCTGAGAGGTCACACCCAGGCAGAATGATTCTGGCGGGGGGAAGAAGGGAAGGCAGTGAAAGAGCGACTGATGGGGTGAGGGGGAAGGAGAGGGAGAGAGAGATAGACGGTTGAGGTGAGGAGGAGGAGAGGAGACGGCATCCGAGTACTGTGTAAGGTTAAGATCCCGCCCGAGTCTGGCGGTCATCCCTTTTCCGTCACGTCACCTCTCTGGCTCCTCACGTCCGCTACAATCTATCCAGTCCGACAGTCCCTATCACAACAGTCCATTGTCAATATTTTGTCTTCTCCTTTCTCCCCTCCCCAATTCCTCCGCCTTTCAGTGCCGTTCAGGCACCGTCGCATTCTCCGTGGTGGCTGAGTCGTCGTCTTTAATCTACCAGTCAGACGACGAAAGCCTCTCCAGCAACTTTTGAACGGCCTCCTCCACCCACGCCCTCCTGATTCGCTCAACCAGCGATAGCACTGATGAGGTCGGTCCCACGCACCACGAGTGAATGGCGCCAAGGCTGGCAGTGTTCTTGATCGAAGGCCGATAATGCACCCTTCCAGCACGGACTGCTCTTCCGCCAACTAGCTCATCACTGACGGACAACTCGTTGCAACCATCACCATCTGTAGCATCAAATGGCAGAGCGCGATCGAGCTCCAGATAAGTCGCGATGAGGTTCTCCCAGCCGACCTCAACGTTGCTCCCTCCTGTCGCATCATCCAGACTAACCACCACCTGAACCACCGAAACGTTTTAGCCAAGCTCCCGTTTGGGTTGGTGATCGTCTGCGATCAGGGGATTCTCGCATTACCGAAGCCTATATGCCAGACACTTCCACAAATGAGATCCAACGCAAATTTGTCCCGACCAAATTACAGGCACAAGGTCCACCAAACTAATCTCTCCCATCCGACCTTGGAAAAGCTTTGCGAACCCTGTTTGGTTCCCCCCAGCTGGAGCACCAACGGCACGAAGCGAGCAGTCAATTGCTCTGGGGGATTTGACTAGATATTATCGGTCGGTCTAGGCGCAGAGAAGGAATCTTGAAACTAACCCAATCAACCCGCGACATGGATAGCTCGATGGTCGACCGTGGATCATGACGGGTTAGGTATGACCTTTCGACGCGTCAGTTTCGCATCTTCAAATGATGGCGTTGGCCATCATTCAGATGGCGTAGGTAGGATGTAGATCTAACCAATATATCGCGCATTGGCGGCGCATCCGCACGTTCGCCCACCAGCAGATACCGGTACACAACGCATACGAGGAACAAGGGTGCCGGGATTGGCCTTTAGCTGGGACTTCCAAGTCAAACGTGCTACCATAAAAAACAACAAATGGTCGCAACGCATTTCCATGGCAATCAATCCCTTGCCTATCCAGAAATCGTACCTGTTGCTACTAGTGGCGGAGGATCAACACTATCACTTGGAAGGTCTCAGGACGGCAGGCCTCTCGCATCAAATAGTTCCACATGAAGCTCTTTTAGCACCTTGACGCGGAGACATCCCATATTCGGAAGTCTTGATACTATTTGCGACGAATCTTTTTTGCTTGATACGGGGATGGCGGGAAATATGTATATCGAGACAGGGGACCCTCTACCGGAGATTCAACCTCGTCGCGCCGGCATATTAGCCGGCTCCCCGATCAATACACGGAATAACAAACATCTATGGATAATTGGGAGGAGCGATGTCTTTGCAGGGAGACTCTGGTGGGTGTGAAAGCTTGACGGGGCTGAAGCCAATGGCAGCAGACGCCATTGGGAACATCCCTGAATAAGGTTCTCTCGGGTGCACAACCCGTGTCCTCGGCCTTTCATTCCCAGCGACAAACCTGCATTGTTCAAGCAAAAGGACGGGGCAAACCCTTGTGATACCTTGCAGGCGACAATCCTCCTGCATCATGACGACTTGACGTGGGGGATTGCTGCTACCACTGCATCGTCGCGGATTCCGACTGGACTGGCTTTCCCTCATGTGATGGTCCTCAGGACTGCTCCTTCTAGCAGTGTTCATGCAACCTGTGATGTGTCTGTCAGCCCGGCCGCATTCCTTTTTCTACACTATTGAGTTTCCTTTGCGCTGGTCGCATGCTCTTTCATGCGCTGTTTTTCTCGCCCCTAGTGGTCTCCCCGAAATACATATAAAGACTCTCCGTCACTCCTTGACACGCGATGGATACAGCAGCGTCAAGTTGATACACCTGTGGGATTAACCCAGCTTTGTTCTCTTTTTCTCGCCCCTCGTATCCTGTTCTCTGGTACCCCTGTGCCCCGAATCTCATTCCCATCCTGGGGTGGCGTTCCTATATCACAATCTTTGGCTTCACAGGCCGCCTAGACCGCAAACATGCCTGGATTTTGGAAAGGCCCGGCCTGGCTAAAAGCCAAACTCGCTCAAGAAGACGACCAGCGCCCATTGTTACTGCAATCACTTTCCACCCCTTTCTGCCTTGCCAACAGCCCGAAAGACACAGAGGTTGAACAACGTCCGTCCCAGGAACGCTACGTTGGGTTCGGGATCGGCGGGGCCGGAAACATACGCAAGTTAGATTCACGTCTTATTTGTTGATGACTGCCTTGCTTTGAGATTCTGATTCGAAATAGGGTTGCTGTCCGTAGCTCGCGATAGAGTTCGGGTCCCGGTTCAATCGGGAATGAGGCGAGAAGCGCGCCATCTCTCATTCCACACAGGCTGCAGAGAATGGGCCGGGCCATGGTGAAGATGGTGACAAAATAACCGACGAAAAAGAAGAGGACGGAAAGAGCGAAAGCGATTCTTTTGTGGCAGATTCATTTCATCGCGAGCGTATCACACCGGTCTGTTACCTACCGGGCACCAGAACCCCTTGTTGGTCGGCTGATGCGTCCGCCTTGTCTGGTATGCGGCAAGCCTATACTCGCGCTGAAACGGGGCGGATTAACAGCCAAGGTCCGCAGATTGTTTGAGTGACCTAGATAAAAATAGCATGTATCCGGCTAATGTTAGGTGCAATCAATGGCGATGGTCTTTTGAGAGCAGTTGTGCATGGCTTCTCTCTGGTCCTCTTTCAAGGGATACCGAGGATCAAACACACGGTGTTACTTTGCCCAGGTTGCCCAGATTGTACGGTGAAGTCCTAATCTTCATGCAGAGGCTCCGAGAGCTTCCAGATATGAGAGGACAGACTGACTTGGTTGATTAGACACTGAGTTTCCTCCCATTAGTCGTCGCGACAGGAGCTAGCTTTGACTCAGTTGATCATGCCGACAGGGAGCCCAAGTATGTAGGCGCGACCCGAGTCAGATTCATGGACATAAGTATGCTAGGCAAGACTGGATTCTCATCTGAGACCTTTCCTCCCCTTGCCCCCTTTCCTCTGGCCACCTTTAGTGCACCTCTTGGGCCGTTTCCCCTGTTAACAGCCATCTTCTGCTGGTGCACTGGAATATCTTCTCCAGAGTCTGCACAACCCCGGAGCGAGAATCATATGTTTCACAAGGGGGGTCAGACACTTCCGTCCTTTCCATTCATTTTACATTCATTTTCCATTCATTTGTATAGATCTTTAGTCACTCCTTCTTGCGCTCTTGCATTCGGCTATGGCGTTTTATCACTCGGCATTTTGCATACTGATTTTTAGCCTGTTGTCTCATCATGTATGGGCAAAATCTCCTATCGAGTACTTCCTGGGACTGGACCTTTCGGACCTGACTGCCCCATTTGATTACGCGCCTCGACCCTCGTACGTACTGTACTCTGATGAAGGTCGTGTGAAATCGTACTGACCAAACAGGGGAATTCCCTTTTTGTTGAAGGACGACGACCACAAACCATGGGAGCACGTCGACCACGCGCCAGTCGTTCACCAGCCCATTGGCCAACAATCCCTCTGTTCATCCAGTGGCAGGTCCTCGGGATACTGGTACGAGAAGATCAAACATAATGACCAGAGCTCTTTCCTTGAACCGCAATACAAGGACAACTATTCCGTGTTCAGAAACGTCGTGACGGATTTTGACGCGGATAACACTGGTCAGAGGGATGCTGCACGGGCGATTCAGAATGCAATTGAGGGTAAGAGATCTTTGCAAGGTTCCGATGCGTCGATAACAGTGCACCGCGACTGACGCATATTGTACAGCTGGTGTTACGAAGGGACCGCGCCGCAGTGACCATAAGATGGGCACGACCGGACAGCCTGCAATAGTGTATCTGCCCGGTGGAATCTACCTGATGGAGTCCGCTTTGCAGATGTATGTTGGAACGGTCATCGTGGGTGACCCGGTCAATCCTCCAGTGCTGAAGGCGGCGTCGAAAATCGTGGGTGACCATCTGATCTATGCGAAAGATCCTGGGTACGGGGGCACGGTGAACTTCTATATTGGAATCAAGAATATCGTTCTGGACACGACGGCTGTGGATACGTCCATGCGCTTCACCCTTCTGGATTGGACCGTCAGCCAGGCAACTCAGTTGACAAATGTCAAGTTCAACATGCCGACGAACTCTCAGCATGTTGGATTGACGACTAAGTTTGACTATAACAGCAACATCATTATTGTATGGCTCTTACATTTGTGAGGCTAGAATGAAGCAACGCTAATGTTAGACAGAATGATCTGACATTCAACGGTGGCGCTATTGGGATGAACCTGAGCGGGCAGCAGTGGGTGTTCAAGGGACTGAGGTTCAGAGGAACAACCGTCGGAGTGGTGGCCGGAGGTACAAACGTTGTATTCCTCGACTGTCAATTCGATGAAGGTCATGTCGGCATCAACGCGAGTTCCACGTCCGGATCGTTGACCGTGATCGACTCCAGTGGGAACAACCTGAAAAACGCGCTGGTTACCTCGTACGACTCCCACGGTGCCGGTAACGCCATTATCCTGGAGAACGTTGAGAATTATGGCACAACAGTCAACCTCTCGGGGCAGCCTATACTTACCGGGCCCGTGACGCAGACTTGGGTGCATGGAACACTGGTAAGTACCTAATCCCTACTGCCGCTGTGGAGCAAGTTCCGTGTAAACTAACAGGCAATAGCACACATCTGCTTCCCCAAATAACCAACACGTGTCAGGCAAAACTGTCCAGACCCAACGCTCATCGTCACTGGTCTCCGGCAACAAGTACTTCACCATGCCACCTCCCACGTACCAAGAGTACAGCGTTGAGGAGGTCCTCAACATCAAGACAGTGCCCGATCGACCGGTCAAAGGAGATGGTCAAACGGATGATACGAAGAACATCAACGCCATCCTCTCACGGCTTAACAACTGCAAGGTGATTTATTTCCCTGCTGGCACGTACATCGTCACCGACACTGTTTTCATACCGGCTGGCACTCGCATCATTGGCGATGCGTTCGCTTCCGTCATTAGCGCTGTTGGCGACAATTTCAAGAATCCGTCGAATGTTAGGTCCATGGTTCGTGTTGGATACCCGGGTGATCGGGGTGTCGCGCAGATCAGTGATATGATGTTTACGGTGGCTGATATATTGCCGGGCTGTCTGATGGTAAGTCTATCCTGACATGAGACATCAAACAAACACGGCACTAATCAACCCGCTTGCTAGGTCGAAGTAAACATGGCAGGCCACAAGCCTGGTGACGTGGGATTCTGGAACAGCCACCTCCGTGTCGGCGGTGCAGTCGGCAGCAAGGTACAGACGCAATGTGCCGGGTCACCCGCGAACTGCAAGGCGGCCTGGGGCCTGCTCCATCTGACAAGCACATCGTCCGCATACATCGAGAACATGTGGGGATGGACAGCCGACCACGACCTGGACGGCGACCACAAGCAAACCATATCTACTGGCCGTGGCCTTCTGGTCGAAGGCACTATGGCGACTTGGCTAGTCGGCACAGGCTTCGAGCACCACACGCTTTACCAGTACAATTTCCATACGGCACAGAACGTCTTCGCCGCCCAGCAGCAGAGCGAGACGCCCTACTGGCAGGGCCCGGGGAACCTTCTCGCCCCGGCTCCCTGGGCCGACAGTGTTGCCGATAGCGATCCGGATTTCTCGCAGTGTGCTCCGAACGACGCGACCTGTCGGATGGCGTTGTTTGAGCTGATCGACCAGTCGTCGAATCTGTTCCTGTATGGTGGATGCAACTGGGCTTTCTTTAACAATGGTGGCGATTGCAATGGGAAGTGTCAGAAAAACGCGATCGAAGTGGTGGACTCGTCCGCTCTCTACTTGTATGGCACGAATACGAAGAGCGTGGACAATATCATCCTCGAAGGACACACTGCGGTGGTGAGGGAGGAGGGCAATGAAGGCGGATGGGGAGGCGTGGTCGCTGGGTATGTGTCTGTATAATTCCTGAGGGGAGTATAGGCAGTTGCTCCAGTGAGTGTGGGAGAAGGACATGGATATGAACATGGGACATGAGCACATAGATTTCCGTTCTTGTCTGGTGAGCTTTTACTCGTGTCGATATCGCTTGACGTATACCCTACACATATGTTGGAGGATGGTTGCGACAGGTTGGGTTGCATGATAGGTAATACCTAATATTAATCATTCATATATAGCGCGAGTGGTATTTTATTAGGATTCATCCAAGTTCTAGTGCAATGCTATATATACTACTATACTTCCAAGTGTACCTGTGTTTGTTAGTGTAAGCCCACTGTCGTTTATGTATCTTTCAGTCTGTTTGGTCTAAAGAATAGAAGGGGTCAGTGATGAAAACGCGATACCATACCCATTCTAACTCATTCTATAAATACTTGGACGCCTTGTCTACGAGTGTATCGCATGTCGATCGTGTGTGTGTTGTGGTGCCTGTGGACTGCTGGCACGGGCCAGCAGCTCATGTGCTCCTCACCGAGTCATCACGCAGTCAATCCAGCTTGCCAACTCACGCCCGCCAACTTAAACCCAACATCCATGCAAGGTGCACCCAACCACAGTCGCGCCCAGAGACAATGTCTCCAATCACCTCCAGCCATGTTGGAAATCTTCTTTGACAGCTCGATCGGGACCGATCGGGCCTCCAGCGGTGGCTGGGCCGACCTGGTGGCTGGGATCCTTAAACCACCCCCAACCACCTCATAACGGCCATCTTCCTATCACTGGAGCAATTCGTGCTCGATCCCTCCTTGGACCCTTTCAACTCTATCCAGATTCTGCTCCCCGAGGAATGCGCAGCGGACATCCTCTGCAAGTGAGCCCCGTGCATACATATTTCGGCGCTCGACCGTCATGCTGGCTCCGGGGTCTGGGAATGTGAGCCTGAGAACTGTCAGCTGTACGTGCCTCCGAACTCCGTCCTCGTGGGAACGCTCTCATTCCTGCCTGGCCCTGTGGACTCCAATGATTTCGTGCTAACCGCCGACGCAGCGAGTCGACCTGAACTGCGACACTCCGAGTCGCAACAATCTGTCGCCGCATCGGACGACTACTACTCCTTCTCCGACCAGAACGCCGGCTCGCGATCCACCAGTAATGGCAGCAGCCAACTGACCATCAGACGGTATGCCACGCCGAATTCTCATCCTGCATCCTCACGCACACCTTCGCCTGGATTCTCGCGATCGCCGCTCGCCCCACCCATCACCGTCTCTGCGCCAGAGCAGCACGCTGCTAGCATTCCAAATATGGACGGCCCTCCCGCCACATCACCGGCGCAACGGGACTCCCGCATAGCGCACGACGATATCCTCCACATGTACCCGACGTCAGAGAGTGCCATGCGACGGCTCCCGGACGACAGCTATGCGGGGCGGCCACCAACCCCCGGGGTGGATGATTCGCCGTACATCCGCTTTGCGATTAACCAACTGACGAATGGGGGTGAAACCGGCGCGCGGGGAAGACAGAGCTCTGCTTCGAGCAGTGACTCAACGAGTGAACGTCTTATATGGGATGATAGCCTGGGGCATTTCCGTCGTGGACCTGAAGTTCCTCGAACACCATCAGCGCAGCAAACGCCTTCACAACGACCACAGGCTGAACCGGCGGATCGGTTACTTCAGCAATCTGTGGATATTGAATCTTTTGTTCCGATTGATGCTCCGGATGATAGTCTTCTCTACCCCCCGCTGGACCATGTCCCTGTGGCACTCCGATGGTGGATGCTCGCGGCGGCGATACTGTGTTGCTTGTTGATGATAGCTGGAATTGCATTCTGCAACGCTTGGTCGCACCAACAGGGTGGAATTTGGGACTACGATGGCCAGGGTGGGCCTCGATATTTTGTCATGCAGTTCCTTCCGCAGATTCTGGCGGCCATCATCACCCTATGGACGTTCGTGATCCAGGCGGCGGTATATCGGACCACACCCTTCGCAATCATGGCATCCGAACGCCCGCTGGGTAATGTCCTGCAGAACCTGCCGGTGCTGTCGCAGAATTTCCTTGTGCCGGATCTGTCCCACTTTCGACATGGGGAACCGCTGGTGGGCTTCTCGCTGTTTTCCATATGGCTTTCGAATATGATCGCGATTCCGCTTCTGAGTTGCCTCTTCCAGGCGAAGTGGTTTGTCACTGATGGCCAGGGGGCGTGGCGATGGGCTGCTGTAGAGGCGGTCGGGTGGACGCTTGTAGCTGTGTACGCCTTGTTGACGATTGGCTTGCTCATGCTCATGTTCCGCTTCGTTCGGACATGGTCCGGGCTGATGTGGGATCCGGTCTGTCTGGCGGATCTGATCTCGATCATCCAGCGGTCGAATATCCTGCACGACTTTGAGCACTCAGAGACGATCCCGGACGTGAGTGAGACTCTTGATCCTCGCGTGCTTCGTCTGGGCTACTGGCGGCTATCCACACGCTCGGAAGTTTTCTACGGCGTTGGAGAAGTGGATGCCCCAATCGGTACTCCATCGCTGCACCATCTCGACAAGAGCCGTGGCAAGCAGCCTCATGGGCTATCAAAGGTGTCCTACGATGTTGAACAACAGAATGAAAACGGGTTGGCGAAGGATGACTGGGATGGGCTTCTATACTCGCCTTCTGTGCGCTATCGCTGGACACCGTGGTTCCTGCGCAATCTCTCAATCATTACGTGGACAGTTGTTATCTGCGCGCTATTCATAGCCTTCGTGGTCGTCAGTTTCATCCACGACGCTATCCAAGGCGGGTTCCCCCCGAAGTTGCCAACGCTACCCTCAACCGGGGCCTTCTCCTCCTCGAACTTCCTCTACAGCTTTATCCCAGCCTTAATTGGCAACCTCCTTTTCCTCTCCTGGCAACACATTGACGTCTACTTCCGCTCTCTACAACCCTACGCCACACTATCCGCCCCAGAGGGCACCACAGCCGAACAATCCCTCCTCCTCTCCTACCCATCCTGTCTCCCATTCCAAGTCACCCTCCTCGCGATTCTCAACAAACACTACAAAGTCGCCTGGATTTCCTTCATTGCGACCATATCGGCTGTCCTCCCCATCCTCGCCGGCGGCGTCTTCATCGCCCTCTGGTACCCGGCTCACGACCAGATCCGCATCGCAGCCTTGATGCCAGCTTTCTACGCTCTAGTCGTATTCTGCGGCATCTACGCAGTCTCTTTTTTCGCCATCTGGCCCCGACGCTCTCGGTATCTGCCCCACGATATCCGCACCCTGGCCGACCAGATCAGTTTCCTCTATCAAAGTCCATTACTTTCTGATAAACTACTTCGCGAGCCGCGGAGCAAAGCGGACCTCATTACCCGGCTGGTGATTGCGCCACCAGGAGATCGGGAGTTCCCGACTTACGGGTTTGGGGTGTATGTTGGCCGTGATGGAAGGGAGCATCTCGGCGTGGATCGGTTTCGTCGACCTGGACGAGCTGATATGTTGATTACGACTGGGTCGATGAAGTGATCACGCATGTACTGTTGTGTTGTTACTTGCTTGTATTTGCTGTTGATCTCGTCGGTAGAGATGGGAGAAAAGCTGTACTAGAATTGTTCTGGTTTTTTAGCCGCTTGCATGTGCCATCGTCGTGTACTATTCCTCTGTTGCTGCAGAGATGGCTCCTGGCGTTGTGACGATTGATATTTTATGATTGAGACGAGTTTATGTGATCATTGGAATGTTTTATGGGTTATGGTTATGATGGTAATGGTAATGATTGATGGATGTTTCTCACTTTATCTTTTGTTTCTATGCATTTCACTTAGGCAGAAATGGAGTTATGTCACCACGTTAAGAGATGATAGGCGTATGAATTCAGTTACCCACGAAGACATATAAACAACAATGGATATAGATATCTCCGGACGATAAGTGACATCATTGCTTATCGTTATCGGCCATGTGCAAGATGAGTCAGCCACCACGTGAGTCGGGGTTCGTCGCTTTTCTCCGCGAATCCCCTCCAGGGTCCAACTGCTGCCTGCCCAGCATCCTTTCTCGTATTGTGCGTTGTATGCATGCTCAAGGGCCTCTCCTCAGTTATGGAGATCCATGTCCATTCTGATCTGCTCTCTCCCCAAATGCCGCTTCTTGACCGACCTCCCCTCGTGCAGCCGTAGATCTGTACAATTGGATAAATTCCCCGAAACCACTCCGTCGGCCACCATGGTCTACCGCGGGAAGCCAAGCACTGGATGCCTGAATTGCCGATCCAGACATATCAAAGTATGCTACTAACAATCCCAGTCTCTGTATCTGAAACTGACAAACCTAGTGCGATGAAACCCGCCCGCATTGCAGAGCATGCGTCCGAACGGGCCGAACTTGCCCCGGCTATCGACATCCGCTGGATGTGATGCTGCGACAGCGTACTGCATTCGAACGGAAGAAGAGAACTGTACCTCCCAGTGAAGTACAGTCGTCTGTAAACCACAGTCACAATGCTGCGGTGGCAATTGCCCCGAGCGTGACACCTCGGCCAGACATGTCTGTGCCACCGACATCGTCAATCGCAGTATCTCCGAAGTATCCGCCTTTGAGTGAGGTGCGATCAGCAAGTATACCGAGCACTCTGTACTTCCCGATGGAAGATACGGTTACGTCCTTGTTCTTCAATTCCTACCTCTATCTTCCCAAGGATCCTTTGATTCGGATAGGTTTCATGGAGCTGCTGCCCCAGACCTACTCGAATACGAAACAGGGATCGCATCTACATCTTAGTGCTTTGGCCGTCTCATTCTTTTCGGTTGCAGCATGGACGGGGAATCCATCTTTCTATCGCTCTTCCGAGCAATTCTTTGCGAAGGCCATCTCCAAGACGAGGCTGGCGCTGCAGGGCAACATCGATGGGACCTTGGATGAGATTCTGATGACGGTCCTTTTGTTGTCCACATATGAGGTACATATACTCATCTCTCTCGACATGGAGCTCTCTAACACTTGTTTAGGAGTTTTCTGCGGTCAAGGATAACCGAGTTCCGACCAAGGCGCATCTTCATGGTGCCATTGCCCTGATCAACAGTCGAAATAAGCAGGAAGAAGACACGCAATACTCTGGGACACTTTCAAATGCCGTCCAGGTCCAGATTGTATGGATCACCCTGTTACTACCTATGAACGACGGCTAACCCTCCATCTAGATCAAAACATCCATGGGGCTCGCCAATTCAATGGTCCAAGCTCCCAATGTCTGGCCACTCACACCACCCATCCCTCAATCGCTCTCATCCCAACTGACGGCTGCATCATCTGCCCTGGTAAACCTGCGAGGAGAGTATGCTGCAGCGGTTTCGCAACCAGGCATGTATAACACCGCCGAAATCACCAACATCCTCGCGCGGGCAAGCAATCTAGACGTTCATCTCTCAGCATGGGAGCATACCCTCCCCGACTATTGGAAACCAATGTCTGCCTCTACGATTCCACAATCCGTCCGCGACGCAGGCGTCTACCGCA
Source organism: Aspergillus micronesiensis (assembly GCA_039763685.1). Lineage (NCBI taxonomy): Eukaryota > Fungi > Ascomycota > Eurotiomycetes > Eurotiales > Aspergillaceae > Aspergillus > Aspergillus micronesiensis. Next base: position 42,417 of record JASHHO010000052.1, on the reverse strand, counting down.
ACCGCTGCGACTGCTACCCAGATCTATGGATTGCAGGAACCTGGAATTTCTACCGCGAGTCGCGCGTGGTCATCCAAAAAATTATCCTGAGTTGCCTACGCCTTCTCCCAGACCGTGACGATGCCCCCGAGCAGATCCAGGCCACGCTGGCTCGTATTCGTAGCATCGCGACGGACATCTGCGGGACAGTACCGTTCTTCCTGGGTAGCCAGATGGATTCTGTGCAGCTCGGTCCGGCTCAGATCCAGTACCCTGAAGCGGAGGGACGGCGGGTATCCCAAGCCTATAGACAGGCTGCGCCGTTGTTAGGCGGGTGGTTGGTCTTTTTCCATCTAACTAATCTTTGCTCGCCGGAGTTTTGCCTACCAGAGGAGCAGATAGCGTGGATTGAAGCGCAAAAACAGCGTGTATATCGGATCTACAACCTAGACATCTCTAAACGGCTAAGTATGTGACTGTGTACTATATACTGGAGATACATGTATATAGACTTAATGATGAGATGCCACACTTTTTCTTCCACAACAACATGATGTGGGGGTGCAGATTCCCAAGTCGCCAGGTTTGTATCACGCCTGGCCCCCTAACAGCTGTGATGGCCTTACTGAATAGTAACACTCATAAGGAGATGATTTCGAAAGATCTATCACCACACATGACACTATAAAGTATCAGGAATCCCCCTACATTTTCTCTTTCTTTCCCCTTTCCTTTCTAGGCTAAGAAGCTTACCTTTAATACCTATAATTTACCTAGCGAATAGCATAGTATTTCTCATGCTTCTGGTGGAGTGGCCGCAATGGCTTACCGTATGTGGGGGCATCTGAGTGAGTCAGTAGCAATGCATGTTCCATCACATTGCCAGAATTGCCATCAATGTGATTCCTACTTATTCTGTATCAAATCTTATTCATTTTCAATCTTCTTCCCCGCCATCGTACTGATTGGTTCTAATTTCTGTTGTGACAATGATTCTTCACCTGCCAGATGAAGTCCTACTTATGATCACCAGCATGCTGGAGGAAGATGTAATGAATGCACTTGCCCAAGTGAACTTGCCTCTCTATCATCTTCTCAACCCAATACTTTATCGGAAAAGTATGCGGCAATCTGATGGCTGGGCTCTCCTCTGGGGAATCATACACCGACAACCTCGAACAATAATAAAAGCGCTGGAAGCGAAACCTACGGCTTTGGGCGAGGCACTTGCTCTAGCAGCATCAAGCGGCCAAACCCAAGTCGTACAACATCTTCTTTCTATCGAAAATGCAAAATTTGAACCTCGTTTCGAGCAGGACCCACCTTACCCCTCTAAAGGTTGGAGTCATAGAACGTGGACATCAGATGATCGCACACGGGCGAGAAGCTACAAAACCCACTGCATGCGTGTTGAGCATATAGACCGCACGGGCGTGAAACCCCATCCCCGTGAAATAATCAACGGTTGGACGCCGCTATCACGGGCTGTCTGGAATGGTCATATTGAGACGGTCAAACTACTGCTCAGTTCTGGTCGGTCGTTCCTCGCCGCCAGAGATGCTGACGGTCGCACTCCCTTGTCCCGAGCGGCCGAGAGTGGTGATGTTGATATTGTCCGTCTTCTCCTGAACTCGGGATATCATGATATCGGTGCAGTTGACTACCAGTCTAAACGAGCAATGGATTATGCCATCCAGTACGGCTCGGCCGCGATGGTTGACCTGTTGATTGAATCAGGCGACACCGATGTGGACACGCCAGATGGCAGTGGAGGACGCCATTTTCTTGGGCGGCTTCGCGTGGTAATCTATCGACAGTGAAGTACCTGGTCGAATCAGGTCGGGTGGATATTGAAGCAAGGGACATGGAGGGCCGAACACCCTTTTCGTACGCTGCAGGAGATGCCGATGCAGATACGGTACAGTTCCTGTTCGGACTGGACGGCATCGATATCGAATCGACCGATAGCTTCGGCCGGACCCCGTTCGCCCATGCTGCGAGAGAAGGCAATCTTCCTGCGGTGGTATTGCTGGCTGCCTCAGGTAGAGTGGCTATAGACGCCCCAGACGGTCTGGGTCAAACCCCGACGTCTCTCGCTTTCGAGGGCTGTGGGCTTGATGAACAGTACATGCCGATAAACTGGACCGGCCTCTACTCTGTGAGAAAATTTCTTGTCGACTGTCGTCAAGTAGATCTTGACTCCCGAGATAATGACGGTCGAACACCACTTTCGTATGCCGCTGAGAACGGGATGAAAGAAGATGTCGAGCTTTTTAGTGGCCTCGAGGAAAGTGGAACTGGATTCGGCGGATGACGAAGGCAGGACTCCACTATCGTATGGCGCAGAGCAGAATGAAGCCGATGTGGTCAGTGTTTTTCTAGGCACGGCGAAAGTCAATCCGAATGCCAGAGATATTCATGGTATGACGCCGCTATCGTACGCCTATGCCCGGCAGAATGGCATGGGAGAGCTCATTGCTGAATCGACTCGCAGAGGATGATCGCCGATGCATTACATTTTTGAACTATATGTGTTGTTTCACTTTCCTACTGCCGTAGCATCAGTTATCGTGGGCCTACAACGCTGTAGCGTAGACGCTTAGTTTAAAATTACGATAAAACATTATAATAGACAATGGATAATCAAATGAGTGAATTGTTGGAACTTGGAAGTCATCAACTATCCAAGCAAGATCCCAAAGCATGCTTCTACAGCCATACTTTGAACGGTTGACAATGACATCAGATCACAAATGCCATGTTGAGCAGGACCCCGCTGAGCGAACAAGATAGCGAGACTTCAAGACCTTAGCAACGTCCAGGCCCATCTTCCATGTTGAATAGAGTCATGAATCAGGGAGAACCAAAACCTGATATGTCTGCACCCTATGCACGGGTGGTAGGAAAACTTGATGGCATCAGAAGCTGCATGGACATTTCTAACCCTGGAACCTGCAGAGGACCCTCTTTTGGCATATAAGGGATTGTCCACACCGTATACTTAACCTGCAGATACGTCCGCCGTAATGCCAAGTTGCTCAATCAGTCAGGTTGATAAAAGTAAAAAGGCAATAACATAATATATTGAAAAGGATTTCCTGTTTTTACTGCATTCTCGACACGCTCCGGCAACGTAGATGGCCTTATCCTTGCCACCACCTCTTTCGGCAAATGTGTGTCTTGGGTATTACTAGCTAGTTCCTTGCGAGATACAGCAAATCATGTCATTTTTATATATTAGTACTTTATTCATTCATTCTAGCATTATACTGGTAGATAGAAACAGGATCCACGTTGATCTGCCACTGTAAAGGATGACTACCTAGATGTGGGTAGGGCAATATAGAAGCATGATTGGGTACTGCCTACCAGTCGTGGGTAATGTTGGTTAGTCCAAAGTTCGCAATTGGGACTTGGGCGTTTCTACTCCATAGGAATGCTATTCTGCCCCTAACACTGCGTTTACTAGAATGTTACTCTTGCAAAAAGCACGGGAAGTTCGGGAAAGCATAAATACCAGCTCTATCTATGCTGGAAGGAACTACAACAGTTTCCTTGGTCATTGATCTTAATTCCTACCATAGTCTCATTCGTCACCCTCTCCCAAAGCTACCTCTCCACCTCACCAACAAAATATAGACCGTTCAGTTCCTTGGCGCCATAATGTTGGCTACGCCTGACTTATTGGCATATGCTTGGGGTGACTGTAACTCTTACTTGACGTGCTGTGGCAGTAACTTGTAGAAGTACCTCCTGCCCCTCCCCCTAAGCAGTGCATCTATGAGTTCCAGCTAATCAGCAACGGCAACAAACAGGAGTCACACATGACGAGCTGCTCGGAATTATAAAAAGTAGCCGAACCGGTGTGGCTGCTTGTTCCAGTGCCTTTAACAACGGCCAAGGGGCTTTCTAGTAATTACTAAATAAGCCCACTAGCTTGCCAGGCGTGATACCAACCTGGCCACCTGGCCACCTGTAGACCCCATGATGTGCCCTGTGTACGGACCTGACTCGATCTCCCGGTATGTGTCATAGTATTCCAAGAGACCCGGGGATTGCGGAGTTAAACAAGAGATGCGATGGATGCCTTGGCACAGCTGAGCAATCTTTCTCGAACCATCCAATCGAATCACCCCAGTCACGTGATCCCAGTCGATTTCTCCGCATCAACAGACACCACCAACCAACCCAACAGCCTCCAACATCTCTCCAGCCATTCCTCCAGTCCCCCAGCACCTCAATTCCGCAGACCACCTCAAACAATGTTCTCCTTCTTCCGGGGCTCCAAGCCCAACAACCCCCCCGCAGCAGAGACCGAACAATCCCCCCCGCAAGCGCCGGAACCCACCGCACCCTCCACAGCGATGACCACCACCTCCGAGCCAGAATTCAAGCTCCTGAACTCCAAATCGAAATACAAGCTCTTCTTCGGCGGCGTCGCCTTCCTCACCTTCTCGCTGTGGACGACGCGTCGCGCCCTGAACCGTCGCTTCAAGGCCTCCATCCCGCCATTCTACACCAGCTCCGTGTACCACCGGCCGGACGTGAGCGGCGGCGCGGAAGCGTTCGAGGCGCTCAATCTGGCGACGTTGAATGTGCTTTCGTTTGGTATGATGGGGACGGGGGCGCTGCTGTGGGCGTTTAATATCGATGGCATTGATGATATGCGGGCCTATGTGAGACGTGGGTATGAGAGTGATGGTGGGAATGTGTCCGGGGCGGATGTGAAGTTGGAGGAGGATATTGAGAAGTGGGTTGGGGTGTGCTGGGGAAGAAATTTGAGGATCAGTTGAAGAGGGAAAAGGAGGAGGCTGCTGCTGCTGCTGCTGCCAAGAAATCATAGGGTCTTCGTCTGGTATGGAGATGTGTCTATTGTGCTGGATGTGGCATGCATAGACTGATTGATGCCTGGGATCTAAATACTTGGGATTGATTGTTTGGCGTTTGGTACATGTTGGTTTGCATGGGACTGACACATGTTGAGATGTACCTGTCTGTATATATGAAATACCCCCCTTTTCGTTTTGTTGTAAAAATTCTACATCCTTGTACGATACATCATAAACTGATCGATGGATTGAATGACCTGTTTGATCATCATGGATGGCATTGAGCTATTATTGTACATTGGTATACATTATTTTCCATTTGCTCGTAACGATCCCGCGCAGTCTGCCTCGTCTTTTCCAAAAACTCGTCATACCGGCCTCGCGTGTTGCGCCCGGCTTCTTCGGCTGCGTCTCCCAACTTGCTACCCTGTGCTCCCAATCCAACACCTTGCGCATAGACTTCGGTCGCAATTGGGGCAGTCATTCCCGTTCCCTGAGCTCCCAGTCCGGACCCGGCGGACCATCCCATCTTACTGAGCAGTGAAGCGCCCTTGGACGTCGTTTCGACAGGCGTTTCTTCTTCCTTGGGTGGAGGCGCACCCTTCTTCGGAGCGGAGGTCTTTGAACGCCCAAAGGCTTGGCGACGTTCCTTGGCACGATCCCGATATTCAGGAGGTTGCTGCACAATGCCATGTTTTATGAGCTTGCCCATCGCCTTTGATGTCAAATCTTCGTTCTGTAGATTGCCGCGGTGAAGCTGGCTAAGACGCTCATGGCGATTGACTTCAGCTGCTGTCTTGAACTGGCGCATACACAGGTAACAACAGTTGCGGTCCAAGTCTGCATATGACTGGCTTGGTGGAGCACTCGAATCTTCTGGCGCGTCGGCCTCATTTTCAGCAGCGGTATCGCCGTCCTTCTTCTGAATGCCGTGGAGTTCGGCGTGGCGATTACTCCAGAATTGTAAGTGAGATGGCACAGCAAGTTTCTTAGGACCTGCACTGGCCGAGGGCTCGGCTTTTCGCTTCTTTGCCTTGTCTCCATCCTTGGTCGACTTGGCGGAGCTCTCGGTCTGGCCTGCCTTCTCGCCCTTCTGCTGGGGTTGACTGTTATCAAGCTCAGCAGTAGACACTGTAAGCTCTTTCACGTATGCCTCGTCATCCCAGTACATAAGTTTCAAGGATGGGTTGTTCAGTGGACTGAATGTGAACTTCTCCGTACTCGCACTATGGTTGATGACCGGGACAAATACACCCGCGTGGATGTAGCTGACAAGGACAGGCCTGGACGAGATAGTGAACTTCTCAAACGAGTTCAGCCGTGTCACCGCCGCTTGAGCATCCTGGATTGTAGCAAACTCCGCAAATCCGTATCGCCAACTTTCGTTGCTTCTACGATCCCGGACCAGCAGAACACGACGAATAGATCCATCGCGAGCACCCAAGTTGGAGTCACCCGTGGTCGAGGCCACTTTCGCGCCTTTCTTTGAGTTGTAGATGCGCCGTCCGAGGTCGATGGACGGTATAATTTTGCGACACCCTTCGCTAGCAGTTCCTCCGTAACGGATGACTCCAGACCTCTGAAGAGAAGGAATTGAGACGGCTGGTTCTCGGGAGCTGCATCGTTGTCGCCATTATTATCTACCCTCGGAGCAGCGATCCCCGGCGGACCAGCTGGACCTGCTTCTGTAATGCTATCAGTAGTGTTCGACAGGCGACAATGGGGAAGACAAACCAGGCCTAGGAGCTTGGCAACGGAAGCATTTTTGACGAGTAGAGTAGTTCACGACGGAACACTACATACTCAGTCAGCATTTGTTCAGCCAGATAGTTACCCACTATGCCTACCATCTTGCAAGTCCAATCCCCCTCAGCTCGAGCGCGCGCACGATCTTCCCGTTCCCGACTAAACGCGATGCGCACCTTGGTGCCGCGATCAATTCGGCCCAGCGCTTGGTCCGTAGAGATATATAGTTGGAAAATTCTGGTCCATGAAAGCGCGCGAATAACTCAGGTCCTGGAAACGGAGAAATCCCAACTGGCGGGACATTTCTGCAGATGGTCAGAAGACACACAGGCAACCAAGCTATGAGAACATACTAGTTTGCCGGTCACGGATCACTCGAACTTCCTCGAGGCCCTCAATATGATAACCGTCTTGGAGCTCTTTCGAAATCTGTTCAACATGTCAACCGGCAGCGCCGGACGACATGCACATCTCAGCCTCTTGCCATCAAGAACGATATGTGAAGGAGCTCATCAAGTCTCCCCACGGCAATGAAATCTCAAAGGGAAGGAGGTTCCAACGTCTTCTTCCGCCATATCCACAGGCAACCCATCCATCATGACTTCTCTGCTCTCTTGTCCGTGGTAACGACCGCCTCGTCGAGGCTGCGGCTGCGACTGTAGCTGCCACTTCGGCTGTGAAATCCGGCGAGCGATAGCCTTCTCGGTCACGGTCTCTGTATGCTTGCCTCCCACGGCGGGAGGGGGGTGATCGTGAAGAACGTCGGCGATAATCATCGCGGTCTCGACTGCGATAACGGGGTCGTGAATCGTACTGGTCTCTGGAATAACCGTGCCTCCTGTCCGACGCAGGCCCTCGTGGAGGAGAGCGAGCAAGATCTTGTTCATCCAACAACGGAGTTAGCAATCGCCATGTCGTGAAGAGGGTCATAGGCTTCCAAATGTTCCGCGCCTAGGTTGCTATGCGGGGAGGTGCGTAATACCCCAGGCGAGCGTGATCGTGAGGGAGAACGATCGTCGTACATCCGGCCGTCCCTGTCGTCACGGCGTGGGTAGGATCTGTATCCGGGACCCGAAGGATACCGCGTATCGTCCGGCGGAAAATGCGACATGATGAAGCGACGTTGTGCGTGGGAAGAACGCAGGAGTTGTGATGTCGCAGAAGTTCCGATATGATAGCCCCAGATGCGCGGCAGAATTCCACACCGCTTTCCCGCCTATGTGTATTACCCCAATGCCCTTTCCATGGTCTTTACAATCATTCAAGTTATCTCTATACCCCATGATCAACGTCTGGTGACCTTTTAGGAGGATATTCGACACTCGCGAATGGGTCGATGGTGTCAGACTGCGATCCGACATTCTGGCCGTAATCGAAAACTACATATATCTGTGCATCGGCGCCATTGACAATGACCAAATCGACAGCGATGACAAGGAATTGAAGTTGGATCCAAGTGTCCTTGCTGGTAATGTATATTCAAAATATTGGATTGTCGATGGGCTAATAACACTAACAGGTTATAAGGACTACCGCAAGGGTCCCGTGTAATATCAACGGCTCGGCATGGCCTCAGTTTCTGGACAAACACAGCCGCATCAATGTCGAACTCGAGAATCGCACGGCCCAGAGCTTCTTCGTAAAGATTGTTCACAACAAAGATGGCCTTCGTATGTGCATGGAGAGTACGAATCAATGAAAGCCATACACACAGTGCTCCCTGAGTTTGCTCCAAAACCGTCTCATATGGGGCGTACAAGACGAATCCCAACACTTATTTCTTTCTATGTGAATACATCGAAATGACAGGCGAGATGCCTGAACCAGACGTCTTTGGTTCTCGTCTTGCAGCACTACACAAACAAAGCATATCTCCTACCGGCAAGTTTGGCTTTCACCTGCCGACATACAGCGGCAACGTGCCACAGAAAAATGAATGGGAAGGTCGCTGGGAAGATTTCTTCGCACGAAACATGAGATGGGCACTCGAATGCGAGATGAAAGCAAAAGGCACAACAGACCCGCAATTCGACATACTCGTTCCCGTTATTTTTGACAAGGTGATCCCTCGGTTATTGAGGCCCCTTGAGAGCGGGTAGATCAGTCAAGCCGTCCCTTGTCCATGGCGATCTTTGGTATGCGAACTCGGGAGTGGACGTGAGAACACATATGCCCCTAATATTTGACGCATGTTGCTTGTTTGCCCACAATGAATGTACGTTTCAATTTGAATATAGAAATGATGATACTACAGATTGGCTTACACTTGCTTCGTAGATGAATTCGGCCAATGGATGCCGACTTGCAATAGATTTGGCCCTGAATATCGCGCTGCTTATCATGCTCACAATAAGATTTCAGAGCCAAAAGAGGACTACGGTGGTCGTCTTGACCTATATAAATTGTGCGAAACATGCAAGACAGAATCCCGCGCATCTGCTGATTTCATATAGGAGATTCAATACCCACGTATCCGCGTTATTCCCAGACAACCTGGCCATGAGAGAGCAGTAAGTCGCATGTGCCCCAGCCAAAGTGTCTTTCTTACTGAGAAATAGAATGCTTAATGACATGAAATCATTGGTTCAACGCTATGGGTGAGCAGCAGATATCATACAGAACAAATCTAGTTACGCTTGGGCGGCAGTTACCGAAATGTCTCATCATCGAAAAGTAGTGACATGTAGTGAAATACATAGAAGTAGAAGGCAGGGGTTGTCCAAACAGATTCTGAGCGACAATTACCACGAGGTCTCGCATTGTTTATATGGCAACTTCCTATGAATTGTCCTATCGGCTCCTGCAGTGACCGTAACCTGTAGCCTATGCGCGGAACATATCTTCGAATTCCATTCTCCCCATCATTGAATTTACCGCAAAGATTGTTGTAGGAAGGTTAGCAAGGGCTCAGTACTGAGCATACGTGCTATATTCGCTTGCTTATAGAATACAGCGCATTAAGGTGGGTTCGAATGATAGGCCTCACCACACATGAGCTGACTTGGTATGATGGTAAGGCATGCTATCAGCAAAGGAACATGGAAGATATAGACGAGTTCCGTGCAATGATATATCAAGCTATGCAGTATCCCTGAGTATTGTACGCGGGCGGGAACAATCCATCAAGGTGCATGTTTATTTCCTTACATCCTTTGATGTGTATCCCTTTGCCGACGGAACCTCCCATCTCATAACATGGAGCTTTTCATTGGAATATCCCATATTACAGCTCGGAACCTCCCAGATGGTCCTCTATCAAAGGTATAAATACCTTAATCTTTTCCTGGATATCTCTGTTTTTTCTCCTCCTCACCCATCTTCCCATCTTTATCCTCAAACCTCATCACCACAGCCTTCAATCCACTCTCGATCAACCTCAACCAATCAAACAACTATCCACAATGTTCGTTCACAAGGCTGCCTTGTTGATTTTTGCCATTCTTGGCCTCTTCTCCAGGTCCTTATGGCTCAATCTTCCAATACCAACCTTTTTGACGCTATTGACAAAGACCTCGTTGGAGGTGATAAGGGCGGCCAGGTATGACCCCTTCCCTGCAATATGTATAAACCTACTAATCGTTTGTGTGCAGGAGAACGATATTGACGCCCAGGACAAGAAGCCTAGAGATGACCAGGAGGTCAAGGGTTGGTCTGACTCTCGTCGCTTGTGTGAGCTTTCCTGTTGGTTGAATTTGTTTGACATCCAGACTTGTTTGACATATTGCTCCTGAGGGATAGTGCATTCTTTCCGAGCTATTTTCTTGTGGTATGAAACTCAACCTTCCATATCGCTTGGTCTCTTTGAATTTCAACAAATCAGATTGATGCACCTTTTCGCGTGTTGAATGTTGTTCCCTTTCAATAGCTGGTTCGAAACAAGGTTCTCTCTCGAGAACATGATAACCTTTGTTCTAGCATAGAAATCCAAATTTTGTTACATTCTCAATTATTCCAAGACCAGGACATTAATAATCTGACTGCCTTGGATGTAGAAAAGTAGACGTAAACGTAGCTTATTTTTTTAAACCTGAGCCAAAAGGAGGGTAGGAGAATATCGCGTGCCAGTTCCTTCGTATTCCGGCTTGCCCCTCCAATTGACAGCAGGCATCCATGGATCTATTCGCTGACAAGAGATTATGTTGGATCCGTATCTCGCATTTCGCATTCGCATTCGCATCTACTTGCCAATGCATCTCCAAAGTTGGCACCAACTTCATCCTCTACCCAATTTGAAAGATTCCGATCATGCGGAGGATATTTAAGGCTGGGTCTTCTGTCATTGAGTCACTACTCTCCAGTAAATTGACATAGCAATCTGCCGTTTACTTGCTAGTCATGTTTATTAGGGATCTGAAACTACTCGCTCTGTTTTCGCTGCCTTGGGGCAGTGCAGCAAGGTCTTGCAAGTGTGTCAGTATACTGTCCAGCACCCCAAGGCTTATGAAACGATCGAAACTAAGAATAAGATAGACACCAGAAGATGATTGCTGGCCCTCTCCAGATACATGGAGCGCGCTCAATACGTCTATGTCCGGAAAGCTGATCCACAATATTCCCCCTGCCATCTCCTGTTACCCTGGCACATATTACGACGAGGAAAAATGCGGCTACGTTTACGGCCAATGGAGTAATTCGACGTTTCGTTCGCTTTCGCCAGTGGGATATATCTTTCCAACTGACGATCCCTGTCTTCCGGTTAATATTAGCGCTGGGGAGAAACCTAAGACATGCGATCTAGGATCTGCCCCGGTGTATGCCATTAACGCCACAGAGCAAGAGGAAGTAGCTAATGGGATTGCCTTTGCGAGGGACACAACATCCGTCTTGTCATAAGGAATACTGGACACGATCTATTGGGAAGTAAGTGCAATTTTTCCGTCGCTGGGATAGGCTATGCTCATGAAGACTAGGTCTGCAGGCTATGGTGCATTGCAAGTTTGGATCAAGTATATCCAAAAGGGTATCACCTTCATGAACACTCCGCAGCAGGTCAATGCGATAAGACGAACTGGAATGGCTCTGCAATTACCATAGCTGGGGGTTATGTATGGGGAGAAGTCTATGATGAAGTGTTCAAGCGAAATTTGACGGTTGTCGGCGGCGCAGATATGGTGCATCTCCATTCTACCTGCTGAGATACCATAACTAATACAAAGCATCGTTAGAATGTTGGGTGTATAGGTGGTTATACGCAAGGGGGTGGCCACTCTCGAGCATCTCGTGATTACGGTCTCGCAGCGGATCAAGTGCTCGAGGCACAGGTTGTTCTGGCAGATGGGAGGATTGTAACCGCAACGCATGCCAGAACTCTGATCTTTATTTCGCTATTAGAGGTGGCGGTGGAGGCACATACGGTGTCGTCACCTCGATGACAGTCAAGTCCTACCCATCGAAGTCAGTCGTTGCCCAAGAGCTCTATATCAAACCATCGAATGATAACCACAGAGGAAATTTTGGGGGCCATAACAGATATATACTCTGTGTTTCCGAATATTTCTCATGCCGGGTTCTCAGGTTATGGCTGTGGTCGGTCAATAGCCCATTCCATTTTTTGAAAATGCAACGACCAGCTACTTCTATACACTAATTGCCATGGGACAGTCACTTGAGGAAGCTCAGGCGGGAATGGCACCGCTGCTGGAGAAACTGGAAGCTTATAACGGAACATCTCTAGCTATATCGTCATATTGGGCAGAGTTTGCAACCTACGGGGCTTACTATCGTGCAATCCGGGTGTTTTCTGCCCTGCAAGTAGCTCTGAACCAAGTCACAGCCTCCCGGCTGCTTGTAAAAGAGCATTGACCGGCAACCATTCTTTACTTAGAGAGTGATTAACAACTATTGCGAACCCCAACCAGCAAACAGTCAATAGCGTGTTCTTCCTAGGTGGGGAAAAGGTGCCAAGTGACGGCGAGTGTCTCTCCGGAGTCAATCCAGCCTGGAGGTTCAACCTATGCTCTACACACTCTGTCAAGAGGATGGCCTGCAGATTCAGACGATGCAACTGCCAAGTCCGTCAGGAATGATGTCGCATACACAAAGATCGGTGCTATCAGAGCATTGACACCATCGATGGGAAGTTATATGAATGAGGTGAGTCCTCTGGTGGCCTATAGATCAAAGCAGAGTGCTAACTCCGATAAGGATGATCGACACAGCCATGTTGGATAACCGATTTCTTCGGGACTCATTACGACCGCCTGCTGTCAATCAAGCAGAAGTATGATCCAGATGGAGTATTCTACTGTCCAAAATGCGTGGGAAGCTTGCGGTGGCATGAGCAGACTCTCCACGAGGGAGAATATGGTCCTCTTTGCCCCATGCTGCCGTGAGCCTTGTTGCATTCTACATGAGCTATTCCGCATTATGTTTTGTCATTCTCGTTAGTTGTCTGAGTTACAAGCCGGGTCTGCAGTTTCTCCCTGTTGAGTTGGGACTTCTATTCAATTAATAACCATGACTTGCTAGATTGGAATGATCGCCGACTGTAAGAAATATGTAGCCGTTAAGTCTCCGTATGTGTGCATTGTGAGTAGTAAGTCGTGCTGCAGTAGCAGTGATGAGGCACAGAGTAGATCCTCCGTAGCAGTTGTCCGTTGCCAAAGCGGGCTTTGGGGGCGAGGACTTGCATACACTTAGCGCTGTTATCCATCCTCCATCACTAAAACTTCCCCCTCACCACCTCTGTCACTCCGTACTTCCTCTTCCCAACCGACCACGTCCTCCCCCCTGCCACCATCATGCCAGATCCGCTCGACCTTCCCCCTGAACTCCTCTTTGAAGTGCTGGATGACCTAGCCGCTGACGACACTCATCTCAGTCTCGTCTTATGCTTGTCAACCGGCAATGGCGCGCGGTGATGCAGCCGCGAGTTTACTCGAAATGGACATATGATGGCGCGACACAGTCCTTTGCATCACTCTGGAGCTTCCTACTTACGATCCTGCGCAATCCCTCACTAGCAGCCATGGTTCGGACCTTGCATATCGGGAACTGGGGCCACAACCCCATTGTGGTCATGAATAGGCAATTTGACCGTCCCCCCTGGCTGATGGCTGGAGGTTTTTAGCAAGCGCTGTGTCGCACAGGACTCAATTCGCTAGAGGCTGATATCCATAAAGATCTCTTACGTGGTGATCGCCGGCCGCTCATGGCGCTGCTGTTATCCGCCCTGCCCAACATTGTCACCCTTGACGCCCACCTCCCTCCCTCGGACCCAATCCTGGGTACTATCCTAGAAAATATTCTTGAGCAGCAGACTCAGAATGCACCATCTGCAATGCTCCCAAAATTGACACAGGCCCGGCTACGCGGCGAAATCCTACCCGAAAGTGAGAGTACAGATGCACCGCTGCAACTGGCTAATATATGGCCACTTATGCTCTTTCCTAGCATCCAATCGCTTTTCATCCAAGGTATTGACCTGGAGGGAGCCTCTTTCCTGCTAAACAATAAGGAAAGTCCCAACCTTCAGCAGCTCACACTTGTCGGTAGCAGAGTCTCAAATGGAAGTGTACGAGACATGCAAACCATTCTAGCGGTTCCCAAGGCCTTAAAGAGCTTTTCTCTCTCCCTTGGCGACTGGAAAGGTGTAATAGATCAACCCATTCTCCGAATATCAAACCCAGACCTGTGGAATGTCCTGCAGAAGCACCAGCAGAGTCTGGAGGTCCTCGACATCCATCGTTACGGCATAAGAGACAACAACCCAGAGCGCAGGCTAGGGTGTCTAGGCTCTCTGAGATCTTTCTCCGTGCTGCGGGATCTTTATATTCAACCTGAGATTCTACTCGGAGGCTGTAGCAAATCACCCGACTCCTCCATCCTTCTTCAGGACACATTACCTCACTCACTGCAATCTCTCACATTCTATGGCTCAGAGGGACTCCAATACATCGACAGTCTGAGTATCCAAATTGAAGACATGCTGAACAGCGGAGACTTCTCGGACCTAAAATCCCTTACCTTCGAGAGCACCGGGAGCTCCCCGTTCCAACGGGACCATATACCGCCAATGCCGCAACATCTTCTAGATACAGCCCAAAAAAGTAACACCGACATCTCCTTCAGGGAAATATGTCGCTACCTGTCTAAAGGTGCCTGCAATTATCCTCAGGGCGGAAGCTGCCTTCGACTGTGGCAAGACACCCATGCCATGCGAAGGGCCGGCGAACATCGACTAGATGAATTTGTCGACTACCTAGCTTACTTGGACTCCGACTCCGATACTGGCTACGAGGTTTTCTAGGCCCATTAAACGCCAATGGAAATATGCAACCAGGTATGTACCATTGATAAGAGCTATGAGTACCGGCATTCCCAGCGAGATGAGATCGCGGCGCTGTGGCAGGCAATCTCCCGTGACACTTCCCGAGCTTCTAAAAACGAACTGATCGATATCGAGCATTACCACCATCAAGGTGAACGGGAATATTTCAGTTGCGCGACAATCGGAGGCGGTATTTTTCAGGAGGCGAAAAGCACCACATAGACAAAGAAGACTCTACCCGCTCAGCTTTTAGGGAAGATTCCCTAGGGAGA
The DNA here is from genome assembly GCA_039763685.1 of Aspergillus micronesiensis. NCBI lineage: Eukaryota > Fungi > Ascomycota > Eurotiomycetes > Eurotiales > Aspergillaceae > Aspergillus > Aspergillus micronesiensis. Next base: position 27,322 of record JASHHO010000052.1, on the reverse strand, counting down.
CATCCGATCGAACCTAAGCTCTGACTTGCCTGATAACAATATGTTCAATTTCCATTGTGTGGCAGGGCCTTTCCGCGTCCTTTTGAAGGAAGATGTCATTACAAAAGTATATAAAGCGCGTTTGCTCTGCTATTCACGAATAGATTCCTCCATCCACATCTATCTTTACATGCATACAAGCATCAAGAACCATTTAACCTGAAAAGCCCGTTCTACACAATTTACCCTTCTTGAATACTCTCTCCGCACTTGACCACCTCTCCCGCTATGCCCACCAGGCCTCAGAAGATGGGCCCCAAGTCCCCCAATACAAGCTGTATAATCGCATCAAATACCTGGAAGCCTGGCGTCTCACCCGGATTCGCCCATCGAACATCTTCGGTCCAAGTGAATGGGCCGAAATGCAGTTCTGGTGCGATCGCCATCAAGAGCATCGTGCCTCACGATATCGAATCGTCAACGGCCCGAACTGGGACCTAAAGTCAGGCGAGGAGTCCATTCCCCACGGCGTGCCTGCTTTCTGGCTGAAAGCCATGACCAACCACATCGAGATTGGCTCCATGGTACGCCGCAAAGAATATCACCCGCTTGAATACCTCACTGACATTCGCGTCGAGTTCCTCGATAACACGGACTACACCCTGATCTTCCTGTTCCGCGAGAACCCGCTCTTCTCGAACGAGGGGATTCGCAAGTCGTTCTATTTTATACCCTACGAGGGCAAGGGGATTCCTAAGGTTTATGAATCTAGATCGGACTTTGTCGAGTGGAAGCCTGGTCGTAATGTGAAGCATTTGCCGAATTGTGATACTACGCTGCGCAATAACTGGCCGCCGTTCTTCAACTGGTTGTCGGAGACTGCTACTACTACACATCCGTTCAAGCTTCAGCAGCAGTTTGAGATTGCGGAGGCGTTCAAGGATGACCTGGTTCCGCGCGCGATCGATTGGTATACCGGTACTTTGCGGCGGATGCGCAAATGAGCGGTTGGTAGAGAGTGATGAGCTGATGGCTTGAATAGCCATATGATCTGTGGTATTTCTATCGTCGGAGTTGAACGATGCATTTTGGTATTCATTGGACTTGCAGTTCAAGTTTCTGTCTTGAATACCAACACTAGATTGGTGATGGGTTTTGTTGACATATTGATTCTTGGTCTCTCCTTCAGTCCTGTCAATGACATTTAGCAAAATAGACAACCCGAAATACTCACAAAGGAACAAACCCAAGTAGACTATCTCGCACACCACCGTAAAGCATGAGAAACGAAAGGAGATGTCTCTCCAGCGCTCGGACGCAACTCGGTGGATCCCAATCCTCCGCAGTAGTTCCGAAATGACGCCGTGCAATCGATTCCAGTCCTCTGCTGTCGATGGAGCCCCGTGGTGCACCATCATTCGATCAGAGCAGCAGTGGATCAAGGCGGAGCTGCGCGCAAGACTGGCTCCTCGAACAATCACAAGAATCCCACGGATCGCCGTTAATCCACCGAGAATTTCTCCGTGCTGGAGGTTCCGCGGGGCAGATGCGGTTCACCACGTCAATCGTTACTGCGAAGGAAGATGCTGCGTACATAGTAGAACCAACCCTCCTTGGGCGCTGGGCACCTTTAAATACCTGCAAGCATCCCGCGATCGCCCTGAACACCAATACATACATAGACAATTTGCCCTCTCCTCCTGTCAAGTCGAGATGGCTCCCCGCGACACGCTGAACCACCGCGCCTGGTGGAAGGAATCCTCCGTGTATCAGATCTGGCCGGCCTCGTTCAAGGACTCCAACAATGACGGTGTCGGCGACATTCCCGGCATCATCTCCAAGCTGGATTACATCAAGAACCTGGGCATGGACATTGTCTGGCTGTGTCCGTCGTATAAGTCGCCTCAGATCGACATGGGGTACGACATTGCGGACTACTACTCCATCGCCGAGGAGTATGGCACGGTCGCAGACGTCGAGAAGTTGATTCAGGGCTGTCATGAGCGCGGGATGAAGCTGCTCATGGACCTGGTCGTCAACCACACGAGCGACCAGCACGAGTGGTTCAAGCAGTCGCGCAGCTCCAAGGACAACGAGTACCGGAATTGGTACATCTGGAAGCCTGCGCGGTACGACGAGCAGGGGAACCGACACCCGCCGAACAACTGGGTGTCGCACTTCCAGGGTATGCTTCTCATCCATCTTCCTGAATTCGAGATAATGTTGCTGATGGTATGGCTTTAGGCAGCGCATGGGAATGGGACGAGCACACCGGCGAATACTACCTCCATCTATACGCAGTCGAGCAACCCGATCTCAACTGGGAACACCCGCCCGTGCGCAAGGCCGTCCACGACATCATGCGATTCTGGCTCGACAAGGGCGCCAACGGATTCCGCATGGACGTGATCAACTTCATCAGCAAGGACCAGCGCTTCCCCGATGCACCCATCAAGGACCCGCGCACTCCCTGGCAATGGGGCGACAAGTACTACGCCAACGGCCCGCGTCTGCACGAGTATCTGCAGGATCTGGGCAAGATCCTGCAAGAGTACGACACGTTCAGTGTCGGGGAGATGCCGTTCGTCAAGGACACGAATGAAGTGCTTCGCGCGGTGCAGTATGACCGCCACGAGATCAACATGATCTTCAACTTTGAGCATGTCGATATCGACCACGGGACGTACGATAAGTTCGAGCCTGGGAGCTGGAAGCTCACCGATCTCAAGGCGTTCTTCGAGCGGTGGCAGAAGTTCATGTACGACAACGATGGATGGAATGCGCTGTACTGGGAGAACCATGACCAGCCCCGATCTATCGATCGGTTTACAAATGCAAAGGAGGAGCACCGTCTGGTCGCGTCGAAGATGCTCGCTACGGTGTTGTCCCTGAAATCTGGCTCGCCGTTTGTGTATCAGGGCCAGGAGCTGGGTATGCGCAATGTACCGGTTGAATGGGCCATGGATGAGTATAAGGATATCGATTGCCTTAACCACTGGAATCTGTAGGTGTACTTTGTTCCCTGCCTTAGGGTGGCACGCTTTGCTAATGACCATGACCAGTGTGCTGAAGCACAAGCCCAATGATACCGAGGCACAGAATATGCACCGACAGGAATACCAGAAGAAATCCCGCGACAACGGTCGCACCCCAGTCCAATGGACTTCCGAACCGCACGGCGGCTTCACCGGCCCAGACGTCAAGCCGTGGATGTCCGTCAACACCGATTACCCGCGTGTCAACGCCGAGGCGCAGGTGAACGACCCCAACTCGACCTACCACTATTGGGCAACCGTACTGGGTCTGCGGAAGAAGTACCTCGACATCTTCGTGTATGGCGACTACGAGCTCGTTGATCGAGACAGTCAGGAGGTCTTCGCGTACTCGCGCCAGTACGGGGACCAGAAGGCACTGGTGCTGGCGAACTGGACCGAGAACACGCTGGAGTGGGACCCGGCTGCGAATGGAGTGAAGGGAGCCTCTGCTGTTCTGCTGGATAGTTATGAGGCTACGACTGATGCGGCGAAGCAGCGATTCTCCGAGGCGAAATGGTCGCTTCGGCCGTACGAGGCTGTTGTTCTGCTTGTTTCTTGAATAAGGCGTCCGCAATCTGGAATTGCATAAGCCAGGAAACAGCTCATTAGCTTAGACTTAAGCCTTTTTGAATGTTAGAGCCATACTTCGAGTGAATCTTCTTCTCCAAATGCTAGTCGGTGTTGCTGTTAGGGCTTGGGAGGCCGGAAACGGGAATGCCAATTGCGGCCAACGTTCAGCCCGGAGAATGCATCGCAGGCCAAAGTAAGTGGTTCAGGCACAGGTTCTGGAATGTAACGCCCTGCGAAATTATTGGTCCAATGGAATGCTTCCGCTTAATACAAGCGCTCGACCAAGAACAGCCCTATGCGTCTAGTTTGCTTGTCTCTCAACGCCCGCCAGATCCAACCCGGCCAATGCTACCTCACTACATGTCAGTGGGACAGTGGTCTCGAACTTGCTTCTAACTGGTAGAGCTCCCTCACTGCATACGTTTGCAAACAAGGAAACGATAAGCGTTTTCTCGATCTTGCAGAGAATGTCCGACTGTAACTAGTCGCCTCTCCACTGCCCGTGTCTCAGGCCAGGATGCCGCCCGCCCACGGTCATAGTAGCATAGATAGTAACCAGGACAGTGATTCAAATAGGAGCCATGGCTCGAAACTCTGGTTCCATCCACTGACGTGTCTTTTTGAAGGCTTTGGGCCTCCTCTCGTTCGCTTTCCCACCTCATGGCCATCAGAATGAACAGGTGGAGCGGTACGCTCATCAAGGGCGTGGCTGTGATTTCCTGCGTATACCTGTTTCTTCATATTCTTTTGAACAATCGGGATGCGTATCGGTCGACGAAGGAGCTGATTCAGGCTGGACGGCATCGGTTGACGGAGGATACGAGTTACGATCACATCAATAATGAAACGCTAGGGGTAGGTGTCTCCATCGTGGTGAAGGATGCGGTTGCTAATCTGTGATGCTGGAATAGTTTGAGAAAATCTATGCGATCGGATTGAAGGAGCGAACTGATAAACGGGATTTACTTGCCCTGGCTGCGTCGGTCCACGGAATGAAGGTCGAGTGGATGGATGGTGTGAAGCCCGAGAGTATTATCGAGAAGGCGTTACCTGACGTGAGTGCACACAAACCTCTTATCCAACGGGTAAGCTAACATCTGGGTAGAAATTCGATTCGACCTTTTGGAAACCAACCATCGCAGCTTGCTGGCGAGCCCATATGAATGCGCTTCGAGAGTACGCTCTCCCTTGAACTCATAGAGGCGACACCACTGACAATATCCAGAGTTGTTGAGAACGGCTACGGCTCGGCATTGATCATGGAAGACGACGCAGACTGGGACGTCTCCGTTCGCCAGCAACTCCGCGAGTTCGCCCACGGCGTCCGCACTCTAACAAACAACCCGAGCCCACCCAAGGACCAACCATATGGATCGGATTGGGATCTTCTGGGTCGGAGGCTGTGCCTCCGGGCTGGACCTAACGAGACCGACATCTATGCAATTCCCAACGATCCAACCGTGCCCAGCGTCAAGAACCGCGGGACCTGGGGGGGACCACCCGACAGTTGGAAAGCGGCGTATCCAGAGCTTCCTGAGGACTCGACGCGGTATATTTACCGCGCAGAGATGGGGTGCTGCTTGTACGGATACGCCGTGACGTTGGAAGGCGCCCGACGCATGCTGGCATCACTGTCGGTGGATTTTCTGGATCTGCCTGTTGACAATGCCTTGAGTGATATGTGCTCGGGAAAGAACAATCGTCCACAGCTGCGATGCTATGCGCCGTTCCCAAATCTGATTGGCACATTCAAACCGAAAGGCCTCTCGTCGAAGGATTCGGATATCGAGACGATTGAGGCTGTGTATCACCCAGCGACTTCGTGGAATATGGTCTACAGTACGCGGTTGAACATTCACCGATTAGTCGCAGGAAACGACACGGTGTATTCGCAGTGGCAGGAAACGAATGATCCGTGGTCGAAGAAGGTGGTTAATATCAGTGAGCTGGAATACCCTGGGGGATTCCTTGTGCCGTGAGCGGTACGTTCGAGGACATGTGATCTATTTTTGCACGTTTATAATAAGTTCGTCGTTATATACCAGTAGATAAGCGAAATGAGGCACTATGCCATTCATGAATCAGCAATCTAATGTATTAATTGGCATAAATTGTATGGGTCTGCAACCACAGGATTGGGTTGGTCCCTTGGAAGATGATTCTTCGCGTAGCATCTTTCTTTGCGCGTGATGTCAGGCACTGCGCCTGCAACCTTGCCCGATCCGGAATCAGATCAGAGTCTAGATGACCGTGTGGATCAAAGGTGCCTTTCCAGGCCCAGAAAAGCCAAGCAGAATGGTCTAGCTGGGTCAGAATTGCAGGATCAAGCTTCCTTGCCGTTACCGTGGTGCATATTTAAGACGCGTAGATCAATGCGTGCGTATACCGAGCAGGGCAACTGAATATCGAGCTCATAGGAGACCGACGTACCTTTACCGGGTTCACAATCATAATTCCTTTGCCTGATTAGAATTTTCAGGGACCTGCTTGACGTCAGGAACGCCGACTCTCACCAGGTAGCCATACATCTGGTTGGTCAGAGGGTGGAATGCTGGGGTAGCATTCCACACTATAGACATCCAGCGCCTGTCGCATCTGGGCCTTGCATGATGTATAGATTGTCACTTTGTCACTATCATTGCACTGCCCCGATGGATGTCTGCTATATATTATCGTTCGGTCCACTCAGTCTTTAGCAAAGGGTAAACCGCCATGTCATTCCCCCGCTAAATCATGATTGACGAAACCACCAATTTGAGAAAGGAAGACTCGGAGTCAGGGCTCTTTCTCAACCATGAAAAAGAAGTAGGATCTGAGAACTCAGATGATCGGTTCGTTCGATCATGATCTGGAGAAGCAGACCGCACCTTCAGCCTCCGGATCGCAATTTCTGATCTGGACATGCGTTAATGTTGTGTCGACTGTGGCAATTGTAAGCATCACCTTGACATCCATTAACAGCATGAATAGCTCCTAACAATGATCGCAGGTTTTCATCAACAAATCCATATTTTCCGACCCCTCCTTTCGCAACTGCCAGGTCTCCTTCGCCGCATATCACTTTTTCATCACAGCCGTGACACTCTGGGCCGCGTCTCGTTCCTGGTGCGGTCTCTTCACCCCCAAGCATGCCTCAATCGCACAGGTTCTTCCCCTTTCTGCCGCAATGTGCGTTCAAGTCGTTCTTCAGAACCTGGGGCTCGCATTTTCTTCCGTCATGTTCCACCAGCTGTCGCGTCTGCTCCTGACCCCGGTGGTGGCGGGACTTAACTACGCCCTATACGGATCGAAAATTCCCCGCTCGGCGCTTCTTCCCCTCGGCCTGCTGTGCACAGGGGTCGCGATTGTGTCTTACTATGATTCTCTGCCGAAGGATGACGGGAAAGCGACCACCTCCTTCTTGGGTATTTTCTTCGCCTTGGCTGGTGTGGGAGCCAGTTCCATCTATGTGGTCTGGATCGGGCATTACCACCGAAGGCTGGAGATGAGCAGCATGCAGCTGCTGTTGAACCAGGCACCCGTCAGTGCGGGACTGTTGCTGTTCACTGTGCCGTGGATGGAGACTCCGCCGAGTGTTTCGTCGGTGCCGGGGACGATGTGGTTTATGATCCTTATTGTGAGTATTGCTTTCGCTCCTCTCCCATGCTGTTACCTAGGTATATTTGAGGGGAATGACTTTGCTGACGCGATTGATGGTTAGAGCGGCATTCTAGCAAGCTTGGTCAACCTCTCCGGATTCTTTATCATCGACGCTGCGGGTGCGGTCAGTTCGACTGTCGTAGCTCAGCTCAAGACGTGTATTATTGTGGGGCTTGGATGGGCGTCTTATGGTCATCCTGTGATGAGTCGGCAGATTCTGGGTATCTTCATGGCATTGACTGGAATGAGCTTGTGAGTATTGCCTGTCGTTGCCTGTCCTCGGTTTGAGGGAGAAGATGAGTTAGTGGGGCTAATCTGGTTGTTCAGGTACATGCACATTGTGATCAAAGATCAGAGAGGGTAATTCGTTGGATAATTGGTGCATGGGAGTTCAAAATGGGTGTTGGTTGCATTCGGGTCGAAGTTGTATTCTAAAGTAGACGCCAATGAGATGTGTCTGATGCCTGATGACGTCTGCCCTTATCGTAAGGCAGTAACTTCTGCCTCAGGCATGTAACTGATAAGGTCCCCTCATTTCGCCGGGATCCGACATGGATGCTCTTCTCTTTCGAATTAACTTCTGTATACTCACTCCTACACACCTTTCCAATCTATCTCTACTTCTCCAATCCTCAATCTTCATTATTAAACTCTCAATTTTATCCACCTTATATACCAAATCTTCTCTCGAACCTACCCAAGCATCCAACAAGACCCCTCACTCACCTAACCGGACACACGGAACACACCGAGGACAACAACCCAACATAACAACCACCCAACCAAGAGCCCCAGAAACGACAAGCACAGAAGACACAAGATGTCCTCATCAGTCTCGGCCTCAGCCTCAACACCAGAAACCACCACAACCGCAGCAACAATACCCCCACCTTGATCCAACGACCTACCCCCGCACAACCACCGACACCACCCAAAACATCCACCTCGAACTGACCTACTCCCCGCTGAACCCCACCCTCGCCCTCGAGAAGATCTCCTCCGCGGCCGCCGGCGCAAACGTCCTCTTCCTAGGTACAACACGCGACACATTCGAAGACCGTGCCGTCTCCCAGCTCAGCTACACGTGCTACCCGCCGCTGGCGCTGAAGACGCTGCGCGGGATCGCCAGCGAGGCGGTCACCAAACATAACCTGCTGGGGATCTTCATTGCGCATCGGCTGGGGGTGGTGCCGATTAAGGAGGCGTCGATTGTGATTGCGGTTAGTGCGGGACATCGCGGGGCGGCGTGGCGGGCGGGCGAGGAGGTTCTGGAGTTGTGTAAGGAGAGGGTGGAGGTTTGGAAGAAGGAGGAGTTTGTGGATGGGGGGGCGGAGTGGAGGGCGAATCGAGAACGGGATGGGGAGGGGAATTTGTTGTCTGTGTCTGGGTCTGGGTTTGGGTCTGCGTCTTTGGAGGGTAGGTAGTAGATGCATACTATCTGGATCCTATGGTTGGTATAATTGAGATTGAATGTATTTCTACAGATATGGGTACATTGGGAAGGCAGGTAGGCAGGAGGAGCAGGGTAGGGTATTCTCTATCGTACATATCCATCCTTAACTACATCGCAGACGAGATGGACCTTTACTCCGTCTTCAGCGGCCGACCCTCTCTCTTCCAGTCATTGATATGCTCCATGATGACCTTCGTAGCCGACTCGGGCGTATCCTGACGACCAATACACTCGACAAAGTCTCCCTCGGGATCTAAAAAGACAAGTCAGTCAGCCAGCATATTCCAAAACAACCACAACGCACATTCAAGGGAAAGAAAGAACTCACCCATCAGATAGAAATAGATACTATGATCCACCAGATAATCCTCCCCAGGCTTCACATCCCGCGGAGTACTAAAGTACACCCGATACTGCTTGCACACATGCTTGACCTGCTCGTACGTCCCCGTCAAGCCGATGATATCCTTGTGGAACTCCTGCAGGTACGAGCGCAGCACCTCGGGCGTGTCCCGCACAGGATCACAGGTGATGAACACCGGCAGGAAGATGTTCTGTCCGTTCGTCTGCTCCTTGACCTTGTCGATGATCTCGGCCATCTTGTCTAGTTCGTCGGGGCAGATATCAGGGCAGTGCGTGAAGCCGAAGTAGACCTATCCATTCACCACCCGTTAGCCATCGCTATCCACTGACGCCCACCAGTAAGACCAGGGTTTGGGGAAACATACAAAACTATACTTCCCCTTCAAATCTTCCGCCGTCACCTCCTTCCCATCCAACCCCTTCAACACAAACGGCCCTCCAACCTTCGGCCGTCCCACCCCCTTACTCATCTCCGCCACCCGCTTCCTCTCCAACCTCTCCTTCTCCACGCGGAAATAAACAATCATCCCAGCACCGGTGATAACAAACAACAACGCCGACTTCCACGAGAACGGGCCCGTCGAGTTGCGCGCCTTCAACTGGCCCATTGTCCGGGCCTTGCTGCGCATCGCCGACGTCGCAAACGTGCGCTGCTGCGACACTCCCTTGCCCATAGCAGCGGCGGTGGAGGCCCATTGGCGCGATGCCGCTGCACAGGGTGTGTGGTGGTGGTCCGGAGAGAGCGGAGGACGGGCTGGCGGGCTGACACGACGGCGTCTCAATGCCGGCAAGAGTCGCGCGTGAAGCTCCGTTGAGCAGGCGGGGGAAGTATCTCGTCGAGGAGGCCATTGTTGTGGATGTTGGGCGTTGGCCTGGTGCTGTGTGTAGCTGGGTTTTTTGGATGTCGCGGTTACGGAGAGTCGGCGAGTGCAGATGGGTCGATCATGAGATCCCGATGGGGATTAGCTTGGTGCCTGAGGTTTAAACTTCTTCTGTCACGTGATTGCATGTATAGATCATGCCTTGTAGACAGCCGACAAAGTCCCGTAGTTCGAATGTGTTTAATTGGATTGCTCTATTGATGATCTCTCTTTATATCTAGTGAGTTTGTACGTCAAATTCTTCTGTGTGCTCTTTACAACAGATCAATCTCAATCAAGTTATTCTTCCCTGCTTATCATACCACAGAAATATATTTCTCATGTCGCAACCAACTCACGAGTAATAGGCATTGAACACCAATGAGGGAAGACAAGACATATTCCCTTACTATTTCCCCATCGGGAACCATTTACTTGATGCTCATAAAGGTCGAAAACTAATCTCAGATGCTCATTCTATCAAACGAATTCTAGTAACGTGAACGACGACGACTTATATCCACACGAAGAACGAAAGCACCGATTAATCACAAGGCAAACAAACCAAATAATAAGGTAAAGTACAAGTTCATCCCGCCATTCCTGAACTCCGATGGGCCAAATTAACTCACTGTCTCCAAACAGGAAGGAAAACAGTACCGGATATCCATGACGCGCAAACCTGGCATGAAAGCGACGAGAAACTCTGCTGCGCCTCGCTAATGGTGGGTAAGCAGACGGACGGACAGCATAAGAAAGCAAGCAAGAGAAGAAAAGAAATGAAAAAGCACAACGAAACAAGCAAGACACTAGTGATATGCTGGTGCAGTAGACAGACTGGTCAATGTAAGATAAGGAAAACGCAGCTTTTGATTAATAATGATGATGCAGGTTATGTACGCGCAAATTCATATGGAAACTGGTTTCAATGTACACTCCTACTGGCCTGGCTGGCGCGACTGGCACGGCTCGCACGACTGGCACGGCTGGGCGTCGTACGGGGTTCCTCTTCCTCGATCACGTCGCTGAGGCGCGTCGGATGTCGGTGACGAGGCGTAACAGACTCCCATCCTGATCCGGGTCCCCAGCCGGATCCGCTGTAATCTGCGGGGCCCTGGCCGTAGAGTGGTGCGGCGGTCCCGGCGATAGAGGTGGGAATAAAGCCAGCTTCGCCGTCTTCTACCGAGCCACGCTCGTAATCATCGCTCTCCTCAGACATCGGAGGGGGATAGACGAGGGGACCGGCAGGCTGGGTGCGGCGGTAGCTCCCGTACTCTTCTTCGCCAGGCTCGCTGCTGGCCACGCTAGGTCCGTATGAGCGGTCATCGTTCTCGGAAGAAGGACGCGCTGGGTACATCCCCTCTTGGGTGTAGTATGTACCGGCCGAGGTGGTAGGGGGTTGGGTGGCCTCGTAATGTTGGACACCGGACTCCGGAGGAACTGAGCGTTGGGCTTCGGTAAATGGATCCGTGCCGGTGGGAGACGCAGGAGTGTCATCATAGTATCGGCCCTCCGAAGTCATCTTCCCTTCTCCTTCGCCAGCATAGGGGCTACCGCGGGTGGGAGGACGGCCGGAAGTACCTGGTCGGTGAGGAAGACCCTGAATCATGGGTACGACTTGCACACCGCCAACGAGGGTGGGCTCTCCATTGCGGAGAGAGTTCGTGCGATCCCGCTCCTCCTGCTCACGGCGACCTAGTTCCTCCCATGCGCGACGGGCCTCTTCTTTTGAGATCTGAAGCTCCCGCCGCATCTCCTTGAGGAGATCCTCGGCACGGGTCTTGTCGGTCTCGGCCTTTTGCAAAGACGAGAAGGCCTCTGTCCGAGCCTGGCGTTCGGTTCGCACCTGTCGCTCCAGCTCCGCCTGGAGTTCCTTCGAGCGCTCTTGCTCTGCGCGCGTGTCAAAGAACCAGCGTTGGAACTTTCTTTCCGAAGAGGCCCGCAATCGTTGCAGCTCCACAACGGCGTGAAAGAGGTTCGCGCCGGCGGCGGACAAATCGGTCACCTGGCGGGCCATCTGCTGGCTGATGGGATCGCGCTCCATCGCCTCATTGTTTTGCTCGAGCTTGCGGATCCAGTATCCTGTTAGTCCTTCCCAATGGGAGGATAGGGTCTCCCACCGCTCGAATGCATGGGGGAAAGCGGCCCGACGCGGTTGCTGCTGTGGCTGCGCAGTGGCGGGCTGTAGAGAGGAGGCAGGCTGGGCCTGTTTCGGAAGTGCCACAGAGGCGGGGGGAGGAGCTTGTTGGGAAGCAACCTGTTGAGACGACACCGGCGGTTTGGGTTGTGCCTGGGCTGGAGCGGGAGACTCTGGATGACGTGTTGCCGCAGGTATCCCGGCGGCTGTTGCAGGGTGGCCGTCGGGGCCGTGGGCTGAGGTGCCGATCCAGTCGGTTGTTGTTGTCGTGCGGCAGTTCTCCGCTGATGGGTTCTTTCACTGGCAACGCCAGCAGCATAGGCTCGGGCCTGCGCCTTTTCATTCTCCTCCAGTCTCCTGCGCTCCGCATTCTCCTCCTGATACCGGGCTGCTTCCTGTTCGGCCTTTTTGCGAGCTTCGCGATCCCGACGCTGTCTCATGATATCGGTGGGAGTGCGCACCCCGCTCGCAGGGTGTGGGTTTGCGGGGACTGATACTTTCTCGGTAGGATAGCTACTGATGGGAACATTCTCCGACGCATAGCCGCCTCCATTCTGCGTGCGTCCATCTCCTCCGGGGCCAATTGAGCCAGGTACGCCTGCTAATTCGGCCATGGGGGCATTCACTTCGTCCAAGTCCGTGGTGAAGGGGAACGGTTTCCGAATACCTTCTTCGAGCACCCAGAGGATTGCCGACGCGGTGCGGGGCGAGACACGGGTGGACCGGGGCGGCCAGTAGGACTCACCACGGAGAACGCGAGCGTGCTCTTCAAGAGCTGAATCGGCGTCTTCGTCGTCGGGATTGGGATCGGTCTGGGGTTCGGAGAGAGCAGGTCGCAGGGCCGCAATTCCACTCGCGTGTTCTGAAATGGGCCGAACGAGAACTGGAATGGACTGCTCTATATGCGCTGGGCGCCCTGACGCATCTACCGAGCCGGGTCGGTGCGTGAGTCGGGAGGTGCGACGGAGCGAACGAGAGCTTCCCTGGGCGCTGAGCGGGCGCGCGGACGGTAGTTGGTGTTGCGGGTAGTAAGGAGAGCCAGGAACAGGGTAACTGGGAGCAGCCTGCTGCTGGCGTTGCGTGAAAGAGTCGTTAATGTGGATGGGTCGTGAACTTCGTGAGGGTCGTCAAAGGCGCCGGTGGGTGTGGGGAGACACCGCTGAGGATAGGAGTGGATTCCGCGGGCGGGAATGAGACGACAACGTGAAAAGTGGACGTTTGACGGTCGCTGCTGGAATGCGAAAGCTTGGACCAAGTCAATGTGTCGTGCTCCGTCGATTGCGCCGAGCGATTGGGAGCGTAGCGTCGGGCGAGCTGCGTCTTGAGATGCCAGAGGGTCTGTCAGCGGAGGAGGGAATTCACAGCCGGGAGGAATGTGGGTATTGCGGTCTGAAGAACAGAAAGGAGACGAGCGAGAGAAGAAGGGGACCGCGGAGGAGCAGCTGAAGTGGCTGGTCGAATGGGGGTGTCGGGGGAGAGCCAGGGAATAAATGCGATGGCTGGGAGCGCACAGCAGATCGATCCATCACTCACCCTAGAGTTAGTTCGCAGCTCGGTGGGCGACAGCTCCCTTCCCGACCGCCACGAGCGCAGCTACAGGCGCTGAGCCGTCATGGGCGAGGCGAGAGGACAATGGCGCGGTGGTGAGCAGTGATGATGGAGGGGAATGAGTTGAGTGCTGGGGTGAGTCCGCAGTAAGAAGAGATGGGAAAGGAAAGGGGAGCCGGTCACGGGCTCTGGCCAGCCCTATCTTGTCTCCCCTCATCTCATTTCATACTGCAGCGCAGCTCATCTCACATGGCCCGGCCTCCGATCCCAGCAGCTACGAGCTACTATTTCCCTGATGCATACGCTCTATTGATTTCCACCCAGGGTCCCTTCTCACTTCCCACCGAGGATCCTATTTCGCCTGACACACCTGGGATATGGGAGGCGCGGTCAATCCCCCTACACGGGCCCCTCCCTGCAGAACTCCCTCGGGAGGAGCAGCCACGTCGGTTGAATTAATTTCCAGAAGTAATCTCTCGGTCCTCCGGGTCTGAATCGTAGACCAGGCCACCGAAGCCCACATCTCGAGTCCTCGAGTCAGGCCGTTCCAGCGCGTCGTGGCCTGCATTGGATATCTCCTACTGGGCATGTCTTGCGCGTTCCAACAGGAATAGAAAGGAACGAAGCAGAAAGAAAGGCAGAGAAAACGAAAGGAAGCGTCATATCACACCCCGATTACCCGTTTCCCCTCATTGCCATGACTTGTCGAGAATGATGCGTTGGCAAACGCGTTATTACTATCCGAGCCAATGCCTGCACCCGATCCGAGTTGCGTGTCTGCTGGGTATTATCAGTATCCTCCGACAGAACGAGGGACCCTATATTCAGAACCATAATGGCTTAAAAAGCCTCGGGAAAAACCAGAACAAGGCTTGCCGACTCCAACAAAGAAGGACCGCATGAATCGCTGGTACGAACCATTGGGTCTGCTTCCCCACACTGGAGCCGTGATCGAAGGGTTCACCAAACCGAGGGCGCCGTGAGCTCACGATCCATGGGTCGTCTGTTTGGGCCGAACTGCCTATCACGGAACAGTCATTAACACTTGGTTCGGTCAGGCCAGGAGAGTGACGTTGGGAAGAGCACCGAAACAGGTTGTCTGGCCTAGTTTGGGCAGACAGGAGGTGTTTTCACGGTCGCACGATGGGCTGTAATACCGGGCCATTCTCATCAGGATGGTGTTGGGCGATCCAAATCACCACCAACGCCCCTTCGGTCGCAGAGCGAGAAGACTGCCAGGATGAGCAAACACTCCTCGCGGATCGATTACTGCATTTGATCATCGTGTTTGTCTTTTTCCTGGTGGTGCGGAGCACATGTACAGGACACGACCCTGATCAGAGAAGGGAGGGAAGGGCGACGACACTCCCAGCTGGAGACTTCTATGTATATGCGACCGTCATCATCTGGACCAAAGTCTGAAAGGACCGTCCCAGCAGCAAGGGCCGCGGATCCTGCACCGTCCATCCGATCAGCGCGCGATCGGACATTACCTAGGTACATCGCTGTGAACGGGCAGTGGGAAAGGGGAGCTCCCGTCCCGGTTTCAAACCTATTGGCCATGCCTTGCAGTCTTGTCTCATCCAGTGTCGCGGCTCTCCGGATCGACACTGCTCTGTGCCTGTCAGGAAACTGTTCCCTGGAGGTGAGGATGAACCCTCGATCGACCCGATCGGATTTGGCCTGGGGAGGGAACTTCGACGTCATCGGTCAATCGCGCTGGGACGAAGGGATCGGGGATATTTCGCGCGCGTTCTATCTGTCTCGCACACGATGTGAGATAGGACAGGTATACCACGCCTCCGGACGATAGAGTTGGTGGTGCCTGTACGACATGACGCCGCAGATTCGCGTCGTGTCGTGCCCTCTGTACGACCGAGGCTGACTGCCGGGAAGACACGAATAGCAAAAATCTCTGATAGAGGAAGCTCTGGAGGCCTTGGATCTTGCAGCCTCAAGAATGTCCCGGCTGTAGGAACCGACAGCCCCGGCCGCCCGCCGCTGCAGGCGTCTCCCGTGCGCCGCTTGAAGAAACGTCCAACGAAGGATGCAGGTGGCTTCTCCGGAGGACCGACATACGAGAACCATGGTGATGCACTGGCGGATGATGGAAGCCTTCTGCGATGAGCTTTGGACTCCACCTCCCTGCTCCCCGTACCTCTCCAGCAGACTCGAGACGCATGCAGGTCGACCCATCCATGTACGGTACCTATGGACATACATACATCCGGACCGAGGATGGACGCTGCAGCGGATGATTCACGACGAGCAATTGGCCGGGATGTCACGGCAATCCATCCATGTGCGTGTTGTGCGTCCAGATTACGGCTTTAATCGCTAGAAGGACCTACATCGTACCTACATTGGAATGCGGGTCATGCGAGGTGCAGTGCGTCGTCCCCGATGGCCTGGACACGATATTCGTTCGCACGGTGCATCCGCGTTTCAAGCTGCGGCTTCAGATGCGATGGTCAATTTCGCACTCTGGATGTATCCCGTGTTGGCCTCCTCGGTAGATGATCCCACAGTGGAGGAGCCCGACGTAAGGCAAGCCCCGGTAGAGCTCTCTCCCCACGGAGAGATTGTTACCTGTCGCACGGGGAGCAAAGCGCGATGGATAGGTCAACTGTCATCACGACGGGGCGATCAGTGCGCCCAATCCCCAGCTTCGGGCGCGGTGGCTATTATCATGATAGACACCAATAAGTAATCAAACCTACCGGGTGGGATACTCTATCCGCCACCTGAAACCAGGGGCCGGTTGGTTTTCCATGGTTCAGGGTCAGCCAACGCAGATGCGTAACTGCGTAACTTCCAGCCGGGAGGGAGGAGTGAGGAAGCCGATTATTGATTGATCATGGCCTTGATTCTGGTCGAGATGACCAGCAAGGACGCGAGAGGGTCCTACTATTGCTACGAGGGGTCTAGAAACCGTGTTTAAATGACGACCGCCAGCCTCTCCGGAGAATAACGCGTAGCAGGCGTGTCGTTTGTTCGACCGTGCACAGAACACGAGAGTGGGTGAGACTGGAGACGACCGAGCGACGCAGTAAGAGGAAAATAGAAAAGCCCCGGACTGAATCCAGGCAGTGCTCAGTCTCTAACACGCGCGTTGGCCAGATACCTGGTCGCTGTGGAGGTGGACAGCAACCAGAATGGCCTTCTGGAATGCGGGTCCGGCGGGCGGCGTCTTCTGCAGTGGCACAACGCCCCCATGCTGAGGATGCTGAGGTACCACCGGACAATACGGAGTAGATTATGAAGAATCCAGCGGAATGACCGGGGACTTTTGGGCATTGTGACGCTGTGGCGTCCTGGCCTCGCGGTTAAACTTCTACCTTGAATCCTGGGCTGCGACGATAGCCCCCAGCCAGCAACAAAAGGACGATCGGGGATGCGGGCCAGCGCAGAGGTACCAGACCAGACCCGACCCGACGACGGAAGATTTAATGGTGTATCACGGTACCAGAGCGAACGGCGCATGGATCGACGAGATCGTCCGGCGGCGTTGGACCAGCTTCCGCGGCTGGCCCTAGCTGCTGGCGAAGGCTCCATCTGATATCTCACATTCGGGGTCGGCGACTCGCTCGATCCACCCACCTGGTCGGAGGATAGTACCGGATTGCTGGAAGAGGAGGGCTAGGCGTCGTGGAGATTAACATTGGTGTAGGCTGTTGGTCGTCATTTGGGACGCGTGACGGCATGTATGTGTCTTTTTGATAGTGCCATGTATGAGCATGTACTCAGTACCTAGGTCTGGACGTACAGGGTGGAGGCCACGATGGGACCTTGGGTTGCGACGGCCAATTCTGCAGGCAGAGCATTGATCTGGGTTCGTGATGCCAGAGCTATCAGGATATGGTATGATCGAATGCTACTGAGTAAAGTCGAGTGAAACGAAACGAAACCAAACTCAACTTCAACCCACGCACCACAACGTCAAGCACTGGTCTAACCGCCAACCAAACCAAAAGCACATCCTGAAACCCGAGTACAGTCGCGACGCGATCTGGGCGAGCGTCATTGAGTTGCGGATCCCAGTTCCGGGTCAGCTCCCTTGCTCTAGCGTCGATGGAGGGCGCCTTGCTGCACGGCCATCCCTACGGAAGGGGAGCAGACGGAGACTCGAGATTATTTGCAAAGTAAGGTCATGATAGGTCCACCGGGGGCGTCTGTGCCCTCGATGGATCTTTTGTTTACACCACTGGCATGCGCCAGCCGTTCTCCCCGGCCTAGCCACCCCGTTCCTCAGGCTTAGGGCTAGGCGTTGTGTTATTTTGGGCCGCCGGCCGCCATCTATAAACATCCCATATCTATCCCTCCATCCCCTTCCTCCCCATTCCAGTCCCTCCCTCTATTCCCTCCTGTTGCCCCCTCACTGTGCTCAATCCATTCTTTTCGTCTCTCTGAATCCATGCACGCCTGCCTCTAACCACCCATTGAACAGAGCCCATGGCTTACGGACAGGATCACCTCGCCGGCGCACTCGCTTATAGTTCCTCAGGCCGGAGTAGATCCCAGTCCACCAACCTTCGTTTGCCCCCTGCCTCCCCCAACAAGAAACGCGCCTCCTCTTACTACCCTCCGACGGAGCCGGAGATTGTCGACGACTCCAATCCCGACCCGTTCTATCTCGAACAGTCGCTGTCCAGCCGAGGCCCGTGGGGTTCCTGCCGGCAGGGCATGGAGGCCACGAGATACAGCCACGAATCGCACCAGTATTACATGCTCTCCACCGTGAATTCCGGCAAAGAACTTGCCTTTCCAGCGGTGCCCCGGGGGGAGACTGCCGCTGCCCGCGGCCGTGTCCTCAACAATCGCTCGACGTTGTCGGTCGTGGAGCTCGAGAACCAGTTCGGCCTGCAGCAAACCACCGGCCCTTCGCCGTGGAGTGGTCAGCCCTGCCACTCCAGCCAGGGTTCCTTCAGCTCTGTACAGTCCGAGACGACCCCAGACTTGACGCCCAGCAGCTCTTTCTCCTCGCATTACTCTTCTCTCGATGTACCCTGACGGCGCAAAGCCCTCGAGACATCCCTTTGCAGCACCCTATCTACCTCTACTACGCCATTGAACCAGACCTATACTGCCCTTCCCAGCAGACCCCCACCCCTTCAAGGGAGCACCAAACCCCAGTCGCTCCGTGCAACAACTCATCCGACACTCCATCATGCCCATAGTGACAGTGATACGGCCTCCCTGCGAGGGAAGGCATTGCCAGCCATGCCACCAGTGCCTCGCATTGGGAACCCTCCTCCAGGAAAAAGGCCATCCAATCCCCCAGCACGGCCTCCAATTGAGCCCTCTATGATCTCTCCTCCCTGTCGCATCAATCCGGTCACTCTCGAGCCGCATACAACACACTTTGATCAGGCATTGTTCATTCCCGCGAACGACTGTCCCAGTCCCGTCCCCAGCCCTACTCCGTCCCGCATCACCGGCCTTGGAGCGCCCAGCACATCAACCAAAGATCGACCCTCCACATCAGCGTCCGAGATGTACTACGGCGAGCAGTCCGTCTGGGAGTCGGACTCGGACAACGAAGACTCGGACCCCAAGTCCCTGCGCAAGCCCATCGACACCTTGAAAAAGGTGCGCAGTCGTGTGCATCTCCGCGTCGCCAAATCAACCCCCAAGCTGCAAAACCAAACCCAGAACAACCACTCCCAGAGCAAGGAAACAGCCAGAACTCGAACGCTTCCCATCTATGCCTGATCGTCCTCCCAGCGAAGATCTTCCCCCTCCACCCCCACCACTCCCTGTCGTGCAAGCCCGCTCCAGCAAGGACATCTTCCGCCCCACCGCAACATTACGTCTCGTCGCACCATCGACAACGTCTCTGGTGCGACCGCGCACGCCCCGATCTCGCGGCAACAGTTGCGCAACGACGCATCAGCAGTCGCGGCCGCAGACGCCGAAGTTCGATATTGATCGATCCACCGCGGCTGCGATCCAAGCGCAATCGCGGCGTCGGCAGCGGTCCGATTCGCCGGAGCTGAGGGCGCCCCGCCGCGGGAGAAACTGTGCACTTTGTGTCGCGAGGAACGCTCCGACCGGGCCATCCATCAGTCCCTCACGCTCGTTCGGCCGCCGCTGTACAAACGCTTCTGGGAGTCGCTGCGGGTTCTGGGCTGTCATGGGGATATCACCCCTTCGAGGGCCCGGAAGATGTGATTGATCGTCTTTCCCCTCTCACGGCCTCTGTTTTATTACGACTGGCATTCTTGGTTACCGGCGTTCGGGATTCACTGTTACTGTTCTATCGCTTGCTACATTACTTACGGAGTATTGTTGGACTCGATTGACTCGAGAAACGAACGACAAACGAAACGCACCACATACATGCAGCTGCATATGCGGTGTGCAACGTGGTTTGCATTTGCATGGATGACTGCCTCGTCTCCTTTCTTCTATCATGTCTTACGACAACGACTTGTCACGATCGCATCTTGCACTGGGACTCCCACTGACTCACTCACCCCTGGAGGAGGGAATGACCACGCTCTTTCAAAACTACTTGAAAAACATACATACTGGATACATGCACAGCGACGCATGTGTCTGGAGCTGCCACGAATGACCTGATTGACTCATGTTCTACACGATGATGAAGCGACGACCACTGGCGTTGTGGGTTGTTTCGCTTCTGTCTGTCTTTCTCCCTACTTTATCGACTTGCTTTATGGACTCGAGAGAGCTCGAGTCGTACAGTACTTATCATGTACACCTCATGTATTTCCTTTTGTCTTGGATGGGGTTTCATCCAGACTCTCGTTGTGATTCATACTTACGCACCTGCTGCACCGTCGTTATTATTCGTTTCTTTGTTGTCATTGTCAGGGTATTCATCCCCGTCTGTCCCTCTTTACTACTAATCTGTACGGTCGTTACTGGCTACACAACCCTACCACCACAAACCCATATACATATACATACAAACACAAATACCTACAGCTACAATACACGAAAAGTCAATTCCATAGAACAAACCAAACCACCCCCAATCCAACATCCAACATCCCACAACAACAATGTAAACAATGTAAACAACAACACACCGTGTTTACCCCCAAGAATGCGGGGACCCGAGACCCCGGATCCACTCCCGTAGAAACCGCATTCCATCTCCCTCTGCAATGAACCAGTGCCTGGGTCGGTGGGTAGGTGGGTGGGTTACATACAGCCCGGAATGAGACGATACGACCGTATCTCAACCAGTGCAGTGAGTGAGTCCAAGAACCCGACCCGAGTCTGCGGAGTGCACTTACTTCCCACCCAGCTGCCCTAGGTGGATGCCGTTTGTTTCGATATCCCTTGAATCCTTCCTTCGGGGAGGGAGGGAGGGAAGGAGGGAGGAAGTTGGTCTGGAACTTTATCCGAATCCCGAATCGATCCCTTGATCGTCTCCACCCTACCTACCTACCTCCTCTGGTTTTTTGGTTTACTTTCGGTTAGGGTTGAGTGTCTGTTTGCTTTCTGGTGGAGTTGGAGTGGGAGGTTATTATCGATAGTGTGCTGGTGGCTGATTGCGCGAGGGGTGAGGGTTTGCTTTCGCGGTGGGATGAGATGGGTTCTGTCTGGTTCTTTGGGGGAGGGCGTGGTGCGTAGGCTGCTGGGTTCTTCACAATATCGGTGATTGATGTGGTAAGTGAGTGAGTGAGTGGTGGGGTGGGGGCGTGGCAAAGTAGATGAGCAATGAATCGATTCCCGATATTATCGATTATCGATATCGATTGCGATGGTGGGATCTGGAATGTCGACCCACTGGCTGCTATTCATACTCTTCACTAGGTGAATTCTCTGCAATCTTGTGCATGACTCGGTGTTCTTTCTGTCTTCTATGTATGTATGTATGTGGATGGATTGTTTACATCGGTGTCGCCGAGAGTAGAGTATCGGAGTTGAAGACACGCTGAAACTGATATTGACAAAAGTACCGTTCTCATCGAGGGATGGTTGGGATACATTAGCTTCATGCAAGTCATATCCGACACAATGACTTGGTCTTGTCTGAGACCAGCTCTCTGTCTATCCTTTGTCATCAATGATCGACGTGATTTCCGTCCCTTGATATCTAGATTCAATGATTGAAGATATGCTCTCATGATTCCAAATTCATATCTCCCCCTCATTCCCTACTCCCGATCATTCATTAGGACATGGCCATGAGCACAGGAACCTCAATTGACCGTCCCGGATGAACGAAAACCAGGAACACAAGATAGAATCTTTGTACCTTGCAGCCCGGCTCGCGGAAAGATCGAATCTCTGCAAGGTACATCGGAGGGTATCTTCCTGTTCCATGCGAGACATCTGTTCCCTGCAGGGAACATCGTCGGAAGATCGTCCGCGGGAGCAAGACAGCGGCTGTAGCATCCCTTTGCCTTGAGATGATGCATGTCGATCCGGTAGAGGTACTTTGTCCTTGTCTGTCTGTGGCGTTGTGAGAAAAAACAATCGTATGCGGTGCGATCGTCCACAGCGTGAACTTAGACACGACGGAGAGAAACCGGAAGTTCTCTCCACCAAACATCTCGTCGATGACAGACTCGTCGGAGGATAAGTCGCGTATGTAGAGGTAGGTAGGTGTATAGGTGAGGGGAGTGTTTCAGCTCCGTTCCACCGCGTCCGAAACACCTCTTCCGTAGCATCCCTCTTGTCCTGTGCACCTCCATCCTTCATCTCCAGCGCCTCCATATTCTCCTCCCAATGCGCAACATTCACTCTCTTCTCCCATTTCGATACGGCAGCATCTCCCTTCCGGCCCAGCTGCGCCTCCGGTTCCTCTCCTTCGACCCCATGTAACCCCGCAAAGACAGACTGGAGATCCAGATCCGCCACAGCCCGTCTATAAAGCTTCAAGATCTCCTCCTTCTTCGCCTGTCGTTGCGCAGCCTCCCCCTCCGCAGTCTCAACCGAAGCAGACGCAGCCATACCCGTAGCCGTAGATGCATCAGTAGCAGATGTTTTCGTACTCCGAACAGGCTGCTCTTAACCGTCGCCCGAGTTTCATACCCCCTCAAAATCCCCTCAAGAATACCGAGCACAGTACCGGCGCGCATACCCAATTGCGCACCGACGGGAAACCCCGCGTCAAATCCGGCTTGGACGTGTTCGCCCTTCGAGGCGGAGACGCCGTCGCGGTAGCCGGCTGTTACGTGTTGCCGGCGGAGGGAGGGGAGTTCGGAGGCTCGGTTGTGGCATTTGTGGTGGTGGCCCTGCGGGGTGGTTTCGTGGGGAGGTGAGGAGCCGAAGATGTCGTCGAGGGAGTTGTTGTTGGTGAGTCGTCGGTGGATGCCATTGTTGCGGGGGTGGAAGGGAAGAGGAGCTGGAGTATAAGAGGGAGGAGGGAGTTGGTTTGGTAGGTGAGGTGGTGTTGGTGATGGTGACGGTGGGGGAAAATTATGAATCATGATGGAGATGCCAAGACGCTTATCGTTATCGGTGGCTTATCGGAGTCCATCGCTATACTTCCACAAGCATTGAAATGACCTGTAAGGATTCTCTGGGCTATTAGTGATTTAGATGTTGCTTATTGATGGTGCGAGATACTTAGTATTCAGTACTTTTACTGTGCTAGACAGTGCTCAGGCCAGTTCTACAGGAAATGTCAAGTCAAGCACAGACCGTAAGCACTAACGATAGTCCAGCTGCAACGATCAGTTGATGCGCTGAGAACCATAAGAAGAACATGGTTCCCGGAACTAGCCATCCCCTACCATCAACAATACACTTACCATGGCGACAAGATCCCAATCTCGAATACTGATCACCCTCGCCATCCCCCCAATACTGCTAGGATACGGCGTCCACAGAGGCCTCACCCACCTCGAAAACCGATATCCCGCTCTCGACCCCAAACTCTCCAGCAGCGTCGAACTACGAACCCCTCACAATCCATCCACCCAATACTGCCCACACATCGATGTCTTCGCCGCCCGCATCCCCCTGCAAAACCTACAATCCCGCCTCCCACCCAACACAACCACAAGCAAAACCCCGAAAAAGGATCTAACAACCACCTGGGCCCAAACCCTCCTCACCACCCGCGTCTTGCGCGCAGAAGCCACAGCAATCGGGCTCTTCGCCGGTGCCGGTCTCAATCCCGGCGACCTAGGAACAACGCCTCAGGCGTTTGCCCCGGATGCAGAATCCGGCGCCCCGCGGGTTCTTGCAAACGGCGCGTTTGTCGTGCAGCGACCTCCTGCCGTGAATAATCCCGACGACGGTCTGCTCCTCCGCTGGGAAATTCCCGACGCGCCGCGTGGTTTCTTTGAGAAGATTGCTCGTGGGGGTACCCGTGGCGGTTGATGTCTGGGGGCGGCATGAGCTGAGTGTCTCAGAGCCGTTTGATCTTGATGTCGATGGGGACGGAGAACGCAAAGGCCCGTTTGTGGAGGTGCGTTTTGCGTCGGCACATGATTATGAGGTTGTTCCTGCGGAAGGGGAGATGCAGAAGACGATACCTCAATGGGTTGGGAGGTTGCATCGTGGGTATGCCCGGGTTGTTGGATGTTGCTGTGCGGGAATTGGTGGATTGATTGGGTGTGTTCGTTGGTTGGTTTGTACTTGTACCGGGTTGGCTGTGTTTCTGAATTCTGTGTTTGCTACTGTGTTGGTGTTTGCCTATTGGCCAGGCTGGAGCTTGGAGGCACCCAAATCTCCGCTTCTTTCATTACGTTGACTGAATTCCTGTCACTTGTCCCGTGAATCTCATCCAGCGCATCTGGATGACTGAATCCGATGCAGTGAACAATGCAGACAAGGGAATGGTGGTCTATAGTCACTGCGATGAATGGAAGCCTGGTGCTTCACTTGTGCAGTGACTATATCCCAAGGTTGTATATATATATAATATATATATATGCGCTTCTCCTCTGCTCTCCTCTACTCCTTCTCTTCCCATATTTTATATCCCCAAATCAGTTTTTATATACGTTTGAGAAATGCCCTGCCAATCCAGGCTACAATCATGACACTAATAATCACCACTTCGCCTCCGGATTCAAGATTTGTCACTTTTTTCCGAGATGCACCATGGATCGTACTGAGAAGGGACGATTTTAAAACCGAAGGTAGAATATCTTTGACCTTTATAACCAGTGGTATGTTGCGATTATCGCCCCAATTACATTGACACGGTACCTAATGAGCATATGGTTCTTATCAGCGATTGAAGGATTCTCAAGAGGTCGGTAAAAAGATGGCTTTGCTAAAATCGACTCTGCCCGTTTGACGGTGTACTTTTACTTCGCAGGGAAGAATGAGAAAACGGAAGATGTCTTCGGATGGACACTTCAGCAAAGAAACCATACACGATATAAAGAATATGGAAAGCGGCTCAAAGGTGAGAAAGCGCCAGTTCAGAATGTTCGTATCTCGCGGTAACGAACCATTCGGATCGAAGTCGATATGGACGTACCTGAATTTAGGGAGAAGCTTCTCCCTTTACTGTGATCTGAAGACCGTCTGGCTTTAAGCCAGACGTGTGAGTGGAGAGTCGTGGTGCAGTCCGTGACAACGGAATATCTCGATTGAAAGCCTTGTTTCGTTCAGACGTGGTAAGCAGTGGCCAGAGGGCGATTCAAGCTACTCGGAGTCAGTGAGTATTTTCCTTCGATGAACCAGTCCCATCCTCTTACCATTCAGACTGATAAGGTTGGCGAGTTTTTGTGGCTCAATACATCACCCTTATAGAGGTCCTTGTTAATAAGCCAAGGAGTGGCTTCGGCATTGCTCTGTTGGGCGCTGGTAAGTCTTGGGCCTCTCAAGTCCTCTCCAAATGCACAACTCGGAGGACCTACATCGCTGATATTAGCTTTATCCCAATTAGACCAAACCTCCAAGAATGATCACAGATTATCTGTGTGATGCCCGAGAGCAACGCTTCATACATGAGCTTTACGGGTACAGCAGGGCAAAACCCTTCAACTCAGCTTCCCTGGCAGCAAAAGGCTATGCGAAGCCAGCTCGGGCATAAACTGGCATTGACGAGGTACCATCAATGCATCTGCAACTGAATTGCCCGCAATCATGACCATCACAGAAAGCTTCTTCAGGCGGCATCTTATTTTACGCACAATGGTGGCATATCGGCTTGTCGCCGGATCCCCCTGATGGGAACAGGTTCGGTAGACTTTCGACTCGATATCGGGAAGGGTCGGAGATTAGACAACCTGGCAAAGATCGTGATCCTGTCCTGATCCTGTCTCAAAGCACCGGGAGGCATCGTCATACTCCCAATCCTGGCAACTCTAGGATCCAATCGCAGGATTTACATCTATGTCCTCCAGGGTAGACAGACTCATGGGGAGAAAAATACCCGATCTTGTTGCAGTGACTTCCCAGGGGACATACGTCCCGTGGGAGAGATAAAGGTCCCCTGGGTGAAGGGCCATGATAAACTACAAAAGGAGCTTAACCCGTCATCTTGGTACATATGTCATGATTTTGAGTTTGTCGACATGTATCAGCATTGACACTAGATCGAGGACATATAGCATGCTATATGGCAAGAGGCCAACACACCTGCGACTTGATCAATCTCCCAATGGATATCAAATATCACATATGAAAATATTCCACAGGTGCACTTCCCTGAAGTGTGATGGCCACGGCGCGATGGAGTTGCTCCCCAGATTCCAGGAGTGGTCAGCAACAATTTTGATACTCCACGCCGTCTCCATTCAAAGGCTATTCGACCATCGACTCAACTTGCTCTAGTATAAACGGAATGGACGAAGGACACGCATCGTGGGCTGGCATGTGGATTTTAGCGCGGTACCAGTCCAACGAGTATTATAGGTTTTGTTCTTCGTTGGCCCATGACCGTCACACGACCAATACCTTTTGCTCGTTGGGAAATATAAATGAAGTGGCTCCTCGCATTTTGAGACCCCCTTCTGGTCTGTCAACCAATTGGATGAACAGGCAAGCCAGGAGCACAATGAGCATGAAAACCGCTTGGCAATCAATAGCGCATTCGGGGCTCACGGACCTGATCATCCATCCCGTGGTCACAATTCGACTACTACTAGGGAGCCGACCAGGACGCCTCTTTCAAGTTGCAATTGATCAAGGTGCCATCTCCGGGTACAACGTCAATCCTTCTTTAGTAGCAAGCGTCACCAAGTTGCAGAGCAGCTAGCATCAACGTGTACAGTTCCAAATCCCGCTGGGGCTCAATACAGCCGACAACCTGTCCTAATCCTGATGAACAATGCACCAGGTATTGTCATTGTGGGTGAGCTTAAGACATCATGGATATCTGCGCATAAGTCAGCAGGTCAGATGAACGATGTCGCCCGACTTCGACATGCACTAGGTATGTCCTTAATTGTATTTTACCGCAGCAGCTTGATTGGCATACTGACTACATCGTCTTAGGACAAATCATCTAGTACATGTGCGACTTAAGAACACGCCAGGTAGCCGAATTCATGTACGACGCGGGCAGACGCACACGACAGATGTCTCATTGGTGTTGGTGAGAACGATCATATATACAAGATGCGGATGCTTAAGGAAACACGGCTGGAACCGCTTGGGAGCTGTCACTTTCCATGAAGGAAAGTCTGCCAATGAAAACATCGTCAGACGAAACTGCGGTTCAATCACCGAACCATCACACGATCACCCATTTCGTGGGCTTCCAAATAGACAAGCGTCCGGATAAGTGATGTACAGGGTAGTCCTCCAAGACCCCTGGAGAGGCCTTGGAACAGGGTTGTGAAAAAAGAAG